>JARQOD010000006.1:170338755-170452834 GCA_033576555.1 Oophaga sylvatica
TTTTTATTTTAAATATATTTTCTCTAAATCTATCTTTCTATATCTTTTCCTATCCTCTGTCTCTATATCCTGTTTATCATCTGTTTTATCTCTCTGTCTCTATCATTTTGTCTCTATCATCTGTCTCTATCATCCTGTCTCTATCATCTCTATCATCTCTGTCTCACATCCTGCTCTATCATTTTTCCTCTATCATCTTCCCCCTTTATCATTCTGCTCTATACTCTGTTCTTCATCTGCATCTCTCTGTCTCTATCATCTTCTCAATCATCTCTTCCTTTCTCTATCACTCTGTCTCTATCTCTGTCTCTATACCCCTCTTCCCCATCATCCTCTCTAACCCTGTTCTTTCTCTGCTTTCACTCTGCTCTATCATCTCTGTCTCAATCATCTCCCTATTCTCTGCTCTATCATTTTGTCCTTCATCTCTGCTCTTCTCCTGTCTCTTCACCCTTTTTGTCTCATTCTCTTCTCTATCCTGTCTCTATCTTCTGTCTCTACATCCCTCTATCATCTCTGTCTCTATCATCGCCCTCTCGTCCTATCATCTCTGTCTCTATCATTCTTTTCTCTTTATCTGCATCTCTGTCTCTATCACCCTGTCTCTATCATTCTGTCTCTATCACTCTGTCTCTATCATCTCTTCTCTTTTACTTTTCCTATAAATTTTGTCTCATATCTCTTCTCTATCCTCTGCTTTTCACCTGTCTCATCATCTCTTTTCCTATCATCTTTTCTCTTTTATCTCTTTTCTATCACCTGCATCACTCGTCTCTATCATCTCTGCTCTATCTTTTGTCTCTATAACCGTCTCTATCAAGTCTCTATCATCTCTGTCTCTATAATCTCTGTCTCTTTTATCTTCTCTATCATCTCTGTCTCTATCATCTCTTCTCTTTTATCTCTTTTCTATCTTTACATCTCGTCTCTAACCTTGTCTCTATCATCTCTGTCTTATCATCTCTGTCTCTACATTTCTGTCTCATCATCTGTCTCAATCATTGTCTCAATCATCTCTACCCCTCTTATTATCTCTGTATCTTCATCTGACATCATCTCTGTCCATCATCTCTTGTCTCAATCATTTTGTCTCAATCATTCTGTCTAAACATCTCTGTCTCAATCATTTTCTTTCTCTATATCTCTGTCTCTATTCCATCTCTGTCTCTATCATCCTGTCTCTATCATCTCTGTCTCTATCATTTTCTCTCTTCCTCTATCATCTTCCTCTATCATCTCTATCATCTCTGTCTCTATCATCTCTGTCTCTATCATCTCTGTCTCTATCATGTCTCTATCATCTCTGTCTCTATCATCTCTGTCTCTATCATCTGTCTCTATCATCTGTCTCTATCATCTCTATCTCTATTATCTCTGTATCTATCATCTGACTATCATCTCTGTCTCTATCATCTCTGTCTCTATCATCTCTGTCTATATCATCTCTGTCTCTATCATTTCTGTCTCAATCATCTGTCTCAATCATCTGTCTCAATCATCTCTATCATCTCTGTCTCTATTATCTCTGTATCTATCATCTGACTCATCTCTGTCTCTATCATCTCTGTCTCTATCATCTCTGTCTCCAATCATCTCTGTCTCAATCATCTCTGTCTCAATCATCTCTGTCTCAATCATCTCTGTCTCTATTATCTGTCTCTATTATCTCTGTCTCTATCATCTCTGTCTCTATCATCTCTGTCTCTATCATCTGTCATCTCTGTCTCTATCATCTCTGTCTCTATCATCTCTGTCTCTATCATCTCTGTCTCTATCATCTCTGTCTCTATCATCTGTCTCTATCATCTCTGTCTCTATCATCTGTCTCTATCATCTCTGTCTCTATCATCTCTGTCTCTATCATCTCTGTCTCTATCATCCTGTCTATCATCTCATCTCATCATCTCTGTCTCTATCATCTCTGTCTCTATTATCTCTGTCTCTATCATCTCTGTCTCTATCATCTCTGTCTCTATCATCTGTCTCTATCATCTGTCTCTATCATCTCTGTCTCTATCATCTGTCTCTATCATCTCTGTCTCTATCATCTGTCTCTATCATCTGTCTCTATCATCTGTCTCTATCATCTCTGTCTCTATCATCTGTCTCTATCATCTCTGTCTCTATCATCTGTCTCTATCATCTGTGTCTATCATCTCTATCATCTCTGTCTCTATCATCTCTCTCTATCATCTCTGTCTCTCATCTCTGTCTCTATCATCTGTCTCAACCATCTCTATCATCTCTGTCTCTATTATCCCTGTATCTATCATCTCTGTCTCTATCATCTCTGTCTCTATCATCTCTGTCTCTATCATCTCTCTTGTCTCAATCATCTCTGTCTCAATCATCTCTATCATCTCTGTCTCTATTATCTCTGTCTCTATCATCTGTCTCTATCATCTCTGTCTCTATCATCTGTCTCTATCATCTGTCTCTATCATCTGTCTCTATCATCTCTGTCTCTATCATCTCTGTCTCTATCATCTTTGTCTCTATCATCTCTGTCTATATCATCTCTGTCTCTATCATCTGTCTCAACCATCTCTATCATCTCTGTCTCTATTATCTCTGTATCTATCATCTGACTATCATCTCTGTCTCTATCATCTCTGTCTCTATCATCTCTGTCTCTATCATTTCTGTCTCAATCATCTCTATCATCTCTGTCTATATTATCTCTGTATCTATCATCTGACTCATCTCTGTCTCTATCATCTCTGTCTCTATCATCTCTGTCTCTATCATTTCTGTCTCTATCATTTCTGTCTCTATCATCTCTGTCTCAATCATCTCTATCATCTCTGTCTCTATTATCTCTGTCTCTATCATCTGTCTCTATCATCTCTGTCTCTATCATCTGTCTCTATCATCTCTGTCTCTATCATCTCTGTCTCTATCATCTCTGTCTCTATCATCTATCATCTCTATCATCTCTGTCTCTATCATCTCTGTCTCTATCATCTCTTCTCTATCATCTCTGTCTCTATCATCTGTCTCTATCATCTGTCTATCATCTGTCTCTATCATCTCTGTCTCTATCATCTGTCTCTATCATCTCTATCATCTCTGTCTCTATCATCTCTATCATCTGTCTCTATCATCTGTCTCTATCATCTCTGCCTCTATCATCTGTCTCTATCATCTCTGTCTCTATCATCTCTGTCTCTATCATCTATCATCTCTGTCTCTATCATCTATCATCTCTGTCTCTATCATCTCTGTCCTATCTCATCATCTGCTAATCATCTCTGTCTCTCTATCATCTCTGTCTCTATCATCTCTGTCTCTATCATCTCTGTCTCTATCATCTCTGTCTCTATTTCTATGCAGCATTTATTTCTATGCAGCCGCACGCTCCAGTCTGAGTGCCGGCGGCAGTGCCGGGTGTTCATGCGAGAGACTCACACGAAATCGTGCGAGTTTCTCGCATGTGTGACCCCGGCCTTATACTCACCCTCCAGAGTCTTCACATAGTAGTTTACAGACACCACACTGGTCCCGCAGCACCATCTCCTACCCGTAGCTTCCAACATAATAACATACTATTATATATAATAACACCAAATATAATATGTTATTTATGTTTTAAAGTATTTTACCACATTTTTTGCTTCAAATATATTTTTCCCTATTTTCCACCTCTAAAACCTGGGAGCGTCTTATAGTCAGGTGCGTCTTATAGTCCGAAAAATACGGTATACTGCACAAGGAATGGCATAAAAAAACAATTCTTCACCTGCTGTTGATTTTTCCATTCTGCCTCCCAAAGATCGCAGTAAGGCTCGGAGCACATTTATCCTGCGCTCTGAGCGCTTACATCGGGATTTCCATGTAAGTCTCTTAAATACGTGATTCAGTCGGCACCTCTGGCGCAAGATTCCCTATAATGAGGCAGGTGGAGGCACTGTGGACACCATAGGACCTGTGATCCAGGGGTGTCCGCCTTTTTAGACAAGCATAAAAGTGCGGTCAACCACAGTTTTGCACACTTATGAAAAGAAGGACACCGCTGAACAGAGGCCAGACGGAGACCAGAGTAACTCTGCTGCTTCATTATAGTGAATGGATCCCTTGGGGGTTTCATCTGAATCATGTCACTCGGAGATTTTGATGGAAACCTGTTGTGAATGGGTTTGAGATGAGTTCTGAGCAGAGGCTCCCTCTGGTGGTTACAAGCGGTACTAGTGAGGATTGTGAGGACTGGGAATCAGGTGTTACTGATTGGTCTTATATAAGGGAGTAATTTTCCCATCAGGGTTGCCGGTGATCAATTGTTCTGGTCTGAATCCTTCTTTCCAGTTTCCCTTGTAGCCTGCTGTGTCGTGTCTGCATCTCCTGCTATCAGATAAGACAATTTCTTATTTTGTGTTTTTGCTATATTTTTGCATTTTGTCCTGCACTTCTGTGGGGGCCTTCTGGGTCCCCTCCGGGGGCTTTTGCCCTCTCAGTTTAGTCCAGCCACTGTGTTTTGTACTTTTGCTTTTTCCAGTTTTTTTTCAGTGGCTGCTGTTTTGATTTTTTTTACACCAGAGAACTAATTTAGGTGGTAGAGGTCGTGTGATCTCAGGTGATTTTGAAATTAGTAGAGTTGGTGTTTTTTCAGGGTTTTCTGAGATTGCAGTAAGTACCCTTCCTGTCCTTTTCTATTTAGATAGTTTGGGCCCCAGCGTTTGCTCATACTATTTTCTTTCTGTGTCAGTATTTCCTCTTGTCTAACCGCCATTACATGTTTGGGGGCTTTCTATTATCTTTGGGGTTCTGCTCCGGGGCAGATAGCTTTCCTATTTCTATCTTTAGGTGTAGTTAGTTTCTCAGGCTGTGACGAGGCGTCTAGGACCAACGTAGGAACGCTCCACGGCTGCCTCTAGTTGCGGTGGTTAGTCAGGGTACTGCAATCTCATAGATTCCAACTGCTCTGGTGTATTTCCTTTTTTACTTGCACTCCTCAGCTACCGTAACATAACAGTATCACCGGCCATAAAAATTGTATGGTACTCACAGAAGGGAAAAAAATATTTTGAAGGAAGAAAAGTTGTCAGAGATATTTTTCTGTTTGTTGCATTTTTTTTTTTTTCCCTCTGTATCTCTGGGTGCTGGGGAGGATCTTTTCTCCCAATGGAGTTTGCACAGTTGTCTGGCCGTGTGGATCAGCTTGCCACTGAGGTTCAGAGTATTGCTGCATATCTTGCTAGGTTGCCTGTTGTGGAACCTAGGATCCCCATGCCAGATTTGTTTTTAGGGGATAGAGCTAAGTTTCAGAATTTCAAAAATAATTGTAAATTGTTTCTTGCCTTAAAATCTAAGTCCTCAGGAAACGCAGCGCAGCAGGTTCAAATTATCATCTCTCTCCTGCGCGGCGATCCTCAGGATTGGTGTAAGGTTCTATGTATATATTCCTGAAACTCAGTTTGTTCGTCAGCCATTTTACTTTTTGTCTTGCTGTAGCTATCTTGCCCTCAGTCAAAATGGAGTTTCCAGCTTGCATGTTCCCGCCCTGATTCTCTCCTTTGCTTCTTAAGCAGCCACAGCTGAGCAATCAGTGCTTCAGAATCTAGCCTGCAGTGAACCTGTGACTTGACTCCTGTAAGCCTTGGACCTTGTACTCCAGCTATTCCTACTGAGGAACTCTGAAGCACTTGTGGACTCTGAACCCTGCTCTTTGAAAGACCCACGTTTGCATGGACTTACGGTAACAGAGAAGAAGATCCTGAATCTGTATTGGAGAGTGATTGCTGAGCTTGGATTACTCTGGCCTGCTGTGTCTCCTGTTTCTGTGTCTGCAAACTGTGTGACTATTTCTGCCAACTTGTATGAAGTAATACAGGACTTTTCTATATCAAACCTGTGACTCCTGTGTTTTCATCGCACCCAAGCACAAGACGCTATATGAACTGTACTACATACATTACAAGATTCTGAAGCCAAAACGTTAGTGTCTGCTGGGTCTGGAAGGCTGTGTCTGCTGTACTGTGGATATCAGACGTCCGGTTGTGCTTTCTGTGATGACAGTGGTTGTGACTTCTCACAACCATTCCAGGTGAGCAATTCCAGGTGAGCATTTAAAGGAGCATCTACCTTTGGTAGATGCTCCTTTAAATGTTCTTGGATTTACCCTTAGTGCGAGAGGATTAATCTCCATTATTTTTAGTTTGGAGATTTTTTATATCATGTCTGTATTAATAATAGTATAGAAGGGGTTAAAATGATCTTGTTTGTCTTTCCTTATATTTCTATATGCTAATATCAGATTTTGGTAAACTATTAAATGTCACTAAGATGATGTCGCTAAGTGTCTTCCGTTGAAAGAGGTTATTCATACTAAATAATTGTTTACTCATCTTTTATTAATTTGGTATTACATCGTTTTGAAGTAAGCAATGGCACGATTTTAGTCGCAAAATGAGATGCTGTTTGCAAGAATATTTAATGGCACCATCTGGGACGCAATATAATTGCATTATGACGCTTCTGTTGTGCTGTGCCGCAATAATTGAGGCTGTTTGCAAGAATATTTAATGGCGCCATCTAGGACTCAATATTATTGTATTATGACGCTTTAGTTGTGCCATGACATAAGTCGTACATTTGCGTTTGGTTTTCGCCGCAATTTGCGATTTCATTTAACGTCCCATTATAGGACGTAGCATAATTGTGCGTTCTGGAATGCCTCTTTAAATGGGTTCACTTTACACACCGGAAGCCACTATTCTGAATGACGCATGCGCGCGGTGTTTTTACATCGCTGAATGGACGCATGTGAGTTGGTATCAATAGACCGGAAGTCCAATGAAGGGGAATACCGGAAATGACTAACTGCGCATGCGCTATGAGTACACGGCGTGCGATCACTATTTGGCAAATGGTGAGATCGCTATAGGCTATATGTAAAGTGTGGCGTGCGTTTCAGCAAGATTGTGACCTCATTAGACAGGCATGTATTTTTAAACCATGCACATCACGTTTTATTGGTGGTTCGTTTTTTGTTTTGCACTAATTGGTTTAAATGGTGGTGGGAGTGTCTTATCTATTGATATAAGGAGGAGTTGTATGTTTTTTTCTCCCTATGAGAGCAATGCATTTGATATAGATGTGTCTAGCTGCCATATCCCCTGATGAATCCTGCAAGGAGGAAACGCGTTGGGAAAGGGCCTTGTTTAATCTGAAAATGACCATATGCATACTTTATTAGGAGATGAATTTTAGAGCGAACATCGCCATTCAAATGGGTGAGATCATTCCTTTTATAGATGTTGTCTCACATACGTTTGATTAAGTCTCAGACACATGACTTACAAATAAGCGATGCCTACACTTGCATTTAGGTAGTCATATTTTGCTCTTGCGGTGCAGAGCTAATTATATATTATATATTGTCTGACGTACTATATATCTCCTATTTCTTGTTGTCCTTATTGGACTCAACTCTCTTATTATATCATATATCCCCACTATTTGTTTGGAGGATGGTATTTGTTTGTGTGTCCCCTTTTTAGCATTAAGTTCATTAAATGTTAAGTTTTATATCCCCATTTTTTTTGCTGCTACATATTTAAATACATTTTGGGGCAAATCTTTATCATACTGCTCCAGGTGAGCAATTCCCTTAAGTTTTTTCTTTTTGCAGTGTTACCACAGGTAAACACTATTGTTTTTTTTTTTTTTCCTTTCTTTTCTCTTTTTTGTCTGCTGTAACTCTGGATATCGGATGTCTGGTTGAAACTTTCTGTGATGATAGTGGTTGTGACTTCTCACAACCATTCCAGGTGAGCAGTTCCCTTAATTTTTTTTTTCTCTCTGCAGTGTTGCCACAGGTGAACACTATTGTTTTTTTTTCTCTCCTCTTCTTCCAGTAATCCTGTCTTAAAAGATCTGGAAAATGGAGGCCCGCATAAAGGAACTTTGCGGAGTGACTGATAATATCCTTGCAGATTTGCAGAATATAAAGACCCGTTTTACAAATCTACAGGACCTCAATAATCACAATTTGCAAGTGGTTGGACAGACTACCCAGGATTTGCGAGCCAGGATTGAGGTTCTAGAGGGGCGAGTCCAGGCTCCTGCCGTAGCCCCGAGTGCTGGGATTCCCAAGTTGCCCCCTTTTCGTTTTGGCGGTGAACGTGAGAAATTCAGGGGATTTATTAATCAATGCAATCTTTTTTTTTCTGCACATGCTTCACAATTTCCCACTGAACGATCTAAGGTGCTTACTATAATTATGTTGCTTACCAACAAGGCTTTAATGTGGGCAAACCCTCTGATTGAGACTGAGGATGATTGTTTGAATCACCTTGATGATTTTATTTCAGCCATGGGGCAGGTGTTTGATGACCCCAATCGAGGTGCAACAGCTGAAGCAGCCATGTTAGCTTTGCGCCAAGGTAAGCACTCGGTAGCTGAATATGCCTTGGATTTCAGGAGATGGGCCCTTGATACCACCTTGGACAGTTCCGCCAAAAAATCTATTTTTCGAAAGGGGTTATCTCCACTGATTAAGGATGAACTTGCTCGTGCCGACCCTCCCACTGCGTTAGGTGACTTTATTAACTACTGCATCCGTATTGATACTCGTCTGACTGAACGCAGGCAAGAGAGATGGTTCGAAAGCAATCGTACTAACCTTTTCCTACCTTCCTCTCCAGCTAAGGAACCTTTGAGTAGGATTACACGGGAACCTGAACCTGAACCCATGCAGGTAGACTCTTTACAACGACGGGTTAGTGATGCACGCAAGGAACATCGTTTTAAGGAAAATCTATGTTTCTATTGTGGTAAGTCAGGGCACTTCATTATAAACTGCCCCAGCCGTTCTCGTAAGACTACTGCAGCACTCATTCATTGTGAGTGTTGCGAGAGGGGATCTGTCAGGTCCGAGCCTCAGGCTCCAGAGAGATCTGCAGCAACAGATCTTGATTTCTCGGACTTAAACTCCGTTACCTCTGAGGACGTTGACTGTGTAAACGCTGCCATTTTTCAAGTTTCCTCAGCGGTGTCCCAGCTGAGTTGTAAGAAAAACAATTCTCATTGCTTTCTTTCCATCAAACTCTGGGTTGACTCAGCTTGGGTGTCTAGCTCTGCTATGATCGACTCAGGGGCAAGTGGAAATTTTATGGATGTCTCCTTTGCTCTAAAACAGGGAATACATTCAGTGAAGAAGGCTACTCCAGTACAGATGGAAACTGTGGATGGCTCCCTGCTGACCTCTGGACCAGTGGATCAGGAAACAGAGCCTTTGAGGGTTCTTATGGGTAAAGATCATCAAGAGAAACTGTCCTTTATGCTTATCTCTTCTCCCCACTTTCCCATTATTCTAGGGCTACCATGGCTGCAGGCTCAGAATCCTACCATTAACTGGGAGACCAAGGAATTACACTTCCCAGAGAAACAGATGAGTCCAAAAGTTTCAGCTTGATCTGTTCCTAAAGGAATCATGTCAGTCCCTGAACTACCAGCTGTATACCAGGACTATGTGGATTTATGTGACAAGAAGAACGCTGACCAGCTTCCTCCTCACCGTCCATATGATTGTCCAATTGAATTATGGCCTGGAGCAGAGATACCTTTTGGTAAGATCTACCCCCTGGCGGGGCCCGAGCTAAAGGCTTTAAAGGATTACATAGATGAAAATCTAGCCAAGGGCTTCATACGCCCCTCTTCATCTCCTGCAGGTGCACCCATCTTCTTTGTAAAGAAGAAAGATGGATCTCTGAGACCATGCGTAGACTATAGGGAACTCAATAAGGTTACTATTAGAAACCGTTATCCATTGCCTTTAATCCCTGAGTTATTGGAGAGAGTGCGACATGCCAAAATTTTTTCTAAACTAGATCTTCGTGGGGCCTATAACTTAGTCCGTATTAGACCTGGGGATGAATGGAAGACTGCATTCAGGTCACGCTATGGACACTTTGAATATCTAGTTATGCCTTTTGGTCTGAGTACCGCCCCAGCCACTTTCCAACACTTGGTGAATGACATCTTCAGGGATCTCCTAGATACATTCGTGGTAATTTATTTGGATGATATTCTAATTTTTTCTAACTCCACAGAGGAACATCATGGACATGTGAGAATGGTCTTGGAACGTCTAAGACAAAATCATCTTTACATCAAACTTGAAAAGTGTGAATTCCATAGGACCGAAATTCAATTTCTGGGGTATGTACTGTCTACACAAGGAATTAGTATGGATGGAAGCAAAACCCAAGCCATCAAGGATTGGCCAAGTCCTAGAAATGTGAAGGAGGTACAGCGCTTCATCGGGTTTGCCAACTTCTTTAGACGTTTCATTAGAAATTTCTCTGAGGTAGTGTCACCTATCACTCAACTTACCCGGAAAGAGTCTAGGTTTTCCTGGACTCCCCAAGCCCAGGAAGCATTTTCCCGTCTAAAAGATAAATTTACCACTGCACCTATCCTAGTACATCCAACCCCGAGCTTGCCTTCATAATAGAGGTGGATGCTTCAGACTGTGCCGTTGGAGCTATACTCTCTCAGAGAACAGGTGAGAAGAATGTCTTGCATCCCTGTGCCTTCTTTTCCCAGCAGTTGTCTTCGGCTGAGAGGAACTACGATGTGGGCAATAGAGAGTTGTTGGCCATTATTGCCGCCTTCAAAGAATGGAGACACCTTCTTCAGGGAGCTGCACAGCAAATAGTCGTCCTGACAGACCATCGTAACCTTGAGTTTATCAGGTCGGCTAAGTGCCTGACTCCTCGCCAGGCTCGCTGGAATCTTTTCTTAAACCAATTTAATTTTATCATCTCTTATAGACCAGGATCGCGTAATGGAAAGGCTGATGCACTCTCTAGGATTTACTCAGCAGAGACACGTCCAATTACTCCTCCTGAGACTATTCTTCCTGACTCTAGATTCCTAGGAGTAATTCATAATCAAGACCTACTTAAGGACATCAAGGAAGCATACCATGCGGATTCCTTTTTGGCACAACCCCCAAGGGACGTAAGTCTTGTCTTTAAGAATGGTGTGTGGATTCAGGGACAACGTCTGTATATTCCTGAAACAGTCAGATTAAGAGTATTGCAACTCATTCACGATTCCAAGATAGCTGGGCATAGAGGAATTCTAAAGACACAGGAATTTCTTTCTCGTTTCTTTTGGTGGCCCACTTGCAGGAAGGATGTTTTGAATTATGTCACTTCATGTGAGGTCTGTGCAAGATGCAAAACACCTCGCTCCTCACCAACTGGTCTGTTACAGCCTCTTCCCACCCCGTCCCGCCCGTGGGGATCCATTTCTATGGACTTCATTGTGGAGTTACCAACCTCTCAGGGGAAGAACACCATTCTAGTGGTGGTTGACCGTCTAACAAAGGCAGCTCATTTTATCCCTTGTGTCGGCTTACCCACTGCAAAACAGACATCAGATTTGATGATTAAAGATGTGTTTCGCTTACATGGAGTACCGGATGAGGTTATTTCGGATCGAGGGGTGCAATTCACTTCTAGGTTTTGGCAAAATTTCTGTGCAGCATTGGACATTAAAGTAAACCTTTCTTCTGCTTTTCATCCCCAGACTAATGGACAGACCGAACGAACCAATCAAACCATGGAGCAGTATCTCCGCTGCTTTATCTGCCACCTACAGGATGATTGGGTGGATCTACTTCCATTAGCTGAGTTCTCGTATAACAACTCTCAGAGTGCCTCCACTAAACAGTCTCCTTTTTACTCTAATCTAGGTTATCATCCTAACATTCTACCACGATTTCCCATAGAAACGCCTTTACCAGCAGTGGCTGAAAGAATCACGTCTTTACAGAAGAATATGGATCTTCTAAAGGAAAATCTGGAATTGGCTCAAGAAAGGTACAAGAAAGCAGCAGATAAATTTCGTAAACCTGCACCAGCTTTCAAGGTAGGAGACTTGGTCTGGCTGTCAACCAGAAATCTTAAGTTAAGGATTCCATCGTCTAAGTTGGGACATAAGTACATTGGACCCTATAAAATCAGTAAAATTATAAGTGCCGTTGCTTGTCGTCTTCAACTGCCCAGAACTATGAGAATCCACCCTGTCTTTCATGTATCCCTACTAAAGGCTGCGACACCCAATACGTTTCCTGGACGTTCCTCTCCTTGCCCTGACCCAGTGCTAGTCGATGGTCAGGAAGAATTTGTGGTGGAAAGGATTTTAGATTCCAGGTTGTATAGAAATCAGTTACAATATCTGATTAAATGGCAGGGCTACCCAGTGGAGGACAACTCATGGGAACCGGTCAATAACGTTAATGCTCCTCGCTTGCTCCGTCAGTTTCATCAGAGGTACCCACACAAGCCTGGTCTGAGGTCATCCGGAGGTTGTCCTTAAGGGGGGAGTAATGTAAGGTTCTATGTATATATTCCTGAAACTCAGTTTGTTCGTCAGCCATTTTACTTTTTGTCTTGCTGTAGCTATCTTGCCCTCAGTCAAAATGGAGTTTCCAGCTTGCATGTTCCCGCCCTGATTCTCTCCTTTGCTTCTTAAGCAGCCACAGCTGAGCAATCAGTGCTTCAGAATCTAGCCTGCAGTGAACCTGTGACTTGACTCCTGTAAGCCTTGGACCTTGTACTCCAGCTATTCCTACTGAGGAACTCTGAAGCACTTGTGGACTCTGAACCCTGCTCTTTGAAAGACCCACGTTTGCATGGACTTACGGTAACAGAGAAGAAGATCCTGAATCTGTATTGGAGAGTGATTGCTGAGCTTGGATTACTCTGGCCTGCTGTGTCTCCTGTTTCTGTGTCTGCAAACTGTGTGACTATTTCTGCCAACTTGTATGAAGTAATACAGGACTTTTCTATATCAAACCTGTGACTCCTGTGTTTTCATCGCACCCAAGCACAAGACGCTATATGAACTGTACTACATACATTACAATTGGGCTTTTTCCCTGATACCTGGGGATCCTGTTTTGAGTGATGTTGATGCATTTTTTCAGGCTTTGGGGTTATTGTACGATGAGCCTAATGTCACTGATCAAGCTGAAAAAGCCTTGTTGGCATTAAATCAGGGGCTTGATGACGCTGAGTTATACTGTCAGAGATTCCGTAGGTGGGCAGTCCTGACCAAATGGAATGACGACGCTTTGGCGGCCCTTTTCCGGAAGGGTCTGTCGGATAATGTAAAGGATGTTATGGTGGGATTCCCTGTCGCCTCTGGTCTCAATGATTCTATGTCATTAGCGATTCAAATTGACAGACGTTTGCGTGAGCGGAGAAGTATGCGTGGAGTGGTGTTGCCTTGTGAGCCAGCTGCTGAGCCCATGCAGTGTGATGGAGTGGTGTCTGGGGCACAGCGTCATGATTTTCGAAAGCGCAATGGGTTATGTTTCTACTGTGGTGATGCCTCTCATGCTATTTCAGTCTGCCCTAAGCGGAGAAGACATTTTGCACGCTCAGTTGTCTTGGGTAGTGTTCAGACTAAGTTTTTATTAACTGTCACTCTGATATGCTCTCTGTCCTCATTTTCTGCTCAGGCTTTCGTTGATTCTGGAGCAGCTATTAACCTGATGGATTATGATTTTGCTAAACGTTGTGGGTTTCCCTTGATACCCCTACAGAAGTCTATTCCTTTACTGGGGATCGATTCTACCCCTTTGGCTGAGAATAAACCCCAGTTTTCTACTCAGGTGATAATGAGGGTTGAACCTGATCACCAGGAGTGCTGCAAATTTTTGGTTCTATATAATCTGCATGACATTATAGTGCTGGGTTTCCCTTGGTTACAGTCTCATAATCCTGTTTTGGATTGGAAATCTGTGTCTGTAACCAGTTGGGGCTGCCAATGTGTTAATACCAACACTCCTGTTTTTTCTGCCTCGCCCCAGGCTGAGGATGTTCCTGACTTTTTGTTTGATTTTTCTGATGTGTTTAGCGAAAGTAAATCTGCATCCTTACCTCCCCATAGGAGCTATGACTGCGCTATTGAATTAGTGCCAGGTAGTAAATTCCCTAAAGGTCGCCTTTTTAACTTGTCTGTACCTGAACATGACGCTATGCGGTCTTATATCAAGGAATCATTGGAGAAGGGTCATATCAGACCATCCTCTTCACCCTTAGGTGCCGGTTTTTTCTTTGTGGCCAAAAAAGATGGTTCATTAAGGCCGTGTATTGATTATCGTCTCTTGAACAATATTACTGTGAAATATCAATACCCGTTACCCTTGATTTCTGACCTGTTTTCCAGGGTGAAAAATGCTACTTGGTTTACCAAGCTTGACCTCAGGGGGGCGTATAACCTTATTCGCATTAAGCACGGGGATGAATGGAAGACGGCATTTAACACCCCTGAAGGGCATTTTGAGTACCTTGTAATGCCCTTTGGGCTCACTAATGCTCCTTCCGTCTTCCAGTCCTTCATGAATGACATTTTCAGGGATTTTGTGGACAAGTTTCTGATTGTTTATTTGGATGATATCTTGATTTTTTCTAATGACTGGGACTCTCATGTGAAACATGTTCGAACTGTATTCCAGATTTTGAGAGAGAATGCTCTGTATGTGAAGGGATCAAAGTGTCTTTTTGGCGTACAGAAGATCTCATTTCTGGGATTCATTTTGTCCCCATCTGTTATTGAAATGGACCCGGTCAAGGTTCAGGCCATCTGTGATTGGGTCCAACCTACTTCATTAAAGGCTCTTCAGAGATTTTTGGGTTTTGCCAATTTTTATCGTAAATTTATTGGTAATTTCTCGGTTATTGTTAAACCATTAACTGATTTGACCAGAAAGGGTTCTGATGTGGTGAATTGGCCTCCTGAGGCAGTCTCTGCGTTTCAGGAACTTAAGCAGAGATTCACTTCTGCTCCTGTTCTACGGCAGCCTGATGTTTCTCTGCCATTTCAGGTGGAGGTTGATGCCTCTGAAATTGGGGCAGGTGCCGTTTTGTCCCAAAAAGATCCAGAGACCTCTAAAAGTAACCCTTGTGCCTTTTTCTCTCGAAAATTTTCTCCTACTGAACGTAATTATGACGTGGGTAATCGGGAGTTATTGGCCATGAAGTGGGCTTTTGAAGAGTGGAGACATTGGCTGGAGGGAGCCAAACATCAGGTGGTGGTCCTTACGGACCATAAGAATCTGGTCTATCTGGAATCTGCCAAGCGACTCAATCCTAGACAGGCCAGGTGGGCCTTGTTTTTCACACGTTTTAATTTTGTGGTTTCCTTTCTTCCTGGCACTAAGAATGTTAAGGCGGATGCCCTCTCGAGGAGTTTCCTTGCGGACTCTCCTGAGCTATCTGATCCCTCTGTTATTTTGAAGGAGGGTGTAGTTCTTTCCGCCATCTCGCCCAATTTGAGACTTGCTCTGGAGGGGTGTCAGGAGGATAGGCCCGAGCGCTGCCCTGTTGGAAAATTGTTTGTCCCGGACCAATGGAAAAAGAGTGTGATGTCTGAGATTCATTGTTCCGCATTGGCTGGGCATCCCGGAATTTTTGGTACCAGAGACTTGGTTAGTCGGTCCTTTTGGTGGCCTACCTTGTCTCGCGATGTCAGGGAATTTGTGCAGTCCTGCGGGACTTGCTCTCGCTCCAAGCCTTGCTCTCGCTCTAGTGGTTTGTTGATGCCATTGCCTGTGCCCAAGAGACCATGGACCCATATCTCTATGGATTTCATTTCTGATCTTCCTGTTTCTCAGAGAATGACCACCATCTGGGTAATTTGTGATAGGTTTTCCAAAATGATACATCTTGTGCCATTACCTAAGTTGCCTTCCTCCTCTGAATTGGTGCCGTTGTTCCTTCAGCACGTGGTTCGTTTACACGGCATTCCTGAGAACATTGTGTCTGACAGAGGAGTCCAGTTTGTTTCCAGATTTTGGAGGACTTTTTGTTCTAAACTGGGTGTTCAATTGTCTTTCTCCTCGACATTTCATCCTCAGACCAATGGTCAAACTGAGAGAACAAACCAGACATTGGAGACTTATCTAAGATGCTTTGTGTCTGCTGATCAGGATGACTGGGTCTCTTTTTTGCCTTTGGCTGAGTTTGCTCTTAATAATAGGGCTAGCTCTGCCACTTTGATGTCTCCGTTTTTCTGTAATTCTGGGTTTCACCCTCGATTTTCTTCAGGACAGACGGAGGCTTCTGTCTGTCCAGGTGTTGACTCTGTTGTTGAGCGTATGCAGCAGATTTGGGACCAGGTAGTGGAGAGGTTGTCCCTCTCTCAGGAGAAGGCCCAGCGGTTTGCTAACTGGCATAGGACTGATGGTCCTCGGTTTAAAGTGGGGGACTTGGTCTGGTTGTCCTCAAAGAATATTCCTATGAGAGTAGCATCTCCTAAATTTAAGCCTAGGTTCATTGGACCTTATAAGATCATGGAGATTATTAATCCTGTTTCTTTTCGTTTGCTTCTTCCAGGGACATTTAAGATCCATAACGTGTTCCACAAGTCCTTGTTGAAGAGGTTTGTTGAGCCAGTGGTTCCTGCTGCTGTGCCTCCTGACCCTGTTTTGGTTGAGGGCAATCTGGAGTATGTGGTTGAGAAAATATTGGATTCTCGTTTTTCTAGACGAAGACTCCAGTATTTGGTTAAATGGAGAGGTTATGGTCAGGAAGACAATTCTTGGGTGTTTGCTTCGGACATCCATGCTAGAAGACTTATCCGTGCGTATCATAGAACTCATCCTGACCGACCTGGTTGCTCAAATGAGGGTTCGGTGACCCCTCCTCAAGGGGGGGGTACTGTTGTGAATGGGTTTGAGATGAGTTCTGAGCAGAGGCTCCCTCTGGTGGTTACAAGCGGTACTAGTGAGGATTGTGAGGACTGGGAATCAGGTGTTACTGATTGGTCTTATATAAGGGAGTCATTTTCCCATCAGGGTTGCCAGTGATCAATTGTTCTGGTCTGAATCCTTCTTTCCAGTTTCCCTTGTAGCCTGCTGTGTCGTGTCTGCATCTCCTGCTATCAGATAAAACAATTTCTTATTTTGTGTTTTTGCTATATTTTTGCATTTGGTCCTGCACTTCTGTGGGGGCCTTCTGGGTCCCCTCCGGGGGCTTTTGCCCTCTCAGTTTAGTCCAGCCACTGTGTTTTGTACTTTTGCTTTTTCCAGTTTTTTCAGTAGCTGCTGTTTTTGTTACACCAGAGAACTAATTTAGGTGGTAGAGGTCGTGTGATCTCAGGTGATTTTGAAATTAGTTGAGTTGGTGTTTTTTCAGGGTTTTCTGAGATTGCAGTAAGTACCCTTCCTGTCCTTTTCTATTTAGATAGTTTGGGCCCCAGCGTTTGCTCATACTATTTTCTTTCTGTGTCAGTTATTTCCTCTTGTCTAACCGCCATTACATGTTTGGGGGCTTTCTATTATCTTTGGGGTTCTGCTCCGGGGCAGATAGCTTTCCTATTTCTATCTTTAGGTGTAGTTAGTTTCTCAGGCTGTGACGAGGCGTCTAGGACCAACGTAGGAACGCTCCACGGCTGCCTCTAGTTGCGGTGGTTAGTCAGGGTACTGCAATCTCATAGATTCCAACTGCTCTGGTGTATTTCCTTTTTTACTTGCACTCCTCAGCTACCGTAACATAACAGAAACCCCAAAGTGCTCAGGGTTGAGTTCAAGATAAATGTGATCCCAAATGTTATGTAAAATGTTCCCAATAAAAGCTTCAACTCAATCCTCAAAAAAGCAAGGTACTACTCAGGTCTGTCATCTGTTAACAGAAATATAGGGAGCTTCCACATTACTGGTAGCATAAAGGCTCTGGAAAAGCATAATGGCTACTCGCCCCTCAAAAGAAATTAAGCAAATTCTGCGCTTCCAAATCCAAATGCCCTCCCCTTCTGAGTTTTACTCTGTCTAAACCACATTTAGAGGCCACATGTTTGGCATTTATATAGTGATGAGAGCCCGCCTAATTTACGGGTGCATGTCTCTAGAATCATGAGCTGGGCTCAACGTACTGGTCACTTCAACAAACTGGTCACAACAATTGCAATTTGCAATTTCATTCAGCAATATCCACTGCTGCTTGTTTCTGGAAGACACCCATGGAGTCAAAATCATCACTACACCTGTAGATAAATTCCCGAAGGGGTATAAATTTCCAAAATGGGGTCACTTGAGGGGGGAGTCTGCTTTTCTAGCACTTAGGGTCTCTGTATATTGAGTCCACAAACTATTCTAGGAAAATCTGTGCTCCAGGAGGCAAATAGCGCTCTGTCCATCCCGAATCTCTCTGTATGGCTAAGCAGTAGTGTACAGCCACTTATGGGGTACTTCTACATTCAGCAGTAATCGTGGGACAAATTTGGGTGCCATTTTTACCCATATCCCAGTATGAAAATGTAAAATTTGGGGCCAACACACAATTTTGGTGGTAAAAAAAAGTAATTTTTTTTTTATACTGTGACAAACCTGTTGTATCAATTTGATCACTGCACACCTAAATGAATTCATTGAGAAGTTTAGTTTGTAAAATGAGGTCATGGGGGTGGTTCTGCTGTTCTGGCACCTCAGGAGCTCTGTCAATGTGACATGGCACACTCAAACCAGTGCAGCAAACTCTGCACTGTAATATGACGCTATTTCCCTTTTGAGCTTTGCACTGTGCCACATATGGGGTATCTGTGAACTCAAGAGAAATTGCACAAGAAATTTGGGGTCCATTTTCTCCTGCTAACCTTGTAAAAATACAAACTTTTGGACTAAAAAACATTTTTGTGGGTAAAAATGTAATATTTTTTATTTTCACAGCTCAACGTTTTAAACTTCTGTGAAGCACCTGGAGTTTCAAGGTGCTCAATACACATCTAGATAAGTTCCCTGAGGGGTTTAGTTTTCAAAATGGTGTCACTTGTGGGGAATTTGTTTAGGCACATCAGGTGCTCTCCAAACGCAACATGGTGTCCGCCAATTATTCCAGCAAATTTTACATTCAAAAAGTCAAATATCGCTCCTTCCCTTCAGAGCTTTTCCGTTTGCCCAACCTGTGGTTTTCCCCCACATATGGGTTATCAGCATGGTCAGGAGAAATTGCGCCATAAATTGTATGGCGCAATTTCTCCAGTTACTCTTATGAAAATAATACAAAAAAAAATGGGTCTAAAGGAAAGTTTTGTGAAAAAGGTAAAATGTTTATTTTTTTCTTCCACATTTCATTAATTCCTGTGAAGAACCTGAAGGGTTAATAAACTTCTTGAATGTGGTTTTGAGCACCTTGAGGGGTGCAGTTTTTAGAATGGTTTCACTTTTGGGTATTTTCTGTCAAAAGATCCCCCAAAGTCACTTCAAATGTGAAGTGGTCCCTAAAAAAAATGTTTCTGTTAATTTTTTTGTAACAATGAGAAATCGCTGGTCAACTTTTAGGCTAAGTGCACACTTTCAGGAATATTTGCGTTTTTTTCGCGTTTTTTCCGCGATTTTCCGTGGTAAAAACGCGAAAAAAACGCAAGCATTAAGCATCCTATACATGTTAATTGATTCCGCATGTTTTGGCCACATGTTGCGTTTTTTTTCCGCGAAAAAAAAGCTTCGCGGAAAAAAACGCTTCGCGGAAAAAATAGCAACATGTTCATTAACTTTGCGGAATGTAAGCGGTTCATGTGCGATGGTACCCAGGGTCTGGAGGAGAGGAGACTCTCCTCCAGGCCCTGGGTACCATATCCCTGGTAAAACAATAATTAAAATAAAAAATAATGATATTCTCACCTTCCGGCGGCCCCCGCAGCCTTCCCGCCTTCAGCGACGCTCCAGGTCCCAGGAGTCCTTTGCGAGAATTACCCAGATGGCGTAGCGGTCTCGCGTGATGCTACGTCATTGGGGTGATTTGTCGCAAAGGACTCCTGGGAACGGGAGTTGCCGGGAGCGTCGCTGAAGGCGGGAAAGCTGCGGGGGACGCCGGAAGGTGAGAATATCATTATTTATTATTTTTTTTTATTATTTTTACATTAGATCTTTTTACTATTGATGCGGCATAGGAGGCATCAATAGTAAAAAGTTGGTCACACGTGTTAAACACTATGTTTGACTCGTGTGACCAACCTGTCAATCAGTTTTCCAAGCGATGCTACAGATCGCTAGGAAAACGCTAGCATTCTGCAAGTTAATTACGCTTGCAAAATCCTAGTTTCTGGCGGGAATACGCATACAAAAAAAATGTGTATTTCCCGCGGGAGCAGTGCGGGATTGCCGCGGAAATTTCCGCGGCAATTCCGCAACGTGTGACCTTAGCCTGAATCTTTATAACTTCCTAACAAAAAAAATTATGTTTCAAAAATTGTGCTGATGTAAAATAAAGTAGACATGTGGGAAATGTTATTTATTAACTATTTTCTTTGACATAAATCTGACTTAAGGGCATAAAAATTAAAAGTTTGTAAATTGGAACTTTTCGTCAAATTTCCGATTTTTTTCACAAATAAACATGTCATATCAAAGAAATTCTACCACTATCAAGAAGTACAATATGTCACAAAAAATATCTCAGAATCAGTAGTATCCATTGAAGCGTTCCAGAGATAAGACCTCATCAAGTGACACTGGTCAGAAATGAAAAAATTGGCCTAGTCAGGATGGTGAAAATAGGCTTCGGGGTGAAGGGGTTGAAATAGTAACTTCACTGCATTTTTCTAAGACTTATAAAAGTTAAGTTAAATACATTTAAACAATTATGTCGAGAATACATAGAATCTTATAATGCAGATTAAAAGAAGACATAATTTAATGGATTTTTCTTTTTTTTTATATACTGGAGTCGACACATTTCTACTGAGTGATTTAAACAAAACTAGCTCCAAATTAAACTACATAGCCTTGTTGAAGTCTGCATTACATATTGTAGAGGCTTGTACTCAGCTGCTCTTGAGATAGGCACAGGAGGCAGTTTACATGCAATAGTCTAGGCAAGTTTATTTAACTTCATAAACCGCTCCAGGTGGCAAAATAAAACAGAACCCTTCCTGGCACAAAGTGAAAACAAACTGAAAACAAATATTCCATATGGTATTGCGGGTCCACCCACTCAGGTCAGTGTTTTTACCAACACACACTGAAGGTAAACACGAACTGCAGGTAAATAGTCCATATAGCCCTGCGGGTCCGTCCACTCAGCTTAGTGTCTTTAACAATATACACTGGTGTTCTCCACACCTTCAGCCAGACACTGAATGAAAGACTCAGCCTCCATTTTATCTGCCAAACCATGCCCCTGAGGTTGGAATATGTGAGCGGTCATTCCCACCCATCTCTTATGACCCGGACCTGGAATGGCCCAAATAACTCTCTCAGCACTATAGGTGCTGGAGTATACTTCCGTGCTCACATCACCGCAGCTAACAGCCGCAATGACACATATCTCCCCTCAAGGCCTTGTCCAGCGGCCATCTTACAATGTTAAAAAAAAAAAAAAGTTGGAAGCAAATACTGTACCTTCTTTGGTAATGCTCGTATTTCAAGGCACCATGTAAGCAAGTACTGCAAAGAACATTCTTCTTGAATATAATCAGTTATGAATGCCCCTATGAAAAAAAACATTGTCAAATTATTTTGTTTGCTAACTGGTATCAATTTCATGACCAATAGGAATCTTAGCTCCAGCTACAAATTGTTGAGAACTAGCCATTCAGTCTCCAAATTAGGATCATCTGTAGCTACATGAAAAACATGCAAGCATATTACAGTGCTGCTCACCATTATTGGCAACCCTTCATTTTTTCATGGAAGGTACAATATCTTGAGAAATAAACAGAAATGTACCAAAATTATATGCTCAGGATTTTTTAATTAGTGGTCCAAAGTAATACAATAATAAAACATTATTTTTCAACTTAAATGATGCAGTTTCAAAGAAGAAACAGCATGTGCAGCAATAAAGGCACCCCTAATTAATACTTGGTTGCATACCCTTTGGCATTGATGACAGCCTCCAAACCTTTCTTGTAGCCATCTATAAGCTTCTTGCACTTCTCAGCTGGTATTTTCTCCCACTCTTCCTCTGCAGTTTGTTCAAGCTCTTAAATGTTCGCAGAGTTCTTTTTACCAATGGCAGATTTCAGCTCACACCAAAGATTTTCACGGGGATTGAAGTCTGGACTCATTGCTGGCCATTTTAAAACAGTACATTTTTTTTTCTTTTTCAACCATTCCTGTGTACTTTTGGATGTGTGCTTTGGGTTATTGTCTTTCTGGAGAACCCATGATCTTTAACGCAAAACACATTTTCTTACACTGGGTATGACATTTCACTTTAAAGGGAATCTGTCAACCCATTTTTCGTATATATGCTGCAGCCACCGCCATCAGGGGCTTATCTACAGCATTTTGTAATGCTGTAGATAAGCCCCCGATGTCACCTGAAAGAGAAGAAAAAAAGTTACATTATACACTAGTGCATGCCCTCATCATCTCCCGCCTCGACTACTGCTACCTCCTACTCTCTGGTCTTCCCTCTAGCACTCTGGCACCACTCCAATCCATCCTGCACTCTGCTGCCCGACTAATACACCTGTCTCCCCGTTATTCCCCAGTCTCTCCTCTCTGCCAAGCCCTTCATTGGCTTCCTAATGTCCAGAGGCTCCAGTTCAAAACTCTAACCATGACATACAAAGCCATCCACAATCTGTCTCCTCCATACATCTGTGACATGGTCTCCCGGTACATACCCACACGCAACCTTCGATCCTCTCAAGATCTCCTCCTCTACTCCCCTCTTATCTCTTCTTCCCACAACTGCATACAAAACGTCTCCCGTGCCTCTCCCATACTCTGGAACTCTCTACCCCAACACATCAGACTCGCGCCTACCATGGAAACCTTCAAAAAGAACCTGAAGACCCACCTCTTCCGACAAGCCTACAACCTGCAGTGATCCTCGGTCTACTGAACCACCGCACGACCAGCTCTACCCTCTCCTAGTGTATCCTCACCCATCCCTGTAGACTGTGAGCCCTTGTGGGCAGGGTCCTCTCTCCTTCTGTACTTGTGTGTGCCTTGTATTGCTCACATTTATTGTACTTGTCTATATTTGCCCCTTTTCACATGTAAAGCGCCATGGAATAAATGGCGCTATAAAAATGTATAATAATAATAATACTCACCCGGGTCGACGGTCCGATGCAGTCTGGTCTGATGGGCGTTGCAGGTCCGGGTCCGGCGCCTCCCATCTTCTAGCGATGATGTCCTCCTCCTTGCTTCTGTCGTGCTCCTGCGCAGGCGTACTTTATCTGCCCTGGGCAGAGGGCAGAGCAAAGTACTGCAGTGCGCAGGGAAAAGTCAGAGAGGCCCAGCGCCTGCCCACTGCAGTACTTTGCTCTGCCCTCAACAGAGCAGATAAAGTACGCCTGCGCAGGAGCGCGACAGAAGCAAGGAGGAGGACGTCATCGAAAGCAGATGGGAGGGGCCAGACCCAGACCTGCGACACCCATAGGATCGGACCGCATTGGACCGCCCCCCCCGGGTGAGTATAATATAACTCGTTTTTCTTATCTTTCAGGTTACATTGGAGACTTATCTACAGCATTACAGAATGCTGTAGATAAGCCCCTGATGGAGGTGGCTGCAGCTTATATAGGGAAAATGGGGTGACAGATTCCCTTTAAAATCTCTTGATAATCCTCTGATTTCATGATTCCTATGATGCAATGGTTTCTTCACTGGCCTTCACCCATAAAGCTCTTCTTGGTTTAGCGTGCAATGTATGCTACTTGTTGAAAGCATGACCCCAAACTGTTCAAGGTTCGCCTTCAGGTCTTTGGATGTTCAACGTGGTGCTTTTTCCACCATATGCACAAGCCTTCGAAGACATCTCTGGTCATCTTTCCTCTTTCCCCCATGTCCAGGGAGGTTCTTGACAGTTACATGCTTGGCAAACTTCTTAATAACATTGTGTACTATTGAAACTGGGACACCAAGTTCTTTGGACATTGCCTTATACCATTTGGAAGTCTTGTGTTTGCTAATAGCAGTTCTCATGTCCTCAGACAGCTCCTTTGTCTTCACCATTGTGACCAAGGAACAGGGCCTACCATGTGGCTTTTTAAAACACTGAAGTCATCATTCATTGGTTAATTCATGTCACATGGGCATCGGCAATTAATTACAGGTGATTCTCATTTGTAATTTACCACAAGAAAGTTAAAATGTGTTTCCATACTAATTTAATGTTAAGGGTAGCAATACCAATGTAACAGCAAGCTTTAGGTTTTTCTATTTTTCCCTCCCTTTGTTTTTTGTTTTATCCCCTTTACCCCCGAGGGTGGTTTGCATGTTAATGACCAAGCCATTTTTTACTGTTCTGACCACTGCCCCTTTATGAGGTAATAACTCGAACAGCTTCATGGATCCTGGTGATTCTGACATTGTTTTCTTGTGACATATTGTACTTTATGATAGTGGTAAAATTTCTTTGATATGACTTGCGCATATTTGTGAAAAAAAACTGAAATTTTCCGAAACTTTTGCAATTTTCCAACTTTGAATTTTTATGCCCTTAAATCACACAGATATGTCACATAAGTAACATTTCCCACATGTCTACTTTACATCAGCACAATTTTGGAACAAAAAAATTCTTTTGTTAGGAAGTTATAAGGGTTGAAAGTTACACAGCAATTTCTCATTTTTACAACACCGTTTTTTTTTTTTAGGGACCACATCACATTTGAAGTCACTTTGAGGGGTCTACAGTCATGGCCAAAAGTTTTGAGAATGACACAAATATTATATTTTCACATGATCTGCTGCCCTCTGGTTTTTATGTGTGTTTGACAGATGTTTTTATCACAGACAGAAATATAATAATTGCAAACATATGAGTAACAAAAGCTTATATTGACAGTTAGAATGAGTTAATGAAGCAAGTCAATATTTGCAGTGTTGACCCTTCTTCTTCAGGACCTCTGCAATTCTCCCTGGCATGCTCTCAATCAACTTCTGGACCAAATCCTGACTGATAGCAGTCCATTCTTGCACAATCAATGCTTTCATTTTGTCAGAATTTTTAGGTTTTTGTTTGTCCACCCGTCTCTTGATGATTGACCACAAGTTCTCGATGGGATTAAGATCTGGGGAGTTTCCAGGCCATGGACCCAAAATCTCTATGTTTTGTTCCCTGAGCCATTTAGTTATCACCTTTGCTTTATGGCAAGGTGCTCCATCATGCTGGAAAAGGCATTGTTGATCGCCAAACTGCTCTTGGAGGGTTGGGAGAAGTTGCTCTTGGAGGACATTCTGGTACCATTCTTTATTCATGGCTGTGTTTTTAGGCAAGACTGTGAGAGTGCCGATTCCCATGGCTGAGAAGCAACCCCACACATGAATGGTTTCAGGATGCTTAACAGTTGGCATGAGACAAGACTGGTGGTAGCGCTCACCTTGTCTTCTCCGAATGAGGCGTTTTCCTGATGTCCCAAACAATCGAAAAGGGGATTCATCAGAGAAAATAACTTTACCCTAGTCCTCAGCAGTCCACTGCCTGTACCTTTTGCAGAATATCAGTCTGTCCATGATGTTTTTTCTGGAGAGAAGTGGCTTCTTTGCTGCCCTCCTTGAGACCAGGCCTTGCTCCAAGAGTCTCCACCTCACTGTGCGTGCAGATGCACTCACACCTGCCTGCTGCCATTCCTGAGCAAGCTCTGCACTGCTGGTAGCCCGATCCCGCAGCTGAAACACTTTTAAGAGACGGTCCTGGCGCTTGCTGGTCTTTCTTGGGCGCCCTGGAGCCTTTTTGGCAACAATGGAACCTCTCTCCTGGAAGTTCTTGATGATGCGATAGATTGTTGACTGAGGTGCAATCTTTCTAGCTGCGATACTCTTCCCTGTTAGGCCATTTTTGTGCATTGCAATGATGACTGCACATGTTTCTTTAGAGATAACCATGGTTAACAGAAGAGAAACAATGATGCCAAGCACCAGCCTCCTTTTAAAGTGTCCAGTGGTGTCATTCTTACTTAATCATGACAGATTGATCTCCAGCCATGTCCTCATCAACACCCACACCTGTGTTAATGGAGCAATCACTGAAAAGAGGTTAGCTGGTCCTTTTAAGGCAGGGCTGCAATGATGTTGAAATGTGTTTTGGGGGATAAAGTTCATTTTCTAGCCAAATATTGACTTTGCAAGTAATTGCTGTTAAGCTGATCACTCTTTATAACATTCTGGAGTATATGCAAATTGCCATTAGAAAAAGTGAAGCAGTAGACTTTGTAAAAATTAATATTTGTGTCATTCTCAAAACTTTTGGCCATGACTGTATATGATAGAAAATGCCCAAAAGTGACACCATTCTAAAAACTGCACTCCTCAAGGTGCTTAAAACCACATTCAAGAAGTTTATTCACCCTTCTGGTGCTTCATAGGAATTTTTGGAATGTTTAAAAAAAAATGAACATTTAACTTTTTTTTCACAAAAAATTTACTTCAGATCCAATTTTTTTTTATTTTACCAAGGGTAACAGGAGAAATTGGACCCCAAAAGATGTTTTACAATTTCTTTTGAGTATGTTGGGACCTCATATGTCGGGGAATACTGCTTTTGAGGCAGAGAGCAAAGCTCAGAAGGGAAGAGGCGCCATATTGGAGTTCAGATTTCGCTGGAATGGTTTGAGGATGCCATGTCACATTGGCAGAGCCCCTGAGGTGCCAGAACAACAGAAACCCCCTATATGTGAACTAATTTTACAAACTACACTCCCCAATGAATTCATCTAGGGGTGCAGTGATCATATTAACACCACATGCCTTACAGAATTTTATAACATTAAGCGGTGAAGAAAGAATAAATTACATTTTTACCACTAAAATATTGTTTTAGAACCAAGTTTTTAATTTTTCTAAGGGCTAATAGGAATTTTTAATACAACAAATTGAGGTCCATTTTTTCCTGAGTGTGCCAATACCCTATATGTAATCGGGAAATATTATTCAGGCAAAGTGCAAAGCTCAGAAGGCAAGGATTTTACTGTTATGGTTTGCAGGTGCCATGACCCATTGGGAAAGCCCATGAGGTGCCAGAACAACAGAACCCCCCATAAGTGAGCCCATTTTACAAACTACACCTCTCAATGAATTCATCTAGGGGTGCAGTGATCATATTAACACATGGGTTTGTCACAGAATTTTATACCATTGGGCAGTGAAGACAAAATAACATTTTTACCATGAAAATTTTGTTTTAACCAAAGATTTTACATTTTCACACAAGAAGTGGGTAAAAATGGCACCAAAATGTATCCCACAATTTCTACTGAGCGTGGCAACACCCCATATGTGGCTGTACAGTACTACTTAGCAAGACGAATGGGTCCTACCGTGTATCCGTGGGCAAAACACTGAAATGTCCATTTTTTAATGTAAGCCAGGGCCACAGAACGTCTGTCACACGGATGTCATCCATGTGACATGCATTGGCGCCAGGGAAGAATCGTTACAGTAAGCGCTGTTCCCCAACGCCGGGAGCTGAACACGGTTCTCATCATTCTTCCCTGCTCTGCCGGCGATCGGCGAGAGCAGGGGAGAACGATGAATTACATTTAAGCGATAAAAGAGACAGCAAGTGGCAGCTGATGGGACTATTACTCCCGTCAGCCTACCCCTGCTATTGCTAATAACAGTGACAGCAGGAGCGGCTGATGGGAGTATTCATCAACCGCCTGCGCTATAAATTAATAAATGAATGAAAAAAGCGGCATGGGTTCCACTGTATTTTATATAACCTGCCAGGCAAAACTCACAGATGGGGGCTGCAATCCTCACCTGTTATCTTCAGCAAGGCTGGTTATCAAGAATATAGGGGTCCCCACGCTGCTTTTTTAAAAAAATTATTTAAATAAATAATTTTAAAAAAATGGCGTGGGGTCCCCTCCATTTTTTACAACCATCCTTGCTAAAGCTGACAGCTGGGGGCTGGTAAGGGGCCATGGATATTGACCCCCTCCAGCCTAAAAATAGCAGCTCACAGCTGCCCAGAAAAAGCACATCTATTAGATGACCCCTTTTACTGACATTACATTCCCAGCAGCTCATTTACCAGTGGTTCTCAGCCTGGACGATCGCATCTTGGCACCGTCCAGATTGAAAACTAATTATCCCCCAGACATAGATTACGGTGTGGGACAGAACAACAGATAGATATGGTATATTGTTGTTTTTTTATTTTATTTTTATTACAGGAGAACAAGTGGAATTATGTGAGGTTGTAAGTATGGTTTAATTAAGATTATTAAAGGAGTCTGTGTCATTATTTCAATTAAAAGACTTTACTCTTGGTGTATGTGTTTTTATACAATGTGACTATGGGGTTAGTAATGGGGGGCATGTTATTGACACCTCTCCATTACTAACATCGGGGCTTGATGTCACCTGACAATAGAAAGGTGACATCAACCCCACAAATATAAACCCCACTTGCCACCGCTACAAGGCAAGTCGGAAGAGTCGGGCAAAGCGCCAGAATTGGCGCATCTAATAGATGTGCCTTTTCTGGGCAGCTGCGGACTGCTATTTTTTAGGCTGGTGGGGTCAATATTCATGGCCCCTTACCAGCCTGAGAATACCAGCCCCCAAATGTGAGCTTTAGCAAGGCTGGTTCTCAAAAATGGGGGGGGAACTCAAGCTGTTTTTTTAAAAAAATTATTTATTTAAATAATTTAAAAAAACAGCGAGGGGAACCCTCTATTCTTTATAACCAACCTTGTTGAAGATAACAGCTGAGGGTTGCAGGCTCCAGCTGTGATTTATAGCGCAGGTGATGGCTGATGAGACTTCCTGTTGTCACTGTTATTAGCAGCAGCAGGGATAGGCTGATTGGAGTAATAGTCCCATCAGCCGCAGCCTGCTGTCTTTTTTATTACTGAAGTATAACTCTGATCATTCTCCCCTGCTCGCGCCGATCGCCGGCAGAGCGGAGGATAATGATGAGAGCCGCGTTCAGCAAACGGCGCCGGGGAACAGCGCTTACTGTAACGATTCTTCCCTGGCACAAGTCCGTGTGGTACAGATGCAGGCACATGGTTGCCACCACACGTGTGTCACACGTATTTCAAACACAGACGCTGACATCTTCAGTACCGGAAATATCAGGATGTGTGAAAGAGACCTTATAGCGGGTTTTTATGTTTTGCTGCGGTCACACACTAAAAGACGCTTTTTGTTGCAAAAAATAGTTTTTGCATCACTACATTTTGAGAGCTATAATTTTTACATATTTTGGCCCAACAGAGCCATGTGAGGACTTCTTTTTTGCTGGACGAGTTGACGTTTTTATTGGTACCATTTTCGGGCACATGATATTTTTTTTATCACTTTCTATTCCAATTTTTGGGAGACAGAACGAGCAAAAACCAGCAATTCATGAATTTCTTTTTTGGGGGGGTTTATACCGTTTTGTGTGTGGTAAAATTTATAAGGCAGTTTTATTCTTTGGGTCAGTACGATTACAGTGATACTGCAGTTATTTTTTTTATGTTTTGGCACTTTTATACAATAAAAGGTATTTTATAGAAAAATAATTGTTTTTGCATCACTTTATTCTGAGAGCTATAACTTTTTTATTTTTCCGCTGATAGAGCTGTATGTCAGCTTGTTTTTTGCGGGAGAAGATGACGTTTTCATCTGTACCCTGTTATTTATAGCCGTCTTTTTGATCGCGTGTTATTCCACTTTTTGTTTGGCGGTATGATAAAGCATTGTTTTTTGGCTTGTTCTTTTTTTATGGTGTTCACTAAAAGGGTTAACTAGTGGGACAGTTTTATAGGTTGGTTCGTTGTAGGCGTGGCGATACCAAATATGTGTACTTTTATTGTTTATATATTTTTTCATTCAAATATTTATTTAGAGATAGAATATATATTGTTTTTACTATTTTAGATTTTTTTCAATATTACAGTTATTTAAAAAAAAACGTTTTTTTTTTTACTTTGTCCCACTATGGGACAATCATTTTTTGCAGGCTGATCACTTCTATAGTATGCAGATGAAGCAGCATCTGCTTGCTATAGAAGCTGTCAGCACTGCACTGACAGAGATACTTGCTGATCATGCACTGCACATGATCAACAAGTTTCCTAGCTCTGTTGACCCGGATGTTGTGTTGACGACATCCGCTCACCATGGAAACGATCGGGACCCCAAGTCATGCCGCGGGGTCTCCGATCCAAAGGCATAGGGGCTGTCAGCCCTCTGTCGGCTTCAGAAATGCTGCGATCTTGTTTGATCGCAGTATTTCTGGGGTTACAGTGCACCCGGCGGCGCATTCCTGTGAGCACGGCCAATCACTATTACGTAATATTCCGTCCATCGTCAAATTGGTCCCGATCACATGGACGGAATATTACTTCTGATATCAGAAAGGGGTTACTTTATTGCTTATCATTTGCTATTTTGTATTTAACATGAGTGCTCTATACAAAAATCTGTTTCACTTTATTTCTTTTTTTTTCAGGAGATATTCCACATTATGCACTTAAACTTCATGGGTGTCAATAACGATGAGCCGGACTGTATATAAGAGAGGGAGTTATGAGAAACCTGTAAATTCCAGTTCTCAATATTGTCAGTATATTGTTTTCTAAAATATTTTCAATAGGTTATTTTAGTGTAATCGATGATGACTCTGCTTATTGTCAACTATGATGTTTTTTATGGTTGATTTTGGTAAAATATGTTTGTGTGACTTATCACAAGTCTGCTGACCCAATTTCAACAGCCTCATAGGCAGAGCCGGGACAAGGTATTTTGGTGCCCTAGGCAGCTGAAGCCCCATCACACAAGTAAAGGAATACTCTAAAGTATCCTACCGACACAACCCTCCACGGTAGCAAAACGTTCACCAAATCTCCGAGACATTCTTACACACAGCACTTATGATCCAAAAGGGGAAAAAAAACTTTCTAAATCCCGAGGAAGGGAGGGATTCTTTCCCTGTGGTTTATGCAAGGGATGTGCGAATATGAGAAAGAGTTTGTCTTTCAAGAATTTTGATGGCAGCAGGTCCTTTTTCATTAGGGCTCATATTACCGTTGTGGTGTAATGACCCCTGATGCAGCTAGGGGGCACTGTGTATGGCCCTCGGGATATGCATGGAGGCATGTGATGGATGGACGTTATGTATCACAGAGGTGGGTGGCCCTGTGATGGAAGCCTGAGCATGTTTTGTTCAGCAGATCTACTGCTGAGAGTTGTGCTATATATTGGGAGGCTTCCAGGTGACTAGGAGAGCTGGGTGGGTCCAGTCACCTACAAACCCACCCAAGGGGTATGTTTCTGAATACCCAAGATAAAGCCTGTTGGTGTTTATGTGTATCAAAAGGACCTGTGGTTAGGTCATAACCATGTGACCTAACCATGTGATCCTTACCTCACCTGTGGGCGGGGTTACGGCTATGTAACTGAGTGTGCTTGGCACCTGTGAGAGAGTGTGTGGGAGTCTGCCAGTGTGGACAGGCTTCCATGTGTCCAAGGCGGGACATTACAGAGAGGTCTCTGACTGAAGAGCGAGGCTCCAGGCAGGAGCTGAAGCATTGAAGAGTGTATTGTATGTTACCATATGGTTTATGATGCAATAAACCTAAAGACTTTTTGCATAAGAAAGTGTCTCTTGAATTACCTCTGAAGCAGCCGAGTGAGTAAAACCTTACAATTGGTGGATGGAATGCTGGCAGCGGCCCAAGGAGCACATGTTCCAGGACTGGGAATCAGGAACCAGAGGAGGAACGGACGGTCTGTGAAAACCGTGAGTGTGACCAGTGGTCACGAATAAACTGTGTTGATGTCTATGGGGTGCCTCTGATATGAGGTATCTGAAGAAACTGTTAAGCAGTGGTGACAGACAGGAGTCTGTGTTATGTGACCGGGGTCATTGAGAAGTAAGCAAAAAGCATGCTGAGAGGATACCTCAGAGGAGGTGTCCGGAAACCTGCGTGGCCAACAGGTAACAGACAGGAGTCTGTGGTGTGCTGACGGGTCAGTGAGAAAGACTGTATTTTTGTGTTTGTTGGGTACCTCTGAGGCTGAGGTCTCCAGGAACCTGTGTGGCTGACGCCAACAGGGGACGGTCTTGACAACCGTGCTAGGCTGGTCGGGATCAGTGAGAAGAATCAGTGAGAAACTATTTTTTTTTTTTTGGTGTTTTTTTTTCTTCTTCTGGAACACGTGTGAGGTGTTTGCTGTGGCTCGGAGGAGTCATGAAGGTGACAAGCGGCTGGCTGTGACTCGTGGGGTCACGAAGGTGACAAGCGGCAAGACAGCGCAGCGTGCAGAGACTTATGGTAGCAGGAGCTACAGTGACTTGCAGCAAGAGGTTCTGCAGCAGCAAGAGCTGCAGTGGCAGCAGCGGCTTGTGCCCGGTAGCCGGAGGTGCTGGCGGAAGGTGACAGTACCAGCAGGAGCTGGTGAGGTACCATAAGGACTTCAGGTCCAGAGTGGGTGACCTCTTAAAGGAACAGTACCAGCCCAAAGAGACATAACGGTCTGTGGACTGGGGCCTGTAAGAGCCGTGATGTGTACCCCAGTGTTGGGTGGTGTCCCTAGAGGGGGAGGAGTCCCAAAAGGGGGCGGTATCCCAAATTGGGGTGGCGGCAGGAAAAGAGGTGGCGATAATTAAACTGAAGGACGGTTGCCAGGTTCAGGGTCCGAACAGCGCATGTCCAGGATGTTGTACTGACTTTCCATCTGACAAGGTGTCAGGGAGCTGTTCTGTAGAAGTCAATGGAGAGTGTGTGATTGGACTTCTGGACTCAGGGTGCCAGGTGACACTGGTGAGCGCCACACTCCCTGTCTATCTGATTCCCGGAAGGAAGATGGAAGTCCACTGCGGACATGGAGTCTCTAGGGATTATCCGGTGTCCAGGGTAATCATTGAGACGTCCACTATTATTGCTACCCATGATGTCCCTGTAGTTCCGGACTTACCATACCCTGTAGTAATTGGCCAGGCCTTAATGAGCGGTATTACGTCACCGCTCAGCGCTGGAGAGCTGCAGGAAGCCGGGGAGAACGCAGGATTGCAGGGACGTTCAGCGATGGCATGGGGAGGGGTGAGTATGATGGAGGAGAGGACAAGGAGCACGGAGCAGGACGGGGGGAGAATAGTGGACGGGGGAAGCATGTAGGACGGGTGGGAGAACGGAGGACGGGTGAAGCATGGTGCAGGACGAGGGGGAGAACGGTGGATGGGGGAAGCATGGAGGAGGACGGGGGGAGAACGGAGGACGGGGGAAGCATGGAGGAGGACGGGGGAAGCATGGAGCAGGACGGGGGGGAGAACGGTGGATGGGGAAGCATGGAGGACGGGGGAAGCATGGAGGAGGACAATGAGCACGGAGCAGGACGGGGGAGGATGGAGGGCACAGAGGAGCACGGAGCAGGACGGGGGGAGAGGATGGAGGGCACAGAGGAGCACGGAGCAGGACGGGGGGTCACAGGAGGATGGAGAAGGAATGGGGGAGCACAGCGGAGGACGGAGCAGGAGGGGGGGAGTACAGAGGAGAATGGGGGAGCACAGAGCTGGATGGGGAGCAAGGAGCAGGACGGGGGCAGCACAGAGCAGGAGGGCAGTTTATACACCCGGCTTATACACGAGTCAATAAGTTTTCCCAGTTTTTGTGGCAAAATTAGGGGGTCGGCTTATACACGGGTCGGCTTATACACGAGTATATACGGTACTTGTGCTAGTAAAGGGGTAATATACTATGCTGAATGTCCATGTCCGAAGATTTATATAGGTCTTACGAGTCGGGAACTCAAGATTAGAGTTCGCGAACATTGCATAGATATAGATAAAGCGAAAACGGTTCAGGATATTACCTCATTGAAGACACTTCCTAGACATTTTAGGAATTTTCATTCGTGCAATTCTAAATTGTTGGTGGTCAAAGGAATTGATTTGTTGATCTGGGGATTCGGGGTGGTGATATCCAGAGGAGATTAGCAAAGAAAGAGTGTCAGTGGATCTATCGTTTGGGGACTTTGGACCCTCAGGGCTTGAACGAAAGTTTTGGGTTCGGAGCATTCCTTTAAGATAATGATCAGATAATAATATAATGTTTTGGACATATGATGACCCTCGTCATACATGGGTGGCAATTGTAGTAGTGGGGGTAGGGGATTGTTTTATGGTTGTATTAAATGTAGTTAATTGTCTTTTTATATTTACTAATTACCTTTTCAGTTTTTCAGTTTTTCAATAACGCATATCGATAAGACTGGGCCAATTAAGACCGCCCAGATATTTACATATCCAATCGAAGGGCTGACTGTGGATATTTAAACCTGATGTATCCCCTACCCCGACACGCCTCCCGAAGAAGGATTGCGAAACGCGCGTCGGGGTAGCAGGGACGCCAGGAAATCCACGTGTAATCGGCAGGTAGCTATTTTCTACTTTTTACCTCCTAGCAGTGAGTATGTTATGTCATTTATTGCGGATTAAGCGATTTCGGGCATTGTGCAATACGAGGAGTATTTTTCTATACCAAAGCACTTGGCACTTTAAATAATGATTATACACACCTGAGTGTGTTTTTTCATAGAGCCCGTATTGGATTTCATCTGATACATATTGTTGTACCTTCTGCGTATTTCTGATTACTTTCAGTAGAATTTGCAGGTTATATTTCAGATTCTGGGTGTTTTAGTGGTGTTTGATATTGAGGGTTAATGCGCCATTTACCTCAGACTAATATTGTGATTTATACCTGTATTTCTTACATCTATAATTGAGCTACTGAAGGTTCTATATATTTTCGTGGATTCTATGGTTATATGTCCCTGAGTACATTGTTGTTTCAGACTTTATTACTGATTTTACAAATTTTGTTAATAAAAGTGTTATTTACTATATTTGGCATTCCTGTTTATTACCAAGATTTAGGTGTAGGGTTTTTGTGATTTATGAATTTTGAGGGATGTTGTTCTCCCAGCAAGTAGGGAGTTATTTTTCAAATTGGACATAGCTGTGATAATAAGTAAAGGAATGGGTCAGAGACAAAGGCAATAGGACCATTAACTCCGCCTCTACCCCTACACATCCGATGGCAAGTAACAAGCCTTGATGACTAATTCTACTAAAATTGTTTCAGTTTTCACCCAAAAATACCAGCAAGCAGGGCGCAGAGAGGCAAATGTCCCCAGGGCCGGTCCCCCTGCAGCAATTGTGCGCCGCTCGTCCATCTGCTTAAAAGACAGCTTCGGCACTTTAATTGTGTACTGGCCTGGCATCCCTATATTGCTGACACACCCACACTGCAAGGTATGTGAGCGTGTCTCCTGAACTCACCAGCACACCGGCCTGCTGTGTCTTCACTGGAGAGAAGAGGTCAGCAGGCCAGGCGATCAGGGACTGACCCAAACCCTGAGTGTCTTGTGTGCAAGGTGTCATGAGTTATTACTATAACTTTATAAGGTCGCACTGTCAGTGGCTCCAACATCACCAGATCATTTTCAGAGTGACTACAGACAGTATATACATAATCATACAATAACTGCTCCTGAGCATGGCTCCAGTACATTATGCATTACATATCATATATAGTGCTATAAATTATAATATGTGATGTTCTGAAGCCAGGTCCAGGCGTAATCCGTAAGAGTGTTTTCAAACTGCGTTCCGGCATCTGTTTGTTGGTCTCATCGGGCTTACGTCCGAACAAGCAGCAAAACGCGATTTGGGCATATGCGCCGGTGGGACATTAGACTATAATTGTGCTGACAGAGCGAATATGCGTGTCATTTTTGGATGTGTGCGCCCACTGGCTACGGACACTCAGAAGAACGTGAGAGTGTCTGCCTCAAGTAGGCATACAAGCCCAAAAATGATGCACGGCAGAGGGGGGATTCAGATGTAAGCTCCAATGGAAACAACAAACTTGTGTCAGAACACAGTGTGAAAGTACAGTAGGTATAACACTGTATATATGAGCACATAGTTTAGGACATCAGTACATAGATTAATGTATGACTGGTATAAAACATACTGTGATACAGACAGATATTACAATATAAATTGAAATATACAATTGTGTGAAAAAGTGTTTGCCCCCTTCCTGATTTTTCTATTCTTTTGCATTTTGTATGTTTATCACTCTTAAATATTTCAGATCCTCAAACAAATGTAAATATTAGACAAAGAACACAAGTAAACACAAAAGAGCAGTTTTTAACTGAAGGAAAAAAATCCAAACCTACAGGCTCCTGTGTGAAAAAGTGATTGCCGCCACACCTTAAAACAAACTAACTGTGGTTTATCACATCTTTGGAAAGCGAAGTTCAAATTCCCTAGCCATGCCCAGGCCTGATTACTGACACACCTCTCCTCAAACAAGAAATCACTTAAATATGACCTGCCTGACAAAGTGAAAGATCAAAAGACCCTTCAAAGCTAGACATTATGCTGCGATCCAAAGAAATTCTGAAACAAATAAGAAACAAAGTAATGGAGATCTATCAGTCTGGAAAAAGGTTATAAAGCCATTTCTAAAGCTTTGGGACTCAAGTGAACCACAGTAAGAGCCATTAAACACAAAAAGCAAAAAAAAGGAACAGTGGTGAACCTTCCCAGGAGTGATTGACCGAAAAAAACCTCCAAGAGTGAAGCAACGATTCATCCAAGAGGTCACAAAAGACCACACAACAACATCCAAGGAACTAAAGGCCTCACTTGCCTGAGTTAAGGACAGTGTTCATGACTCCATCATAAGAAAGAGACTGGGAAAAAATGACCTGCACGTCAGAGTTCCAAGATGAAAACCACTGCTGAACAATAAGAACATTAAAGGCTTGTCTCAGTTTTGCCAGAAAACATCTCAATGATCAACAGGACTTTTGGGAGAATACTCCGTGGACTGACGAAACAAAAGTTGAACTTTTTGGAAGGTGTATGTCTCACTACATCTGGCATAGAATTAAAACAGCATTTCAGAAAAGGAATACCATACCAACTGTAAAATATGGAGGTGGTAGTGTGATGGTCTGAGGCTGCTATGCTGCTTTAGGACCTGGAAGACTTGCTGTAATGGTACCATGAATTCTGCTGTCTACCAAAAAATATTGAAGGAGAATATCAGGCCAGCTTTTTGTGATCGCAAGTTGAAGCGCATTTGGGTTATACGGCAGGATAATGATCCAAAACACACCAGCAAGTTCACCTCTGCAAGGTTTAAGAAAAACAAAATCAAGACTTTAGAGTGGCCTAGTCAAAGTCCTATCCAAGTTTATCAGCTTGAGATGCTGTGGCATGACCTTAAAAAGGCTGTTCATGCTTGGAAACCCTCCAATGTGGCTGAATTACAACAATTCTGCAAAATATTTAGAGTTGAGAGTCCTCAGTGGTTGATACCTTTTAATGGCTAACTGAAAAGATGGTAACAAATTGCAAGCTTTCGAGACTACTCAGGTCTCTTAATCAGGCGAAGACTAATACAAAATCTGAAGACTCACATATTTATACACAACAGGACACAGGAATAATGCAATAGGTAAGACAAGTGACGTGAAGCAGAACTGTCATTATGGCAGAGGGATGAACATAAATATTGGAACAGTTCATAGATAAGGAGTGAAAGTTTTATTACCCTCTGATTGGAGTCTGCTATTGTGTTTTGATGCCCTTAGAAGGTCAGAGAAGCAGATTCCTTAATTGATGTAGAAAGACATGAAACCTTGGCATCAAAACACAATAGCAGACTCCAATCAGAGGGTAATAAAACTTTCACTCCTTATCTATGAACTGTTCCAATATTTATGTTCATCCCTCTGCCATAATGACAGTTCTGCTTCACGTCACTTGTCTTACCTATTGCATTATTCCTGTGTCCTGTTGTGTATAAATATGTGATTCTTCAGATTTTGTATTAGTCTTCGCCTGATGAAGAGACCTGAGTAGTCTCGAAAGCTTGCAATTTGTTACCATCTTTTCAGTTAGCCATTAAAAGGTATCAACCACTGAGGACTCTCAAGTCTAAATATTTTTCTATCTACTGGCTAACACGGTACGAAGATACACATCTTTCCTATAACAATTCTGCAAAAATTAGTGGGACAAAATTCTTCCAGAGCGTTGTAAAAGACTCTTTCCACGTTACTGCAAACGCTTGATTGCAGTTGTTGCTGCTAAGGACGGCCTAACCAGTTTTAGGGGGCAATCACTTTTTTCACACAGGGCCTGTAGGTTTGCACTTCTTCTTCCCTTAATAATAAAGACCTTAATTTATAAACTGCATTTTGTGATTACTTGTGTTATCTTTGTCTAATATTTAAATTTGCTTGCTGATCTGAAACATTTAAGTGTGACAACCATGCAAACGAATGGGAAATCAGGAAGGGGCAAACACTTTTTCACATAACTGTATCATTTTATGTCTGTAGTCACAGTATATTATCCACTAGACATGGGCAAAGTGCGGGCCACATCCGACCCATTGACTGTTACAATCCCGTCCGCAGACTTTCTGCTTCCATCGGTACAACGAGTTGCATTGTGCCAATGGTCTCCATGGTGACCCGGGGCCACAAGATGGCTGAGGGTCCTTCAGGGAAGGTGGCCTGTGAGTGGCTGCTAAGAGCAGGACCTGACATGCCTCCTTCCTGCCTGTCAGAGGCTACTCTTATGCCCTGCAGTGCAGAAGCATTGCAGTGTATTAGATCAGCGATCTGTCAGTGTAAAAATGATGTCCGATCCAGAGACAAAGCAAAATAAAAGTAAAAAATATATATATACAGTACAGACCAAAAGTTTGGACACACCTTCTCATTCAAAGATTTTTCTGTATTTTCATGGCTATGAAAATTGTAGAATCACACTGAAGGCATCAAAACTATGAATTAACACATTTGGAATTATACATTACACTTTACAAAAAAGTGTGAAACAACTGAAAATATGTCATATTCTAGGTTCTTCAAAGTATCCACCTTTTGCTTTGATTACTGCTTTGCACGCAGAAAAGGTGAACGGATGGACTCTACATGCCTAGTTCCCACCGTGAAGCATGGAGGAGGTGGTGTGATGGTGTGGAGGTGCTTTGCTGGTGACACTGTTGGGGATTTATTCAAAATTGAAGCAGTGAGCGGTCCAGCTCACCCCAAACCATCTCGATTGGGTTCAGGTCTGGTGACTGTGGAGGCCAGGTCATCTGGCGTAGCACCCCATCACTCTCCTTCTTGGTCGAATAGCCCTTACACAGCCTGGAGGTGTGTTTGGGGTCATTGTCCTGTTGAAAAATAAATGATGGTCCAACTAAACGCAAACCGGATGGAATAGCATGCTGCTGCAAGATGCTGTAGTAGCCATTCTGGTTCACTATGCCTTCAATTTTGAATAAATTCCCAACAGTGTCACCAGCAAAGCACCCCCACACCATCACACCACCTCCTCCATGCTTCACGGTGGGAACCAGGCATGTAGAATCCATCCGTTCACCTTTTCTGTGTGCAAAGCAGTAATCAAAGCAAAAGGTGGCTACTTTGAAGAACTTAGAATATAAGACATATTTTCAGTTGTTTCACGCTTTTTTGTAAAGTGTAATGTATAATTCCACATGTGTTAATTCATAGTTATCTTGATGTCTTCAGTGTGATTCTACAATTTTCATAGCCATGAAAATACAGAAAAATCTTTGAATGAGGTGTGTCCAAACTTTTGGTCTGTATTGTATATATTAAAATTTATAAAAATAAAAAAAAAATCCCCATGTAAAAAAAAAAATAAAAAAATATTAATCCAATACATACATTTATGTTAAAAAAAAGAATAAAAAAAATTAAAGATATTTGGTATCACCACGTCCGGAACAGCCAGACCGAAACGACTGTCCCTTCAGTGAACACTGTAAAAAAAATACTATCATACCGCCGAAAAAAGTGCAATAAAATGCAATAAAAGTGGTACCGTTGAAAATTACATCTTATCCCGCAAAAAACAAGCAGAATAAAAAAGTTATAGCTCTCAGAATAAAGCGATGCAAAAATAATTATTTTTTCTACAAAACAGTTTTTATTGTTTAAAAGAGCCAAAACATAAAAAAAATTATATAAATGAGGTGTCACTGTAATTGTACTAACCCACAGAATAAAGCTGCCTTATCAATTTTTACCGAACGCGAAACAGTATAAAAAAAACTCCAAAAAACAATTCCTGAATTGCTGGTTTTTGTTCATTCTGCCTCCCAAAAATCGGAATAGAAAGCGATCAAAAAATGTCATGTGCCCGAATATGGTACCAATAAAAGAGTCAACTCGCCCCGCAAAAAAAAGCTGTCATATGACCCTGTCATCTGAAATATGGAAAAATTATAGCTGCCTAAACATGGTGATGCAAAAACTAGTTTTTGCAATAAAAAGGGTCTTTTACTGTGTGACAGCAGCCAAACATTAAAACCCAATATAAATCTGGTATCACTGTAATCGTACCGTCCCGAATAATTACGTTGTCTAATTACTTAGACCACACGAGAAACGGCGAAAAAATAAAACTAATTCTTCACTTACTGTTGATTTTTTCACTCTGCCCCCAAAGAACACAGTAAGACTCGGCTCATATTTATCCTGCGCTCTACGCTGAGTGCTTACACTGGGGTTTCTGTGTAAATCTCTGAAATACGAGATTCAGACGGAACCCCTGACGAAAGATTACCTATAATGAGGCAGATGGAGGCAATGTGGACACTATCTGACCTGTGATCCAGCAGTGTCAGTCTTTTTAGGCAAGTATAAAAGTGGGGTCGAAAACAGTTTTGTGCACTTCTGAAAAGAAGGACACTGCTGAACAGAGACCAGATGTAGTCCAGAGTAACTCTGCTGCTTCATTATAGTGAATGGATCCCTCCAGAGTTTCATCTGTCACGTCACTAAGAAATTTAGACAAAGAATTTAATGACCAAATACTTATTTTCCACCATAATTTGCAAAATAAATGTTGCCAAATCAGACAAGGTGATTTTCTGGATTTGTTTTCTCATTTTGACTCTCATAGTTGTGGTCTACCTATGATGGGAGAGCGTGCACAATTGGTGGCTGACTAAATACTTTTTTCTCCCCACTGTATGTACAGAACAGACCAAAAGTTTGGACACCTTCTCATTTAAAGATTTTTCTGTATTTTCATGACTATGAAAATTATAAATTCACACTGAAGGCATCAAAACTATGAATTAACACATGTGGAATTATACACTTAACAAAAAAGTGTGCAACAACTGAAATTATGTCTTATATTCTAGGTTCTTCAAAGTAGCCACCTTTTGCTTTGATAACTGCTTTGCACACTCTTGACATTCTCTTGATGAGCTTCACGAGGTAGTCACCGGAAATGTTTTTCACTTCACAGGTGTGCCCTGTCAGGTTTAATAAGTGGGATTTCTTGCCTTATAAATGGGGTTGGGACCATCAGTTGTGTTGTGCAGAAGTCTGGTGGATAGACTGGTAGAGAATTTGTATTATGGCAAGAAAAAAGCAGCTAATTAAAGAAAAACGAGTGGCCATCATTACTTTAAGAAATGGTCAGTCAGTCAGAAAAATTGGGAAAACTTTGAAAGTGTCCCCAAGTGCAGATGCAAAAACCATCAAGCGCTACAAAGAAACTGGCTCACATGAGGACCGCCCCAGGAAAGGAAGACCAAAAGTCACTTCTGCTTCTGAGGATAAGTTTATCCGAGTCACCAGCCTCAGAAATCGCAGGTTTACAGTAGCTCAGATTAGAGACCAGGTCAATGCCACATAGAGTTCTAGCAGCAGACACATCTCTACAACAACTGTTAAGAGGAGACTTTGTGCAGCAGGCCTTCATGGTAAAATAGCTGCTAGGAAACCACTGCTAAGGACAGGCAACAAGCAGAAGAGACTTGTTTGGGCTAAAGAACACAAGGAATGGACTTTAGTCCAGTGGAAATCTGTGCTTTGGTCTGATGAGTCCAAATTTGAGATCTTTGATTCCAACCACCGTGTCTTTGAGCGACGCAGAAAAGGTGAACGGATGGACTCTACATGCCTGGCTCCCACCGTGAAGCATGGAGGAAGAGGTGTGATGGTGTGGGGTGCTTTGCTGGTGACACTGTTGGGGTTTTATTCAAAATTGAAGGCATACTGAACCAGCATGGCTACCACAGCATCTTGCAGCGGCATGCTATTCCATCCGGCTTGCGTTTAGTTGGACCATCATTTATTTTTCAACAGGACAATAACCCCAAACACATCTCCAGGCTGTGTAAGGGCTATTTGACCAAGAAGGAGAGTGATGGGGTGCTATGCCAGATGACCTGGCCTCCACAGTCACCAGACCTGAACCCAATCGAGATGGTTTGGGGTGAGCTGGACCACAGAGTGAAGGCAAAAGGGCCAACAAGTGCTAAGCATCTCTGGGAACTCCTTCAAGATTGTTGGAAGACCATTTCCAGTGACTACCTCTTGAAGCTCATCAAGAGAATGCCAAGAGTGTGCAAAGCAGTCATCAAAGCAAAAGGTGGCTACTTTGAAGAACCTAGAATATAAGACATATTCGCAGTTGTTTCACAATTTTTTGCTAAGTATATAATTCCACGTGTTACCGTATTTTTCGGACCATAAGACGCACTTTTTCCCCAAAAATTTTGGGGGAAAATGGGGGTGCGTCTTATGGTCGCAACATACCGGAAAGTCCAGTGGCGGCGGCGCTCCCAATGCAGCTTCGCTGCGATGCGGTGGTGGTGTCGGGGCAGCAGCGGGGCTCTGTGCTGCGTCGGGGGCTCCACCGGCATTTCGTCCCAGCCGGAAAGCCCCCCCCGCAGCTGCGACGCAGTGCCGGGCTGAAGGCCGCCAGGGGCCTCCGGTGGCGGTCCCGATGCAGCCTGTGGTGCGGTGGTGGTGTCCGGGCAGCAGCGGGCCTCTGGGCTGCGTGGGGGGCTCCGCCGGCAATTCGTCCCAGCCAGTAAGCCCCCCGCAGCTGCGACGCGGTGCCGGCCTGAGGAATGACCGCCAGGGGCCTCTGGCAAGATGGCCGCCGCATACTCTCATTCAGTTCTCGGCAACGAGATCTTGTCCTGAGATCTTGGGAAGAGATCTCGTTGCCCGAGATTTGAATGAGAGTATGCGGCGGCCATCTTGCCGGATTGAGGTCTGGTTCTGTGTAGTTATGCACCCACAAGGTCTGAGGAGCACATTCCTTAATTGATGTAAAAAGACATAAATTCATGCGACACATTCATTCCTGCACTGAGTGTGTCAAAGGTTGTCATAAGTTTTTACTCCCAGACACACATACATACACACACACTGGGATGGGGCACATATATACCAGGGAAAGGGTTTGGGATGGCAGTCATTAGTAAAGAATTGGGTAACATTACTCCTAAAAGTGCGTCAGCAGCAGATCCCCCATAACAGTGAGTCATGATCACATATTTTGCCTCAAATTTTTTTCCCTATTTTCCTTCTCTAAAGCCTAGGTGCATCTTATAACCATAAGATCTTATGGTTTATTTTATTTTTATTATGGTATAACCATCTTGCCGGAGGCCCCTGGCGGCCATTCCTCAGGCCGGCACCGCGTCGCAGCTGCGGGGGGCTTTCCAGCTGGGACGAAATGCCGGTGGAGCCCCCCACGCAGCCCAGAGGCCCGCTACTGCCCGGACACCACCACCGCACCACAGGCTGCATCGGGACCGCCACCGAAGGCCCCTGGCGGCCTTCAGCCCGGCACAGCGTCACAGCTGCAGGGGGGCTTTCCGGCTAGGACGAAATGCGTCTGAGCGATCGGCCATGCTCACGGGGGGCCGGATGTCAGCTGATTCTGACGGTGGACACCCGGCACTAGGTGCCAGGATCAAACAAGACTGCAGCATTCCGAAAGCCAGCACAAACAGCCCCTCTGCCTTTGGATCGGAGACCCCGCGGAGTGACGCGGGGTCCCGATCGTTGCCATGGTGAGCGGATGTCGTCATGACAACATCCGGGTCACCAGAGCTAGGAAACTTGTTGATCATGCGCAGTGCAAGTCTCCCTGTCAGTGCAGCGCTGACAGCTTCTATGTCATGCAGATGCTGCTTCATCTGCATGCTAAGAAGCGATCAGCCTGCAAAAAATGATTGTTCCATAGTGGTACTAAATAAAAATGTTAAGAAAAAGTAAAAAAAAAAAGTTCAAATAATTCTAAAAATATTTAAAATCAAAAATAATAATAAAAACAAAATCAATAAATATTCTATCTATAAATAAATATTTGAAAAAAAAATTAATAAAAGTACACATATTTGGTATCGCCGCGTCTGCAACGACCAGACCTACAAAACTCTCCCACTAGTTAACCCCTTTAGTGAACACCATAAAAAAAAACAAGGCAAAAAACAATGCTTTATTATCATACAGTCGAACAAATAAAACATGGTACCAGTGAAAACGTCATTTTGTCCCACAAAATAAGAGCCGCCAAACAGCTCCATTAGCAGAAAGATAAAGTTATAGCTCTCAGAATAAAGAGATGCAAAAACAACTATTTTTTCTATAAAATAGTTTTTATTATATAAAAGTGCCAAAACAAAAAAAAAATAACTGAGGTATCGCTGTAATCATACTGACCCGAAGAAAAAAACTGCCTTATCAATTTTACCACACACCGAATGGTATAACCCCCCAAAAAAAGAAATTCATGAATTCCTAGTCTTTGCTCATTCTGTCTCCCAATAATCGGAATAGAAAGCGATCAAAAAGTGTCATGTGCTCGAAATTTGTACCAATAAAAACAACAGCTCGTCCCGCAAAAAAAAAAAGACCACACATGACTGTGGGCCAAAATATGTAAAAATGATAGCACTCAAAATGTGGTGATGCAAAAACTATTTTTTGCAATAAAAAGAATCTTTTAGCGTGTGACAGCTGCCAAATTAAAAACCCGCTCTAAGGCCGCTTTCACACGTCCTGATATTTCCGGTACCGGAGAGGTCTGTGTCCATGTTTGTAATACGTGTGGCATGCTTGTGCCGTATCTGTACCACATGGATGGGCGCCAGGGAAGAAGCGTTGCAGTAAGCGCTGTATCCCGGCACTGGGTGCTGAACAAGGCTCTCATCATTCCCCTCTGCTCTGCCAGAATCACTGGCAAGGGGCCAGCGATATAGGCCCCCCCAGCCTAAAAATAGTAGCCTGCTGCTGCCCAGAAAAGGCGCATCTATTAGATGCGCCAATTCTGGAGCTTTGCCCAGCTCTTCCCACTTGCCCTGTAGAGGTGGAAAGTGAGGTAATATTTGGAGAAGAGTCTATAAGACGCTTAGGTATCCATTAGGTAGGTATCCATTACTAATCCTACAGTTGTATTGTAAATAAACACACAGCCAGAATAAAGTCCTTTAATTGAAAAAATTACACAAACTCCTTTAATATTCTCTATTAAACCATATTTACAACCTCGTCTATTCCACCGAAGCCCTCAATCTCCTGTAATAAAAGTAAAATAAAAAAACAATAATATACCATACCTGTCCATTGTTCTGTCCCATGCTGTAATCCATGTCTGGGGGATAATTAGTTTTCAATCTGGACGGTGCCAAGATGCGACCGTCCACGTTGAGAACCACTGGTAAATAAGCTTCTGGGAACGCAGCATCAGTAACCGGGGGTGACGTCATAGAGGTTACCTCCGGTCACTGGGCTCCGTACCCAGCCGGGCTGAGCTGCGGTGAGATCCCCGCTAGCACCATGAGCGCTCACGGTTCATGGTGCTAGCGGGGATCTCACCGAAGTCACCGCAGTTACATCCGGTCACTGGGCACTGTTCGCAGCCGGGCTTAGTTGCGGTGAGATCCAGGGTCAGTTATAAAATTCACATACTAGAAAACAGTAGATTAATTCCAAAAAGGGGGCACTTGTTGGGCATTACCACTATTAAGGCAAATCTAGATAAGTTCCTTTGGAGGTATAGTATCGAAAATGGAGTCACTTGGGGGTCATTTCCACTGTTTAGGCAAATCAGGGGCTCTCCAAACGCGACATGACGCCCGCAGACCATTGCATCAAAGTCTGCATTCCACAACGTCACTACTTCCCAACGTGTGCCCATACAGTAGTTTTCTCCCACATATGGGGAATCCGCGTACTCAGTACAAACTGGACAACAACTTTTGGGGTCCAATTTATCCGGTTACCCTTGGGAAAATTAAAAACTGGTGACTAAAAGATCATTTTTGTGGGAAAAAAAATATGATTTTTTATTTTCACGGCCGGGCGTTATAAACTTTAGTGAAACACTTGGGGGTTCAAAGTGCTCACCACACATCTAGATAAGTTCCTTTGGGGGTCTAGTTTACAAAATAGGGTTACTTGTGGGGAGTTTCCACTGTTTAGGCACATCAGGGGCTCTCCAAATGCGACATGGCGTCCAATCTCAATTCCGGCCAATTTTGAGTTGAAAAAGTCAAACGGCGATCCTTCCGAGCTCTGCCATGCGCCCAGACAGTGGTTTACCCCCAGGTATGCGGTAACAGCGTACTCAGGACAACTTGCACAATAACTTTTGGTGTCCAATTTCTCCTGTTATCCTTGGGAAAATAAAAAACTGGGGGTGAAAAGATCATTTTTGTGGAAAAAATATGATTTTTTTAATTTTACGGCTCTACGTTATAAACTTATGTGAAGCCCTTGGGGGTTCAAAGTGCTCACTACACATCTAGATAAGTTCCTTGGGGGGTCTAGTTTCCAAAATGGGGTCACTTGTGGGGGTTTCCACTGTTTAGGCACATCAGGGGCTCTCCAAACCCAACATGACATCCGATCTCAATTCCAGCTAATTTTGCATTGAAAAAGTCCAACGGCGCTCCTTCCCTTACGAGCTCTGTCATGCGCCCAAAAACTGGTTTACCCCCACATATGGGGCATTAGTATAATCAGGACAAATTGCACAAAAAATTTTGGGGTCCAATTTCTCCTGAGACCCTTGGTAAAAAAAATTGGATTTGAAGTAAATTTTTTGTGAAATAATAATAATAATAATCTTTATTTATATAGCGCCAACATATTCCGCAGCGCTTTACAGTTTAACAGTTTCAAAACATAAGTCATAAGTAACAACGTTAACAATACAATAATTAAAGCAAAATAAGCCGACCCTGCTCGTGAGAGCTTACAATCTACAATGAGGTGGGGGAATACAAAGTACAGGTGTGTATATACAATGGTGCATTTACAATGATGGTCCAGCCATCTTGAGGGACTGAGGGATGGATGGAGATAGTGAATGGGCTACACATACACACTTAAACATAGAACGACTTTGATTAGTGAATGTGATAGGCCACTCTGAACAAATGTGTTTTGAGGGAGCGCCTGAAACCATGCAAATTGTGGATAGTCCTAATTTCTTGTGGTAGAGCATTCCAGAGGATTGGCGCAGCGCGGGAGAAGTCTTGGAGTCGGGAGTGGGAGGTACGGATTAGGGCAGAGGTTAGTCGAAAGTCGTTTGCAGAGCGCAGCAGTCGGTTAGGCCGATAGATAGAAATGAGGGAGGAGATCTAGGGGGGTGCTGCACTGTGGAGAGCTTTGTGGGTGAGAACCAGTACTTTGAATTGGATCCTATAATGAATGGGCAGCCAGTGTAAGGACTGGCGAAGAGCGGATGCGTCCGAGTACCGATTAGCCAGATGGATGACCCTGGCTGCTGCATTAAGGATGGACTGGAGAGGGGAGAGTCGAGTAATGGGGAGGCCAAGTAATAGAGCATTGCAGTAGTCCAGGCGGGAGTGGATCAATGCTACAGTGAGGGTTTTTGTTGTTTCCATGGTGAGAAAAGGGCAGATTCTAGAGATGTTCTTTAGGTGTAGACGGCAAGAGCGGGCAAGAGATTGTATATGGGAGGTGAAGGAGAGATTGGTGTCAAACATAACACCCAGACAGCGAGTCTGCTGCGGGGTGTTATTATGATGCTGCCCACAGAGAGGGAAATGTCAGATTTAGGGAGGTTAGTAGACGGCGGGAGCAGAAGGAGTTCAGTTTTGGAGAGGTTAAGTTTCAGATAGAGAGCGGACATGATGTTGGAGACTGCGGACAGACAGTCGGTGGCGTTCTGTAGAACAGCGGGGGTAAGGTAGGGGGATGACGTGTATAGTTGTGTGTCATCAGCATACAGATGGTACTGAAAGCCAAATCTGCTGATGGTCTGTCCAATTGGGGCCGTGTAGAGAGAGAAGAGAAGGGGGCCAAGGACTGAGCCCTGGGGTACACCGACAGTGAGAGGAAGAGGAGATGATGTGGAGCCAGAGAACGAAACACTGAAGGAGCGGTCAGAAAGATAGGAAGAGAGCCAGGAGAGAGCAGTGTCCTTAATACCTAGTGACTGGAGCCTAGACAGTAGGAGACAGTGGTCAACAGTGTCGAAAGCTGCAGAAAGGTCGAGAAGAATGAGCAGAGAGTGGTCGCCGTTACGTTTTGCTGTTAGAAGGTCATTGGTCACTTTGATGAGTGCAGTGTCAGTCAAATGTAGGGGGCGGAAGCCGGACTGTGAAGGGTCTAGGAGGGAGTGAGTGGAGAGGTAACGGGTAAGGCGGGAGTAGACTAGGCGCTCCAAAAGTTTAGAGATGAAGGGGAGATTGGAGACCGGTCTGTAGTTGTTTGTGCAGGAAGGGTCGAGAGCGGGTTTCTTTAGTAGCGGAGTAATGATGGAGTGTTTGAAGGAGGATGGGAAAATGCCAGAGGAGAGTGAGAGATTAAAGATTGTAGTTAGGTGAGTTGTGACAACTGGAGGGACTGGAGGAGATGTGAGGGGATGGGGTCGGTAGTGCATGTAGTCGGACGAGAGGAGTCTGGAGACTTCTTCTTCTGTGATGGGATCAAATGTGGAAAGTGAGCCAGGGGAAATGCAGGGTGGGATGGGAGTCACAGCACTTGGTGGTTGAGAGCAGATTTCCTGAAGGATAGTATCTATTTTTTCTATAAAGTGGGAGGCCAGGTCGTCAGCACAAATGTCTGTCATAGGGGCTTGTGCTTTTGGCCTGAGGAGGGAGTGAAAAGTGTCAAAAAGTTTCTTGGGGTTGTTGGCTAGTGAGGAGATCAGGGTGGTGAAGTAGGTCTGTTTGGCGAGGTGAAGGGCAGCATTATAAGTTCTTAACATGAATTTAAAGTGGATGAAGTCTTCTAGTGTGCGGGTTTTTCTCCAGAGGCGTTCAGCACTCCTAGAGCATCGCTGAAGAAGTCGAGTTTGCAATCTGAACCAGGGCTGTTTTACTGTGTGTTTGGAGGTTCTGAGGGTGAGCGGTGCTACTTGGTCAAGGGTGCTTCTAAGAATGTCATTGTAGTGATGAACAGCCAGATCAGGACAGGAAAAAGAGGAGATTGGGGACAGCGATGAGTGTAGGGAGTCTGAAAGTGTCTGAGGGTTAATGGCTTGAAGATTTCTGAATGTGTGGTAGGTAGGAGTGCGCTTGGGTGGTGGAGGATTTGTGAGCGTGAAGGAGAGAATGTTGTGGTCAGAGAGTGGAAGCGGTGAGTTATTTAGGTGGGAGATTGAACAGAGGCGGACAAAGACCAGGTCAAGGGTGTTGCCATCCTTGTGTGTCTCAGAGGTTGAAAGCTGTGAGAGGCCTAGAGAAGTGGTTAGTGATAGAAGCTGAGATGCAGATGTGGAAGTAGGGCTGTTAATGGGGATGTTGAAGTCTCCAAGGATAAGGGTTGGTAGTTCTGAGGACATGAAGTGCGTCAGCCAGGCTGAGAAGTGGTCAAGGAACTGGGTGAGCGAGCCTGGGGGCCGATATATGACCGCTACTCTGAGGGAGAGGGGATGGAGAAGCCTGATGGTGTGGACCTCAAAAGAAGGGAATGAGTGATGGAATTGGGGGGATGACCTGGAAAGTGCATTGTGGGGACAGGAGTATGCCAACTCCACCACCATGTCTGTTTGTGGGTCTCAGGGAATGGGAGAACTGTAAACCACCATAGGAAATGGCAGCAGGGGAGACCGTGTCAGAATCCTGAATCCAGGTTTCAGTGAGGGCCAACAGATTAAGAGAGTGGTTCAGAAAGTAGTTGTGCAGGAAGGATAGCTTGTTGCATGCAGACCGTGGATTCCAGAGGGCACAATTGAAAGAAGGAGATGAGGAAGTGCAAGTAATATTAATAAGATTATTATGGTTTCGGTATGAGGTAGGGTAGGGATTGAGGTAAGGGGATGGTGGACCAGGGTTGGGGGAGATGTCCCCTGAAATCAGTAGGAGTAGGAAGATAAAGAGCAAGTAGTTGAAATAAAGTTAAATGTTCAAGTTTTTTATAAATATTCCAAAAATTCTGTGAAGCACCAGAAGGATTAATAAACTTCTTGAATGTGGTTTTGAGCACCTTGAGGGGTGCAGTTTTTAGAATGGTGTCACTTTTGGGTATTTTCAAAGTAACTTCAAACGTGATGTTGTCCCTAAAAAAAATGGTGTTGTAAAAATTAGAAATCGCTGTTTAACTTTTAACCCTTATAACTTCCTAACAAAAAAATTTTTTGTTCCAAAATTGTGCTGATGTAAAGTAGACATGTGGGAAATGCTACTTATTCATTATTTTGTGTGACATATATCTGTGATTTAAGGGCACAAAAATTCAAAGATGGAAAATTGCAAAATTTTCAAAACTTTCTCTAAATTTCCGTTTTTTTTTTCACAAATAAACGCAAGTCATATCAAAGAAATTTTACCACTATCATGAAGTACAATATGTATTGAGAAAACAGTGTCAGAATCACCGGGATCAATGGAAGTGTTCCAGAGTTTATAACCTCATAAAGGGACAGTGGTCAGAATTGTAAAAATTTGTCTGGTCATTAACATGCAAACCACCCTCGGGGGTAAAGGGGTTAAATTGCACCAAATCTGGTTAAACAGATTCCAGGGTTGCCAACTTGATTTTTTTTGTTTTCTGGACATCTTAGGCCGGGATCACATGCGAGGAATACGGCCGAGTCTCGCATGTTAATACCCGACACTGCCGCTGGCCTCCGGAGTAGAGCGTGCAGCCGCATAGCAATACATGGATCTGCACGCTCCGCTCCCAAGGCTGGCATCAGTGCCAAGTAATAACATGCGAGACTCGGCCGTATTCCTCGCATGTGTGATCCTGGCCTTAAGAAAAAAAAAAATCACAGCCATATAGGAAAACCATAATACATTACTAAGATAAGTGATACAGGTCTACAGCCCATAATTCTGATATGAAGACATGGGCTTAATTTATTGTGATTTGATAATTACACTAATATTGTAGATTGTAAGCTCTCACGAGCATGGGTGGCTTATTTTGCTTTAATTATTGTATTGTTAACGTTGTTACTTATGACTTGTGTTCTGAAACTGTTAAACTGTAAAGCGCTGCAGAATATGATGGCGCTATATAAATAAAGATTATTATTATTATTATTATTAATAACAAATGTGAACAAGCTGCATTAGATTCCCAAAAAATTACGGAGGAATTACATCTTTTTTGTTTGTTTTATAAAGTGTCCTATTTTTATGGACTGTCCAGGAACTTCTAGATGGTTGGCAACTCTGGATTATGCTTCCTGACTGGACCGATTGATATAGTTTAAGTGACTTTGGGTTATAATGTGATTGACAAGTTGTCATTTAGTTTCCTGATCAGTGTATTTCAGTGAACCCAGAAGACAATTATTACAAGACTTCAAATAAAAATAATAAATAAAAAAAAGTTTGCCATACCTCTTTTCTTAGTACCGGATCTAACAGTCAGGCCGACTTGGCAATCTTTCTTATCAGACAAACCAAGCTTTTTAATGAGATCTGTCACTTCACCAGTAGGATTTGGGCAAACTATGCCAAAGGAATCCCCAGGCTGGAATTCAATTGTAGTATTCTTTAAACAAAAAAAAAAAAAAGTTAACAATTATAACACACATACAGTATATGGATTTCTGGAGTCAACAGCAGAGAAAGAGAGATATGCCAAGTCTGAATGAAGAAAGGAAATTGGATGTACTGTGCATATACTTTTGCAATCTCAAAAAGCAGTAGGCAGGGATGAGTATAAATACACAACAATCAGAAAAAAATCAGAACTGTAAATGTCTGAATTCTGTTACTCAGAAAAATTTATGTAAACGATTTTATGCCAAAAAAAGAAAAAAGCATTGTAGGTGTGATAAAAATAAAAATTATATTTACAAGCTTTTACAGCACAGAGACCCCTTCTTAAAGGCACTGTCACACTAAACGAGATCGCTAATGCATCACCGATTTTATGACGCAGTAGCGATCTCGTTAGCGACGCAGCTGTGTGTGACATGTGGCAGCGATGTGGCCCCTGCTGAGATGTCGTTGATCGCTCATGAACTTTCTGAGCCGTTTTTTGGTCGTTGGTGTCCGCTGGTGAGCCTGAATTGCTGAGTGTGACACCCTTTATGAACGACTTCACCAGCGTCGCAGGTGGGACTAGGTTTTCCCAACGACCGCAGAGGTTGTTATACAGATCGCTGATGAGTTGTGTTTGGAATCTAACTAGCGATCACATAGCGATCGTACCAGCGATCTCGCCAGGTCGTGTCATTGTCGTGATCGCTGGTGCGATCGCTAAGTGTGACAGTGCCTTTAGGCACTTCAGGGAGTTTGTGCATGTGGTGGAAGGGACAATGCCTCCTAAAGATAACACAAGGTAATCATATTAAGGCTTTTGTTACAAATGGATAGGAGGTCGGTGTGATAACTGAGGTGTGAACAGTGGTCATGTAGTCACTCAAAGCCAGGTGTTAAGGTACTGCCACACTTAGCGATCTCGATAACGACGCAAGCTAACGAGATCGTTGGTGTGATCTCTTTTAGGTCGCTAGTAAGGGCCCGTCTCACACAACGATCTCGCTAGCGAGATCGCTGCTGAGTCACTAGTTTTGTGACGCAGCAGCGAGCTCACCAGCGATATCGCTGTGTGTGACATTCAGCGACGATCAGCCCCCCTGCCGGGTATCGCTGATCGTCGCAGAAATGTCAGGACATTTTTTTGATCGCTGGTCTCCCGCTGACAGGCACGCATCGCTGTGTGTGACAGGCGGGAGACCAGCGATCCGCTGGTAACCAAGGTACACAGCGGGTTTCCAGGCGTGAGGCAGTGCCTAGAAACCCGCTGTGTACCTTGGATACCAGCTCCCTGAAGCAGGGAGCTGGTAACCAAGGTACACAGCGGGTTTCCAGGCACCGCGCAGTGCCTGGAAACCCGATGTGTACCTTGGTTACCAGCTCCCTGCTTCAGGGCGCTGGTATCCAAGGTACACTGCAGGTAACTAGCGATGTTTACCCGCAGTGTCCTTGTGCTGATCGCTGCCTGAGCTGCCTGTTTGGCAGCTCAGCAGCGATAATATAGTGATACACCAGCGATCCTGATCGTTGTGTATCGCAGCCTGTAGCTGCCAAACAGGAGATCTCATAAACGACTCATCAACGGTCAGCGATCTCTTTAACGACTTTGGCGGTCGTTAGGACGTCATTAGCATGTACTGAGCGCTTCTGATTCATAGGAATTTCCAGCATCGCTCCTGCTCTCTGCGTCCTGCTTTGCAACTTCTGCGATCCTCTCTGTGACGCAAAAGAGAACTTACAGATATTGCGATCCACTCCGTGACGCTAAAAACTTATATGCGTCACAAACGAGGTCGCTCGTCTTTCGCAAAAGGTGCCAAACACAGCGATATAGGCTCACCAGCGGGACGCCAACGATCAAAAAACGGTCCAGAACGCTAGTGAATGATCAGCGACATCACAGCAGGGGCCACATCGTTGCTACATGCCACACACAACGAGGTCGCTAACGAGATCGCTAAATAGTGACGTTTTAGTGATCTCGTTAGCGATCTCGTTTAGTGTGGCATACCCTTTAAATAGAGTACCATTGTCAAAGACTTGAAAATCCTTATCAACTTGAATACTCAGATTTTTCTCTCTGTGTCATCCTTAAAATGATCCAGTATAAGAAACTGGAAAGGCAATAGGGTCTTATATAGGCAGATATTATAAGGGAGGGATAAAAAATTGCTCACTTTATTTAGGTTGTGCATCCACAACCACAACTATCACTTGAAAAACAGTTGCAGCAGACCAACAAGATGGAAAATAAGTGCTTGAGGAAAGGAAGGTGTTAAACCTGCACTGTCGAATGGAAAATCATGGAGGAATGGAGCTTGAAACTCGGAGTATGAATGTAATTGATTGTCATCGCGTTTCAAAGTAACATAAAACTTCTTCAGGACAACCACAGATTGGTGGTTTGTCCTGAAGAAGTCCTATGTTACTTTGAAATGCTTTGACCATAAACTACATTCACACTCCAAGTTTCTAGCTACATTCGTCCATGACTCTCTATTCGGCAGTTAAGATTTCCTTCCTCAGGCAATCATCCTTAAAAACGATGACAGAGTGAAAGACACATGAAAAAAAGAGGACAAATTTAATTTCACAACCTGGGTACAACTAAACTCTGGATCACCAAGTAAACTGTTCCAGAAAAAAAAAGTTAAATTGACATTTTGGACAGACACCATAAAGTATAAAGTATCACACAATATCTGTAGGGAGGACAGAAAAGCCATACAATCCTTAAAAATTAACAACAATATCATCATTAAACCAGAAGAAAAGAAAGAGCTGCAGTCATGCCGCTGCCGCTCTATATACACCACAATAGCTGTAGCTTTGGAATCAGTTGCCCCTCTCACACATACCAAGCTCGCAAAATCAACAGACAGCCGTGGCACACCAGCCTGACCAAAGAACTGAGGCGAGCTTCCAGGACTGCTGAGCGGAGATGGAAAAGATCCCACTCCAATGAGGACTTCATCGTATCCAAACAGTCCTTCACTACTTTCAAGGCCACACTCGCCACAGCAAAACAAACATACTTCTCATCTCTCATATCCTCCCTGTCTCACAACGCTAAACAGTTATTCAACACCATCAATTCTCTCCTTCGTCCCCCAGCACATTGTCCCTCTCCACTCATCTAAGCAGAAGATTATCAGAGACCGTTTTGGTCGACAACCTCCAGAGCCCTTCCCCCTAATTGCCCTCCTCCACAACCAACTTCTCCACCATTACAGAAGATCGACTCTCCTCTCAAGATCACATCTCACCACCTGTGAACAGGAACAGGCTGCCACGAGAGGTGGTGAGTTCTCCTTCAATGGAAGTCTTCAAACAGAGGCTGGACAGACATCTGTCTGGGATGATTTAGTGAAACCTGCTTTGAGCAGGGGGTTGGACCAGATGACCCAGGAGGTCCGTTCCAACTCTACCATTATATGATTCTATAACACTCTACAGCCCTTCTCCGCAGTCTTGCGGTTCTCCTGCTGTGTGTATTTCTCCATACACCATTCCTTCCAGTCTGTACCAGTACCTGCTCATGCTGTGTGAACAGGTCTCTACCTGTTTTTCCATACACCATTCCTTCTAGTCTGTACATGCTGTGTGAACAGGACCCTACCCATTTCACACACCACTTCGTGTCCCTGTGCCTTTCCAGTGGTGCCTACCTACCCTGTGTCTCAGCGGTGCCTGCCAGCCCTGTGTCTCAGTCACTGATCTCAGCCGTTCCTGCAAGCCCTGTCTCAGCCGTTCCTGCCAGCCCTATCACACAGCCGTGCCCGCCTGCCAGTGTCTCAGCCGTGCCACCATCTCCCCAAGTGGGATCAGAAGCCACAACCAGACACCACCCTGGAGTGGCATCTGGCAGCTGCCTGCCGCACAAGACTGACCTCACCAACAGGGGCTCCAGTGAAAACCAAGGCAGCTGTTCTAGTCACGCCCATTCCAGGGTAGTCTGGTTTGTGGCACAGTGGGGCCACAACCCCCTGGCTCATGCCCACCAGTCAGGGCGTGAGCGTGACACACACCTATCCTCAAAAAGCCCTTTCTTGACCCATCCTCTGTATCTAGCTATCGCCCTATATCACTTCTCCCCTATGCCTCAAAACTACTGGAACAACACGTCCATCTTGAACTGCCCTCCCACCTTTCTTACTCCCTCTTTACAATCTGGCTTCCGGCCACACCACTCCACTGAAACTGCCCTAAATAAGGTCACCAATGACCTATTAACCGCCAAGGCCAAGCAACACTATTCTGTCCTCCTTCTGGACCTGTACTCTGCCTTTGACACAGTGGACCATTCCCTATTACTACAGACCCTCTCATCCCTTGGTATCACAGACTTGGCCCTATCTTGGATCACATCATACCTAACAGACCAGACATTCAGCGTCTCCCACTCACACACCATCTCCTCACTGCACCCCCTATCTTTCAGAGTCCCGCAAGGTGCAGTACTAGGGCCCCTGCTCTTCTCCATTTACACCTTCGGCCTCGGACAGCTCATAGAATCTCACGGCTTTCAGTATCATCTCTATGCTGATGACACACAGATCTACATCTTTGGCCCAGATATCACCTCCCTACTAACCAGAATCCCTCAATGTCTGTCCGCTATTTCATCCTTCTTCTCCGCTAGATTTCTAAAACTTAATATGGACAAAACAGAATTCATCATTTTTCCCCCATCTCACGGGACTCCCCCAACAGACCTATCCATTAAAGTAAACGGCTGCCCAGACGCCCCAATCCCACAAGCTCACTGCCTCGGGGTTATCCTTGACACTGATCTCTCTTTCAAGCCACATGTACAAGCCCTTTCCACTTCCTGCCGACTTGAACTCAAAAATATTTCACAGATCCATACATTCCTCAACCAAGAATCTGCAAAAACCTTAGTCCATGCCCTCATCATCTCTCGCCTTGACTATTGCAACCTCCTGCACTGTGGCCTCCTCACTAACACTCTCGCACCCCTCCAATCTATTCTAAACTCTGCTGCCCAACTAATCCACCTGTCCCCCCGCTATTCCCCGGTCTCTCCCCTCTGTCAATCCCTGCACTGGCTCCCCATTACCCAAACACTCCAGTTCAAAACCTTAACCATGACATACAAAGCCATTCACAACCTGTGTCCTCTGTACATCTGTGACCTCATCTCCCGGTAGTTACCTGCACGCAACCTCCGATCCTCACAAGATCTCCTTCTCTACTCCCCTCTTATCTCCTCTTCCCACAATCGCATACAAGATTTCTCCCGCGAATCCCCCCTACTCTGGAACTCTCTACCACAACATATCAGACTCTCGCCTACCATGGAAACCTTCAAAAAGAACCTGAAGACCTACCTCTTCCGACAAGCCTACAACCTGCAGTAACCACCGATCCACCAAACCGCTGCACGACCAGCTCTACCATCGCCTACTGTATCCTCACCCATCCCTTGTAGATTGTGAGCCCTCGAGGGCAGTGTCCTCTCTTCTCCTGTACCAGTCGTGATTTGTATTAAGATTACAGTACTTGTATTTATTATGTACACCCCTCCTCACATGTAAAGCGCCATGGAATAAATGGTGCTATACTTATAAATAATAATGATAATCATGAACATATCAGTTTACATCCAGGAAGCACACTGACAACTCTTGGATAGGAAATATTATACTCTGCTTGAGGAAAATCCCATCCAAAAATTCATAGAGGAACTAAAAATAACATCAAAGAGTTCAACTTTATGTCATTATTGCTACTGGACTTAATACCTAACAATCCCCAAAAGGGTACCTTCTACATATTACCTAAAATACATAAAGGTGGCAATATAGGGAAATAAATCACCTCTGCTATTGGGACATTAACTGAGAATATCTAATGTTATCTGGAGAACATTTGGAAACTCTTGGTGAGGTGCACAACCAGTTACATTCAGAACACAACAGACATTCTCTGAAAATTGTCAGCCTTGAGGCCACTTCCGGAAGGCACAATACTAGTCACCATGGATGTTGATTCTCTTTATTCCAACATTCCTCATGATGATGAGATTACTGCATGCAAATATTTCCTTAAAAAAAAACAATCTGACTACAGAACCAGCCCTGTAATTTATCAGGTTTGTGCTACATCACAACTATTTTCCCTTTAGGAATGATTTATACCAACAGTGTATGGGAAGCGCCATGGAAAGCAAAATGTCACCGCAATACGAAAAGATTTTTTTTTTAAATTTGTTTATTAGACAACAACAAACAGATATACATATTTTGTAAATAGCCAGTGCAATGTATACACAATTATCATAATATCTGTAAAGGAAGAAAACCAACAAGCTTGCATATTGAGTTATCAGTACAGATTTCAATTTCACAGGTCCTCTTTCTCTTGCGAGGCCTATGGATAATCTAGGAGCAGTTACAAGAACCAGTTATTCATCTATACAAATGCTTGGCCATGCATAACCCAGAATAATACATTACAACCAACGTATCTAACTTCCTACCCTGCTGCCAAAACAACTTCCATAGCCCTGATGACATGATAAACCTATAAACTATAACCAATATATATTTTCTCTACAGCTATTATGCGAATAACAAACCACTATCTACGCGCTGTTATAGTGAGGTGAGATGCATTCCATACATCCCAGATCTTATTAAACTTCCCCAAGCAACCCCTGTTCTGGTGTAGTGTCCACTCATATGGTATAATTGAATTTACCAGTTCAATCCAAGCTCTAAGAGAAGGGTGTTGATTACCCATCCAGCGTAAAGGTACTGCCACACTAAGCGATCTCGCTAGCGATCACGATAACGTCGCAAGCTAACGAGATCGTTGGCGTGATCACTTTCTGGTCGCTAGTAGCTGCCAAACTGGACTATCTCATTAACGACGCATCAGCGATCTGTATAACGACTTTGGCGGTCGTTGGGACTTGTCACACAACATGTATTGTTAAAGATCACGACCTCGATAGGCGTGACTGAGAGCAACCTTTTCCACGCCCCTCAGCACAGATTGGTGGTCACTATTTATGTCATGACTGTTTATCACAGCTCTCTCGCTTTGTGATTGGATGACCGCGTCATAAAAGACGACGTATCAGCGCTCCTTTCATTGCTCTCGAGTAGAAGCGGTTCTTTCAAATCTCCAGCATCGTTCCAGTGCGTCCTGCTAGCCTTCTTTGCAGCTACTGCGATCCAGTTTGTGCAACTATTGCATTTCCTGCGATCCAGTCTGCGCCGTTATTTTTTTATATATTTTTTCTTCTGCGATCCAGTCTGTGCCTCTTGCATTTGCTGCGATCCAGGCTGTGCGGTTATATTTTTTGCGATCCAGTTTGTGGCGCTATTGCGTTTCCTTTTTTTTTTTTTTTTTCCAGGATCACAAACAAGTCTTGTAAGGTAGGTATTTTTTTGTCACATTTAATTTTTTTTAAATTTTACAGATCCATTTTTAGATCCCAGCTGTTGTTATCCATTGTCGTCCATCAATGTTTTTTTTTTTTTGCCATTGTTTTTTGTTTGCCATTGTTTTGTTCAGGCACGCCCACCACCACCACCATTTTATGATCCCTTCTGTTTTTACTGTAGTTGTCCATCTATGATTTTTATTTAGGTCTGCCATTGTTTTCTCCTACTGCGCCCACCACCACCATTTTATGAACCCTGCTGTTTTTACCGTAGTTGTCCTTCTATGATTTTTATTTTGGTCTGCCATTGTTTTCTCCTGCTGCGCCCACCACCACCATTTTATGATCCCTGCTGTGTTCTATGTTGTAGGCTATGTAAGCATTTTATTTAACCATTCTGCCGTTCTCACATAATCCTTTTTTTATTACAGATGGCCGATAAGCATGAATTTCTGCGGGAGTTTATCGAGATGTACCGCTCGATGCCTTGCCTGTGGAAAATAAAGTCGGCGGATTACTGCAACAGGCTTAAAAAGAAGGACGCGTACCAAAAACTGGTGGAGCTGTGCAAGAACCGTTACCCCGATGAACCAGCGGATGAGTCATCGGTGAAAAAACGTATTCAGGCCCTCCGCAATGTTTACAAAAAAGAGTTAAATAAAGTCCAAAATTCAACCAAATCTGGAGCCGGGGCCGAAGATGTGTATGTCCCCAAATTGTGGTACTTTGAGCTGTTTTCTTTCACAAGGGACCAAGAAGTACCCAGACAAGCGACTTCCATGTTGGATCTAGACCCAGTGATCCAGCCGGACTCCCCTGTCGTACATGTAAGTACCTTTGTATTAAAACACATTTTAATGTGAAATGTAGATAAAATGGCTGAATTTATCCCTTCATGTACTGATAATTTATCTATCTCAACGGTTGAGGCCTATCCATTTACAAGTGTCGTTTTCACATTTTTGCTGTTTATGGGTGTTATAGTGTCAAGATAAATTGCTTTTTCTTTACAAGTGTCGTTTTCACATTTTTGCTGTATATGGGTGTTATAGTGTGAAGATAAATTTCTTTTTCTTAGTGATTTACCATTTGTTTTTTGTTCATGCAGGACACAGAAGAGGCTGTCTCCACACCTCCGACTGAAGAAGACAGCATGGCGTTGGTCCAAGACGACGAAGTAGTTGAGCCACCATCCTCATCTGTGCGGAGCCGGCTTACATTTTCAGGAAGGAAAAGGAAGGCTCCCACCTCGGCTACTCCAGAATTGGTTGAAATTGCCAAAAAAGTGCTTACGGCGGAAAAAGACCAAACAAAAATAACTGGCTTTTCTTACTTCGCTAATGAGAAGCTCCCAACACTGGATCCTATACAGCGGATTCATGCAGAGAGACTCATGTTTGAGGTCCTGACTCAAGCGTCATTAGGAAACCTGGATAACAATTATGTCGTCATGCCAAGACCGCAGTACCCGGACTACTCATGGCCCAACAATCCTGTGTCGAACCCAATTGGGATAAATCCTGCAAACCCAAACGTTGTTGCTCCACCTTATTTTTATAAACCGCAGAGGCAACGTGGTAATGGCAACGATCCATCTTACCAGCAGCTGTAGTTTTTAATTTTTTTTCTAAAGTTTTTTGTTGTATATTTTTTTTTAAATACTTACATTTTTTGAATAAAAAATCTTATTTATCTAATGAAGTGTGGTCTTGTATTCTTATTTATGTCATAAATTTTGCTAACAACTCTTAAAAATTTGTATTTTTATTACATCTACTTGTTTCTACTTGGGGTCATAGGACTACCAGCATTGGTAAAAAAATGTAATTAAAAAAATTTCAAAAATTTACAACATTTCTTTTAAAGGCCCTGGTCACACTAGCGCTAAAACCTTATAATAAAAAATAATACACCACAGCTGCGTATATAAACTTAATATATATAATATATATTATTTTCATATATATTATAAAATATATATAACAATAATAAAAAAGTAAAAATAAAAAAACAATTAAATAGAAATAATAATAATAAAAAAACAAACAAACAAAAAATTAACTACTGCCCCCCCTTTCTAGGGCAGCCAGAAAACTCTCCAGCATCACCCCGTGTTGTTGCACGGCTGCCATCATCCAGCGCTGGGACATCCGCAGGTCCTGGGCAGTGGGGATTTCTGTGGAGGTAATGGTAACAGTTAACAGGGAATTCAGTTGCAACATCAACATGTACACTTTCACACTTGCGTTTTTTTGCGCTGCGTTTCGAGCGCACATGAAGCGCATTAAAAAAACGCGTGCAAACGCTTGTAAACGCTGCGATATTTTGTCTCTATCATCTATCATCTCTGGCTCTATCATCTCTGGCTCTATCATCTCTGGCTCTATCATCTTTGGCTCTATCATGGTTTAAACAAGTGTTTAGACTGTTTGCTGTGCACTTACGGTTTTGGGGCGACTGCATATCCCCTGACGACCCACTTACGGCCCACCCAGAACCTGCGGCACCGCCGGCTAGGGAAACACAGAAAAATAGATATATCACAACAGCCATTACACATTTTAAGACCTAACAAAGTTGTCAAACTTGTCGGAAGCTTATATTATGTGCGTAAATTACCTGAAGGCGAGCCAGCATACATGTCACGGGGTGACACTGGAGAGAATCGCAGGGTGGATGTGGATGGGGCTGGGGACGATGACCCCAACAGTGGAGGCGGGGTAGCTGCAGGTGAAGGGGTGCGGAGAACTGGTGATGCGGGGGCTGAGGGGGACGGTGGTGCAGCTGCAGGTGGTGCTGCAAATAAAAAATACAATTCAGTGAAATAATCCTTCTACAAACCCTGTCACTGCTGTACTCCCATCACTACTGGTACTCCCGTCACTGCCAGTACTTCCGTCAATGCTTGTAACCCCCTCACTATTGGTACTCGTCAACACCTCCCTGCTCCACCGCTCTGACATCTTCCGCATTTCCTGACAAGTCCAGAGAAGAGCCCGGCGAGGAGAGGACTTTCCTTTGTATTTAATGTTTGGAGCAATATATGGGGAGCATTATACACTGGAGAATTATATATGGGGCCCATCATATACTAGAGCATCATATGGAGTTCATTATTTATTGAACATCTCATTTATATATAGAGCATCATATGGAGCACATATGGGCCCATTCTGTATAGCGCACTATGTGGTGCCCACAATACTGTATGGAGGACTATATAGTCCGTCACCCCATCAGTAATGGTACTTCCGTCACTGTCCGTAACCCCATCACTGCCAGTACTTCCGTCAATGCCTGTAACCCCATCACTACTGGTAGTCCCGTCACAACACTCACCACGACGCCTCCAGAGCTCTGCCCGGATGCTGGCGACCCTATCGCTCGACCGGTAGCGCAGGTCCGCCAGCTTCTTCCTGATCTGCTTCGTTGTTCGCTGCACGCCAAAATGCCTAGCAAGGCCCCTCTGTATCCGGCGCAGGAGTGATTTTTTGTGATGCATGGGACGTGCCGTGGGTATGCTGCACCAATAGTCCCATGCATCACACTTTTTAATGAGGTACAGCACCTCTGCGTCCCCCCAGGCCGCTGCACGCTGCCTTGCCGCCATTGTCACAGGATAGTAATAACGCCGCATGAACGACGCCAGCGTCGTGACGTCACGACATACGTATGCTATAAACTAATCGCACTTGCGACGCAAGACGCTATTGCGATCGCAAAGTGACCGCACCAACACCGCAGAGTTGCAACGCCATTGCGATCGCAAAGCTACTGGTTCCAGCTAGGCGCCCCAGCCACACAGACATGACACGCCATTGCTGTCGCAAAGTGACAGTTTGTGCTGCTATTGCGTTTTGCCCCGATTTGCCTTTTATTATTGCTGAGGTGATGTGGCCAGCAATCGGAGCTGAGGGGCGTTACTAAAGATAACCTAGTCCGGCCTGCGCCGCTGAGTAATGCGTCGTCAACGAGGTCGCACATCGTTCACAAAAGGTGCCAAACAAAGCGATACAGGCTCACCAGCGGGACACCAACAATCAAAATACGGCTCAAACCGTTCGTGCACGACCAACGACATCACAGCAGGGGCCACATCGCTGCTACATGCCACACACAGCGACGTCGCTAACGAGATCGCTAAATAATGACGTAGTAGCGATCTCGTTAGCGATCTCGCTTAGTGTGGCATACCCTTAAGGCCAATATTTCCTGGCTAAAAAAAAGTGTCTCCCGCAGAAGAATTTTGATGTGGTGTCCCCATATCTCCTCCTCCAGCACACCAAACAGACATACAAATGGAGTGAGAGGGACAGGAGTGCCTATGAGGGAGGTTAACAGCGTGGTCACCTCGCTCCAAAAAGATAGAATAGTTGGGCATCCCCACACCATATGTATGAAATCTGCATCCATTGTATGACATCTTAAACATTCTGAGGATTGAGACCACCCCATCCTAAATAGCCGTAGTGGGTTCAGATATGACTGGTGCACTATATACATTTGAGTCATTTTGTTATTGGCTGATGGAGACACCCCGATTGGAGAACCAAGAATCTCCTCCCAATCTTCATTTTGAATATCTGGAACTGGAGACTTCCACCTCTCCCTTACTAACGATAAAGCAGAGGCAGAGACCGCGGACAACATATAAGTATACAGGGTAGAAATAAGACCCTGGGGGCCTTGTGATTTGAGAATCCCTATCAAAGGGAAGGATGATATTGCTTGGGTCGTATTTCTGTTACGTAGATATGATTAAAACATATAGAGTGTTCTCAGTGGGAGAAGCAAAATAGGAATCTTGTGGGTATGATACCTTTTAATGGCTAACAAAATATAGTGAATATTACAGGGCAAGCTTTCGAGACTGCTTACGTTTCTTCATCAGGCTGGTATAACAAAATATTTGAAGAAACCCAATTATATACAGTGAAAAACACAGGCATGGTGTGATAAATGGACATTTAAATAAACAAACACTGAGCTTAAGCCTGGGTCTCACATAGCGATACACTAGCGATCCCGACAACGATATGCACTTGTCAGGATCGCTGGTGTATCGCTACATGATCGCTGCTGAGCTGCCAAACAGGCAGCTCAGGGCAGAGATCAGGACAGCGACACTGAGGGTAACATCGCTTAGTTACCCGCAGTGTACCTTGTACAGTGTACCACTGTACAAGGTACACAGCGGGTTTCTAGGCACAGTCCCGCACCTGGAAACCCGCTGTGTACCTTGGTCACCAGCGGATCGCTGGTCTCCCGCCTGTCACACGCAGCGATGCGTGCCTGCCAGTGGGAGACCAGCGATCAAAAAAAGGACATCCAGCGACGATCAGCGATACCCAGCAGGGGGGCTGATCGTCGCTGAATGTCACACACAGCGATATCGCTAGGGAGATCGCTGCTGCGTCACAAAACTAGTGACTCAGCAGCGATCTCGCTAGCGAGATCGCTGTGTGAGACGGGGGCTTTAAAGAGAGAATCCTTAATTAGGTAAGATTAGATAAGTGATGTGAAAGTATTATGGACCCCATATGCATGTGAGATCAAAGGACTGGTGGTGTCTTCATTGTTTTTTGAGGAAGTTGCTCAGATTTGGTAGTGGGCCATAAATCCTCCTGACAAATTGAGTCCTGTGTGAACAGAATCAAAGATGATACTGAATTTGTATTCCCAAAATCTGCGATGTTTTTGTGATTGGAAATTGCCTTTTCATTTTTAATTCAAGGTTACCATCCCACCTCCATTGATGACCAGATCATTAGGGCCACAAGGATCCCTAGAAGTCAATTACTTCAATACAGGAAAAGAGAGGAAAATCATCGTGTACCTCTGGTAGTGACCTACAATCCAAAGCTTGAAATACTAAGAAAAACGGCTAAGAAACTTCACTATATACTACACAAGGATGACCAGTTAAAAATATTATTCAAAGACCCCCCCTTGCTGTGTTACAGGCAACCTCCAAATTTAAGAAACATCATGATCTGACGTTCAATGCCCTCAGATTCACCAAGAGGGACATATCCTTGCAATGGGAGAAGATGCAAAACTTGCATTCATATAGAGACCAACGACAAGATCCAAGTCCCCAACACACAGCAAAACTATAAGATCCCCGGGACATTCACATGTTCCTCTTCTAATGTGGTATATTTAATTCTATGCAATATATGTCCTGTGGGTGGCCTCTATGTTGGAGAAACAGGACAGTGACTGAGAGCAAGGATGAAGTCTCATCGTCATACGATTTCAGACAAAAAAAACCATTTACCTGTGGCCAAACATTTCTGTGGTCCAGGACACAACATGGACAATATGAAAGTTGTCATTTTGAAAGGCAATTTCCAATCACAAAAACATTGCAGGGTTTAGGAATACAAATTCATTAACATCTTTGATTCTGTTCACACAGGACTCAATTTGTCAGGAGGATTTATGGCCCACTACCAAATCTGAGCAACTTCCTCCAAAAACAATGAAGACACCACCAGTCCTTTGATCTCACATGCATATGGTGTCCATAATACTTTCACACCACTTATCTAATCTTACCTAATTAAGGATTCTCTCTTTAAGGCTGGGTCTAACATAGCGATACACCAGCGATCCCGACAACGATCAGGATCGCTGGTGTATCGCTACATTATCGCTGCTGAGCTGACAAACAGGCAGCTCAGGCAGCGATCAGCACAAGCGACACTGCGGGTAACATCGCTTAGTTACCCGCAGTGTACCTTGGATACCAGCGCCCTGATGCAGGGAGCTGGTAACCAAGGTACACATCGGGTTTCCAGGCGCTGCGCGGTGCCTGGAAACCCGCTGTGTACCTTGGTTACCAGCTCCCTGCTTCAGGGAGCTGGTATCCAAGGTACACAGCGGGTTTCTAGGCACAGCCCAGCGCCTGGAAACCCACTGTGTACCTTGGTTACCAGCGGATCGCTGGTCTCCCGCCTGTCACAAGCAGCGATGCGTGCCTGTCAGCGGGAGACCAGCGATCAAAAAAATGTCCTGACATTTCAGCGACGATCAGCGATACCCGGCAGGGGGGCTGATCGTCGCTGAATGTCACACACAGCGATATCGCTGCTGCGTCACAAAACTAGTGACTCAGCAGCGATCTCGCTACCGAGATCGCTGTGTGAGACGGGGGCTTTATGCTCAGTGTTTGTTTATTTAAATGTCCATGTATCACACCATGCCTATGTTTTTCACTGTATATAATTGGGTTTCTTCAAATATTTTGTAATACCAGCCTGATGAAGAGACGTAAGCAGTCTCGAAAGCTTGCCCTGTACAGTCCCTGACAGAAGTTATGTCGCTTATTCATGTTATGTAAATCAAAGCTTATAACCTGACGTTAAATTCATCCATTGGTTTTATAAATTACTCTTTTGAAAGCTGAAACCCTCCCAAATTTGGTTTAGGTCAAGAAAATAAATTGGCATCAATGCTGAAATATTGATCATTTAATGAACATAGAATGGTCAGGTTTTGGCAAGACAAAAGTTTTGTCACCTGGTCATATAATGCACCCAATCCTAGTTTACATCCTCACCAATGCTCAGTAAATGATCGGTTAATTAGTGGGTGTGTATAAAAAGAAACCCAGCACCCCAGACCTTCACTTGAACTGCAACTTGAGCTCTGACAACATGCCAAAAATCCACCCTGCGACCAAATCCTTGATTATCAAGAGGCTGAAGACCAGATCCACTGCAGAGGTGGCTGTGTAATGTATGTGGTACAGTTCATATAGCGTCTTGTGCTTGGGTGCGATGAAATACTTGAGACACAGGTTGATAAAGAAAGTCTTGTATTGCTTCATACAAATTGGCAAAAATAAACACACTGGTTGCAAACACAGAAGCAGGAGACACAGCAGGCCAGAGTAATCTAAGCTCAGCAATAACTCTCCACAACAGATTCAGATCTTCTTCTCTGTTACCGCAAGTCCATGTAAACGTGAGGCTCTCAAGAGCAGAGTTCAGAGTCCACAAGTGCTTCAGAGTTCCTCAGTAGGAATGGCTGGAGTACAAGGTCCAAGGCTTCAGGAGTCAGAACACAGGTTCACTGCAGGCTAGATTCTGAAGCACTGATTGCTCAGCTGTGGCTGTTTAAGAAGCAAACGGAGAGAATCAGGGCGGGAACATGCAAGCTGGAAAACTCCATTTTGACTGAGGGCAAGATAGCTGCAGCAAAACAGAAAGCAAAATGGCCGACGAACAAACTGAGTTTCAGAAACAGATACACAGAACCTTACATTACTCCCCCCTTAGGGACAACCTCCGGATGACCTCAGACCAGGCTTGTGTGGGTACCTCTGATGAAACTGACGGAGCAAGCGAGGAGCATTAACGTTATTGACTGGCTCCCATGAGTTGTCCTCCACTGGGTAGCCCTGCCATTTAATCAGATATTGTAACTGATTTCTATACAACCTGGAATCTAAAATCCTTTCCACCACAAATTCTTCCTGACCATCGACTAGCACTGGGTCAGGGCAAGGAGAAGAACGTCCAGGAAACGTATTGGGTGTCGCAGCCTTTAGTAGGGATACATGAAAGACAGGGTGGATTCTCATAGTTCTGGGCAATTGAAGACGACAAGCAACGGCACTTATAATCTTACTGATTTTATAGGGTCCAATGTACTTATGTCCCAACTTAGACGATGGAATCCTTAACTTAAGATTTCTGGTTGACAGCCAGACCAGGTCTCCTACCTTAAAAGCTGGTGCAGGTTTACGAAATTTATCTGCTGCCTTCTTGTACCTTTCCTGAGCCGATTCCAGATTCTCCTTTAGAAGATCCATATTCTTCTGTAAAGTCGTGACTCTTTCAGCCACTGCTGGCAAAGGCGTCTCTATGGGAAATCGTGGTAGAATGTTAGGATGATAACCTAGATTAGAGTAAAAAGGAGACTGTTTAGTGGAGGCACTCTGAGAGTTGTTGTAAGAGAACTCAGCCAATGGAAGTAGATCCACCCAATCATCCTGTAGGTGGCAGATAAAGCAGCGGAGATACTGCTCCAGGGTTTGATTGGTTCGTTCGGTTTGTCCATTAGTCTGGGGATGAAAAGCAGAAGAAAGGTTTACTTTAATGTCCAATGCTGCACAGAAATTTTGCCAAAACCTAGAAGTGAATTGCACCCCTCGATCCGAAATAACCTCATCCGGTACTCCATGTAAACGAAACACATCTTTAATCATCAAATCTGATGTCTGTTTTGCAGTGGGTAAGCCGACACAAGGGATAAAATGAGCTGCCTTTGTTAAACGGTCAACCACCACTAGAATAGTGTTCTTCCCTTGAGAGGTTGGTAATTCCACAATGAAGTCCATAGAAATGGATCCCCACGGGCGGGACGGGGTGGGAAGAGGCTGTAACAGACCAGTTGGTGAAGAGCGAGGTGTTTTGCATCTTGCACAAACCTCACACGAAGTGACATAGTCCAAAACATCCTTCCTACAAGTGGGCCACCAAAAGAAACGAGAAAGAAATTCCTGTGTCTTTAGAATTCCTCTATGCCCGGCTATTTTGGAATCGTGAATGAGTTGCAATACTCTCAATCTGACTGTTTCAGGTATATACAGACGTTGTCCCAGAATCCACACACCATTCTTAAAGACAAGACTTACGTCCCTTGGGGGTTGAGCCAAAAAAGAATCCGCATGGTATGCTTCCTTGATGTCTTTAATTAGGTCTTGATGATGAATCACTCCTAGGAATCTAGAGTCAGGAAGAATAGTCTTAGGAGGAGTAATTGGACGTGTCTCTGCTGAGTAAATCCTAGAGAGTGCATCAGCCTTTCCATTGCGCGATCCTGGTCTATAAGAAATAATAAAATTAAATTGGTTTAAGAAAAGATTCCAGCGAGCCTGGCGAGGAGTCAGGCACTTAGCCGACCTGATAAACTCAAGATTACGATGGTCTGTCAGAACGACTATTTGCTGTGCAGCTCCTTGAAGAAGGTGTCTCCATTCTTTGAAGGCAGCAATAATGGCCAACAACTCTCTATTGCCCACATCGTAGTTCTTCTCAGCCGAAGACAACTGCTGGGAAAAGAAGGCACAGGGATGCAAGACATTCTTCTCACCTGTTCTCTGAGAGAGTATAGCTCCCACGGCACAGTCTGAAGCATCCACCTCTATTATGAAGGCAAGCTCTGGGTTGGGATGTACTAGGATAGGTGCAGTGGTAAATTTATCTTTTAGACGGGAAAATGCTTCCTGGGCTTGGGGAGTCCAGGAGAACTTAGACTCTTTCCGGGTAAGTTGGGTGATAGGTGACACTACCTCAGAGAAATTTCTAATGAAACGTCTATAGAAGTTTACAAACCCGATGAAGCGCTGTACCTCCTTCACATTTCTAGGACTTGGCCAATCATTGATGGCTTGGGTTTTACTTCCATCCATACTAATTCCTTGTGTAGACAGTACATACCCCAGAAATTGAATTTCGGTCTTATGGAATTCACACTTTTCAAGCTTGATGTAAAGATGATTTTGTCTTAGACGTTCCAAGACCATTCTCACATGTCCATGATGTTCCTCTGTGGAGTTAGAAAAAATTAAAATATCATCCAAATAAATTACCACGAATGTATCTAGGAGATCCCTGAAGATGTCATTCACCAAGTGTTGGAAAGTGGCTGGGGCGGTACTCAGACCAAAAGGCATAACCAGATATTCAAAGTGTCCATAGCGTGACCTGAATGCAGTCTTCCATTCATCCCCAGGTCTAATACGGACTAAGTTATAGGCCCCACGAAGACTTAGTTTAGAAAAAATTTTGGCATGTCGCACTCTCTCCAATAACTCAGGGATTAAAGGCAATGGATAACGGTTTCTAATAGTAACCTTATTGAGTTCCCTATAGTCTACGCATGGTCTCAGGGATCCATCTTTCTTCTTTACAAAGAATATGGGTGCCCCTGCAGGAGATGAAGAGGGGCGTATGAAGCCCTTGGCTAGATTTTCGTCTATGTACTCTTTTAAAGCCTTCAGCTCGGGCCCCGCCAGGGGGTAGATCTTACCAAAAGGTATCTCTGCTCCAGGCAATAATTCAATTGGACAATCATATGGACGGTGAGGAGGAAGCTGGTCAGCGTTCTTCTTGTCACATAAATCCACATAGTCCTGGTATACAGCTGGTAGTTCAGGGACTGACATGGTTCCTTTAGGAACAGAGCAAGCTGAAATTTTTGGACTCATCTGTTTCTCTAGAAAGTGTAATTCCTTGGTCTCCCAGTTAATGGTAGGATTCTGAGCCTGCAGCCATGGTAGCCCTAGAATAATGGGAAAGTGAGGAGAAGAGATAAGCATAAAGGACAGTTTCTCTTGATGATCTTTACCCATAAGAACCTTTAAAGGCTCTGTTTCCTGATCCACTGGTCCAGAGGTCAGCAGGGAGCCATCCACAGTTTCCATCTGTACTGGAGTAGCCTTCTTCACTGAACGTATTCCCTGTTTTAGAGCAAAGGAGACATCCATAAAATTTCCACTTGCACCTGAGTCGATCATAGCAGAGCTAGACACCCAGGCTGAGTCAACCCAGAGTTTGATGGAAAGAAAACAGTGAGAATTGTTTTTCTTACAACTCAGCTGGGACACCGCTGAGGAAACTTGAAAGATGGCAGCATTTACACAGTCAACGTCCTCAGAGGTAACGGAGTTTAAGTCCGAGAAATCAAGATCTGTTGCTGCAGCTCTCTCTGGAGCCTGAGGCTCGGACCTGACAGATCCCCTCTCGCAACACTCACAATGAATGAGTGCTGCAGTAGTCTTGCGAGAACGGCTGGGACAGTTAATAATAAAGTGCCCTGACTTACCACAATAAAAACATAGATTCTCCTTAAAACGATGTTCCTTGCGTGCATCACTAACCCGTCGTAGTAAAGAGTCTACCTGCATGGGTTCAGGTTCAGGTTCCCGTGTAATCCTATTCAAAGGTTCCTTAGCTGGAGAGGAAGGTAGGAAAAGGTTAGTACGATTGCTTTCGAACCATCTCTCTTGCCTGCGTTCAGTTAAACGAGTATCAATACGGATGCAGTAGTTAATAAAGTCACCTAACGCAGTGGGAGGGTCGGCACGAGCAAGTTCATCCTTAATCAGTGGGGATAACCCCTTTCGAAAAATAGATTTTTTGGCGGAATTGTCCCAGGTGGTATCAAGGGCCCATCTCCTGAAATCCAAGGCATATTCAGCTACCGAGTGCTTACCTTGGCGCAAAGCTAACATGGCTGCTTCAGCTGTTGCACCTCGATTGGGGTCATCAAACACCTGCCCCATGGCTGAAATAAAATCATCAAGGTGATTCAAACAATCATCCTCAGTCTCAATCAGAGGGTTTGCCCATATCAAAGCCTTGTTGGTAAGCAACATAATTATAGTAAGCACCTTAGATCGTTCAGTAGGAAATTGTGAAGCATGTGCAGAAAAAAAAAAATTGCATTGATTAACAAATCCCCTGAATTTTTCACGTTCACCACCAAAACGAAAAGGGGGCAACTTGGGAATCCCAGAACTCGGGGCCACGGCAGGAGCCTGGACTCGCCCCTCCAGAACCTCAATCCTGGCTCGCAAATCCTGGGTAGTCTGTCCAACCACTTGCAAATTGTGATTATTTAGGTCCTGAAGATTTGTAAAACGGGTCTTTATATTCTGCAAATCTGCAAGGATATTATCAGTCACTCCGCAAAGTTCCTTTATGCGGGCCTCCATTTTCCAGATCTTTTAAGACAGGATACTGGAAGAAGAGGAGAGAAAAAAAAAAACAATAGTGTTCACCTGTGGCAACACTGAAGAAAGAAAAAACTTTAAGGGAACTGCTCACCTGGAATGGTTGTGAGAAGTCACAACCACTATCATCACAGAAAGCTTTCAACCAGACATCTGATATCCAGAGTTTCAGCAGACAAAAAGAGAAGAGAAAAAAAAAAAACAATAGTGTTTACCTGTGATAACACTGCAGAAAAAAAAAAAACTTAAGGGAATTGCTCACCTGGAATGGTTGTGAGAAGTCACAACCACTGTCATCACAGAAAGTACAACCGGACATCCGATATCCACAGTACAGCAGACAAGCCTTTCCAGACCCAGCAGACACTAACGTTTGGCTTCAGAATCTTGTAATGTATGTGGTACAGTTCATATAGCGTCTTGTGCTTGGGTGCGATGAAAATACTTGAGACACAGGTTGATAAAGAAAGTCTTGTATTGCTTCATACAAATTGGCAAAAATAAACACACTGGTTGCAAACACAGAAGCAGGAGACACAGCAGGCCAGAGTAATCTAAGCTCAGCAATAACTCTCCACAACAGATTCAGATCTTCTTCTCTGTTACCGCAAGTCCATGCAAACGTGAGGCTCTCAAGAGCAGAGTTCAGAGTCCACAAGTGCTTCAGAGTTCCTCAGTAGGAATGGCTGGAGTACAAGGTCCAAGGCTTCAGGAGTCAGAACACAGGTTCACTGCAGGCTAGATTCTGAAGCACTGATTGCTCAGCTGTGGCTGTTTAAGAAGCAAACGGAGAGAATCAGGGCGGGAACATGCAAGCTGGAAAACTCCATTTTGACTGAGGGCAAGATAGCTGCAGCAAAACAGAAAGCAAAATGGCCGACGAACAAACTGAGTTTCAGAAACAGATACACAGAACCTTACAGGCTGGCACCTTTGGTGTGTCTCAGCGTCAAGTACAACAGTTTGTAGGATTCTGTCTTGAAATGGCCTCCATGGTCGATTCAGTGCCCAGAAGCCATCACTAAACAAAAGACAAATAAAAAACCATGTGGCATTTGCAAAGTCCCACAGCCTGCTAAACAGATGGACGCTGGAAAAGTGGCAGAAGGTGGATTTCTCTGATGAATCTTCAGTAGAATTACACCACAGCCACCGCAAATACTGCAGGAGACCTACTGGAGCCCATATGGATCCAAAATAAACCCAGAAAACAGTTACATTTGGTGGTGGAAAGATCATGGTCTGGGGTAAATTCAGTATGGGGTGTGCGAAACATTTGCAAGGTGGAAGGCAATATCAATAGCCTAAAATATCAAGAAGTATTAGCTACCTCTTACATTCCAAATCATAAAAGGGGTCAAATTTTGCAGCAGGATGGTGCTCCATCACATACATCTATCTCTAGAACAAAGTTCCTCCAAGCAAAAAAGATCAAGGTGCTCAATGACTGGCCAGCCCAGTCACCAGACATGAACATCACTGAGCATGTTTGGGGTAGGATGAAAGAGGAAGCTTGGAAGACAAAACCAAGGAATCTAGATGAACTCTGGGAGGCATGTAAGACTGCATTCTTTGCTATTCCTGATGACTTCATTAATAAATTGTATGAATCATTGTTGAACCGCATGGATGCAGTCCTTCAAGCTCATGGAAGAAACACAAAATATTAAATATGACTCTTAATAGCACCACAACTTAATTCACCAATGTTATGCAACATATATTTGTATTTAATAATTATTTGTTTGAATATCACATTACTTTCTGTGGGCGACAAAACTTTTGTCTTGCCAAAATCTGACCATTCTGTGTCCATTAAATGATCAATATTTCTGCATTGATGCCAATTTATTTTCTTAACCTAAACCAAATTTGGGAGGGTTTCAGCTTTCAAAAGAGTAATTTATAAAACCAATGGATGAATTTAACATCAGGTTATAAGCTGTGATTTACATAACATGGATAAGCGACATAACTTCTGTCAGGGACTGTAATATCATTCACTATATTTTGTTAGCCATTAAAAGGTATCATACCCACAAGATTCCTATTTTGCTTCTCCCACTGAGAACACTCTATATGTTTTTTTCTACTGGCTAACACGGTACCAAACCAATTTTTTTCGTAGATATGATTGAATTGCTGATCTAAGCTGTAGGTATTGAAAAAATTGTGACCTTGGGACACAGTGTTTAATCTGCATTTGTTCAAAGGACATTAGGACATTGTGACCATATAAATCTTTAATCGAGGAAATATTATATGAGATCCAGAATTGAGTGGACGGGTGGTTTAATAGCATCGGGAAACAGGAATTATTCCAAAATGGCATTTCAGCTATAATGTCAACATAGCGAACCACTCGTTTAAGTTGTCTCCAGACTGACCGTGCCAACCGGAGTAAGGGTAATAATCCAGAGACATTAGGTTTGTCTACTTCTAAAAACCCCAACCAGCAATCAGTCCCTGCAGCATAAGCCAGATGACTTTCCGAGTTAGGCCGGCGTCATACTAGCGAGTTTGATGCGAGTTAGTGGCACGACTTACTCGCATCAACACCCGGCACGGCCGCCCGCTCTCGGACCAGAGTGTGCGGGGGCATAGAAATACATGCAGCCGCGCACTCTGGTCCAAGAGCGGGCGGCCGTGCCGGGTGTTGATGCGAGTAAGTCGTGCGACTAACTCGCATCAACCTCGCTAGTGTGACGCCGGCCTTAGGCAAACAATTGTTAGGCATACATCTACTCAGAACTCTGACTTGCCCGGTCAAGTAATATAAAAAGAAATCTGGCAATGCTGCCCCGCCCAACTGTTTAGACCTATGTAAGGTAAATAGTTTGAGTTTAGGTCTAGTCTTCCCCCATATAAAGAATGAGATTAATGAATTAAGTCCTGAAAAAAAAGATTTAGGGATCAGTACTGCACTATGTTGGAGGGAGTAACTGAGTTTGGGGAGTAGGATCATTTTAACCCCTCTCTGCCATCAGACGTACTATTCCGTCCATGTGACCCTGGACCTAATTCCCATGGACGGAATAGTACGTCATGGGCGATCAGCTGCGCTCCCGGGGGGAGCGCAGCTGATCGCCGCCGGGTGTCAGCTGTATATCACAGCTGACACCCAGCACTATGTGTCAGGAGCGGTCACGGACCGCTCCCGGCACATTAACCCCTGGCACACCGCGATCAAACATGATCGCGGTGTGCCCGGGGCACAGGGGAGGATCGCGCAGGCAGGGGGCTCCCTGCGCGCTCCCCTGAGACCCTCAGAGCAGCGCGATGTGTCGCGCTGTTCCGAGGGTCCGTCCTCCCTCCAGGTCCCCGGATCCAAGATGGCGTCGGGGTCCTGCAGGGAGGCGGCTTCCTCAGTGCCTGCTGAGAGCAGGCGCAGAGGAAGCCTGCAGCGATGCCAGAGCGATCGCTGGTGTGACAGAGTGCTGTGCACACTGTCACACCAGCGATCTGATAAAATACTGTGATGTCCCACCCAGGGACAAAGTAAAAAAGTAAAAAAAATAAAAATAAAAAGTGGTAAAAAAAATCATCAAAAAAAAAAAAAATTCCCCAATAAATTCATTTCTTCCTGTAAATAAAAAAAACAAAACAATAAAAGTACACATATTTGGTATCGCCGCGTCCATAACGACCCCCCCTATAAAACTGTCCCACTAGTTAACCCCTTTAGTGAACCCCTTAAAAAAAAAAAAAAAAACTAAGCAAAAAATCAATGCTTTATCATCATACCGCCGAACAAAAAGTGGAATAACACGCGATCAAAAAGACAGATATAAATAAACATGGTACCGCTGAAAACGTCATCTTGTCCCGAAAAAAAACGAGCCGTCATACAGCATCATCAGCGAAAAAATAAAAAAGTTATAGCTCGCAGAATAAAGCGATGCAAAAATAATGATTTTTTATATAAAATTGTTTTTATTCTATAAAAGCGCCAAAACATAAAAAATGATATAAATGAGGTATCGCCGTAATCGTACTGACCCGAAGAATAAAACTGCTTTATCAATTTTACCACAAGCGGAATGGTATAAACGCCTCCCCCAAAAGAAATTCATGAATTGCTGATTTTTGTTCATTCTAACCTCCCAAAAATCGAAATAAAAAGCGATCAAAAAATGTCACATGCTCAAAAATGGTACCAATAAAAACGTCACCTCGTCCCGCAAAAAATAAGACCTCACATGACTCTGTGGGCCAAAATATGCAAAAATTATAGCTCTCAAAATGTGGTGATGCAAAAAACTACTTTTTGCAATAAAAAGCGTCTTTTAGCGTGACAGCTGCCAATCACAAAAACCCGCTATAAATAGTAAATCATACCCCCCTTTATCACCCCTTAGTTAGGGAAAAATCATAAAACTAAAAAAATGTATTTGTTTCCATTTTCCCATTAGGGTTGCGGCTAAAGTTAGGGTTAGGATTGGCGCTAAAGTTAGTATTAGGGTTATGGTTGGGATTAGGGTTAGGGGTGTGTTAGGGTTAGGTTTGTGGTTAGGGTTGGGACTAGGGTTAGGGGTGTGTTGGGGTTAGGGTTGGAGTTAGAATTGGGGGGTTTCTGCTGTTTAGGCACATCAGGGGCTCTCCAAATGTGACATGGTGTCTGATCTCAATTCCAGCCAATTCTGCATTGAAAAAGTCAAACGGTGCTCCTTCACTTCTGAGCTCTGCCATGCGCCCAAACAGTAGTTTACCCCCGCATATGGGGTATCAGCGTACTCTGGACCACAAGAGTTATTGTGCAATTTGGCCTATTTCTTCTGTTACCCTTGGGAAAATAAAAAACTGGGGGCGACAATCATTTTTGTAAAAAAAAATGATTTTTTTGTTTTTACGGCTGTATGTTATAAATTTTCTGTGAAGCACTTGGGGCTTCATAGCGCTCACCACACTTCTAGATAAGTTTCTTGTGGGGTCTATTTTGCAAAATGGGGTCACTTGTGGGGGGTTTCCACTGTTTAGGCGCATCAGGGGCTCTCCAAATGCGACATGACGCCCCAGTCCATTCCATCAAAGTCTGCAATCCAAAACGTCACTACTTCCCTTCCGAGCCCAGACGTGCACCCATACAGTCGTTTTCTCACACATGTTGGGTATCAGCGTACTCAGGACAAATTGGACAACAACTTTTGGGGTCCAATTTCTCCTGTTACCCTTGTGAAAATAAAATATTGGGGGCGAAAAAATCATTTTTGTAAAAAAAAAAAAAGATTTTTTATTTTTACAGCTGTACGTTATAAACTTCTGTGAAGCACTTCGGGGTTCAAAGTGCTCAACATACTTCTAGATAAGTTCCTTGTGGGGTCTATTTTGCAAAATGGGGTCACTTGTGGGGGGTTTCCACTGTTTAGGCGCATCAGGGGCTCTCCAAATGCGACATGACGCCCCCAGACCATTCCATCAAAGTCTGCAATCCAAAACGTCACTACTTCCCTTCCGAGCCCAGACGTGCACCCATACAGTCGTTTTCTCACACATGTTGGGTATCAGCGTACTCAGGACAAATTGGACAACAAATTTTGGGGTTCAATTTCTCCTGTTACCCTTGTGAAAATAAAATATTGGGGGCGAAAAAATCATTTTTGTAAAAAAAAAAAAAAGATTTTTTATTTTACGGCTGTACGTTATAAACTTCTGTGAAGCACTTTGGGGTTCAAAGTGCTCACCACACATCTAGATAAGTTCCTTGAGGCGTCTAGTTTCCAAACTGGTGTCATTTGTGGGGGGTTTCCACTGTTTAGGCAGATCAGGAGCTCTCCAAACACGACATGGCATCCAGCCAATTCTGCGTTGAAAAAGTCAAACGGCGCTCCTTCCCTTCCAAACTCTGCCATGCACCCAAACAGTGGTTTACCCCCACATATGGGGTATCAGCGTACTCAGGACAAATTGCACAATAACTTTTGGAGTCTTGTTACCCTTGGGAAAATAAAAATTGGGGTGAAAAGATCAATTTTGTGGAAAAAATATGATTTTTTAATTTTACGGCTCTGCGTTATAAACTTGTGTGAAGCACTTGGGGGTTCAAATTGCTCACCAAAGATCTAGATAAGTTCCTTAGGGGGTCTAGTTTCCCAAATGGGTCACTTGTGGGGGTTTCCACTGTTTAGGCACATCAGGGACTCTCCAAATGCAACATGGCGTCCAATCTCAATTCCAGCCAATTTTGGTTGAAAACAGTCAAATGGTGCTCCTTCCATTCCGAGCTCTGCCATGCGCCCAAACAGTGGTTCCCCCCTACATATGGACAACTCATGCGTAACTCAGGACAAATTGGACAACAACTTTTGAGGTCCAATTTCTCCTGTTACCTATGGGAAAATAAAAAATTAGTGACTAAGAGATAATTTTTGTGGGAAAAAAATAGGATTTTTTATTTTCATGCCCGGGCATTATAAAATTGTGTGAAGCACTTGGGGGTTCAAAGTGCTCACCAAAGATCTAGATAAGTTCCTTAGGGGGTCTAGCTTCCAAAATGTGGTCACTTGTGGGGGGTTTCCACTGTTTAGGCTCATCTGGGGCAGTACAAACGGAACATGACCCCCATCAATGTTTGCATTCCAAAACGTTACTGCTTCCTTTCCAAGCCCTGCCGTGCGCCCAAACAGTTCCCCCCCCCCACATATGGGGTATCAGCGTACTCAGGACAAATTGGACAACAACTTTTGGGGTCCAATTTCCTTGGGAAAAATCAAAAATTTGGGACTAAAAAATCATTTTTGTGGAAAATTGTTTTTTTTTTTTTTTCACACCCAGGCATTATAAACTTTTGTGAAACACTTTGGGGTTCAAAGTGCTCACAACAGATCTAGACAAGTTCCTTAGGGGGTCTAGTTTCCAAAATGGTGTCACTTGTGGGGGGTTTCCACTGTTTAGGCGCATCAGGGGCTCTCCAAACACGACATGGCGTCCAATCTCAACTCCAGCCAATTTTAGTTTGAAAAAGTCAAACGGCGCTCCTTCCCTTACGAGCTCTGCCGTGTGCCCAAACAGTGGTTTTCCCCCACATATTGGGTATTGGCGTACTCAGGAGAAATTGCACAACAGCTTTATCTGCCCATTTTCTCCTTTTACCCTTGTGAAAATAAAAAAAAGTTTGTAAAAGATAATTTTTGTGGCTAAAAAGTTAAATATTAATTTTTTCCTTCCACGTTGCTTCAGCTCCTGTGAAGCACCTGAAGGGTTATTAAACTTCTTGAATGTGGTTTTGAGTACCTTGAGGGGTGCAGTTTTTAGAATGGTGTCACTTTTTGGTAATTTCTGCTATATAGACCAGTCAAAGTGCCTTCAAATGTGATGTGGTCCCTAAAAAAATGGCTTTGTAAATTTTGTTGTAAAAATGAGAAATCACTGGTCAACTTTTAACCCTTATAATTTCCTAACAAAAAAAAATTTTGGTTCCAAAATTGTGCTGATGTAAAGTAGACATGTAGGAAATGTTATTTCTTAACTATTTTGTGTGACATATTTCTCTGTTTTAAGGGAAAAAAAATTCAAAGTTTGAAAATTGCAAAATTTTCAAAATTTTCGCCATATTTGTGTTTTTTTCAAAATAAACGCAAGTTATATCGAAGAAATTATACTTCTAACGTGTAGTACAATATGTCACGAGAAAATCTCAGAATCGCAAAGATCCGTTGAAGCGTTCCAGAGTTATAACCTCATAAAGAGACAGTGGTCAGAATTATAAAAATTGGCCCGGTCATTAACGTGCAAACCACCCTTGGGGGTGAAGGGGTTAATCAGATTAATACGCCCGGAGACAGATAATGGCAATTTACTCCAATTTAAGTTTAACAAGATCTAAGAATGGGAGAATATTCATTTTTAAGTCTAGTCTACTATATTTTGAAATATTTATTCCCAGGTACTTAAAGTTAGCTACAACAGGCAATGGGGATAACGTTTCAAGGTGATCCATTGGACCTCGGGAGAGAGGCATTAAGGCGGATTTATCCCAATTTATGTATAATCCCGAATAATTACTAAATTCGTCTATAGTAGCAATCACATGGGGTAGTGTTTCTTCTGCTTTGTCCATAAATATCACCATATCATCGGCATATAAGCCAATGGAATCTAAATGGCCCGCTATTTCTATGCCTTTAATGACTGGAGTGGATCTTATACGGATCGCCAACGCTTCGATTGCAAGCGCGAAAAGGACCGGGGAAAGGGGGCAACTTTGGCGTGTTCCTCTTGCCAAAGAGAACAATTCGGATACAGAGTTTTTTATTATTATTCGGGCTTTTGGTTTCTTATACATCGCGCATATCCACTTCCTAAATTTGGAACCGAATTCATATTTTTCTAAGCATGCAGATAAAAAAGACCACTCAAGAGAATCGAAGGCCTTAGCCGCATCCAGCAACGCCAAGGCCCATTCATTATCTGGCACTAGGGAACTGTACTGGACCACTGACTGAACACTCCTAATATTAATAGATGTATGTTTCCCAGGCATGAAACCGGTCTGGTCCAGATGTATTATTTCTAGTATCACCGAATTTAATCTAGTGGCCAGGATTTTAGTGAAGATCTTATAGTCCACATTTACCAATGATATGGGGCGATATGATCCACATTCAAGAGGATCCTTTCCCTCCTTCCTAAGCACTATTATATTTGCCTCATAAAAGGAGTCTGGTAAAAAAGCTTGCTCCCAGGTCCTCTGAAACAATCTCAGAAGGAGTGGTGCCAAAACATCCCGATATTTCCTGTACATTTCTATGGGAAATCCATCCGGCCCAGGCGCCTTCCCAGAGGCCATATCCGCTGTGGCTTCATTTATTTCCTCTATTGTGAAGTCTGCATCCAGAAAGGCTTGTTGAGCGGGACTCAATGTGGGAAATTTTACATCTGATAAATATTCAAGGCAGTAAGAAGTGCTAAAACCACCTCTGGAACTATATAACATTTTATAATATTCATGGAAACTGTGGAGTATATCACCCGTTGAGGTTACTATTGAGTTATCTAGTTTCCGAATTTGAAGTATGCGTTGTGCTGGCGCACCATAAATGCCAATAACTTGCTGGACTGATTTCCTAATTCAAAATATGACTGACGAGTAAAAAATAATTTACGTTTAGATTTGGTATCCATATATTGAGTATATAATCTATGGGAGTTTAACCATTCATTTCTATTTTCATTTGTTTGATTAGCTATATAATTTGCTTCCGAATCACTCAATCGCTTCTCCATCTCCTCATCTTCCCAAGATGTCACCCGTTTAATATAGGAAATTGTGGAAAACAAACACCCCCTTAGATACGCTTTAGGGTGTCCCAAAAAAAGTTAATATTCTGGGGTTCAGGGTGGGAGGAAATGAAGCAGTCTAATTGGTCTAGAGTTCTGTCATTGGGGCCTATCAATTTCAGCCAAAATGGGTTCAGCTTCCAAAATAGATTACGACTCCTTTGGCCAAATCTAAGTGTAAGTATTATAGGGCTATGATCTGAGATGCCCCTGTTCCCATGTTCCACATCCCCCACCCACATTGCGAAGTTGCTAGAACCAAATATATAATCTATACGAGATAGAGTGCGTCTAATGAACGAGTGACAGGTATATTCTCTCACGTTAGGATGACGTATCCTCCATAAATTCAACCAACCACTGCCCTCAATGAGCAATGATAGCGGAGATGGAGAGCAGGCCGTCCCGGGTACTCCATCATCTAGTCTATCCAGACCGTTATCCATGACTAGATTAAAATCCCCCATGCACATAACTAGTGCACCTGGATAATTTAAGGCAAGCTTACCGCCTTTTTGACGACTGATATATTAGCTGGGGGCACGAAAACAAAGCATCCCTCAGGGTCTTTCCGAGCCTCCTTGACCTCCCATCTAGTGTTCTTATGGATTAACAAAGAAACCCCTCTAGAGTAACTGGTGTAAAACGCATGTATGGACCATTGTACCCATGGTTTCTGCACACAACGAGCCAAATCTCTGGTCAGTGTGTTTCAATCAAGGCCACAATGTGAGGACAATGACGTTTAATCTGGGAAAAAAAACCTTAATTCTCTTTCGGGGAGACCAAAGACCTCTCACATTCCAAGTCATGCATACTAATTAAGACCCCATGGTCCCATGTCTTAGTATGGTATACAGTGTCGCGCAGACTAAACCTTACAGGCAGTATAGTTAGTATCTTGGCAGCAGTACCTATATAAACATCAATCAACAATAGTGAAGCAAGAAAAAAAAAAAAAAGCTCAAAGAGGAGCATAGTCCCAAGCTCCTGTAAAAAACAAAAAAAGAGTCCAAAAATGGAGGAGCAAAGTCCTGTGCTCCTATCGTGAGGTAAACAGGGGGATACCCTCACAGAAAACAGCCTCCGGTATTATTGTTGATTTGGACGCTAGTGAAAAGAGCTCCAATCTTGTAACCAGTAGGAGAATTCCAAATACCCGCACATATATCATGACTCCTTTTCACAAGATCCCAGATAAGTCTGTAGCCATTCAGATGCCTCGGCCGGATCCGTAAAAAATACAGAAGAACCTTCATGGACAACTCGGAGACGAGCTGGATAAATCATGGAGTAAAGAACATTCTTTCCTCGAAGCTGCTTCTTGATCTCCGTGAATTGTGCCCTTTGCTTCTGGAGTTCCATTGAAAAGTCAGGGAATATTGAAATTGTGGCATTGTTAAATTTGATGGGACTTCTTTGCCGCGCCATTCGCAATATAGCATCCCTGTCCTTACAATTAAGAAGTCTCGCCAGAAAGGGTCTAGGTGGAGCGCCCGGAGGGAGTGGTCTTGTAGGGACCCTATGAGCCCTTTCAACAGAGAATGTAGAGGAGAATTCATCACCCAGAGTGTCCTTAAGCCAACTTTCAAGGAACTGCTCAGGCTGCTGACCTTCCGATCGCTTCGGCAAACCAATAATTCAAATGTTATTGCGGTGCAGTCTATTTTCCAGATCATCTGCTTCCTGTTTCCAAGCATTTATAGAGCCAGACACCTTGGTTAATCTGGCCTCCATGGGTGGAAGAGTGTCCTCTAAGTGCGATATTCTTGTCTCCAACTCCGTAATGCGCCCCCTCATGGCCTGTATATCCTGCCGGAGACGCCCCACCTCAGAGTACACAGCCTCTATTTCCTCGGTCAAAGATGTTCTGGTCAGAGAAATGGCCTGCATTAACTGCTCGGATGCCTGCCTTAGAGTTAGATCCCCGGTGACGCCACTCTCCACATCATCAGAGGCTTGATTTTTACGTTGATCTCCAGTTTTGGAAGTATTCCTAGAGAACGTGCATCATTAGACGGGTCAGGCCTGGCAAATTCCTTTAATTTGTCTGCCATGCTTGACCACTTTGAGCGATTCATGATTAATAGTGATTAAGTATGGCAAATTTAATGACTGTATAATGCGAAAGTTCCCTCTTCCAGGAGCAGAAGCACCACTATTAGGGAATATACGGTATGGATGTGCTGGTTTGACTACACAGTGTGGGGGAGTACAGATGGCTACAGAAAGTTCACTTTAGGGAAACTTTGATTGATTGCTGCAGCAGGCTGAGAGTAATTTACAGGTCTTGTAGGTCAGGAGGTGCTGCTGTGTCACAGAGACTGAATGAGGGCAGCAGGCAGCGGCAGGGGGTCGCAGACTCCGGAGACTGCCGGAGAGTAAGCACCAGAGGGGGCAGCTAAATGTCAATAAGGGAGTGCAGAGCTCATTTTTCAGAGCTCTCACAGCGTCTCCCCTTCTTATACCTCCTGTGAAATGACGTGCTGCTCCAGCAGCTCCCCCAGGTCTAGGTTCTGCAGTGCTGTGTCTCCTTCCTGATAGAGCACACAGCTAAGATGGCCGCCATCCTCCTCAGGCCTCGCGTTCCTGTCGGCACTCCCTCAGAGCTCTGCTCACCGGAGCTATGAATCATGTGTCTCCGGGCACCGGATGACTCCTGGGGTCCAGGGGAATACGATGCATGCAGGTAATCACTCGTGAAATTGCTAGACTGACAGGATGATTAACAGGATGTGAGGAGCTCCTTATCAGTGCATCCTCTCGGCTCACTTACATCGCCACGCCCTAATACGATAAGATTTTTGTGGCTAAACTAGAGCAGAGTTCCCCAACTCTAGTCCTCAAGGCCCACCAACCGGTCATGTTTTCAGGATAATTGCATCACCTGTGCAACACAAAGCAAATCCTGAAAACATGACCTGTTGGTGGGCCTTGAGGACTGGAGTTGGGGAACACTGAACTAGAGGATGCGTTTTTGTCATCTTGTTCTAATAAACCTCTAGCATACTTCCGCTACATTGATGATCTGCTAATAATCTGTAGAGACTCAAAAAATGATCTGCTTATCTTTCACAATAACTTCAACAAGTCCCATCCAACCATCAAGCTCACCCTCAACTTCTCAAAGTTCCAAATACATTTTCAGGACACAACCATATACATCAAAGAGAACTCCAGATATGGAGGTTCAAGTCTTTCACAACAGGATTCCTGGATTTAATAATCTTTATTTTTATAATCTTCATTTTTATATAGCGCTAACATATTCCGCAGCGCTTTACAGTATTGCACACATTATCATCGCTGTCCCCGATGGGGCTCACAATCTAGATTCCCTATCAGTATGTTTTTTAGGAGTGTGGGAGGAAACCGGAGAACCCGTTCGCTCTGTCTACATCATTACAGTCTATGGCCCCATCGGCGCATACGTCCGAACCCCATTTTGAAGGAATTTCGGACATATGACTCAACGGGGAAACACAGAATGCAATGTGAAAATACCCTTAAGGTACTGTCACACTAAACGAGATCGCTAAAGAGATCGCTAATGAGTCACCGATTTCATGACGCAGTAGCGATCTCGTTAGCGACGCAGCTGTGTGTGAGATGTAGCGGCGATGTGGCCCCTGCTGAGATGTCGTTGATCGCTTATGAACATTCTGAGCCGTTTTTTGGTCGTTGGTGTCCCGCTGGTGAGCCTGAATCGCTGAGTGTGACACCCTTTATGAATGACTTTACCAGCATCGCAGGTGGGACTAGGTTTTCCCAACGACCGCAGAGGTCGTTATACAGATCGCTGATGAGTTGTGTTTGGAATCAAACTAGCGATCACATAGCGATCGCACCAGCGATCTCGCCAGGTCGTGTCGTTGTCGTGATCGCTAGTGCGATTGCTAAGTGTGACAGTGCCTTTAGCCAACACTCCCACCACCTCTCCATTTGTAACAACATCCTTAATTAGATTAGGTTGGCTTATCTTTAGGAGGCATTATCCCCTCAACCACATGCAAAAATGTCTAATTGTAATATCACTTAAAAGTTGTGCTCTTGTTTGAGTAATCTGTAAACCTGCCTGAAGAAGGAGCCACTGTCCTCAAAAAACTTGCAAACATTGTTTTCTGGTTTGCCTCTTAGAAAACTCTGATTTTCCTAAATAGTCGATGCAAATTAGTGAGTATATTTTCAAAACTAAGAAAAACTCAAAATGCACTGTTCCAAATTATGCACAACACTGTTTCCAAACATGTTAATGGTTGTAAAGAACTTAAATTGGTAATTTGTTTCAATTTTTAGCATTAAGAGGTCACATTTACTGAAATTAAAAGCTTTTTCAATCAAAAGAAAGCCAAATTACATGCTAACATAGGACCCTTCTTTGTTATCACCTTCACAATTCCGGTGTCCATTGAACTTGTGAGTTTTTGCATAGTTTATGCTTGAATGACTTTGCATGATGTCAGAAAAAAAACACCACAGAGCTGCTGTTTTGATGTGAACTGCCTCCCACCATCATAGGTCCTTTGATTAACACTCCAAAGCTTCTCAATTATGTAAGTCAGGGGAGAATTGTGGCCACACAATGAATTGCTCTACTTTTATGCTCATAGCAGCCAATGACTCAAAAGTATTCTTTGCAGCATGAGATGGTGCATTGTCAGCATGAAGATGATTTTGCTACTCTCTCTCTCTATATGTATATATATATATATATATATATATATATATATATATATATGTCTATATAGCAAAATATATTGAAAAGCAGCACCAAAATAATGATGAGGGTGCAAAGAATCCTTTCAGGTATATACCAAACCTCATAACATGATCCAAAAAATAAAGGCAGCACTCCAAGATGTAAGAAATGGGTGGTTTATTAGCCCATATGCGACGTTTCGGTCCTAAATGTGGAAAAAGGTCCACATCTAGGACCGAAACGTCGCATATGGACTAATAAACCACCCATTTCTTACATCTTGGGGTGCTGCCTTCATTTTTTGGATCATATATATCTATATCGATAGATATATCTATCGATATAGATCTGGAAAAAAAAGGACTTTTTTCACAAAAATTTTCTTTTAGCCTCAGTTTTTTCATTTTTACATGGGCAACAGGATAAAATGGATCCTAAAATATGTTGGGCAATTTCTCCTGAGTACACAGATACCTCATATGTGGTCATAAACCACTGTTTGGACGCACGGCTGGGCAGAGAAGGGAAGGAGCGCCATTTGACTTTTAGAATGGAAAATTAGCTCCAATCTTTAGCGGACACCATGACGCGTTTGGAGAACCCCTGTGTGCCTAAACAGTGAAAAACTCCCACATGTGACACCATTTTGGAAACTAGACCCCTTATGGAACTTATCTAGATGTGTTGTGAGCACTCTGAACCCCCAAGTGCTTCACAGAAGTTTATAACGCAGAGCAGTGAAAATAAAAAAATCATTTTTTCCTCAAAAATTATTTTTTAGCCCGTTATTTTTTATTTTCACAAAGGAAACAGGAGAAATTGGACCACAAAAGTTGTTGTGCAATTTGTCCTGAGTACACTAGTACCCCATATGTGGGGGGGGAACCACTGTTTTGGCGCATGGGAGAGCTCAGAAGGGAAGGAGCGCCATTTTGGAATGGAGACTTGATGGAATGTTCTGCAGGCGTCATGTTGCGTTTGCAGAGCCCATGATGTGCCTAAACAGTAGAAACCCCCCACAATTGACCCCATTTTGGAAACTAGACCCCCTAAGGAACTTATCTAGATGCACAGTGAGCACTTTACTACGCTAGTACCCCATATGTGGGGGGAAACACTGTTCGGGCACACGTCAGGGCTCGGAAGGGATGTAGTGACGCTTTGAAATGCCGACTTGATGGAATGGTCTGCGGGCATCTTGTTACGTTTGCAGAGCCCCTGATGTGCCTAAACAGTAGAAACCCCCCACAAGTGACCCATTTTGTAAACTAGACCCCCCAAGGAACTTATCCAGATGTGTGGTGAGCACCTTGAACCCCCACGTGCTTCACAGAAGTTTATAATGCAGAGCCGTGAAAATAAAAAATCATTTTTTTCCTCAAAAAATGATTTTTTAACCCGCTATTTTTTATTTTCCCAAGGGTAACAGGAGAAATTAGACCCCAAAAGTTGTTGTCCAATTTGTCCTGAGTACGCTGATATCCCATATGTGGGAGAAAACTACTGTATGGGCACACGTCGAGGCTCGGAAGGGAAGTAGTGACATTTTGAAATGCCGACTTGATGGAATGGTCTGGGGGCATCATGTTACGTTTGCAGAGCCCATGATGTGCCTAAACAGTAGAAACCCCCCCAAGTGACCCCATTTTGGAAACTAGATCCCCCAAGGAACTCCTCTAGATGTGTGGTAAGCACTTTGAATCTCCAAGTTCTTCACAGAAGTTTATAACACAGAGCCGTGAAAATAAAAAAAACATTTTTTTTCCAGAAAAATAATATTGTTAGTCCCCAATTTTTTTTTCCCAATGTTAACAGGAGAAATTAGACCCCCAAAGTTGTTGTGCAATTTTTCCCCGAGTACGCTAATACCCCACATGTGGGGGTAAACCACTGTTTGGGCACATGTCGGGGCTCAGAATAAAGGGAGCACTGTTTGACTTTTTGAACGCAAAATTTGCAGGAATCAATGGTGGCGCCATGTCGCGTATGGAGACCCCCTGATGTGCGTAGATAGTGGAAATTCTCAATTCTAACTCCAACCCTAATACACCCCTAACCCCAACCCTAACCCCTACACACCCCTAACCCTAATACAAACCCTAACCATAACCCTAACCCCAACACACCCCTAACCCTAATCCCAACTCTAACCATAACCCTAACCACAAGCCTAACCCTAATCCCAACCCTAACCCCAGAACACCCCTAACACTTATCCTAACTCTAACCACAACCCTAACCCTAATTCCAACCCTAACCCAAATTCCAACCCTAACCCAAATTCCAACCCTAACCCAAATTCCATCCCTAACCCAAATTCTAACCGTAACCCTAATTCTAACCCTAACCCTAAGGCTAACCCTAACCCTAGTTCTAACGCTAACCTTAGTTCTAACCCTAACGCTGGGCTCATATTGCGTTTTACCAGCCCGTTCAACACGTAGCGTTGACCGGTTGGTAACGGTCTAGCATAACGCGATCGCGTTATGCTATAATCGCTAGCGCAGATGAATCAGCAGATGATTCATCTGTGCTAGCGGTGACGGAGTCCAGACGCTGCAGCCCGCGTCCGAGGCTCCGTCACTGAATGACGACACGTTGCGAACGCATGCCGCTTTACGTCATGCGTCGCGATGCGCACACAAATAGGGGTGAATGGCAGCGTTAATGGACTGCGTTACACCGCGTTATACCTCGGTGTAATGCAGTCCGTCTAACGGACTGCCATAATGCACTATGAACCCAGCCTAACCCTAAGGTCCCGTGCACACGTTGCGGATTCACTTGCGGATTTTTCCACGCCGATTTTGCTAAATCCGCAAGTAAAATGACCTGCGTTTTACCTGCGTATTTAGCACGGATTTACTGCGGTTTTACACCTATAATGGAATAGGTGTAAAACCGCTGCGGAATCCGCACAAAGAATTGACATGCTGCGGATTTAAAACCGCAGCAAATCCGTGCGGAAAAATCCGCAGCAAAATCTGCAACATGTGCACAGGGCCTAATAGGAAAAAAAAATTCTTTATTATTTGTCCCTACCTATGATAAATGGGGGGGTTCATTTACTTTTTTTATTTTGATCACTGTGACAGTTTATCACAGTGATCAAAATAAATTTCTGGACTCTGGAGGGCGTACTGCGCATGCGCCGGCCGGCGCAGTGCGCCCGCCATTTTCCAAGATGGCGGCGCCCATGAAGAATTCCGGGCGCACGCCGGGACGGACCCAGGGACATCGGAGGACCGGGAGAGGTGAGTAGGGGAGGTCGGAAGGTAACGGGGGGATCAAAAGGCGGGGGGAGCGGAGGCAAAGAGGAGGGGAGCAGATAGTGACGGCGGTGACCGATCACCGCCATCTTTCGGTGGCGGCGGCCGATCGCCGCGGTGACTCGGTGTGGAGGGGTCAGATCTCGGTCTCAAGCCATGGCAGATGCTATTGCAGCATCGGCCATGGCTGGATTGTAATATTTCACCAAATTTCATTGGTGAAATATTACAAATCGCTCTGATTGTCTGTTTCACTTTTAGAAGCCAACCCCCCTGTGGTGAAGCACAAAGGGTCTTGTGCCTGTGGGTCGGGTGACCTTTCAGTGACCCCGGTCACCCGACCCACAGGAACCCGATCCATTCATGACACAGGGTATGCGTCACAGGTCGCATTGGCACCGACTTTCATGACGCATACGCTGTGTCACAGTGTCACAGGTCGGGAAGGGGTTAAGGGCCTACTAGCTCTGTCCCAATGATTCCAGGCCAAAACATAACTCCACCACCTCTGCTAATGTTGCAGCCTTATTTGGATATGGTGACCATTCACCAACCATCCACTACTCCATCAATCTGGAACATCCAGGGTTGTATGACACCCATTAAAAACCAATACTATTTTAACCCCTTCATGACCGGAGCTTTTTTCATTTTCGATCCCCTTCTTCCCAGAGCCATAACTTTTTTAATTTTTCTGTCAATATGGCCATGCGAGGGCTTGTTTTTGCAGGACGAGATGTACTTTTGAACGACATTATTGGTTTTACCATGTCGTGTACTAGGAAATGGAAAAGAATTCCAAGTGTAGTGAAATTGCAAAAAAAAAGTGCAGTCCTACAAAAACAGTTTTTTTGTTTGGCTTTTTTGCTAGGTTCACTAAATGTTAAAACTGATCTGCCATTGTGATTCTACAGGTCATTACGAGTTCAAAAACACAAAACATGTGTGGGTTCTTATTTAGCTAAGTGGTGAAAAAAAATTCCAAACTTTGCTAAAAAAATAAAATAAAAAAATGCGCCATTTCCCATGACCCATAGCGTCTCCATTTTTCGTCATCTCGGGTCTTGTGCAGGCTTATTTTTCGCGTGCCGAGTTGACTTTTTAGTGTTACCACTTTGGTGCAGATACCTTCTTTTGATCGCCCGTTATTGCATTTTAATACAATGTCACGGCGACCAAAAAAAAAACATAATTCTGGCGTTTTGATCTTTTTTCTCGCAACGCTGTTTAGTGATCGGGTTAATCTCTTATTGATAGAGCGATTCTGAATGCGGCGATACCTACCATGTGTATGTGTGATTTTTTTTATTGTTTTATTTTGAATGGTGGGGCAAAGGGGGATGATTGAACCTTTTATTTTTTTATATTTTTAAACTCATTTTTTTCTTTACTTTTGCCATGTTTCAATAGTCTCCATCGGAGACTAAAAGCTGGCACAACTCGATTGCCTCTGCTAGATAGAGCCGATGAGCAGATCGCCTCTATGTAGCAGAATTAATGACTTACTATGCAAATTGCCTCTTAAGAGAAAAAGAGGACTTGAACTCTATAGCGCCACCTATTGGAAGTAGCGATCCTACAAGTCACAATTAACCCTTTAACGAGTCTTGTAATGTGACTTAGGATACAAGCCAAATCATATCTCAATTTGCAGACACGGTGTTTCGGACTATTGGTCCTCGTCAGTACAAAGTATGAGATATGATTTGGCTAGCTGAGAGGCTCTGGACTGAGGTCTAAGGGGTAAGGTTTCTCCTTATGACTTGCTATGAGCGCCGACCACTGGTGACCCACGATCACGTGACGCGGGTTGTCGGTGTGCGTATTTCTGGCCCAGTGGCAGGAAGCGCTATTTAAATGCCGCTGTCATTGTTTGACAGCGGCATTTAACTAGTTAAGAGCCGCGGGAAAAATGTCCCGGAAAAAATGTGGGTTCACAGCCAGAGCCCACATCAAAGGGGAACTTACCAATACAGGCGTACTAATATGTCCAATATCAGTAAGGTGTTAAAATTAGTCTTCATGTATATCTGGGCCCACTGCAACCATTTCTGCTTGTGAGCACTGTTTAGGGATGGCTGAATTGTAGGTTTATGCACAATTGTAGTTTCTGGAAAATCGTACACCTTGATGTTTCCTTGACTCCAGAGGCGCCAGCTGCTTTAACCCCTTAACGACCAAGCCATTTTGTAGGTTAAGGACCAGGCCTATTTTTACAATTCTGACCACTGTCACTTTATGTGCTTATAACTCTGGAACGCTTCAATGGATCTTGGCGATTCTGAGAATGTTTTCTCGTGACATATTGTACTTCATGATAGTGGTAAAATTTCTTCGATATAACTTGCGGTTATTTATGAAAAAAATGGAAATATGGCGAAAATTTTGAAAATTTTGCAATTTTCAAATTTTAAATTTTTATGCCCTTAAATCACAGAGATATGTCACAAAAAATAGTTAATAAATAACATTTCCCACATGTCTACTTTACATCAGTACAATTTTGGAAACAAAATTTTTATTTGTTAGGAAGTTATAAGTGTTAAAAGTTGACCAGCAATTTCTCATTTTTCCAACAAAATTTGGATTCCACACAAGTTTCACAGCAGCACAGCTCTTATCTCTAACAATGTCACAGACAGAGTGATAAGATGTAGCTGAGCTACTGTTTGCAGCATTTGACACACTGCTGTGATTAGATAGTTACATTTAGTATCCAATTACAGCAGAGATGCAGAGATGCTGTCATTGGTCCCTGCACCTCTTCACTGACCTCCAAATGAAGTGATCGCTCATGATCATGGCATCAGCAGGGTTAATCAGCCGGGGGCAGTGCTCAGCTTGTCCCTGGCTGTTCCAGCACCTCCCCCCGGCTCTCACAGCAGCAGGTCAGCAGCTTCCACTGCCAGCTTCTCCTCTGATCGGATAGGAAGTGCTGCATCTCCTGTGCGATCATGCTGTGTTTGGTCAGTCAGATTGACTGACCAATCACAGCGATCTGGGTGCAGGACCGATGTCATGGGTCCCTTCACCTCTTCCCGTGCCTCTCAGCTGTCATAGACAGCTGTCGGCACTGAACTACCACTGTTTGTTTACACACAGTGGTAGATCAAAGCCATGACGTGCAGAGTCCATCAAGGTGCCAAAACTGACACCTGGCCATGACGGACTCTGCACGTCAGTGGACATTAAGGGGTTAAATACCTATTTGCTGCTTTGTAATGGTATTGTAGGAGCTGCTCTCTTAATCCGATGAATTTGTATGTCAGAAACCTTACTGATTATACCTTTATCTGCACAAATCAGATTGCGCTCTGTTTCAGCCAAAAATTTCTTAACAGTACGATGATCACGGTTACGTTTTCATGAAATATCTAATGTTTTCATACTATGTCCAAGTCATTGCATTATTTGACACTTTTCGGCAACAGAAAGATCCTTTTTCTTTCCCATATTGCTTGAAACCTGTGGCCTGCTTAACCCCTTACTGCCATCGGACGTACTATCCCTTCCATGGTACCTGGGCCCGTATGACCATGGACGGGATAGTACGTCTCGTGCGATCGGACAAGCGCGTCCGATCGCGGCCGGGTGTCAGCTGATTATCACAGCTGACACCCATGACTGTGTGTCAGGAGCGGTCACGGACCGCTCCCGGCACATTAACCCCTTGCACACCGCGATCAAACATGATCGCGGTGTACTGGGGGCACAGGGGAGGATCGCGCAGGGTGGGGGCTCCCTGCGCGCCCCCCTGAGACCCTCAGAGCAGCGCGATGTGATCACGCTGTTCTGAGGGCTTCCTCCCTCCCAGGACCCGGATCCAAGATGGCGCCGGGGTCCTGGAGGGAGGCGGCTACCTCAGTGCCTGCCGAGAGCAGGCACTGAGAAGCCTGCTGCACTGCCTGAGCGATCGCTGGTGTGACAGAGTGCTGTGCACACTGTCACACCAGCGATCTGATAAAATACAGTGATGTCCCACCCTGGGACAAAGTAAAAAAGTTAAAAAAATAAAAATAAACATGTTTTAAAAAAAAATCCAAAATAAATAAAAAAAAAAAAAATATATTCCCCAATAAATTCACTTCTTCCTGTAAATAAAAAAAAAAAGCAATAAAAGTACACATATTTGGTATCGCCGCGTCCGTAACGACCCCCCCTATAAAATTGTCCCACTAGTTAACCCCTTTAGTGAACCCCTTAAAAAAAAAAAAAAAAAAACTAAGCAAAAAATCAATGCTTTATCATCATACCGCCGAACAAAAAGTGGAATAACACGCGATCAAAAAGACAGATATAAATAAACATGGTACCGCTAAAAACGTCATCTTGTCCCGCAAAAAACGAGCCATCATACAGCATCATCAGCGAAAAAATAAAAAAGTTATAGCTCGCAGAATAAAGCGATGCAAAAATAATTATTTTTTATATAAAATTGTTTTTATTCTATAAAAGCGCCAAAACATGAAAAAATGATATAAATGAGGTATCGCCGTAATCGTACTGACCCGAAGAATAAAACTGCTTTATCAATTTTACCACACACGGAACGGTATAAACGCCTCCCCCAAAAGAAATTCATGAATTGCTGATTTTTGTTCATTCTAACCTCCCAAAAATCGAAATAAAAAGCGATCAAAAAACGTCACGTGCTCAAAAATGGTACCAATAAAAACGTCAACTCGTCCCGCAAAAAATAAGACCTCACATGACTCTGTGGGCCAAAATATGCAAAAATTATAGCTCTCAAAATGTGATGATGCAAAAACTATTTTTGCAATAAAAAGCGTCTTTTAGCGTGACAGCTGCCAATCATAAAAACCCGCTATAAATAGTAAATCAAACCCCCCTTTATCACCTCCTTAGTAAGGGAAAAATAATAAAATTAAAAAAAAGTATTTATTTCCATTTTCCCATTAGGGTTAGGGTTGCGGCTAAAGTTAGGGTTAGGGTTGGCGCTAAAGTTAGGATTAGGGTTAGGGTTGGGATTAGGGGTGTGTTAGGGTTAGGTTTGTGGTTAGGGTTGGGACTAGGGTTAGGGGTGTGTTGGGGTTAGGGTTGGAGTTAGAATTGATGGGTTTCCGCTGTTTAGGCACATCAGGGGCTCTCCAAATGTGACATGGCGTCTGATCTCAATTCCAGACAATTCTGCGTTGAAAAAGTCAAACGGTGCTCCTTCACTTCTCAGCTCTGCCATGCATCCAAACAGTAGTTTATCCCCACATATGGGGTATCAGCGTACTCTGGACCCCAAGAGTTATTGTGCAATTTGTCCTATTTCTTCTGTTATAAAAAACTGGGGGCGAAAATATCATTTTTGTACAAAAAAAATTATTTTTTTGTTTTTACGGCTGTACATTATAAACTTCTGTGAAGCACTTGGGGCTTCATAGCGCTCACCACACATCTAGATAAGTTCCTTGTGGGGTCTATTTTCCAAAATGGGGTCACTTGTTGGGGATTTCCACTGTTTAGGCGCATCAGGGGCTCTCCAAATGCGACATGACGCCCCCAGACCATTCCATCAAAGTCTGCAATCCAAAACGTCACTACTTCCCTTCCGAGCCCCAACGTGTACCCATACAGTAGTTTTCTCCCACATATTGGATATCAGCGTACTCAGGACAAATTGGACAACAACTTTTGGGGTCCAATTTCTCCTGTTACCCTTGTAAAAATAAAATATTGGGGCAAAAAAATCATTTTTGCAAAAAAAAAAAAAAGAATTTTTTATTTTTACGGCTGTGCGTTATAAACTTCTGTGAAGCACTTCGGGGTTTAAAGTGCTCACCACACATCTAGACAAGTTCCTTGTGGGGTCTATTTTCCAAAATGGGGTCACTTGTGGGGGGTTTCAACTGTTTAGGCGCATCAGGGGCTCTCCAAATGCGACATGACGCCCTCAGACCATTCCATCAAAGTCTGCAATCCAAAACGTCACTACTTCCCTTCCGAGCCCTGACGTGCGCCCATACAGTAGTTTTCTCCCACATATTGGGTATCAGCGTACTCAGGACAAATTGGACAACAACTTTTGGGGTCCAATTTCTCCTGTTACCCTTGTGAAAATAAAATATTGGGGGCGAAAAAATCATTTTTGTAAAAAAAAAAAAGATTTTTTTATTTTTACGGCTGTACGTTATAAACTTCTGTGAAGCACTTCGGGGTTCAAAGTGCTCACCACACATCTAGATAAGTTCCTTGTGGGGTCTATTTGCCAAAATGGGGTCACTTGTGGGGGTTTCCACTGTATAGGTGCATCAGGGGTTCTCCAAATGTGACATGACGCCCCCAGACCATTCCATCAAAGTCTGCAATTCAAAACGTCACTGCTTCCCTTCCGAGCCCTGACGTGCGCCCATACAGTAGTTTTCTCCCACATATTGGGTATCAGCGTACTCAGGACAAATTGGACAACAACTTTTGGGTTCCAATTTCTTCTGTTACCCTTGTGAAAATAAAATATTGGGGGAGAAAAAATCATTTTTGTAAAAAAAAAAAATGATTTTTTATTTTACGGCTGTACGTTATAAACTTTAGTGAAACACCTGGGGGTTAAAAGTTCTCACCACACATCTAGATAAGTTCCTTGAGGGGTCTAGTTTCCAAAATGGTGTCATTTATGGGGGTTTCCACTGTTTAGGCAGATCAGGAGCTCTCCAAACACGACATGGCGTCCAGCCAATTCTGCGTTGAAAAAGTCAGACGGCGCTCCTTCCCTTCCAAACTCTGCCATGCACCCAAACAGTGGTTTACCCCCACATATGGGGTATCAGCGCACTCAGGACAAATTGCACAATAACTTTTGGAGTCTTGTTACCCTTGGAAAAATAAAAATTGGGGTGAAAAGATCATTTTTGTGGAAAAAATATGATTTTTAAATTTTACGGCTCTACATTATAAACTTGTGTGAAGCACTTGGGGGTTCAAATTGCTCACCAAAGATCTAGAAAAGTTCCTTAGGTGGTCTAGTTTCCCAAATGGGGTCATTTGTGGGGGGTTTCCACTGTTTAGGCACATCAGGGGCTCTCCAAATGCAACATGGCATCCAATCTCAATTCCAGCCAATTTTGGTTGGAAAAAGTCAAATGGTGCTCCTTCCCTTCCGAGCTCTGCCGTGAGCCCAAACAGTGGTTCCCCCCCACATATGGGGTATCAGCGTGCTCAGGACAAATTGGACAACAACTTATGTGGTCCAATTTCTCCTGTTACCCTTGGGAAAATAAAAAATTAGTGACTAAAAGATAATTTTTGTGGGAAAAAAATAGGATTTTTTATTTTCATGCCCGGGCATTATAAACTTGTGTGAAGCACTTGGGGGTTCAAAGTGCTCACCAAAGATCTAGATAAGTTCCTTAGGGGTCTAGTTTCCAAAATGGGGTCACTTGTGGGGGGTTTCCACTATTTAGGCTCATCTGGGGCACTGCAAACGGAACATGACCCCCATCAACGTCTGCATTCCAAAATGTTACTACTTCCTTTCCAAGCCCTGCCGTGCACCCAAACAGTTTCCCCCCCCCACATATGGGGTATCAGCGTACTCAGGACAAATTGGACAACAACTTTTGGGGTCCAATTTCCTTGGGAAAATTCAAAAATTTGGGACTAAAAAATCATTTTTGTGGAAAATTGTTTTTTTTTTTTTTCACACCCAGGCATTATAAGCTTTTGTGAAACACTTGGGGGTTTAAAGTGCTCACAACAGATCTAGATAAGTTCCTTAGGGGGTCTAGTTTCCAAAATGGTGTCACTTGTGGGGGGTTTCCACTGTTTAGGCGCATCAGAGGTTCTCCAAACACGACATGGCGTCCAATCTCAATTCCAGCCAATTTTAGTTTGAAAAAGTCAAACGGCGCTCCTTCCCTTATGAGCTCTGCCGTGTGCCCAAACAGTGGTTTTCCCCGACATATGGGGTATTGGCGTACTCAGGAGAAATTGCATAACAACCTTATCTGTCCATTTTCTCCTTTTACCCTTGTGAAAATAAAAAAAAAGTTTGTAAAAGATCATTTTTGTGGCTAAAAAGTTAAATATTCATTTTTTCCTTCCACGTTGCTTTAGTTCCTGTGAAGCACCTGAAGGGTTAATAATCTTCTTGAATGTGGTTTTGAGTACCTTGAGGGGTGCAGTTTTTAGAATGGTTTCACTTTTGGGTATTTTCTGCCATATAGACCCTCAAAGTGACTTCAAATGAGAGGTGGTCCCTAAAAAAAATGGCTTTGTAAATTTTGTTGTAAAAATGAGAAATCGCTGGTCAACTTTTAACCCTTATAACTTCCTAACAAAAAAAAATTTTGGTTCCAAAATTGTGCTGATGTAAAGTAGACATGTGGGAAATGTTATTTCTTAACTATTTTATGTGACATATTTCTCTGTTTTAAGGGAATAAAAATTCAAAGTTTGAAAATTGCAAAATTTTAAAAATTTTCGCCATATTTGCGTTTTTTTCAAAAATAAACGCAAGTTATATGGAAGAAATTTTACCACTAACGTGAAGTACAATATGTCACGAGAAAACAATCTCAGAATCGCGAAGATCCGTTGAAGCGTTCCAGAGTTATAACCTCATAAAGAGACAGTGGTCAGAATTGTAAAAATTGGCCCGGTCATTAACGTGCAAACCACCCTTGGGGGTTAAGGGGTTAATGATGTGGAATGTCCTTCTTGTGGAATGTCTTTCTTAAGGCCCCTTTCACACATCATTTTTTTGCCATCAGTCACAATCCATCGAATTTTGAAAAAATGGATTGAGCGACTCATGCAGTTGGATCCGTTTTTTTCTCATTGACTTGTATTAGCAACGGATGGCCACACGTTTCATCTGTCATTCGACGGATCCGTCGAAAATAGTTTGTGCGTCTTCCAGAGACAAAGGACAAAGGAACGTTTTTTGTATACGTCGAAAAAACAACACGGACCTTTTTCAAGCAATCAATAAGTGCAAATACAGAGTTTTTAAAGGGTGTAAATGATTACAATAATCAAGATATGATGAAAAGAGCATAAATTCCATGTACAAGAAAACATACAAGCAGTGCAAAGTTCATATAAACAGATATTAACTACATAAAGTGCACTGCATTAAATGTAAACAAACTTTCTTACAATACACGTTATTGTTTCAATTGGCAATAAATGCACAGGTGCATATTATTAAAAAATCAATAATGACAGCTCCATGGCTTACCCCATTATGTAAAAACAGATACACGCGCCTGTCCACAATGTGTATTGCGCAAGACAGGAACTATAGTCCAAGTATAGACTGTCAAAAAAATTTGCGCCTGCGCTAGAGGAATAGTTAGATTCCCAGCGCCGTTTTAGTTATTGGAGAGCCAATAGAGGCGAATCCGCGTGACATAAAGTGGTAATGCAATATCGCGGCTGCGCAAAGAAAATATAAACCGCCACAGCGCCATTAAAGTTATTGGCAAAAACGTGGAGTTAGCAGCGCATATTGAAGTCACATGTGGAAGCAAAGGGCAACTTTTTCAATTTTATACAACATCTGCACATATAGAAAGATTTAAAAATAATCATCCATTACAGATTAACTATATTAAGCCATATATGCATACCCCCATAATAGCGGATGTAAATAAGCGAAACGGGCTGCAACCAAATAGATGTGAACACCCCCCATAAACTGGGGCTGGTAACCCACCAATAGAGTAAAAGGGAGAAACAAACCCCTCACGAGGCATGCGTCTCAACCTCATATCTCGATCGGATTAGCTCTATTTTCTATAAGAAACGGTGTGCTGTTCCTGATCTTTGATTTACTACATTCAAGGTTTGGTATTTGCTTTTGCACCCGGTCTCTCTATTTTTTGTCTCTTGTGCTGCTCTAAGTCTATTTTTATTATATTCATATTACCTTTAGAAGCGTGCACATCATTTTTATATTTTCATATTTTTCTATTTTTGGACTATTTTGTCACCATGACCGTTGGTGAATTAGAATTGCCCAAAATGTTTTCTTATACTCTTGAGGATGAAGAGAGAATCTTGGGAGGAATAGAGGGTGATGCCAACTTTTTAAGTAAGCCTTCATTATTGGACTTAAAACGGAAATATGGTAACGATAGCAAACGTCTGCTTATACTACAGATGTCAAAAATGTGTGTTTATTTATTTCATTAAAAGTCTTCATTCTTAATGAGTGTGGTTTTTTAACCCTTTCAGACTAGTGGATTAATAATGGATAGTTGTCTTATTGACAGCTCTCCATTATTAACCAGACTTAATGTCACCTAGCAATAGCAAGGTGACATTAACCCCTTATTATCCCATATGTCACAGCTACAGGGCAATGGGAAGAGAGGGAGTAATTGCCAGAACTGGCGCATCTTACAGATGCGCCTTTTCTGGGGTGGCTGGGGGCAGATTTTTTTTAGCCGGGGGGGGGGGGGGAACAATGGGCCCTCTCTAGGCTCTTTAATTTCTGCCCTCAGTCACTGGTTTGCACTCTCTGGCGGGGAAAATTGTGCAGGAGCCCACGCCAGTTTTTTCTGTGAATTAAAAATTTACTATAGCTCCAAAAATTTACACACACACACTACTAACATTATTAGTGTGGGAAATATAAAAAAATAACGGATATGCAATGGTTTACTCTATGTAAACCATGTCTCATATCCTGTCGGGTTCTGTAATGATTTTACAGATGTCAACAATTTAATTTTCACCTATTCTGCTATCTATATCTCTATGAAATATAAATATATATGTGTGTATATATATATATATATACGTATATACATGTGTATACATGTACAGTATTCTATAACCTGTCAGTGTGATTTTACAGTATAGTATAAAAACGAATCCGTCGAAAAACGGAAGAAACGGATGAAAAAACGGATCCGTAGCATCAGTTTTTTACAATCTGCGATCCATCGAGACAACGGATTGTGACTGATGGCAAAAAACTGATGTGTGAAAGTAGCCCGAGTAGCTTTCCTTTAATTTGGCTCATCTGGCAAACTAAGTATCAGAGGTGTTTGAGATTGATTTCAGTGATCCAAATAGCCATGAGACACAATACCATCCATGAGTTTGACAAACAAAAAGATTATAGCTTTATGACAAAAATCCAATTTGCATAATCATTTGGAATGCGGTATAAACATTTACTTTACAGGTCCAGATTTAATCAATATCTGCAATTTCAGATGAATTTTAGGCTAGGTTATTGCCATGTTTTTTTCTGTTTCTTTATGCAAATTAAAAGTTGCATTTTATAGTACCAGCAAGCGCTGTAAAATTTCAGAAATGTCATACACATGCTTGTTGTTTGAATAAAATGCTGCAAAAAATGCATCAAACATTTTTTGCTGCGTTTTTGGTGAGGAAAACTCACTTTATTAAAAAAAAAAAATTATGTTGTTACTGCCCAAAGATGAAAATTTGTCAGCAGAAAAAAAGCACCGCAAAAATGCTGGGGGTGAACATAGCCAAAAGAAGAAGCTGTCATATGTGTATACATGAAGAGTAACACTATTTCTAGCAATGTCTGACTTTAATCCTGCAATTCTCACCAGTTTCCTACATTTTGGGCACAGACCAGCTACTATGATTTCTCTCATACACTGCACAGAGACATGAGGGATTCCTACAATCCTGCATCTATGCAGTACATATTCAGAAGCCACATGGAGGACATAATACAGCAGTACTGAGAAATGTAAGTACGGTATGTGAAGAGAGAATGCTTAAAGGGAATCTGTCAGCAGGTTTTTGATATGTAATCGGAAGATATTGCTGTTTAACCCCTACAGCATGATTCAGCCATGCCTCTCTTATCGAGCTCAGTGGTTTTGTTTCCTTGCGATGATTGTTTTAGTAGCTTATCATTGGTCAGACACAACTTGCCTACATTACCCTGCTCTCAGATGAGGTAGAAAAAAAAAATCCTCTGGCAGATTCCTTTAAATGTCACCTCATTTTGCCACTATAAGCTTAGGCCACTGCCTTTCAGGGCTTATCTACAGCATTTTATGATGCTGTAGATAAGCCCCCCATCTAACCTGAAAGATAAGAAAAACAAGTTTTATTATACGCACCTGGGGGCCGTCCGGTCCGATGGGTGTCGTGGGTCCGGCGCCTTCCATCTTCATGCGATGTCATCATCCTGCTTGCTTCGTGTCGCGGCTCCTACAAAGGCGTACTTGATCTGCCCTGTTGAGGGCAGAGCAAAGTACTGCAGTGCGCAGTGAAAAGTCAGAGAGGTCCAGCGCCTGCGCAGTGCAGTACTTTGCTCTGCCCTCAACAGGGCAGATTAGTACACCTGCACAGGAGCCGCAACACGAACCAAGCAGGATAACGACATCGTATGAAGATAGGAGGCGCTGGACCCACGACACCCATCGGACCGGACCGCCCCCGGGTGAGTATAATAAAGAGTGTTTTTCTTATCTTTCAGGTTACATCGGGGGCTTATCTACAACATTATAGAATGCTGTAGATAAGCCCCGACAGGCAGTGGCCGCAGCTTATAGCTGAAAAACGAGGTGACAGGTTCCCTTTAATGGAAAGCATTAACCTTGTTTGTGCATAGCTGTGTTGTTCTCTCTGGTCTATCTCCTCCCTACTTAGCCCTTTCCCATAGTAGTCTGTCTTGTTTTTAGCAAGATGGATTTTAGAAGTTGTTCAGAGATAATGATGAGTCCAGTATGCAGATGGGAGAACAAGTGGTGGATTATAAGTGGAGAAAAAGGTATATATTTGTATTATACATCATATTACAAAGATGAGGGACTTTACGTGTAGGACTCTTGAGTCTAATTAAATACAGCATCAGACTTCTACCAGAAATAATAGAAATAGTGGTGCTGCCACTATTGTCCACAGTGGTCACTGAGCACAGTGTGAGAGACCAGAAAATAGATGAAAATCACTTCTTTCTTCTCTCTAATGCCCATAGCATTCACAGACTGTCGATATCCAATATTAGGCTGCCAGACCAAAAATAGTTTGTCAAGATAAGAAAAGACAACCCTTTTAATTTTACAAATTAACCTAACAAAAAAGACTTACTAAGTAATAACACTAGTTGACACCATAGCTTGTCAGAAAAACATATATATGCTTTGCTAAATTAGTAAAAAATGATCAACCCTTAGTAACATTAGAGTTAGACTCAGTAACTGCAAAACTGTGATATTTACTGAAATATCAAGCTCCAGCATTAAAGTTGTTTTCACAGCATCTTCTGTAGTGAGTCTCTTAGCTTGTCTGATGGGTACTATGAAAATCTCATCTTCAGGGTACAGTAAATTCATATCAATTTCCTGGAATGAAAGGAAAAACAATATTCAATGGCTTATTGACTATTTTACTTGCACAAAGAAAAAAATATTTTTGTTCAGAAAATACTTTTAATATCTAAATACATAAATCAATAAATACATAGATAAGTCCTCCATTCAGCAGGCTTCTTCATACACAAGCTAAACGACTGGCTGCAATAGCAGCCTAAAAATGTTTCCTGCACTGGAATTGAACATTTGGTTACAGGCTGCCTTACAGATTATACACTGCTCAAAAAAATAAAGGGAACACTCAAATAACACATCCCAGATCTCGAATGAATGAAATATTCTCATTGAATACTTTGTTCTGTACAAAGTTGAATTTGCTGACAACAAAATCACACAAAAATCATCAATGGAAATCAAATTTATTAACCAATGGAGGCCTGGATTTGGAGTCACACCCAAAATTAAAGTGGAATGTAATGTCCTTAAAACAAGTCAAAATGATGCTCAGTAGTGTGTGTGGTCTCCAAGTGCCTGTATGACCTCCCTACTGTACAACGTCTGGGCATGCTCCGATTGAGGCGGCGGATGGTCTCCTGAGGGATCTCCTCCCAGACCTGGACTAAAGCATCCGCCAACTTCTGGACAGTCTGTGGTGCAACGTGACGTTGGTGGATGGAGCGAGACATGATGTCCCAGATGTGCTCAATCGGATTCAGGTCTGGGAAACGGGCGGGCCAGTCCATAGAACTTCTGACACACTCCAGCCACATGAGTTCTGGCATTGTACTGCATTAGGAGGAATGCAGGGCCAACCGCACCAGCATATGGTCTCACAAGGGGTCTGAGGATCTCATCTCGATACCTAATGGCAGTCAGGCTACCTCTGGCGAGCACATGGAGGGCTGTGCAGCCCTCCAAAGAAATGCCACCCCACACCATTACTGACCCACTGCCAAACCGGTCATGCTGAAGGATGTTGCAGGCAGCAGATCGCTCTCCACGGCGTCTACAGTCTCTGCCACGTCTGTCACTTGTGCTCATCAGTGTGCACCTGCTTTCATCTGTCAAGAGCACAGGGCGCCAGTGGCGAATTTGGCAATCCTGATGTTCTGTGGCAAATGCCAAGCGTCCTGCACGATGTTGAGCAGTGAGCACAACCCCCATCTGTGGATGTCAGGCACTCAGACCATCCTCATGGAGTCGGTTTCTAACCGTTTGTGCAGACACATGCACATTTGTGGCCTGCTGGAGGTTATATTGCAGGGCTCTGGCAGTGCTCCTCCTGTTCCTCCTTGCACAAAGGCGGAGGTAGCGGTCCTGCTGCTGGGTTGTTTCCCTCCTACGGCCTCCTCCACGTCTCCTGGTGTACTGGCCTGTCTACTGGTAGCGGCTCCAGCCTCTGTACACTACGCTGATAGACACAGCAAACCTTCTTGCCACAGCTCGCATTGATGTGCCATCCTGGATGAGCTGCACTACCTGAGACAGTCGTGTGGGTTGTAGAGTCCGTCTCATTCTACCACGAGTGTGAAAGCACAACCAACATTCAAAAGTGACCAAAACATCAGCCAGAAAGCATTGGTAATGAGATGTGGTCTGTGGTCCCCACCTGCAGAACCGCTCCTTTATTGAGTGTGTCTTGATAATTGCCAATAATTTCCATCTGTTGTCTATTCCATTTGCACAACAGCATGTGAAATTGATTGTCAATCAGTGTTTCTTTCCAAGTGGACAGTTTGATTTCACAAAAGTTTGATTTACTTGGAGTTATATTCTGTTGTTTAAGTGTTCCCTTTATTTTTTTGAGCAGTGTATTTAAACACATAAAACCCTAGCAGCCAGAACCCCAATTGTCAAATACTCTACTTTCTAAGGGAACCTTCATGATGCCCAGACAGATAAAATGAAAACATGAATCAAAGTGCAGCAGCTTTCAAACACTTTCAGAGAAAACAATATAAAGCTGACCCTAGACTACAAAGAGAGACTAAACCCCAAGACAGCTTTCTCCCTGCCTTGCTCCAGTCGATTGATGGGCCACATGGAAAAAAAAACAAGAAAAATTAACTCAAAATCAGAAAGAATTTCAACTCTGAAACCCTATATATAACTGTACTTAAGTATTCATTCATATAATTGGTATCCAGCACTATATGGCAGAAATATTTGTCTTTTTTATTGGTAGGTTTATAGTGGTAATATTGGTATTCGACGTCGCACAGTGTGTTTTGTTCTATAGAAAAGTTATTGCATCGAGATCGAAAGGGAGTGCACGAAACGGTCCATTACAACTCCTTCTACCATCTGCGCTGGGGTAGAGGACCGTGGCTGCAACCACTTTTGGAAGAGGTGCAAGAAATCAAACATTTGGGAGCGAAGGGATTTGTCACGGTGATATCCCTAGCAGTGGACCAGTTGTGCCCTGACAGTCATTGTCACCACCAAGGGCGCCAACATTTTTGTTTTCAATTTTACATTTTCTTTAGCGTCCTGTAAGGCCAAATCACAGTAGGCCTTTTGTGGCTCTCCCTGATCTGGCAGGAGTTTCTCCCTTTCAGCGACTCTCTAAAAAAATGGTCAAAAAGGCCTGTATGTCGTTACCTGGGGTCATTTTCAAGGCTCTCCTCAATGCCTTCCGGACAGAGAAATCATCAGCTGGCACTGGGATCCGAGGTGCTGCCGTGCCACGAATCACCTCTGTGAGTATCTCAATCTGCTGCTGTTGTTGGAGCTGTTGCATCAGCAGCTTACTTATCTCTTGTTGTGCCAGCTGTTGCTGGTGCTGGAGCTGCTGCTGGCTTTGGATCAGGTGCCTGATCAGCTTCTCTATTTTGTCTGACCACCGTTTCATCCTTACGGCACCTTCACCCAGGACATGCAGTTTGTCCACAGCTGACACACTTGCTTCCTGGGGATCTTACCCGCACTTCTAGCACTTACTCAACTGTGGTAGATTGACTGACTCGGCTTCTTGGAGAGGTAGAGACAGCAACAATTTCTATTTAATGTCCGGCTGGTTTATTGCTGTCCTCATAAAACATATAAAAAACGTAAATACAGCCTTCGTCCGGCACATCGTAAAAGAAAAAAGGAACAAGTCCATTCAAAAGTGCTGGTTAGCCTACCTCGCTTAGAGTCCAGTTGCTTTGTCCTTTTAGCAAAGGCTTTCAATACAGGAGATCTGCAATCTCCACAATGTGACTTAGTCACAATACAAATTATATAGATATATGTATAATATATATATATATATATATATATATATATATATATACATATATATATATATATGCACACATATATAAATATATATATATATATATATATATATATATATATATATATGCACACATATATAAATATATATATATATATATATATATATATATATATAATACCACAGTATGTTTGCTGAGGGAGGATGAGGAGAGACAAAGGAATGTCCAGTCAAAGTCCTGAAAAACAGGTGCAGTCAGGATTGGGGGATCAACTTTAGCAAGTGGGTAGAGAAAAATACTATAGACTGGTGACATCATCTCGCACACCTGGGACACTTTTATGCTGGGTTTCAAATCCCAATAGCAGCCCAGAATCTCTCTCTGACTACATCAGCATCATAAGGAGCACACTAGGCTAAGTAACCTCTGAGACCACTGCAAACACTCTGCGTTAACCCTCAGTATAGCAAACCCTAACTATTAACCCTATAATCCCCATTTATGGACAGTTATTATTGTTAGGTGTGTGGACTGATATTGGATGTGTGTGATTAGGTAACATGAGTGGAAAATATATGGGTTTCAATGTGTGGTTGTGAGGTATTGTTGTGCTATTACTGTATTAGTGTTAGTATAGTTTTAGTGTAGTGTACCCAGCTTGAGTATAAATATAAATGTATGTAATAGACTGGAGAATTGTGTGTGTATAATAAATATTCTATATTAGTACACAGTTTTGTCTCCGTTATATAGCATAAGGAATAGAAAGCGTTAAGGCATCATTAAGTTGTATATTAATGGTTACTAGTAAATGCTGACAATAATATCGGACCTCACTAAAGGTGTAGGAGTCCCCCTAATAGTTTGGCGAGAAATTGTCCTATTTCAGACTTCATACAGCCAGTTGGCGGGTTTTTGGCCACCACCTTGTCATGCTATTGTGCAAACAGAGCAATAAAACTTACCTTTGCTATGCAGTCAAAAATCTGTACATCCAGATGAAGTGAAGAAAGGGAAGGAATATTAAGGCTACAAACACACAGAGGAGGCACTGAATGAACAAGGGAATGTTCAACTTCTTCTTTGCAAGTATCTGACACAGCTTTCTGTAAAGATGTATAACTCAATGGCAGTTCACTACGGAGACTAAGTGTTCCTATGTCTATGTCCAAATTTCCTGGTACTTTCAAAATATCTGGGGTTTTGTTGTTTACATCCTTGAGTTCTGCAATCACTTTTTCATTTTCTTCCGTAGTTAAGAATTCTTTTTCTAAGGCAACCCAAAGGTCTTCAATCCATGGATCTACAACCAACTCTAAACTGAAACACAGAAAAAATATCATGATTATTTGATTGAGCTGGACACAATATATAATGACAATTGATAGTAATATTTATGTGGAAGAAACAACATGGTAATAATATATGCAAACGTCCCAGCTCACACGAGTAACTTCCTGCAGCAGCCAAGAGAATGACAGAGGTTTCATCATTGCTGCAGGACTGGAAGTGTCGGATTGAATAGAGAAGTCATGTTTTCTATTATGGTAACACATTTCCAGATTGTGGCTAGTTGTTCTAGGACAACTTTTTTAAGAGGGTAGAAAATGTTCCTTAAAGAGAGCTCTGCGAATAAAGATAAAAGAGGGATATTTCTAATTTTTGACACTATGTAACAAAGAGATTATATGTTGGTGGTGGTTTCACCCATCATAGCCATTTTTCCTTTTTGTGCTTCTGTTTTTTTTTTCCTCCCCCTACACCAAGAGCAATTACAGTATTTTCTTGTCAGTATTATCCTTTTTTTTCAGGTCAACTTATAGTTTTGAAAGACACCATTTGTTTTATCATAAGAAGTACTGAAAAACAAGAAAGAAAATTTTAAGTGGGGTAAAATGATAAAATAAAAAGCCTAACACATCTGTCATTGGTTTTTGTTTTTAGGTTTCTGTTGATGGACCTATGTGAAGGCTCATATTTTGCATAACAAGTTGTCATTTGTATTGGTATTTAAGAGTTCATATGACGTTTTGATCAATTTTTAAATGGACATAGGAATAAAAAACTCATTAACGGAATCTTAAAGGGTTTTCCCACGAATGAAAGCTCATTTTAACCAATAGATATTGGAATAATATTAAGTTCCACAATTGGATGTATTCAAATATATGTTCCTGTGCTGAGATAATCTTATAAATGTGCCCTTGCTGTGTACTGTGTCTGACTATGCAGGAATAAAGTCCGATCATAAAACAGGTCCTGGGTAGGGGAGGCAGAAAAGGAGTATACAGACATTACAGCATGGGATCGCAGCTGATCTTTTGTGTGAGGTGAAACATTTCCCCATTTGTTTTTAACCCCTTAATGACCGCTGATGCACCTTTTAACGTCGGCAGTTAAGGGCCTTATTCCTCAGCGCTACTTTTTAATTGAACTGAGAAATGAGGGTATAGCGCCCCCCAGCATCGGAAAATCTTAGGGGTCTCTGCTACCGGGGTTACGGTTGTGGTGTTGGGGTTAATGCTGTGTTGGGGTAAGTGCTGTGTTAGAGTTGGAGTTAGAATTGGGGGGTTTCCACTGTTTAGGTACATCAGGGAGTCTCCAAATGCAACATGGCACCCGCCACTGATTACAACTAATTTCGCACTCAAAAATATCTATCTCGATATCTATATATATCTCGTTATGTATATCTATCTATATTTAGACATATATACACACACACACACATATATATATATATATTATATATACGGTATATATCTCTATATAGATCTCTATATACACTGCTCAAAAAATAAAGGGAACACTTAAACAACAGAATAAAACTCCAAGTAAATCAAACTTCTGTAAAATCAAACTGTCCACTTAGGAAGGAACACTGATTGACAATCAAATTCACATGCTGTTGTGCAAATGGAATAGACAACAGATGGAAATTATTGGCAATTATCAAGACACAATCAATAAAGGAGTGGTTCTGCAGGTGGGGACCACAGACCGCATCTCAGTACCAACGCTTTCTGGCTGATGTTTTGATCACTTTTGAATGTTGGTTAAGCTTTCACACTCGTGGTAGCATGAGACGGACTCTACAACCCACACAAGCGGCTCAGATAGTGCAGTTCATCCAGGATGGAACATCAATGCGAGCTGTGGCAGGAAGGTTTGCTGTGTCTGTCAGCATAATGTCCAGAGGCTGGAGGCGCTACCTGGGTCAGGAAAGTACACCAGGAGATGTGGAGGGGGACGTAGGAGGGCAACAACCCAGCAGCAGGACCACTACCTCCACTTTTGTGCAAGAAGGAACAGGAGGAGCACTGCCAGAGCCCTGCAAAATGACCTCCAGCAGGCCACAAATGTGCATGTGTCTGCAAACGGTTAGAAACCGACTCCATGAGGATGGTCTGAGTGCCCGACGTCCACAGATGGGGGTTGTGCTCACTGCCCAACATCATGCAGGATGCTTGGCACTTGCCACAGAACACCAGGATTGGCAAATTTGCCACTGGTGCCCAGTGCTCTTCACAGATGTAATCACCAGAGGTAGCCTGACTGCCATTAGGTACCGAGATGAGCTCCTCAGACCCCTTGTGAGACCATATGCTGCTGCGGTTGGCCCTGGGTTCCTCCTAATGCAGGACAATGCCAGACCTCATGTGGCTGGAGGGTGTCAATAGTTCCTGCAAGATTAAGGCATTGAAGCTATGGATTGGCCCGCCAGTTCCCTAGACCTGAATCCGATTGAGCATATCTGGGACATCATGTCTCGCTCTATCCACCAACGTGACGTTGCACCACAGACTGTCCAGGAGTTGGCGGATGCTTTAGTCCAAGTTTGGGAAGAGATCCCTCAGGAGACCATCCGCCGCCTCATCAGGAGCATGCCCAGGTGTTGTAGGGAGGTCATACAGGCACGTGGAGTCCACACACACTACTGAGCATCATTGTGACTTGTTTTAAGGACATTACATTCCACTTTAATTTTGTGGGTGACTCCAAATCCAGGCCTCCATTGGTTAATAAATTTGAAATACATTGATTATTTTTGTGTGATTTCGTTGTCCGCTTATTCTCCACTTCTCTGAACAAAATTCACCATCAAACTCAACCGTACCCAAAAGGCTCATTCAGCCGTTATCTACCCTCCATTTCCTCAAGATGGTTGTACTCCCCACCTCATTGTAGATTGTAAGCTCTGAAGAGCAGGGTCTTCATTATTCTTGCTTTATGTGTTTGATTATCTTAAACTTGTTAACTTTTCACTGTTTTATAGGAACTGCTGGCTTGTAAAACTATGCGGAATGTGTTTGCGATATATAAATAAAGATTATTACTAGTAGATTGAAGATGGTAAAATTCAAGCTGTTAACTTTGCCATGTGTAGGAGTAAAGAATCTTTTATGTGAGCACAACTGCACAAGCAAGGGTTTGCTGCTGTGTGGACACAGGGTGGAGTAGGGTGAACACAACAAGCCGCTGGACTGTGAGTGGGGTGCAGGTGGAGATGTTACAGTGGATTGAGAAAGATGGTGTATGCTTGGTATGTAAGATCAGTCAAAAACAGCAGGCATATCCAATTCCATATCAGCTGACAGGCTCTCAGTCACCACAACTGTAGGGGGTAAACAAGTGGAGGTTCTTCAGCCGCAGACCTGTGTGACAACACTTGCCACGGTAAGGAAGGAAGACGAATAAGAAGATGCGGTTGATGGGGGTGGACGGTGGTTGGCGAGTCCCGCTAGTCTGCATTTTAGCACAGAGACATTACCAGATTAATGCATGTTGATCAAGCATGTGTCAGGTCATGCATGCAGTACTGAAATTATTTCATTTTTTTCTCTACTAGCTTGTTTTTAAAAAAGCTGACAGATAACATGATTTTTTCAGATTTTTGCCAGTTTGAAAAAAAGACCCAAGCTAAGCAACTGCAGAACAGCGAACGCTGCAGTTAACTGCCAGAGTTGGGCCTCAGGATGCATTGGTTGTTGTGGTTGCATAACTCTGTGTCTACGTAACCTCCTTGTCTTCCTCCTCCTCTGCATGCCTCTGGGCTTACACCAAATATGATCTACTACCTCATCATCATCCTCTCTGTTCTCCCACTCCTCGCCCTTGAGTCACCCTCCTCCTCTTTCTGCCTTGACAGCACAGTCCACAGATGCCTCAAATATCTGAGTCTCATCACAAATGGATCATCTTCACCCAACGGAATTAACGTCTGTTGACGAGTGTTTGGTTTATGCTCGAACCAAACTTCGCCCGGCCATGGATCAAAGTGAGAAAAAATTTGGCCATCGGTGCAGAAGATTTCCTTCTCTTGACTCTGTGAATCTTTAGAGTACACTTCTTATGCCCATGAGATACAATGTGTGAAGAGATCTGCAGACTCAGCCATCTGTGGTTCCCAACAGTCAGTTGAGCGCTTGGAGAGTTGTGATGTGGGGGAAAAAAAAGGGTAATTGGGGTGCCACCACTGAGGACTGTACTGTGTGTGATGCTAAGGTGGAGGAAGAGGAGCAGAAGCCACTTGATGCAGCACTTGCCATCACATTTTTTTCTGGCCCTCATCTACAAAACGTACCGTTGTACTGCTGCCAAAGAAAGGGAGCGGAGTTGCCCGTCCAGTATTAGAAGTTGTGAAAATGCTGCGCATATTCTGACAGCAGCAAAACAAACCGACTTCTCATCCCTCATACGATACCTGTCTCACAACCCTAAACAGCTGTTCAGTATTTTCAATTCTTTCCTGCATCCATCTGTTTCCCCTCCCTCTCATCTCAGCTGAACACTTTGCCTCACCACCTGTGAACTTGACACAATAACATCCCATCTCATTCCAAACTTTACCACAGTCTTCATCACAAGCCTAAACCACCTCTTCAACCTGTCACTAACAACTGGTGTCTTCCACCGATTGAAACATATCTCGATCACACCTTCCTCTTAAAGGGACTGCCTGTATCAACCTAAGGTATTCCCAACCTATAGCTTATCGACACCTTCTATTTAAGGCTTCTCCTCCAATATGGAGGTGCCTGAGCTACGATGTTAGTTTACCTTGCATGCTTGCTAGTTGTCAGGTTCTCCAGGTCCGCCTGTCTGCTTATCTACCCTGTACTTTTCAGAGCGTACCATTCTGTGCCCATCTGCTTGTACCTGTCTGCGCTCTTCTGATCATCAGCTGGTCCAGCCTGCACCTGCCAGTTCTTTTCTGTTCCTCAGCCGGTCCCATCTGCACCCGTGGTTCCAGAGTCCCTACAGTGCCTGCCTGCATTTTTCATCTTTCCTTTGGGCTGCAGCAGGTTACCCACTGTAGGGGGTCAGCTGCCAACTTCTGTAGGTCAGCCATGGAGTAGCACCTGGTGCCACCTCATTGTACCTCCTTGGGTCGCAGTTTTTGCCTGCTGACACTTGCCCGAGTAGGGATTTGGTAGGTCACCTAGTTCCACCCCTTCCAGGCTTTTAGACAAAAAAACCTGACTGGCACATCCAGACTAATGTGAACTAGGTGCAAACCAAGGGAAGCTACCCCCATGTAAAACATACAAAAAAAGGCTGCACTCAAGCATACTAAAGCATGACAATATGGAATACATGAAATTTAGAATAGCAATATGGCTTTGGAATATAAGGAAAAATTTGAGACGCTTAGTATAAACATTTGGCCAAACATTTTAAAGCCCACCAACCATCGTCAAGGTGGTCTCAATACTGGTGAGTCCCTGACCTAATGTGAACATACCTCTATTAGGCTGATATCTGAATTTCTGGGTGAATATGCACCTCTGTCAGCAATGCCTGCATTTATGGGTAAAGTAGGGACCTGGTGTAATTAAAATCACCACCTGGCGGGGGCGGAGTGCTCGGTCAGCAAGCTAACATTCAATAGACAAAAAAACCTGACTGGCACATCCAGACTAATGTGAACTAGGTGCAAACCAAGGGAAACTACCCCCATGTAAAACATACAAAAAAAGGCTGCACTCAAGCATACTAAAGCATGACAATATGGAATACATGAAATTTAGAATAGCAATATGGCTTTGGAATACAAGGAAAAATTTGAGACGCTTAGTATAAACATTTGGCCAAACATTTTAAAGCCCACCAACCATCGTCAAGGTGGTCTCAATACTGGTGAGTCCCTGACCTAATGTGAACATACCTCTATTAGGCTGATATCTGAATTTCTGGGTGAATATGCACCTCTGTCAGCAATGCCTGCATTTATGTGTGTTCCTGTACCTGTCCCTGCGCCTATCCTAGAGGTGGTAATTCTAGGCTTGAATCCCTGATCCTGTACCCGTTCCTGCGCCTATCCTGGAGGCGGTAATTCTAGGTTTGAATCCCTGATCCTGTACCCGTCCCTGCGTCTGTCCTGGAGGCGGTAATTCCAGGCTCGCGTATCCTGGAGGCGGTAATTCCAGGCTTAAATCTTGATCCTGTACCTGTCCTGTACCTGACTGTCTGAACTGTGTCTGCTGTGTTATGTTCCTGAAGTCCTTCTGTGACCTGAACCCTGTGCCCAGTGACTGTGATCATTTGCTAACTGACTTCCTTTGATACAACCTGGGTTAATCTTGGAAGGAGGAGTCCGGTGTGGGTGTGCTGAGTTTCTGTTACTGGCGGGGCTTGCACCAGACCGCTTGGGTTCCTTTTTAGATCGCTTCCAGATGTCCAGATCCGATCCTGTTTTTCTGTCTGGTTATATAGTTTACATCTTATGAATTTGCCAATAGCTGCTTATAATTACTACCTCATGTTGATACATTCTTTGTCTCTATTTCAATATTATGTTTAATAAATTATATATTTTTGCATAAAATCCATCTTTATGCGGATTTATTTACCTATTGCTATTATATCGTGTAATCCGCGTTCTGTGCTCTTTCCTTTTGGTAATTGTTTCAGGCTTAGGCGGTATATCCGGTTGGCCACGGATAAAATTTGGTTTTTCCGATCCTTCCCTGCCTCAAGTCCGGAGCCTGCCGATCGTTGCCAGATGTCCTGAGCCTGATACTGCGGCGTCATGTCCGGAGCCTGATGTCCGCAGGCCGATGTCCGGAACCTGTCGATTGTTGCCAGATGTCCGGAGTCCGATGCCAGTGTTCTGATGTTCCTGAGATCCAGCCCGTGTTCCTGATGTCCAGTCCGTGTTCCTGAGTCTGTGTTCCTGAGTCCGTGTTCCTGAGTCCGGTCCATGTTCCTGAGATCCAGTCTGTGTTCCTGATGTCCGGTTCGTGTTACTGAGACCGAGTCCGTGTTCCTGATGTCCAGTTTCCTGATGTCCGGTTCGTGTTACTGAGATCGAGTCCCTGTTCCTGATGTCCAGTCCGTGTTGCTGATTCCATGTTCCTGTGTCCATGGTCCTGAGTTCCAGTTCGTGTTCCCGAGTTCATGATCCTGATGTTCATGTATTATGTGTTGTTACTCCAGTAAACTTTATTTCCTCTATACCTGAAGTTCTACATGGCTCTTC
>JARQOD010000006.1:170452934-170508226 GCA_033576555.1 Oophaga sylvatica
GACGCCTCAGGGAGAAGCATACACCAAATCTGCCTCCTGCTGTCCTCGCTTCTCAAATGAAGTTGCCTGCGGTTCACCGTGGTGTAGTGGCATGTTTTTACTGTGGGCAGACTGGTCATTTCATCAATGTCTGCCCAGCTCGCGCCAAAGTACCTGCACCATCTAAAAAGCAGTGTCCCCTGGTCGTGTGGAGGGAGGCGACCTGGGTGTGTATATTTCCTCCATCTTCTCGTCTCAGTGCACCATCCCTGCTGAAGTGGTGGTTGGCGGGGTGACAGACTAGACCGGTGCTTGTGGACAGTGGAGCGGGAGTCAATTTGTCCAGACCCATAGCCTGATGAGCAAGACGCTAGCGAAACCCCTAAGTGTACAGGCCATTGACTTTGTTCCACTCAGCCAGGGAGGGTGACCCAAGTCATAGATGGTATACACCTGCGTATAGGGACTCATCATGAAGACACCCTGTCGTGCTACGTCTTGGAGGGAATGCCAACTCCCATCATTTTAGGCCTCCCTTGGTTGAAGAATCACAACCTGGTCATAGATTGGCGGTCCAGGGAAGTAGTCAGCTGGGACCAGTCGAGTAAGGACTGCTGCCCGGGAGCTACGATCTCTGCCGTCCTTCTACAACCTACTCCACCTTCTCTGATGGGGCAGAGGTGCTGCCAGGGAGTAGGGGCAAGTCTCAACCCTCACCACTAGGTAACCCTGAGAGTCGGAGATCTCTTAGGAGGAGGTGTCAAGGGAGGGTGGTGGTTCCCTCTGAGCATAGTGGGGGGTGTGAGTGTGGCGACACAGCTGGACACCTCTGTTGTCGGTTCCTCTAATAGTGCACCATCTTGTGGCAAACACATGCGTGGCAATAAACGTTCAGGTCCAGAACTGTATGTGAACAGTACGTGTGGGTATCCACCAAAAACATCAGGTGGAAGGGTGCTACTGGGACCTGGAGTTGTAGGGTGACCGGGCCGTATCGGGTGTCGGCCATTCTCGGCCCGGGGACTTTCTAGATGGAGTTATATCTCCAGTAATGCACTTACACAACACATTCCACAGGTCGGTGCTCCGGAGCACAGATTTTCCTAGAACAATTTGCGGGTGACATTTGCGGAGCCCCTAAGGTGCCAAAACAGCAGAAAAAAAACAAACGTGACCCCACTGTAGAAACTGCACCTCTCAATGAATCAATCTACGGCCACAGTAACCATTTTGGTACATCCATGATGGGCTTTTTTTCTGGAAAATTACAAAATGCCAGTTTAGTGTGTTCCAAATTATTATGCACAGCAGAGTTTTCAACCTTTTCATTTTAATAAAGAACAAAAAAATGGTCATTTTTTAAATTATAAGCATTAGCAGGTTATTACAAACTGAAATCAAACATTTTTCAACTCAAAACTTTATTCTAGGTGATGTTACATTTGCACATAGGACCCCTTGTTTGAAAGGAGCTTCTGAACTCTCTCGTACATTGAATTTGTCAGGTTTTGGATGGTTTCTGCTTCAATTGTTTTGCATGAGGACAGAATATCCTCCCAGAGCTGTTGCTTAGATGTTAACTGCCTCCCGCCATCATAGACACTCCTTTTGATGATGCTCCAGAGGTTCTCAATGGGATTGAAGTCAGGGGAGCATGGGGGCCACACCATAAGTTTGTCCCCTTTTATGCCCATAGCAGCCAGAGATGCAGATGTGTTATGTGCAGCATGAGATGGTGCAGTCTTCATGTATTGTTTGGTCCACTGGAGCCGTTTCTGCTTGTGTGCAGTGGATAGAGGAGGTCGACAGAATGGCTTACGCACAGCTGAAAACCTCTGAAGGACCCTGCATCTTGTTGTTCGGGGGACGTTGGAGGTACCAGCAGCTTCAAAAACTTGTCTGCTGCTATGACAAGGCTTTTTGCCGCTGCTCTTTTAACCTGACGTAATTGCCTGTGAAAACACTTCATAGAACACATGCCCATATAAAGTATATACTTAATGTGGAAAGAAAAAATTCCGAAAATACAAATGAATGTGGGCAATATGGAAATCCATGGGAAAAATCGCTAAAACATATGAAGAACTGAGAACAAAGAAACGATCAAAAGAATCCCAAAGTATAAAGTAGAAAAAACTTTATTGAGTATCAAAACAGGGGAGCTGGAGGATGACATACAACCAATTAGCACATGTGGGACAAGAACGCATATAGGAAGTCTAATAATAGAGATACAGTGGATATGTTAGATCCTACAACTGACAGGGTGGTATAACATCACAAAAATAAACATTTCTCAGTATGAAGCGCAGCAGCGCTAGATCAAGAAACGGTACATGTACATGGAAAACGTAATAGCCAGTGCTTATACCTGCCAGCAGTCAGGAGAATGCTTCCTGCGTCCACCCCGACGCGCGTTTCGGCCTGTGTGCCTTTTTCAAGGGGTGATGGGAAAAGGGAAGTGAAGGGGTATAAAAAGTCTAAGCCCACCAATAGAAATCATTAGAGTGAATCACATGATCACCAACCTCGCTAATGGTACAAAGTAAACAAATATTGAATTTCTACTGCCGGTGATCAAAGTGTCAAAACCAAATGTTATATTGGCACAACATGTCATCTGGAATGCCCAGACTAATACATGAAAAGTCGCTATAATACATCTAACCTAAATGCCAGAACGGACTAGTAGTAGTATGTGGTATACTCGCACATCTCTGATGACGCGCATGTCACCAGGGCAACTGAAAACACAAGGCGGCGTCGGCGTCACGTGCCTAGTGACATCACAGTCATGTGATTGGTCACAACGGCAACAAGGACGCCGAGAGCCGTGGAGTGTGTCAGGAGACCCAGCGCAGGCGCGTGCCGATGGTGAGTATGTATATAAAACCACAAAGTACAGGGACAATGCTGGCAAGAAACGTATGTGCAAATGCTAAGAAAGGGTACATAATAACACGATAATAAATATACTTAATAGGAGAACAGAACATATGCATAAAAGGTGAGTATTACATCGTTCTGCAATCTGAGCAGAAAAACATACTTAGAATATGCAATAGCCCCAATCAGGAGCAAATAACATGTGACATATATGAGCAATATATACATGAATATAAAGTGTATACAAATACAGCAAACTAGATTCAGTAGATGTCCTTGAAAATCCCTCTGGCCAGTGGCAAGGAAGAGCGATGAAATCTGGGCATTGATGATGACATCCATAGCAAATGACATTCATTCCAACGAAATACGTGAGAAGATAAAATGATAGCTTTGCATACAGATTGGTAAGGGCATCATATTGGTGGATAAAGACTAAATAAAAACATATGAAGAAAAAAGTTAAAACAATATAAAAACACATGCGCAAATACAGTGGATCAAACAATGATGATAATGATTTAAAGAAATGGAACAAAGCTGATGGCCTCATTTAACCCTTTAGGGTGTACCGTGTCTAGAGACCAGATCCACTTGGTTTCACACTGAGCCAGTCTTTTGTTAAGACCACCACCACGGATGCCAGGATCGATTAAATCAATACCTTTGATCCTCAAAAGAGAACCATCGCAACCGTGGTGTATCTTGAAATGGCGTGGTATGGTCCTAAGCGTGGTTATATCGTCATGGCCGGCCGCCGCCTGAATGCCCAACACATGTTCCCGGGCGCGCACCTTCAATTGACGGGAGGTCATGCCGATGTAAATAAGTGGACAAGGGCACACTGCAAAGTACACTACATATCGAGAGGTACACGAAATATGCTTAAGAATGTTATAGGTCCTGGTGCCTGCTGAGTTAGTGAAGGTGGCACTCCGGTCAATGTTAGGGCAGGCGACACACCGGCCACAAGGAAAACAACCACGCCTAGGACCAATGTCACCAAAAATATTTGGTTTAATGTCACTTTGATAGTGACTACGTACAATATGGTCCCTGAGATTTTTGGACCTCCTAATCGTAATGCTGGGTCTTTCAGGAAGAATCTGTTTTAAGACTGGATCCGTCTGCAGAATGGGCCATGCCCTCTGGAGACAGTTTTTCATATGTGAAAAACCTGTAGGAAAGAGTCCTCAATTTTCCCTTATCAGCATGCACACGTGTGTACTTTGAATCAGCTACATACTTCTTGATTGTGCGATGATCACGATGAAGAGTCTTGGCAATGTTGATTGTAGTCATGCCTTGACCTAAACACTCCACAATTTGTTGCTTCTCAGCAGCCGACACATCCTTTTTCTTTCCCATTTTGGCAGAAAATGTAGGCTGCTTAATAATGTGGGACAGCCTTCTTAAGTAGTCTTGCCTTTCATTGGACACACCTGCCAAAATGATTAGCACAGGTGTCTGCAATTGCTTACAGTGATATAAAGAGCCCTGACACACATCACCATCAATGAGTTTAACTGACAAACAAAAAAATTCTTACCTTATCACTCCTAAACAATTTTTGCATAATAATTTGGAACACAGTGTAGTTTCACAAACTTAACCAGATATACTCTTTACATGACTTATGGAGTCTTAACCACCCTGTCACAGATTTACTGAGAGGAGCTAGAGGATAGCACAGTCTTATTTCTCCTACTCTTGCACTGACTGGAAGCACTTCACCTTTATATTAATGGTGCAGATTTCTTCTAGCAGTGCAGGGATTAACACTAGAACTACTGAACTCGTGACCCCGACTAGAACTACTACTAGTGCAAGTAGTCAAAATGACCATACCAATAGTTCTAGTGTTAAGCTGCTCAGTTGAGAGTTCCTGGAAGCTTAGGTTCCGCTAAGCTGTTCACTGCTGGCCACTCCTCTCTCCTACATAAACTGGACCCTGGCAAGCAGGCACTTGCCAGAGTTAGCTTTACTGCTGCATAGTCCATGAGTTGGTGGAGTGTTATGTGAGAAGATGTTTGGTGGATTTATCTAAGACTGTTGCATGGTTTTGGTTGTGTGCAAATCCTTTTCTTATCCTACTTTGTTTTTTTCCCATCCATCACTCCCCGATCTATCCCTCTGTTTGTGTGTGCATTTTTGTATGATTGGTATTTTCCGCTATCCCTGATCGTATTACCTTGTTATTCTGGTTGGTGTATAGCCATAACCTACTTCTCTCTTCTCTGGGTGGGGGCGGTGAACAGACTGAGGGCGGATTCAGGAGCTTAGCAAGATATGTGGCCCTGGAGTGTTCACCATTAGATCTAATCCAGGCAAAAGGGATGGCTAAGGCGTCCCTAGCGTTAGGGACAGGGAAGGAGCCCCTGGCCCCGGAATACCCAACAACTGAGTCGTGACACACCCTAGGGACACGTCCTTCTTTTCACCACCTCATGGGACCCACACTCTTACAGATTCATTTTTCAGCAACACTATGTATTCTGGCAGGAGTGGAAATGGGTCCCAAGACATGATCTGACGATGCCCCAATAGAAATTTCAATTAAATCCTCTTCCATATACACTCGCTATTGTCAGTCAGTGACAAATAGATTCAATGAGACTATTTTACGAAAACCCCACCCAAAGGAGGAACTTCGCTCACATTTAAAAATTACTTTGACTGTAATATGGCTCAGTCCTATCAAAAACAACCTATGGGGAGCTCACAAGATGGTCTTCAGTGGAAATGGTATAGCTATTTGCGCTAGGCTCAACCACTACTTTTCTCAACTATTCTCTCCCCAGTCACTTCCCTTCTAATCCCTAATCAGAGATCATCTGATTAGCTCATTTTTGGAGTCCTGTCAGTTATCTTCCCTCTTAAGGCTAATTTCACACCAGCGTCTGACCGACCTGCGTCGGTCAGCGCACGGCCGCCGCTAAGCTCCGCCCCGGCCACACCTCCTCCCGGCCGCTCCGCCTATGGGCGCATGACGCTGCATGCGACCTGCGTACCCTATCTTTAGCATTGGGTACGCAGGCAGTGCGCAGTTATGCGTTTGCCGCCGCTTGCGTCCTTTTGACGGTGTGCCGACAGCACCAAAATGCAACACGGTGTGTTGGGCGCAGATCAGCACACAGACAAAAGGACGCAAGCGGCTGCAAACGCATAGCTGCGCACGGCATGCGTACCCAATGCTAAAGATAGGGTACGCAGGTCGCATGCAGCGTCGTGCGCCCATAGGCGTAGCGGCCGGGAGGAGGCGCGGCCGGGGGCGGAGCTTAGTGGCAGCCGTGCGCTAACCGACGCAGGTCGGTCAGACGCAAGTGGGAAATCGGCCTAACAGAGTCAATAGCATCATAAAATGCTACAATCAACGAGGAAGAAATTAAAGATATAACACATCATCTTCCAAATATGAAATATCCAGTTCCTGGTGGTAAACCGTATTTATGTTACAAAACCTTTCAAAATGAACTCCTTTCTAACTTAAAACCCCTCTAACTACTTCTTAAATGAAACCTTTCAGCAGGATTGTGCACAGTAACCTACACACAGTGTCAAGTAGGTGCAGTTGTACTGATTAAAATAATACCTTGGTTGATGAAATCAGTCTTATGGATGTTTCTTAATCTTTATTTTTAGTTTTGTGTTAATGATATGCTCGTGTCCTAAGGCAGGGTTGGTGTATGTGGTGCTCTAATTAGATATTCATAATGCAGACTGCTGACACTGATCACTCACTGACATGCCTCCTAGTCTGCATAATGAATACCAGTACATACTGAAGAAAGAGTCTAAAAACGCATCTGCAGGCAGGTGTCGGCCGTGGCATCTGCTCTGCAGCATAATCGCTTGTTTAGTGTGCCAATAATACAGTTTCCTAATGTTATTCAATTAGGGGGGGGGGGGAATCTATTTGAAAATGGCGCCCGACATGCTGAGAAGTAGCAGCTATCGGTGTGTATAGAGATCCGATAGGTGCTTCTGCGCATACGCTGGAGGTGTCATTTTACTGGAGATGAATAAAAATTTCCACTCCAAGATGGCGCCGCCTGTGCAGTAGCAGTTTGGAGATAGACGAGAGCTGCTACTGCGCATACGGCGCCATCTTGGAGGGGAAATTTTTTTTTTATCTCCAGTAAAATGGTGCCGCCGGCGCATGTGCAGTAGCAGCTATCGGATCTCTATTCACACCGATAGCTGCTACTGCGCAGGCGTCATTTTCAAATAGATTTTTTTCCCCCCAATTTCCATATATAATGGGCCTCATAAGATGCTCCATATATAATGGGCTCCATATATAATGGGCCCCATATCATGCTCCAGTATTATATGATGGGCCCGATATAATGCTTCAGTATATGATGGGCACCATATATTGCTCCATAAATAATGGGCCCCATAAAATGCTCCACATATAATGGGCCCCATAAGATGCTCCAGTATATAATGGGCCCCACATGACGCTCCAGTACATAACGGGCCCCATATATTGCTCCAAATATTTAAAAAAGAAAAAAAAAAGGATAACTCACCTCTGGCTCTCTGCACTGTGACTGTTCAGAGCAGAGGGCGCACACTAGTGACATCATTGCACCCTCTGACTTGAAACGTCAGTCAGAAAACGCCGTAGCGGAGAGAGGTAAGTATCGCAAGTTCCGAGACCCTGAGCGAGCAAGCAACATTTCAGTTTCATAACAGAGAAATGTTCTGTTATGAATCCAAAACATTGCCACAAGGTCTAATAGAATCAGTCACTTTAATCACAATTTATCGGAGTACTATATATACAGTACAGACCAAAAGTTTGGACACACCTTCTCATTCAACGATTTTTCTGTATTTTCATGACTATGAAAACTGTAGAATCACACTGAAAGCATCAAAACTATGAATTAACACATGTGGAATTATACATTACACTTTACAAAAAAGTGTGAAACAACTGAAAATATGTCTTATATTCTAGGTTCTTCAAAGTGGCCACCTTTTGCTTTGATTACTGCTTTGAACGCAGAAAAGATGAACGGATGGACTCTACATGCCTAGTTCCCACCGTGAAGCATGGAGGAGGTGGTGTGATGTGTGGGGGCGCTTTGCTGGTGAAACTGTTGGGGATTTATTCAAAATTGAAGGCATACTGAACCAGAATGGCTACTACAGCATCTTGCAGCAGCATGCTATTCCATCCGGTTTGCATTTAGTTGGACCATCATTTATTTTTCAACAGGGCAATGACCCCAAACACACCTCCAGGCTGTGTAAGGGCTATTTGACCAAGAAGGAGAGTGTTGGGGTGCTATGCCAGATGACCTGGCCTCCACAGTCACCAGACCTGTACCCAATCGAGATGCTTCACCTCCTCCATGCTTCACGGTTGGAAACAGGCATGTAGAGTCCATCCGTTCACCTTTTCTGTGTGCAAAGCAGTAATCAAAGCAAAAGGTGGCTACTTTGAAGAACCTAGAATATAAGACATATTTTCAGTTTTTTCACACTTTTTTGTAAAATGTAATGTATAATTCCACATGTGTTAATTCATAGTTTTGATGCCTTCAATGTGATTCTACAATTTTCACAGTCATGAAAATACAGAAGAATCTTTGAATGAGAAGGTGTGTCCAAACTTTTGTTCTTTACTGTATACTGTTTTCTAAAGTTATAAATTTCAATAAAACCATTTTGAAATTAAAAGTTAATAAATGTAGAGTAATGCACCTAAATCAGAGTAATTCTATTATCATATGTACATTAACCCCTCAGTGACAGAGCCAATTTGGTACTTAACCCCTTCACCCCAAGGGTGGTTTGCACGTTAATGACCGGGCCAATTTTTACAATTCTGACCACTGTCTCTTTATGAGGTTATAACTCTGGAACGCTTCAACGGATCTTCGCGATTCTGAGACTGTTTTCTCGTGACATATTGTACTTCATGTTAGTGGTAAAATTTCTTCGATATACCTTGCGTTTATTTTTGAAAAAAACGCAAATATGGAGAAAATTTTAAAAATTTTTCAAACTTTGAATTTTTATTCCCTTAAAACAGAGAAATATGTCACACAAAATAGTTAAGAAATAACATTTCCCACATGTCTACTTTACATCAGCACAATTTTGGAACCAAAATTTTTCTTTGTTAGGAAATTAGAAGGGTTAAAAGTTTACCAGTGATTTCTCATTTTTACAACAAAATTTACAAAGCCATTTTTTTAGAGACCACCTCACATTTGAAGTCACTTTGACGGGTCTATATGGCAGAAAATACCCAAAAGTGACACCATTATAAAAACTGCACCCCTCAAGGTACTCAAAACTACATTCAAGAAGTTTATTAACCCTTCAGGTGCTTCACAGGAGCTGAAGCAACGTGGATGGAAAAAATTAATATTTAACTTTTTAGCCACAAAAATGATCTTTTACAAACTTTTTTTTATTTTCACAAGGGTAAAAGGAGAAAATGGACAGGTAAAGTTGTTGTGCAATTTCTCCTGAGTACGCCAATACCCCATATGTGGGGGAAAACCACTGTTTGGGCACACGGCAGAGCTCGTAAGGGAAGGAGCGCCGTTTGACTTTTTCAAACTAAAATTGGCTGGAGTTGAGATTGGACGCCATGTCGTGTTTGGAGAGCCCCTAAACAGTTTGGAGATACGCCTAAACAGTGGAAACCCCCCACAAGTGACACCATTTTGGAAACTAGACCCCTAAGGAACTTATCTAGATCTGTTGTGAGCACTTTGAACCCCAAAGTGTTTCACAAAAGTTTATAATGCCTGGGTGTGAAAAAAAAACAAACAATTTTCCACAAAAATGATTTTTTAGTCCCAAATTTTTGATTTTTCCCAAGGAAATTGGACCCCAAAACTTGTTGTCCAATTTGTCCTGAGTACGCTGATACCCCATATGTGGGGGGGGGGAAACTGTTTGGGCGCACGGCAGGGCTTGGAAAAGAAGCAGTAACGTTTTGGAATGCAAACATTGATGGGGGTCATGTTTCGTTTGTAGTGCCCCAGATGAGCCTAAACAGTGGAAACCCCCCACAAGTGACCCCATTTTGGAAGCTAGACCCCCTAAGGAACTTATCTAGATCTTTGGTGAGCACTTTGAACCCCCAAGTGCTTCACACAAGTTTATAATGCCCGGGCATGAAAATAAAAAATCCTATTTTTTTCCCACAAAAATTATCTCTTAGTCACTAATTTTTTATTTTCCCATAGGTAACAGGAGAAAATGGACCACAAAATTTGTTGTCCAATTTGTCCTGAGTACGCTGATACCCCATATGTGGGGGGGGGGAACCACTGTTTGGGCGCATGGCAGAGCTCGGAATGGAAGGAGCACTATTTGACTTTTTCCAACCAAAATTGGCTGGAATTGAGATTGGACGCCATGTTGCATTTGGAGAGCCCCTGATGTGCCTAAACAGTGGAAACCCCCCACAAGTGACCCCATTTGGGAAACTAGACCCCCTAAGGAACTTATCTAGATCTTTGGTGAGCAATTTGAACCCCCAAGTGCTTCACACAAGTTTATAACGTAGAGCCGTAAAATTAAAAAATTATATTTTTTCCACAAAATTGATCTTTTCACCCCAATTTTTATTTTCCTAAGGGAAACAAGACTCCAAAAGTTATTGTGCAATTTGTCCTGAGTGCGCTGATACCCCATATGTGGGGGTAAACCACTGTTTGGGTGCATGGCAGAGTTTGGAAGGGAAGGAGCGCCGTTTGACTTTTTCAACGCAGAATTGGCTGGATGCCATGTCGTGTTTGGAGAGCTCCTGATCTGCCTAAACAGTGGAAACCCCCCACAAATGACACCAGTTTGGAAACTAGACCCCTCAAGGAACTTATCTAGATGTGTGGTGAGCACTTTGAACCCCAAAGTGCTTCACAGAAGTTTATAACGTACAGCCGTAAAATAAAAATTTCTTTTTTTTTTTACAAAAATGATTTTTTAGCCCCCAATATTTTATTTTCACAAGGGTAGCAGGAGAAATTGGACCCCAAAAGTTGTTGTCCAATTTGTCCTGAGTATGCTGATACCCAATATGTGGGAGTAAACTACTGTATGGGCGCACGTCGGGGCTCGGAAGGGAAGTAGTGACGTTTTGGATTGCAGACTTTGATGGAATGGTCCGGGGGAGTCATGTCGCATTTGGAGAGCCCCTGATGCGCCTAAACAGTGGAAACCCCCCACTAGTGACCCCATTTTGGAAAATAGACCCCACAAGGAACTTATCTAGATGTGTGGTGAGCACTTTGAACCCCGAAGTGCTTCACAGAAGTTTATAACGTACAGCCGTAAAAATAAAAAATCCTTTTTTTTGTTACAAAAAATGTTTTTTCGCCCCCAATATTTTATTTTCACAAGGGTAACAGGAGAAATTGGACCCCAAAAGTTGTTGTCCAAATTGTCCTGAGTACGCTGATACCCAATATGTGGGAGAAAACTACTGTATGGGCACACGTCGGGGCTCGGAAGGGAAGTAGTGACGTTTTGGATTGCAGACTTTGATGGAATGGTCTGGGGGCGTCATGTCGCATTTGGAGAGCCCCTGATGCGCCTAAACAGTGGAAACCCCCCACAAGTGACCCCACTTTGGAAAATAGACCCCACAAGGAACTTATCTAGAAGTGTGGTGAGCGCTATGAAGCCCCAAGTACTTCACAGAAGTTTTATAACATACAGCCGTAAAAACAAAAAAATCATTTTTTTTTTACAAAAATGATTTTGTCGCCCCCAGTTTTTTATTTTCCCAAGGGTAACAGGAGAAATAGGCCAAATTGCACAATAACTCTTGGGGTCCAGAGTATGCTGATACCCCATATGTGGGGTAAACTACTGTTTGGGCGCATGGCAGAGCTCAGAAGTGAAGGAGCACCATTTGACTTTTTCAACGCAGAATTGGCTGGAATTGAGATCAGACGCCATGTCACATTTCGAGAGCCCCTGATGTGCCTAAACAGCAGAAATCCCCCAATTCTAACTCCAACCCTAACCCCAACACACCCCTAACCCTAGTCCCAACCCTAACCACAAACCTAACCCTAATCCCAACCCTAATCCTAACGTTAGCGCCAACCCTAACCCTAATACTAACGTTAGCGCCAACCCTAACCCTAACTTTAGCCGCAACCCTAACGGGAAAATGGAAATAAATACATTTTTTTAATTTTATTATTTTTCCCTAACTAAGGAGGTGATAAAGGGGGTTTGATTTACTATTTATAGCGGGTTTTTATGATTGGCAGCTGTCACGCTAAAAGACGCTTTTTATTGCAAAAAATAGTTTTTTGCATCACCACATTTTGAGAGCTATAATTTTTGCATATTTTGGCCCACAGAGTCATGTGAGGTCTTATTTTTTGCGGGACGAGTTGACGTTTTTATTTGTACCATTTTTGAGCACGTGACATTTTTTGATCGCTTTTTATTTCGATTTTTGGGAGGTTAGAATGAACAAAACTCAGCAATTCATGAATTTCTTTTGGGGGAGGCGTTTATACCGTTCCGCGTGTGGTAAAATTGATAAAGCAGTTTTATTCTTCGGGTCAGTACGATTATGGCGATACCTCATTTATATCATTTTTTTAGGTTTTGGCGCTTTTATAGAATGAAAACAATTTTATATAAAAAATCATTATTTTTGCATCGCATTATTCTGCGAGCTATAACTTTTTTATTTTTTTGCTCATGATGCTGTGTGATGGCTCGTTTTTTGCGGGACAAGATGACGTTTTCAGTGGTACCATGTTTATTTATATCGGTCTTTTTGATCGCGTGTTATTTCACTTTTTGTTCGGCGGTATGATGATAAAGCATTGATTTTTTGGTTCGTTTTTTTTTTTTTTTTAAGGGGTTCACTAAAGGGGTTAACTAGTGGGACAGTTTTATAGGGGGGGTCGTTACGGACGCGGCGATACCAAATATGTGTACTTTTATTGTTTTGTTTTTTTTATTTACAGGAAAAAATGAATTTATTGGGGAATATTTTTTTTTTTTTTTATGATTTTTTTTTTACAATTTTTATTTTTACTTTTTTTACTTTTTTACTTTGTCCCAGGGTGGGACATCACAGTATTTTATCAGATCGCTGGTGTGACAGTGTGCACAGCACACTGTCACACCAGCGATCGCTCTGGCATCGCTGCAGGCTTCCTCAGCGCCTGCTCTCAGCAGGCACTGAGGAAGCCGCCTCCCTGCAGGACCCCGGCGCCATCTTGGATCCGGGGACCTGGAGGGAGGACGGACCCTCGGAACAGCGCGACACATCGTGCTGCTCTGAGGGTCTCAGGGGAGCGCGCAGGGAGCCCCCTGCCTGCGCGATCCTCCCCTGTGCCCCGGGTACACCGCGATCATGTTTGATCGCGGTGTGCTAGGGGTTAATGTGCCGGGAGCGGTCCGTGACCGCTCCTGACACACAGTCACGGGTGTCAGCTGTGATAATCAGCTGACACCCGGCGGCGATCAGCTGCGCTCCCCCCGGGAGCGCAGCTGATCGCCCATGACGTACTATTCCGTCCATGGGAATTAGGTCCAGGGTCACATGGACGGAATAGTACGTCTGATGGCAGAGAGGGGTTAATGACCAAGTCAATTTTTACAATTCTGACCACTGTCATTTTATGAAGTTATAGCTCTGGAACGCTTCAACGTATCCCACTGATTCTGAGAATGTTTTTTGATGACATATTGTACTTCAAGCTACTGGTAAAATTTCTTCGATATAACTTGCATTTATTTATGAAAAAAAAAAGGAAATTTGGCAAAAATTTTGAACATTTTACAATTTTCAAACATTTAATTTTTATGCCCTTAAATTAGAGTGGTGTCACACAAAATAGTTAATAACATTTCCCACATGTCAACTTTACATTGGCACAATTTTGGAAACTTTTTTTGTCAGGACCTTAGAAGGGCTAAAAGTTGACCAGCGATTTTTCTTTTTCAAACAAAATTTACAAAACCATTTTTTTTAGGGACCACCTCACATTTGAAGTGAGGTTGGGGGGGTCAATATAACAGAAAATACCCAAAAGTGACACAATTCTAAAACTGCACCCCTCAAGGTTTGCAAAATTAACCCTTCAGTGCTTCACAAGAACTAAAGCAATGTGGAAGGAAAAAATTAACGTTTTACTTTTTTCACAAAAAAAATTACTTAGAAAGCAATTTTTTTTTATTTTCACAATGGTATCAGGAGAAAATGGACCACAAAATTTGTTGTGCAATTTCTCCTGAGCACACCAATACCCGTATGTGGGAGAAAGCCAGGGCTCAGAATGGAGGGAGCACCGTTTGACTTTTTGAACGCAAAATTGTCTGGAATCAATGGCGGTGCCATGTCGCGTTTGGAGACCCCCTGATGAACCTAAACAGTGGAACCCCCCCAATTCTAACTCCAACCCTAACCCCAACACACCTCTAACCCTAATACCAACCCTAACCATAACCCTAATCACAACACCAACCACAACCATAACCCTAACCACAACCTAACTATAATCCACCCCAATCCCAACCATAACCACAACACTAACCCTAACCCAAAACTAACTTTAGCCAAAACCTAACCCTAGCCCAACCCTAACCGTAATCACAACCATAACCACAACCCTAACTTTAGCCCAAACCTAGCTGTAGCCAACTGTAACCCTAGCCCCAACCGTAACCCTAGCCCCAACCCCAACCCTAATCCCAACCCTAACCCTAACTGTAATCCCAACCATAACCACAACCCTAACTTTAGCCCCAACCCTAACCCTAATCCCAACCCTTACCTTAATCCTAACCATAACCACAACCGTAACCCAACCCTAACCCAACCCTAACTTTAGCCCAACTCTAGCCCCAGCCCTAACTTTAGCCCAACCCCAGCTAGGGTCTATCACAGCGATCAAAATGAACCAATAGGAAAAATTTCCTATTATTGCTGGGTGCCAGCCGGCAGGCATCACATGGAGATGCAAGAGGGTCCAGGGACACCGGAGGTACTGGGGGGGGATCAGGGAACCCCATTTCTCTCTCCTCTGATGTGTGATCACGTCAGAGAGAGAAATTAAATGGGAAATTAACTTTTTTTTTGCGGTCGCAGTTATTCCGTTAATAATGGCGATTGCTACACTCGGGATCGGTAAAAACGGCCCGAAACAAGTTCGAGACCCCAGAGAATAGCCGAGATTCCGGAGAATTTCCAACTCTTGGGGCGCTATGCACTTATTTCTAAGCGCCGTTAAAAAGCGACGCTGAGGAATAAGTACCCTTACCTGCCGCCATTAAAAGGAGTATCTGCGGTCGTTATATAGAACCATACTTGGGGCTTTAGAACAGGAGAAGGACTTGGGTATTCTCATTATAAGTAAGCTGAGCAGCAGTACTCAATGTCAAGCAGTAGCCTCAAAAGCAAACAAGATTTTTGGCTGAATAAAAAGAGAAAATCCTGTGATCCTAATGTATTATTTATTACCCTTCTATTAATCAATTTTAACCACTTCTCGACCTTGGGATTTTCCAGTTTTCTATTCTTGTTTCTTGCTCCACTTCTTCCCTGAGCCATATTTTTTTTTATTTTTCAATCAATATGGCCATGTGAATGCTTGTTTTTTTGTGGGACATGTTGTACTTTTGAACGATACCATTGATTTTATCATATAGTGTACTGGAATACTGGAAAAAAAATTCAAGTGTGGTGAAATTGCAAAAAAGTGTAATTCCACATTTTTTTTCACCATGTTCACTAAATGATAAAACTGACATGCCATTATGATTCTCCAGGTCATTACTAGTTGGCAGATACCAAACATAAGTGGTGAAAAAAATTTCCAAAATTTGTGTGAAAAAAAAAAAAATGACGTAATTTTCCGAAACCTATAGCCTCTCCATTTTTACGGTTCTGTGGCTGAGTGAGGGCTTATTTTATACATAACCTGATATTTTTACTGATAACATTCTGGTGTAGATAAAAATGATTTGATCGCATATTATTGCATTTCTGGCGTTTTGATTTTTTTTTCTTGTTACGCTGTTTACTGATTGGATTAATTTGGTTTATGTTTTGATAGATCGGGCATTTATGAACGCAGTGATACCAAATGTGTTTTTTTTTTACAACCGGGGTGCCCATGGGTGGTGTTTGTGACGCGCATGCGGTTTGCGCAAGTTAAATGCATGTCAGAGATTGACATGACATGACCTATGTCGTATTTTTAAGTCATAGGTCATGAAGTGGTTAAAGCCACATATTAAATATGGGATCCAGTTTAGGCTCTACATTATAAAAAGGATAATGGCAAGATAGATCACTTCAAAGATGGGCAACTAAATTATTGCATGGGATAGAAGGCCTCTCCAATAATGAGAGGTCAGAAAAGTTGGGCCTGTTTAGCTTTGAAAAAAAAGCCGCCACAAAGGAGATCTCATTTATTTGTATAATTACATGTGTGATCAATACAAAGGTCTGGTACATGGCTTATAAAGGAACATTCATTACCTGTGGAAGAAAGGCAATTCTGGCATCTAAACAGTAAAGGGTTCTTTACCGTTCGAGCAATCAGACTGTGGAATGCTCTGCAGCAAAAGGTTGTATTGGCAGACACTATATGAGTACTTAAAAAAGGACTAGATGCTTTTCTGACAACTTGCATCGTTGGTTAAATAATCTAGCGACATAGAATGTATAACTGGTGGAAAAAGATTGAACTTAATTGATCTATGGCTTTTTTCAACCTATGTAACTATGTAGGATAACTACTGTATATACTCGAGTATAAGCCGACTCTAGTATAAGCCGACCCCCCTAATTTTGCCACAAAAAACTGGGAAAACTTATCGACTCGAGTATAAGCCTAGGGTGGAAAATGAGATTATGCCCCATAATCGGAATCTGCAATCAAGGATCACAATCAGAAGATGATTCAATTTTTGGATAGATGCAAAGCAAAACACATAAAGCTGAACTTGGACAAATTCAAACTGAAAATGACAGAAGTGCCATCGTCTTACTTCAAACGGTGTAAAGGTGGATCCTGAAAAGGTGAGAGCAATACAAGATTTGCCTACCCCTACTGATGTTTCTGGAGTACAAAGATTTTTGGGCACGGTAAATTATCTCTCCAACTTTTACAGACATCTGTCAGACATGTGTGAGCCAGTGAGACCGCTAACCCACAAAGATGTGCCCTGGGAATGGACAGAAAGTCAGAAAACTGCTTTCCGATCAGTAAAGAAAGTTATTGCAGATGCAGCAACCCTAAAGTATTTTAATCCAGATCAAGAAGTAGTGGTACAATGTGATGCTTAAGAAAAAGGCCTTGGAGCCACATTAATGCAGAACAAACAGCCACTGACATTTGCAAGCAGAGCCCTTACAACAACAGAGCACGGATTTGCTCAGATTGAGAAGAAATTACTGGCTGTGGTATTTGGGATGGAGAAGTTTCTCCAGTACACATATGGTCGACGGGTAACAGTGTAGTCAGATCACAAACTTTTGGAGAGTATTACAAAGAAACCACTACTAAATGCCCCAAAGAGACAACAGAGCATGCTGCTACAACTTCAGAAATATGATTTTGACATTGGGTACTGTCCAGGAAGAGACTTACTGATTGCAGAGCTTACCTTCCTATCACAAATGATGAGGAGAAAGACATTGAAACCATCAATATGTGTAACTACCTTGCAGTGTCAAAAGAAAAGTTGAAGCAAATCCAGACTCTCACAGACAAGGATAATTAAGTCTCCAGAGTTTAAAGACCATCATCTTGCAGGGCTGGCCAAAATACAAGTAACATGGTCCAAGGGAGGTTTCACCATTCTTCCACATAAGAGATGAATTGTCAATGCAGCAAGGAATCATCTTTAAAGGAGACAGGGCTGTTATACCAGAAGTTCTCAGAAGAGACATACTGAAAACATTTCACTCCTCTCACTTAGGCCTGGAAGGATGTCTACGTCCAGCACGAGAATCGGCCAGGAATGAATGACCATATTAAAAATTATATAGCACAATGTGAAATATGTGCATCCTGCAGTGATAAGCAACCAAAGGAGACACTGCAACCTCATGAAATTCCACATAGGCCATGGTCAAAAATAGTAACGGACTTGTTCACATGGAATGACAAAGAATACCTGATTACAGTGGACTATTTCTCTAACTTCTGGGAGGTTGATTTGTTGCAGGACACAAGGGCGAGAACAGTGATTTAAAAACTCAAGGCCCATTTTGCCAGGTATGGCATTCCAGACATTGTTTTCTCTGACAATGCTGCGCAATTTACTTTGGATGAGTTCAAAACCTTCAGCAAGAAATGGGAATTTGAAAACCACACATCTTCTCCAAGATATCCAAAGAATAATGGGAAAGAAGAGTCAGCAGTAAAAACGGCCAAAAGACTCATGCAGAAAGCAAAACAGGTGGGTACTGATGTATATCTGTCTATACTGGATCATAGAATCACACCCACCCAAGGCGTAGACAGCAGTCCGGCACAGAGGCTCATGAGTAGGTGTACAAAGACACTGTTACCAACTGCTAGTCATTTGTTAAAGTCAAAGTTGCTGGGTAACATCAAAGCTAAATTACAGAAGAATCAAGATAGGCAAGCTTTCTATTACAATAAATTTGCAAAGGATCTGCCTGAGCTCCAGAGAATTGACAACATTCGACTGCAGCCAAGCAGCACATTTGACAAACACTGGCAAAAGGCAAAGGTTGTCAAGAAACTAGGACCTCGGTCCTATGAAATTCTAACAGAGGAAGGAAAAAGACTAAGGCGGAATCGGAGATATCTGAGGAATAACGCAAGAAAGAGATGATTTCTGGCCTTTTGAACAGTATCCGGACACCCAAGACAACGAGGCAGCAAGTACAAGTCAAGTACCAACAGTGTAAACTGAGGATTCTGGCCAGAGACAAGCAATATCAGAAGGCATATTACCAGAATCAGAAGAACTACCAGATGTAGACAGTGATACATCTTATGTTACTAGAGATGGCAGAATTATCAGAAAGCTGGCGCACCTCAATCTAACTGGACTTATTATGTTATATCTCTAACTTGGTCATGTTATCCATTGTATTATAATTTTTCATTGTTCCTCCAGTTAAAAGAGAAAGGATGTAGCAATATGTTATATGATGATGTGGCCTCTAGGGGTCTCACTACGTTTGTGTGTTCTATAGTCATGTTTGAACTTGTTGGTTTGTTGTTGTTTGGAGAAGTCTTGTAATGGAGGATTGCACCTCATTTAATAAACAGCCTGGAGATACCTACAGAAGTGTGAGCCATGACAGGAAACAACTAACAGAACAATATGCCTCCAATAAAATATTTTTCCCTCCACACAAATAAAGGTGCTCCCTAAACCAGAATGTCCAGTCTGGGCATATGAAAGAAGATGGACAGCTGTCCATCTGATAGCATCTTACATGTTAATTAACCATGCCACATTAGGCAGATAGCATCTCCTCAAAACAAGAGTTCTGAGAGATTCATTCTTTGGACAAAAGCTGCTTACTGGAAATTTGAACACAAAGGTTTCCAAAAGAGGATGTCACAAAATAAAGTATATGGTTAGAACTCAAATCAAACGATAAAAACAAAAGAGGCCCTATTCAAGATATCAAATCAATGAGACGGTCAAAGAGTACATTCAACCATTAAAAAGCATTTCATTGATAGAAATTAAAAAAATCATTCAACAAAGTAGCACTACTAAACGTAGGACAATAAATGGAGTAATGATAAGAAGGTATCGCCAAAGTGTCCAAAAGTATGGCTTACAAAATTGAAATATCAAAGAGGGGTAACTCAAAAATAATAACGCATAATAGTGAAAAAAATAAAATTCATGAAGAGTTAATACCTTTACAAATATAAAGCCACCATATAAAGGACTGTGTGTGGCCCAGCTTCGCAAGGCACACATATCTTCTGGAAAATGCACAGGAAGGTAACTGTAAAGCTTGATATTCATTCACGCACACTTCTCAGCATTGCCACTAGAGGCATATCAGACTATTTAGTAGTGTAGCAATAGTGATTCATTCAAGTTCCTGTCTTCGGACAGAGAAGATCAGATTCTAGTCAGAGCTCAGCCTGAGCTAGACAGAAGTGAGTCTGTTTCCTGTCTTAGGACAGTGCAGTCAAGCCTAGGGTGGCTCAGGAGTGAGTCATCCCATCCATCTGCAGATCTGTTTAGTTTCTGTTCCAGTCAGACAGACGGAGGGAGAGGAGAGAAGTCTGAATCCTGACAGAGCTTGTGTAGCTCATCTGATAAGAAAGTGGAGGCTAGTACGGGTGAAGTGAATCATCCTAGCCTAGTCAGAGCTACCCCTTAACCTGCTACTCAGAACAATCTGCCTGTGTTCCTGTGAAAGAAGAAGGAAAGGAATTACAGCAGTTATACCAACGAGTCAACAGAGAACAGGTCAGTGGGCACTGAAGGAAAGCTGACCTTTATACGATTGCTACACGTGCTTATGTTAAGAGCGAGAGCAGGGCGAAGGGCGAGTGGAGAAGTAAGAGTGACAAAGGGACAAATCACCCTCACTCAGTTAACCGGACACCGGGGTCCGAAGCGTTGCTAGTGCTTCACGCCTAGTAATAAGAGAACAGGAGGCTTTCTGGACTACAAGTCGCAGAAGGTAGCCCTAAGCGCTGATACGTAACCGGAGTCAGGGAGAACAGGGACTTTGAGCAGGACCCTGCAAAAGTAAGGACTTAGTTCTCTCAACATCTGATAATCAGAGACATAGAAGGCTCCACCACAATGTTGGCCGGGCGCAGTTGCTATTGAAGGAGTTGCACTTGACTTTATGCAAGTTGTACTCACACACATAAAGAGGATAAAGGAGGCCTCTAACCTGCTCAACAGTTTTCCTGAATGTGCATTCTCCAACCTAACCAGCTTCCCGGGACATACCTGCAACATCTACAAGTAAAGGTATGGAAAGAGATTGCATTGTGTGTGACTGAATTATTATCTGCACCCTGCATCACCACCATAGACTTTGAGGGACCAGTCCCACCTGTGGGGGACCTAACACCTAGCTGCCATAACATCCCCTCAGAGATCTACCCTGCAGCGCTGGTCAATCAGACCAGAAACCACAGGTGGCGTCACGAACTATTCAAATCTACATATCCCCTGTAAATATCCCCCATTGCATGACCGCCAGGGCCACGGACCGAGCTCTGCTGCCAGTGACATTCCCCATAGACTTCCATGGGCTCGGTTCCGAGTACCCCATAGCCCTGGTACCCACACATGTGGTGCGCGTCATCTAAAAATTGGCGTCACGAACAGGATACGAAGCTTGCAAAATTGTGAGACCTGTGTTGCCTATATTGACTGTTTTGTGCAGAAAAGACTGTTTGCTGTTTTGTCATTTTTGGCGCCATTTACCACCATTTTACCGCCATATTCGCGCCCTGAGGCGCTGGTGAAGAAGGTGGGCGTGCATTCGTGGGCGTACCCCCCCCTGTGGCGCGAAAGTTATGGCCGCCCTCTCAAAATGCTATTATAATGTGAGATCCTACCCCACTGCAAGAGAGATCCGCCTTCTCTTCCTCCTCTATGTCATGGAGAAGGTGGATGCGGTGCTGGAAGATGTGGCCCGCCACCGCAAAGGAGTGGAGGAGATGGAGAAAAGCTGGCGTGCCCTGAAACAGCGGCTGCTGTGGGACGCAACACTCTCCCCTCCAGGAGCGCAACCATTACCTGTGGCACCAGTGCCAGCGGCTGATGAGAAACCGGAGGCGCCTCCAAAAGTGCTGATCCCGACTCCACCGATGAAGCGGCGGGAGAGAAGGAGGCTGAGGAGGCCCTGCCCGTTCCGGAGTACCAGCCAGGCCTGGAGGCCGCAGCGGAATGCCAATCCCCGGTAGGGACACCGGAGGAGACCCAACTGTCAGCGATAGAAAACGACTGGGAGCAGCGACAGCAGCAGGTTAGTGCGTTCCCAACTGAGCCACTGCGCGCACCTGCGTCCTACTGGGAATCGCAAGCCCCAGCAGCGTCATCTTTGGCGTCAGCACCAAGCAGTGCACCAATATCGCAACCTGCATCCTCCTCTGCACCAAGATCCTATCCAGCCTCATATTCTGCGACCCACTCTGCATCGCGACCTGTGATTACTTCAGCATCGCCCCCTGCGTACACTTCTGCATCACAACCTGCGACCATTCCAGCATCGCAACCTGCGACCAGTTCTGAAGCGCAATTTGAATTGTACACTGCGGCACCTTTTACAACGCAACCTGCGTTCTACGCCAGGGAGACACCCGTTGGGTCCCCAGTTCAACCAAAAGATGTCGCTACACAAACGTACATTGCAGGACATGATCTTCTTGTAATGGGTTCCCGAGGTCATTGTATACTTCTGGCCCCAGGAATGGAAAAAGTAATGGTCACAAGCAAGAAAGATGAAAAACAGTAGGACCCAGACAGGGGTTTACTGCAACTGAACATGTACAAAGTTTGAAGAAAAATTTGCACTTTACTATTGATAAATGTTTACATAGTATGTTTGCTTATTTAAAGTAGAATACCCGGCTGGGTACAGAGTTAAAAAAAGAGTTAAAGTATTAATGTGATTTTACTTGAAATGTGTTTTCTCGTGCAAAGGACTGCGTGGCTGTGGACTTTGCCAGCCCAAAAACTTTCTTGTAAATAGTTCGCACTTCGGTGCCCCATTTTGGTTTTACATAAAACCTTACTACCTCTGAAGAAAAACCCGTATGGTGTGGCCTAGAGTGAGGTCTGCAGCAATGAAGTCCTGCAGCCCACCCAGGACCCACGTGGGAGGTTTTTGGTGCGGGTCCTCCACAAGAATCTTGTCTTATACTGTGTATATTTATTGAAAAGTATTTTGATAATTTTCTACTGATCTATGTACAAATTGTAACGTTTAAGAGTCCGTACCTCCCGCAAGGGATGAGTTATTATGTTGATGTTATATGCAAAACAAAAATGTTTTTCTTTTCTATTTCAGCCCGGGAGTGCTGAGTTTAACTAGGGGGGGATGTGTGGCCCAGCTTCGCAAGGCACACATATCTTCTGGAAAATGCACAGGAAGGTAACTGTAAAGCTTGATATTCATTCACGCACACTTCTCAGCATTGCCACTAGAGGCATATCAGACTATTTAGTAGTGTGACGTAGCAATAGTGATTCATTCAAGTTCCTGTCTTCGGACAGAGAAGATCAGATTCTAGTCAGAGCTCAGCCTGAGCTAGACAGAAGTGAGTCTGTTTCCTGTCTTAGGACAGTGCAGTCAAGCCTAGGGTGGCTCAGGAGTGAGTCATCCCATCCATCTGCAGATCTGTTTAGTTTCTGTTCCAGTCAGACAGACGGAGGGAGAGGAGAGAAGTCTGAATCCTGACAGAGCTTGTGTAGCTCATCTGATAAGAAAGTGGAGGCTAGTACGGGTGAAGTGAATCATCCTAGCCTAGTCAGAGCTACCCCTTAACCTGCTACTCAGAACAATCTGCCTGTGTTCCTGTGAAAGAAGAAGGAAAGGAATTACAGCAGTTATACCAACGAGTCAACAGAGAACAGGTCAGTGGGCACTGAAGGAAAGCTGACCTTTATACGATTGCTACACGTGCTTATGTTAAGAGCGAGAGCAGGGCGAAGGGCGAGTGGAGAAGTAAGAGTGACAAAGGGACAAATCACCCTCACTCAGTTAACCGGACACCGGGGTCCGAAGCGTTGCTAGTGCTTCACGCCTAGTAATAAGAGAACAGGAGGCTTTCTGGACTACAAGTCGCAGAAGGTAGCCCTAAGCGCTGATACGTAACCGGAGTCAGGGAGAACAGGGACTTTGAGCAGGACCCTGCAAAAGTAAGGACTTAGTTCTCTCAACATCTGATAATCAGAGACATAGAAGGCTCCACCACAATGTTGGCCGGGCGCAGTTGCTATTGAAGGAGTTGCACTTGACTTTATGCAAGTTGTACTCACACACATAAAGAGGATAAAGGAGGCCTCTAACCTGCTCAACAGTTTTCCTGAATGTGCATTCTCCAACCTAACCAGCTTCCCGGGACATACCTGCAACATCTACAAGTAAAGGTATGGAAAGAGATTGCATTGTGTGTGACTGAATTATTATCTGCACCCTACATCACCACCATAGACTTTGAGGGACCAGTCCCACCTGTGGGGGACCTAACACCTAGCTGCCATAACATCCCCTCAGAGATCTACCCTGCAGCGCTGGTCAATCAGACCAGAAACCACAGGTGGCGTCACAAACTATTCAAATCTACATATCCCCTGTAAATATCCCCCATTGCATGACCGCCAGGGCCACGGACCGAGCTCTGCTGCCAGTGACATTCCCCATAGACTTCCATGGGCTCGGTTCCGAGTACCCCATAGCCCTGGTACCCACACATGCGGTGCGCGTCAACTGCATATTAACCCAAATTAAGAACTAGCACAATTGTAAGTAATGCATATGAAAATGTCAGACATTCATCAAAAAGTTAATGCAGGTGCAGAGAAATGAAGCAGCAGCATGAGGGCAAAGTGCTAATGCAATAAAACAGTGAAGTCTATTGTGAGCTCAAGGTTTCCATAGTGATGTGTTACATTCTCAAGTGAGATGGAGAGTAAAGCCCCAGTCTCACATAGCGAGATCGCTGCTGAGTCACAAGTTTTGTGTCGCAACAGCGATCTCCCCAGCGATATCGCTGTGTGTGACATACAGCGACGATCAGCCCCCCTGCTGGGTATCGCTGATCGTCGCTGAATGTCCTGGACATTTGTTTGATCGTTCATCTCCCGCTGGCCAGCATGCATCGCTGCTTGTGGCAGGCGGAGAGACCAGCGATCAGCTGGTAACCAAGGTACACAGCGGGTTTCTAAGCGCAGCGCGGTGCCTAGAAACCCGATGTGTACCTTGGTTACCAGCTCCCTGCACCAGAGCGCTGGTATCTAACGTACACTGCGGGTAACTAAGCGACGTGCGTCGCTTGTTACCCGCATAGTCAATGTCCTGATCGCTGCTGAGAGCTGCCTGTTTGGCAGCTCAGCAGCGATCATGTAGTGACACACCAGCGATCCTAACAAGCTCATATTGTTGTCGGGATCGCTGGTGTGTCGCTATGTGTGACGGGGCCCTAAGTACAATAAAAAAAAGATTAAAGTGCATGCTGTGCGAGAACAAAATAAATATTGTGCAAGTACATGGGCAAATACCTACATAATTGACTGAGTGAGTGGACCCGACCTGCTGCGTTATTTATTTTTCTTTTTTAAAATTCAATTTTTATTGAAAGGCTAAATAATTTTCAATCACAAAATACAACAAAAAGAAAAGAATAACTAGGACAATATTAGCATCAGTAGATCATAGAATATAAGTATAACGTCCAATAAAACATCAAGTTATAGGAAGAAAAAGGAGGGAAGGGAACATTTTAGGCCATCAGTATTACAATTATGAAGTTACTAAAATCCAATGGAAACCATACATAGCGGAACCAGGGGCGCACCAACGCGGAGCACAACCTGGACATAGAAGAAATGCAGCGGAGAAAGGGGTGGATCCCATCAGTCTGATGTAAGACAGTAGGCATTGGATTCTTGGAATTCATCCAGTCTCTCCAAGTCTCACAGTATCACAGTCAGTGGGGGTTTGAGCAATCAAATGTTCCATCCTATTTAGAAGGGCTATTTCACAGAACCACTCCTCCAGAGTAGGTGGAGAAGTACTTTTCCAGTGGTGAGGAATGATATTCTTAGCAGCCTGTATAAGGTAGCTTATTAAAGACCTTTTGTATCTGGTGAAACTAGTTGGGATCATAAAGAGCAAAAGAGATTCAGGAGAGTCGGGCAGAGAGAGACTAGTCATTTTTTTAATAGTCTGAATTACCCGAGTCCAGAAACCTCTTATTATGGGACAGCTGCACCAAATGTGTGTCATCGTCCCCTCTTCCACTCTACATCTCCAGCATCTATCTGATACTGCAGGAAACCACTTATGAAGCAATACGGGAACCGGGTACCATCTGGAGATGATCTTAAAGGAGGTCTCTTGAGCTTTGGTTGCAATTGATGTTTTATGAGCAAATAGAAAACATTTAGCCCATTGTGAGTCTCCAAAAGATTTGCCCAGTTCTCTTTCCCGTGCATCGCAATAGGATGGTCTGAGTTGTAGTATGGGCTATTAGGTTTTAATAGAGCAATGAGATGAAGTGCAAGGGTGGAGAAGACGACAGGCATAGTTTTTCACAATTTGTAAGATCCCTATTTAGCCGTCTATCTTTCCTAACTTGGGAATAGAAATGTTGCAACTGTCTATAGTCATAGTCGCCTCTTGGAGGGATAGAGCAGTCCCGAAAAATCTCATTGAGGAGTATTAAAGATGCGATAGATAGCACATGAGCAAAGTGAAGAGGGTGATATTTACTTCTACCCAGAAATTGATTGGAAGATAGCCCCAGTAAAAAAGGTGGAATTGCCTGAGATTTGGTATAATGGACCCTGTGGGTCAATTAGAGTGATCTTATTGTTCCATGGCAAGGAATTAACATTCATCTTCTCTCTTCACACAGGTAATGAAATCATTCAACTTCTGAACTGATTGACCCTGCATATATTTCACTCCATTCAATGTTAGCAAACAGCTTGAATGGTACAACTCCCCACCTCTGCTGGCTGTCTTTTTTGCTGCAATATATCCTAATGGTAATGAAATCATTCAACTTCTGAACTGATCCACTCTGCATGTATTTCACTGCATTCAATGTTAGCAAGCAGCCTGAATGGTACAACTCCCCACCTCTGCTGGCTGTCTGTTCTGCTGCAATATATACTAATGGTACAACTCCATACTTGTGCTTGCTGTCTGTCATCTGCTGCTTTAGAATTTTGCAACATATTTTAATGTGCCTGCTAAATCTTTGGTACCATTCATTTGTTGAACTGTATTTAATACTTACTGCTTTATATGCGTGACTTAGGCATCTCTAGATCTTAACAGATGGAAGGTGCTATAGCATATAGATGTAGACAGGTCTAGTGCCTTTGATCATCTAACCACCCCCAGGTGTGCTGGCCCCAGCTGCAAAATTATGCCAAACCAGCTCCCACAATCCCTCTCGCCTGACCCTGTAGTGCGGCCTATATATTTAGTAGCATTCTAAGGGTGCACGTCTGCTTGATGCTTAGCTTCTGTGATGTTTTGCTTATGGGATGCCTGCATGCTGCACCCCACACTGCGTGCACCCCTCTATACTTCCCTCCCCCATGTACAGCTCCCATGCACTCCTCACCTTCCTGAAAAACCTCAGCCCATCTTACCCAAACACATTGCAGATTAAAACTACTTACAATTCCAACAACTACTTGCTCTTTATCTTCCTACTACTACTGATTTCAGGGACTTCTCCCCCAACCCTGGTCCACCATTCCACAACCTCAACCCCTACCCTACCTCATATTGAAACCATAATAATCTTATTAATTTTACTTGCACTCCCTTATCTCCTTTTAATTGTGCCCTCTGGAATCTACGGTCTGTATGTAACAAGCTTCCTTTCCTGCACAACTACTTTCTGAACAACTTTTTCTTAATCGGTTGGCCCTCACTGAAACCTGGATTCACGATTCTGACACTGTCTTCCTTGTTGCCATTTTACATGGTGGCTTACAATTCTCCCATTCCTCGAGACCCACAAACAGACCTGGTGGTGAAGTCGGCATACTCCTGTCCCCGCAATGCACTTTCCAGGTCATCCCCAGAGTTCCATCACTTTCATTCCCTTCTTTTGAGATCCACACCATCAGGCTCTTCCGTCCCCTCTCCCTCAGTAGCGGTCATATACTGCCCCCAAGCTCACCCACCGACTTACTTGACCGCTTCTCAGCCTGGTTGTCGCACTTCATGTCCTCAGAACTACCAACCCTTATCCTGGGAGACTTCAACATCCCCATTAACAGCCCCACTTTAACATCTGCATCCCAGCTTCTATCACTAACCACTTGTCTAGGCCTCTCACAGCTTTCAACCTCTGAGACACACAAGGACGGTAACACCCTTGACCTGGTCTTTGTCCGGCTCTGTTCAATCTCCCACCTAAATAACTCACCGCTTCCACTCTCTGACCACATTCTCTCCTTCAGCATACTCCTACCTACCATACATTCAGAAATCTACAAGCCATTAACCCTCAGACACTTTCAGACTCCCTACGCTCATCACAGTCCTCAATCTCCTCTTTTTCCAGTCCTGATCTGGCTGTTCATCACTACAACGACACTCTTAGAAGCACCCTTGACCACGTAGTGCCCCTCACCCTCAGAACTTCCACAACACAGAGTAAAACAGCCCTGGCTCACATCGCAATTTCAACTTCTCCAGCGATGCTCTAGGAGTGCTGAACGCCTATGGAGAAAAACCCGCACACCAGAAAACTTCATCCACTTCAAATATATGTTAAGAACCTATAACGCTGCCCTTCACCTCGCCAAACAGACCTACTTCACCACCCTGATCTCACTAGCCGACATCCCCAAGGAACTTTTTGACACTTTTCACTCTCTCCTCAGGCCAAAAGCACAAGCCCCTATCACAGACATTTGTGCTGATGACCTGGCCTTCCACATTATAGAAAAAATAGATAATATCCGTCAGGAAATCTGTTCCCAACCACCAAGTGCTGTGACTCCCATCCCTCCCTGCATTTCCCCTGGCTCACTTTCCTCATTCGATCCCATCACAGAAGAAGTCTCCAGACTCCTCTCGTCTGACTACATGCACTACAGACCCCATTCCCTCACATCTTCCCCAGTCTCTCTCTCCAGTCGTCACAACTCACCTAACTACAATCTTTAATCTCTCCCTCTCCTCAGGCATTTTCCCATCCTCCTTCAAACACTCCATCGTTACTCCATTACTAAAGAAACCCGCTCTCGACCCATTCTGCACAGACCACTACAGACCAGTCTCCAATCTCCCCTTCATCTCATCTCTGCCGAGGACTTTGCCACCTACTTTAAAAATAAGATCGACCAAACAAGGCAAATCTTTACTGTTCCACCACCTCAACCACTCCATATACCAGACCTCTGCCCTTCCCTACTAACCTCCCTCTCCAACATCACTGAAGGAGAGCTTACTCATCTCCTTTTCAAATCACACCTCACCACCTGTGCACTTGACCCCATCCCTTCCCACCTGCTCCCCAACCTCACTAACATGCTCATCCCAGCCCTAACCCATCTCTTCAACCTATCGCTATCTTCTGGTACCTTTCCCTCTGCCTTCAAACATATACCACCATCACACCCATCCTCAAAAAAACAAACCTTGACCCAACTGTTATGCCCAGCTATCGCCCAATATCATTGCTCCCGTTTGCTTCCAAACTCCTTGAGCAGCATGTCCACGCTCAACTTTCCTCCCACCTCTCATCCAACTCTCTCCTTGACAACCTCCAATCTGGCTTCCGCCCCCACCACTCCACTGAAACTGCCCTGACCAAAATTACTAATGACTGACTCACAGCCAAAGCTAACAGACAGTTCTGCATCCTCCTCCTCCTCCTTGACCTGTCCTCTGCCTTTGACACAGTCGACCACTACTACAGATTCTTTCTTCCCATGGCGTCAAAGACCTTGCCCTGCCCTGGATCGCCACTTACCTTTCCGACCGCACATTTAGCGTCTCCCACTCCCACTCTACATCCTCATCCCGCCCTCTCTCTGTTGGAGTCCCTCAATGCTCTGTCCTGGGGCCCCTACTTTTTTCCATCTATACCCTTGGCCTAGGACAACTCATAAAGTGCCATGGCTTCCAGTACCACCTGTATGCGGACGATACTCAGATCTACCTCTCTGGCCCAGATGTCACCTCTCTGCTGTCCAGAATCCCAGAGTGTCTATCAGCCATATCCTTCTTCTACACCTCTCGCTTCCTAAAACTCAATGTAAACAAAACCAAACTCATCATCTTTCCTCCATCTCACGTATCTTCCCTACCCGATCTATCTATTATAGTAAATGGCATCAAAATCTCTCCCGCACCTGAAATCCGCTGCCTCGGAGTAACTCTCCACTCTGCCCTGTCCTTCAAACCACACATCCAAACTCTTGCCACCTCCTGTCGCCTCCAACTTAAAAACATTTCCAGAATCCGTCCCTTCCTCAGCCCTCAATCTACTAAAACTCTTGTGCATGCCCTCATCATCTCCCGCCTCGATTACTGCAACATCCTCCTCTGTGGCCTCCCCGTCAACTCTCTTGCACCACTCCACTCTGTCCTCAACTCTGCTGCCTGACTAATCCTCCTCTCCCCTCGCTACTCCCCTGCTTCTCCCCTCTGCAAATCCCTCCACTGGCTCCCAATTCCCCAACGAATCCAATTCAAACTACTAACACTGACTTACAAAGCCGTCCACAACCTGTCTCCTCCCTATATCTCTGAACTAATCTCCCAATATCTTCCTTCACGTAATCTTCGATCCTCCCAAGACCTCCTACTATCCTCCACACTTATTCGTTCCTCACACAACCGCCTCCAAGATTTTTCCCGAATATCCCTCATTCTCTGGAATTCCACGCCTCAATATGTACGATTATCCACCACCCTTGGATCCTTCAGATGGAACCTGAAAACCCATCTCTTCAGGAAAGCTTACAGCCTACAATAACCATTCCGCCTCGCCACCACCCGAGCTGCCGCCTCGCCGCCACCACCTTAGCTGCCGCCACGCCACCACCACCAGAGCTGCCGCCTCGCCGCCACCACCACCAGAGCTGCCGACCTTCTGTTTCTTCCCCATTATCCCGTAGAATGTAAGTCCGCAAGGACAGGGTCCTCTCCCCTCTGTACCAGTCTGTCATTGTAAATTTGTTTAAATTAAACAATATCTATAATTTTGTATGTAACCCCTTCTCATGTACAGCACCATGGAACTAATGGCGCTATATAAATAAATAATAATAATAAGGGGAGTGCCTAGTCTACTCCCGCCTTACCCGTCACCTCTCCACTCGCTCCCTCCTAGACCCTTTACAGTCTGGCTTCCGCCCCCTACATTCGACTGAAACTGCACTCGTCAAAGTGACCAATGACCTTCTGACAGCAAAACGTAACGGTGACCACTCTCTGCTCATTCTTGTTGACCTTTCTGCAGCTTTTGACACTGTTGACCACCGTCTCCTACTCGCTAGGCTCCAGTCACTAGGAATTAAGGACAATGCTCTCTTCTGGTTCTCTTCCTATCTTTCTGACCGCTCCTTCAGTGTTTTGTTCTCTGGCTCCACGTCATCTCCTCTTCTCTCACTGTCGGGGTACCTCAGGGCTCAGTCCTTGGCCCCCTTTTCTCTCTATACGGCCATAATTGGACAGACCATCAGCAGATTTGGCTTTCAGTACCATCTTTATGCTGATGACACACAACTATACACGTCATTCCCCGACCTTACCCCCACTGTACTACAGAGCGCCAGTGACTGTCTGTCCACAGTCTCCAATATCATGTCTTCTCTCTATCTGAAACTCAACCTCTCAGAAACTAAAATTCTTCTGCTCCCGCCGTCTACTAACCTCCCTAAATCTGACATTTCCCTCTCCGTGGGTGACACCATAATAACACCCCGGCAGCAGGTCTGGGTGTTATGTTCGACACTAATCTCTCCTTCAAATCCCATATACAATCTCTTGCCCGCTCTTGCTACTTACACCTAAAGAACATCTCTACAATGCGCCCTTTTCTCATCAGGGAAACAACAAAACCCCTCACTGTAGCACTGATCCACTCCCGCCTGGACTACTGCAACGCTCTATTAACAGCCTTCCCTTTACTTGACTTTCCCCTCTCCAGTCCATACTTAATGCAGCAGCCAGGGTCATCCATCTGGCTAATCGGTACTCGGACGCGTCAGATCTTCGCCAGTACTTACATTGGCTGCCCATTCATTATAGGATCCAAATCAAAATACTTGTTCTAACCCACAAAGCTCTCCACAGTGCAGCACCCCCCTACATCTCCTCCCTCATTTCTGTCTATCGGCCTAACCGACTGCTGCGCTCTGCAAAATACTTTCTACTAACCTCTGCACTAATCCGTACCTCCCACTCCCGACTCCAAGACTTCTCCCGCGCTGCGCCAATCCTCTGGAATGCTCTACCACAAGAAATTAGGACTATCCACAATTTGCATAGTTTCAGGCGCTCCCTCAAAACACATTTGTTCAGAGTGGCCTATCACGTTCACTAATCAAAGTCATTTTATGTGTAAGTGTCCGTGTGTAGCCCATTCACTATCTCCATCCATCCCTCAAGATGGCTGGACCATCATTGTAAATGCACCATTGTAAATACACACCTGTATTTTGCATCTCCCAGACCTCATTGCAGATTGTAAGCTCTCACGAGCAGCGTCATTTTATTTTGCTTTAATTATTGTATTGTTAACGTTGTTACTTATGACTTGTGTTTTGAAACTGTTAAACTATAAAGCGCTGCGGAATATGTTGGTGCCATATAAATAAAGATTATTATTATTGTCTAGACATAGGGATAGCATTGTACTGTATGTGCTGTAGGATTGTTGAGAGAGTTTAAGGGCTGGGGAATGTGGGTTCCAGGGGAGTGTAGTTAATACCCTTGGACATATAGTTTGTGCTATTTGAACCCAAAGCTTCTCATGTTGATGATGAAAATAATCGAGTATTCTAGCATGGACTGCTGCCATGTAGTATTTTCTACAATCAGAAAGACCGAGGCCTCCCAACTGTTTAGATCTGACTAATATATCACCATGAATACGTGGACGACCAGTTGGCCAAATGAACTTACAAAAGCTACTACGTAGATGTTTCCAAAAATTTCAAGGGATTCTGGTCGGGATAGTTTGAAAAAGGTAAAGCAGTCTAGGTAAAATGTTCATTTTTAATATATTTACTCTGCCGAACCATGAGAAATCCTTCACAGTCTATGAATAAAGGTCCTTATGGACTTGACCTAGTAAGGGTTTGTAATTGAGGTCAAACAGTCGAGAAAAATCACTATGTATGAGTATCCCTAAATATTTTATACCCTGTGATGGCAAAGAAAAAGGAAAAATTTGATTAGATAGCCTGAGTGGTAATTCGCAAGGAAACGCTGAGGGCCTGAGATTTTGAAGTGTTTATTTTGAAATTGGACCATGTGCCAAAATGATCCACTTCTGCCATGATAGATGGAATTGACGTATGTGGGCTTGAAATGTATAGAAGGACATCAGCAAAGGCGGAGCATTTATATTCCTTTTGCCCTATAGTGATACCTTTAATATCAGGGTTATCACGAATAGAGGATAATAAATGTTCCATCACAAGGATATACAGGAGAGGGGAGAGAGGGCACCCCTGTCTTGTTCCATTAGAGATTGTGAATGATGGGGTACAGGGTTCCATTTATCTTTAATCTCGCTGTAGGGTTACAATAGAGGGTCATTATTTTAGCTATAAAGCGTTCTCCTATATTGAGTTTTTTTTAGGGTGTAATAGATGGCCGACCATGATATTCTGTCAAACACTTTTCAGCGTCAAGTGATAGTATTAAAAGAGGTATCTTTCTTGCTTTAGCGTAGTGAATGATATCAATGGTTTTTAGTGTGTTATCGCGGGCCTCTCTACTGTCCAGGAACCCAACTTGATCCAAATGAATATGGTTAGAGAGTAGGGGCTGGAGTCTATTTGCTAATATTTTTGCGTATATTTTTAAGTCAGCATTCAGCAAATAGGCCTGTAATTTCAGCAGAGGAAGGGTCCCTACCAGATTTAGGGAGTATTGTGATATGGGCCTCTGTAGTTTGGGAGGCGCGTTATTATTTTTGAGAGTTACCCCCACTTTGATATTTAAATTTTGTAAGCCATACTTTTGGACTCATTATCCCATTTATTGTCCTGCTTTTGGTAGTGCTACTTTGTTGAATGATTTTTTAATTTATATCAATAAAATACTTTTTAATGGTTGAATATACTCTTTAACCCTCCCATTGATTTAATATCTTGAATAGGGCCTCTTTTGTGTTTATCATTTGCTGGTCATTTGACCTGATAGGATTATATCAATGCAAATGTCCTGCACATCAAAGAACCTTACTGCTGAGAAGGAGCAGGGATGTGTATGCACGAAGGAGCGCACCCCACTTTTATATAAAAAGCCAGTGGCTGTAGCACTAGGTCTCTCTTGCTCTCCTGGGACAATGATGGACACACACGGCTAAATATACTCTTAAGGTACTGCCACACTAAACAATCCCGCTAGCGATCACGATAACGACGCATACTAATGCGATCGCTAGCGGGATTGTTTCTATATCGCTAAATGCGGCCACATTTAGCGATATAGTTAACGACGCTATCGCCGTTAGCGATCTTTTTATAGACTTTAGCGGTACAAAAGTACCGCTAAATCGCTAAGAAAAGGTGCCACACAGCGATAAGATACTTACCCAGCGGGAGCGCCGACGAGAAAATAGGGTCCGGAACGATTCCAGCGACGAGCGAGATCACAGCAGGAAGCTCGTCGCTGGAAGCTGCCGCACTGAACAACATCGCTAACGGGATCGCTAAATAGTGACGTTTTTTAGCGATCCCGTTAGCGATATTGTTTAGTGTGGCATACCCTTTACTTACTAGGCCTTAGTAATAGTGAGCCGTAGATGGAAGGGCTGATATTGCATCAGTGATTTGGGTAATTTGGACAGTTAATTGTAGATTTTTACTATGTGATTGTTATGATACTACTGTATTAGAGTTGTAGTATCAGTATACATACATATATAATATATATATATATATATATATATATATTATATATATACACACCGTATATACTTGCGAATCAGCCCATTTTTTAAAGCTGAAAGTCCCCCTCTCGGCTTATACGCGAGTCATATACCGGGGGTCGGAGGGGAGCACGGGTGTCAGAGATCATACTTGCCTCCTCCTGGCACGGTCTCTGCAGCCCCTACTTCTCCCAAGGTCTCCGTCGACTCTGTTTAGGGTTACGTGGTAGCGCTCATTAAAGTCATGAATATGCGCATATTCATGACTTTAATGAGCAGTACCACGTGACCGTTGAGACAAAGGAAGAAGCAAGGGCTGCAGAGACCATGCACCAGGAGGAGGTGAGTATGACGGGGGGAGGACTTGAAGTAGAGCAATATTCACCTGTCCACGTGCGCGCCCTCTGCTGAACGTCACTGCAGAGACCCTGGAGACAGAGCGGCACGCAGCGATGGAACGGGGACCGGTAAACATTGCCAGTGCTGAGGGCCTGAGCCAGCGGCGACACTGGCACCTGGCCCCCATAGCGCGCCAGTGTCCCCGCCTGTTCAGGACACCCAGCGACGAGAGGCGAGTATGTCATTTGATTTTTTTAATTGCAGCAGCAGCAGCAATATATGGGTGGTATTTATCTATGGAGCATCTTGTTGGGCCACCATTATCCCTTGTGCAGCATTTTATGGGGGGGGGTATTTATCTATTGGAACATCTTTTTGGACCACCATTAACCCTTGTGCAGCACCATGAGTCAATAAGTTTTCCCAGTTTTTTGTGGCAAAATTAGGGGTCTCGGCTTATACTCGGGTCGGTTTATACACGAGTATATACGGTGTGTATATATATATATATATATATATATATATTTATTTATAGTCGCCAGCTTGGGTATAAATATATGTATGTAACAGACTGTAGACTTGTGTGTGTAATAAATATCCTTTATTGACACACTGTTTTGTCTCAGCTAGTATATAATATAAGGAAAAGATAGCGTTGAGGCATTATTAAGTGGATATTAATTATACATAGTCAAGTTCGGCGTTAATAGTTAATATCTGAGCACAAGAGGTGTAGGGAGAGTTCCACCTTTAATAACTATAATCTTAGTTATTTCTGGAGAAAAACCCGCCCTTCTATCAAATACGTTTAGCTTTGTGTGTGGATTTTTCCCATGGAATTGCATTAGATGAGGAAAATATGCATAAAGTTTGCATAGGAGTATAAAAGTTATGTCAAATCCAAATACCAGAAAGCATCAAAAACAAATCAGCTTAAAAGGGTTGTCCGGTCTAGATTAAAAAAATCTCTGCAATCAATCTGAGTGAATGCAGACTTTTGAATTCCCCACCAGTACTGAGAAACCAGCGAATCCTTGCAGCGCACGGGGTGTGTACTGGGGGGGGGGGGGAATACAAAAGTCTGCAGTAACTCAGATTGACTGCAGACTTCATTTTAGACTGCACAACACCTTTAATTTAAAGACCCATCACAAGTTTGAGCACTTTCTTGTCCTTGAGGTTAACCAATCAGAAGAGGATAACAAAACACAGGAGGAAAAAAAAAAAAGAAACATGCCCTCCTCTCCTTACTGATCTATGCAGTTACTATATAGAGGTACAGTGTGTTTGCAATGATATATCGCTCACCTCTGCTGTATCTCTACACAGCAGCTGCAGAGATCATTGAGGAGGGCGTGTTCTTTTCTCTCCTGTATGTTGCTACCTGCTTATGATTGCTCAACCACATGATGGGGAAGAAATACACACCACGTGAAACAAATCTCTGGATCTCTGGTAACACCCAGTTGAGCTAGAACATATAGCATTTGCAACTCCATTTGTAGTATACTTTCAAGCCTGGTGCTCAAATCACCAACAAACTTCCGAGAAAAAAACTATTTTGAAGCAAAATATCCCTGCTCCTGTCAGCGGAAAAAGGCAAGTTTGGGCTATTGTATGGGGGCAGAATTTTTAATACATATATAGCGGTATTTCATACTTTTAAAGTAAAAAATTCTTGCAATGCCAAGTTTTGCTCTTACCCTACACAATCATCAGCATATCCAGTGTCCAAAAAATGTCTTGCACCCAATTGTTGAAGTCTTTCGTCAATTATTTTTCCACCATTGCAAAAGTACGTGTATTCCGAGTCACCAAGGGCTGAAATTAAATCCCAAAAATCAACGTAAGATGAAAATAATGCATTTGAATGTTGATATAAATAAATAATGTTATGCAGCTTAGTATTGTTTTGAAGGCTGAATTAGAAAAAATATCAAAATTGTGATGACAATAGGTATTACACATAAGGAAATTTAAAGAGGTTAACCAATATAGAGAAACACTGAAGACAGGCAGCTTTAAATGTAAAATCAGAAAATAGTATAGTACCTCCTATACAGCATCCTTAATGCTTCTGATTTAATTGGCTGCACAACCCATACACGCATACGTCACGTACGGTCCAAGACCAATGCAGCCAGTGATTGGGTTGAAGAGGTCAAGTGGGGTATACAGTACAGACCAAAAGTTTGGACACACCTCATTCAAAGATTTTTCTGTATTTTCATGACTATGAAAATTGTAGAATCACACTGAAGGCATCAAAACTATGAATTAACACATGTGGAATTAAACATTACACTTTACAAAACACGGGTATTACATACCTGGTAATGTGTTTTTTCATGAGACATGACGGCACCACGAGAGAGGGGATCCGCCCTTCAAGGACAGGAAACCTTCAAGATAAAAGGGGCGGCTCCTCTCTCCGCATCAGTTGTTTTACAGAGCACGAGAGGAACTCCGCAGGTTAGTTTACATATAAATAATACATCCTTTACAATTCTAATCACCAACACCCAAGGGAGTGTATAACACTAATAATGCACCCAACTAATGACATGATCAAAGGGCGGGAATATAAGGGTGCCGTCATGTCTCATGAAAAAACACATTACCAGGTATGTAATACCCGTGTTTCTCCATCATACATGACGGCACCACGAGAGAGTTACAGAGATTTGTATTCTCTTTAGGGAGGGATCACTGCTTGTAACACTCTTCTCCCAAATGTGAGATCAGAGGTAGCAGATAAGTCTAGTCTGTAATGTCTGAAAAAATGTTGACGGAGAGGACCAAGTGGCCGCCTTACAAATCTGGTCGGTTGTGGCGTCTGCTCTCTCCGCCCAAGACGTCGCCATGGCTCTTGTAGAGTAGGCTTTTAGACCCTCAGGAACAGCCCTGCCTGCACTACTGTACGCTAGCATAATGGCCTCTCTCAACCATCTAGCTATCGTCTGTTTTGAGGCTTTTAGGCCCTTCCTTGCCCCCTGGTATGAGACAAATAAAGCCCTCTGTTTTCTCCAGTGTTTTGTCACCTCTAGATACTGCAGGATACATCTCCTAACATCTAGGCAGTGTAGTTTTTCTTCCTTCTTGTTGTTAGGGTTAGGACAAAAGGATGGTAACACTATTTCCTGAGCCCTATGAAATTTTGACACTACCTTCGGAAGATATGCTGGGTCTAACTTCAACACCACCCTATCATCCATGATCTGAGTGTAGGGAGGGTCTGCCGATAGCGCGTGTAAATCTCCAACTCTACGGGCTGATGTGAGCGCCACTAACAACACTGTTTTCAATGTCAGTACCTTATCTGATGTTGCGTTTAAAGGCTCAATGGGGCTTTCCGTCAAGGCTGACAAAACTAAATTTAGGTCCCATGGTGGAGGAGCAGGGGATGGAACAGAATCAGTTCTATTACAGGCCCGGATAAATCTAGCCACCCATCTATTGTTCGCCAGGTCACAGCTGAACAATGCTGCCAGGGCTGAGACATGCACTTTGAGGGTACTGACAGCTAACCCCAGCTCTAGACCCTTCTGTAGGAACTCCAGTATCGCCACTATCGGGACCTCCCCTTCCCGTATTGGCCCGGAGACAGACAAGAATTTTTTCCCATATCCTCCATAAATTTTCGTAGTCACTGGCTTTCTACTACAGAATAAGGTGGATATTAGCCCAGCTGAGGACCGCTTTTTTTTTTTTTCTAACAGCGACCTTTCAAATTCCAGGCTGTCAAATGCAGCCCGGACTTCTGAGGGTTACTGAAGGGACCCTGTGTTAGAAGGTCCTGGTCTTCCGGGAGTACCCATGGGTCTGTTACTGACATCACACTCAGCCAGTAGAACCATGGCCTCTTTAGCAAGAAGGCTATTATACTCACTCTGGCCTTGTCCTCCCCGATCTTTCTCAGAACTGCTTGGCATAAGGCATATCGGTGGGAAGGCGTACAGAAGTCCTGATGTCCAGTCTAACCTGAAGGCGTCCACTGCCAACGGTCTGTCTGCTGGACTCAGGGAACAGAACTTCTGCACTTTCTTGTAGGCTTTTAAGGCAAAGAGATCTATACTGGGTTTTTCCCCACATGTGCACCATAAAAAAATTGACTTTTTTAGTGACCATTCTCCTTGCCTCAAGTGGTTCCTGCTCAGAAAATCTGCCTTTAGGTTGTCTACACCTCGGATATGCCGGGCCGATAATGAGCGGAAATGATGTTCTGCCAGAGTCATAATCCTCTGTTATTTGCATCAGTGACCGAGAATGGGTGCCTCCTCTGGTGGTTCACATATGCTACCACTGTTCGGTTGTCCGACAGGACTCTCACATGATGCCCTGTTAGATAAGGTAGAAGTCTTTTTAGTGCTTTCTCGACTGCTAAGCGCTCCCAGTCGTTTGAGGATAGGTCTCTTTCCTTCTGGACCCAGGGACATTGGAGCAATAGTGTGTCTGGGTGGGCTCCCCACCCCCAAGGGCTGGCGTCCGTTGTGACCACCTTGGAGGCTGTGTATGTCCAAGGTACTGCTCTCAGAGATGAGTCTATCTGTAACCACCATCTGAGCGATTGGAGTACAGAGACCGAGAGGGTGATCTTCTGATCTAATTGTTCCTGCAGACCTAGGTCTTCCTGCAGTACACACCACTGAAGCTCCCTTGCATGGAACTGGGCCTATTTCACCGCTGGTATGCATGCGGTCAGAGACCCTAATACTGGCATGGCCCTCCATAGCATAACCGCCTGCTTTCTTATTGTTGTTAAAATTATTTGTTTTATCTTGTCCCTATTTTTCTCTGGGAGGCATTATTATTCCCAAGGAATTCTGGGTTGTTGCTGGTTCCAGCCTGGATTTTCTTTGAGGTTCAGCTGCCATCTGACTTGTTCTTGACAGTGACATAACTTTTTCCCCACCATCAAGAAGTCATCCAGATAAGGTATTATTAGAGTATCGTTTTCTCGGAGACGTGCTGTGACCTCTGCCATCAACTTTGTAAAGACTCGTGGGGCTTTCGCTATCCCAAAGGGCAGAGCCCTGTACTAAAGGTGACGTAATTGTGACTCTCCTTGGACCGCTACCCTGAGATATTTGCGATTTTGCTGCCGGATCGGGACGTGGTAGTAAGCGTCCTTGAGGTCCAGGACCGCCTTGTAGTAATGAGGAAGATGGGATTATCAGATATCTATTGAGGCCTTTTAGATTTATAATTGTCCTCCAAGAATCGTCCGGCTTTTTTTTACAAGAAATAGAGGGGAGTCCCCTCGTTTCTCTCCTTCACTGGAACCTCTTCCAGAACCTGCTTGTGTAGGAGAGATATTATCTCCTGTTTTTCCTGTGAGGACTGTACAGGAGTTTGCCTGTACCTTCTCGGTGGCCAATGTTGGAACCTTAATTCCAGGCTTGATCCCATGATTTGCCGGATCCAAGCGCTGGATGAGATCCTCTCCCAGGCTGGGAGGAAGTGAGAGAGCCTTCCTCCCACCCGAGAAGGACCGTCACTGGGAGGATTTCTTAGTGTCTTGAGGGTTTGACAAAGTAGAAGCCTCTCCCTCCTCTGGATCGTTTGTCGAAGTTACTTCTGTCTCGATCCCTGTACTGCTGCCTTCTGAACTTCCTGCCCTTCTGAAAGGAGCACCGAAAGGCCTGAAGTGGCTGTTTTGGAAAATGCTTTTTCCCAATACCTCGTCCAATGTCGGTCCAAAAAAAATTATTTTTTTTCACATGGCAGAGAACAAAGTTTCATCTTTGCCTGTGTGTCCCCCAGCCAGCATTTTAAGCCACATGGCTTCCCACATTGGCTACTGCTGCTGATTCGGCTGCCAGTCTTGCTGAATCTGCTGAAGCCTCAGCTAGAAATACTGCCGCTGCTCTTATGGCCGGTATTGCCTGTAGGATAGTTTCACTGGAGATTCTTTGCTGTAACTGATCCTCCAGGTTATCCACTCATACTTTTAGGGATCTAGCCACACAAGTGGCTGTGATGGCTGGCCTTAGTGCCCCCGCCGAGGCCTCCCAGGCCGTTTTTAGACAACTATCTGTCTTTCTTGTCCAGAGGTTCTTTCAGGGATCCTAATCCTCAAAGGCATGGATGACTTCCTGGTGATCTTTGAGACTGCTACATCTATCTTTGTCCCTTATCCCAGGACAAGGACGCCTCCTCATCAAAGGGGTACTTTCTTTTTAGGGAATTGACTATGTGGGACTTCTTTTCTGGTCTTTCCCATTCCATTTCCTTATAACTGTTTGTTAATAGGGAAAGGTCTCAGTTTTTTCTTTTGCAAGCCACCGAACCAAAGTTCTTGGGCCATTTTTTTTTTTCCTCTACCAATTCCATGGTAGACCGGACAGTCTTTATAAGTCTGTCTGTAGCTTCCACTGGAACTGTCTCCTCCTCCTCAAAGCTACTTTCTGAGTAACATGACCCTTCGGAGTCTTTCTCTGATCCTGAGGAGTCCCCTTGGGACATCACTGAGGGCTGGATCTGTCCCTAGATCCCCCATCTGCGTCCGTTGTTTGCAACGCTTTTACGGACTTACAGACCTCTGCCTGAATTAATGATCTCAGGTTCTCAGCAAAGGATGGCGTCTCTTCTGCCACTGTTTTATCAATACAATCCTGACAATCTCTTATTCCAGGATGCTCCTAAGGGAATTTTGCATAAGGGACATTCCCCTTAGATTTAGACTTATTCTTCTTAGGGACCCCTTACACTCCACCCCACATCACCAGTGTATGTAAAAAGAGGGGAGAATTGGAGACAATAGTGAGAAAGAGAACAGACATTAGCGTGCTGGACTTTCTCGAAGTTCACTCACCACTCGGACGTGTCAAAGGACGGTGCCGGCTCTGGAGGCTGACTGGTCACACTTCAGTGTCTCCCAGTGAGATTATGGACCCCTCCTTGCCATGATCCGCCCGCACGCCTGAGCGGCTATCACTGCTGCTGTGGCGCATCAAGCTCTGCTCACTTGAGTGAGACCGCCTCACCTGCACCTCCTGGTGCGGCTGTAAATGTTCTGGCGACAGGCCTTCTTATTATATCAGTTACTCCCTGACGAGAGTAATCATAGTCCTTTGAAAAGGGTTTGGTGGCACTGTTCAATATCCGGCAGCCATTGAATACTTCACCTGGTTGATCCTGCACCTGCTGGCCGCCTAGCGCCCCGACGCATGCGCATTATATTCCGTCCAATGCAAACATCTGTTACTTCAGGTGCGCGACTTATTCTTTGTGTGCCTCGCCAGCGCGTGCCCCCGTACTGAGCACCCCTACTGCGCGCTCCCCTGATTTCCTGGCCTCATATTCTGATACCTCCGGGCTCGGGCTCAGCGCTGGCTCTCCTGTGCGCACCTTCTCACTTCCGCTGCGCGCTTCCCTGATGTTGCTGTTTTGGGTGTACGCGCTTCCTGTGCGCACCCGAGTTCCACTTTCGGTTCATTTCCAGCACGCGCTCCTTCCGACACCCCCGGCTATTGCTTTCCGTGCCTGAGAGTGTATGCTGCCGGCGCATTACCGGCCTTTACCTCCGGTACGCACTTTGTTCGTATTGCGCGCGCCCTGCTCATATTGCGCGCGCCCTGCACCTGTTTGGCATCCTGGCACCATGACCGCTGCTGTCTCGCCCATACCTGCAGCCCACAGGAAGCCGCATTCTGAAATGCGGCAACATATTTTCCAATGCACAGACCCATATAGAAGGGACGCTCCCATAATGTTACAGGTACCTTGTCAATGCTGCCCAATGTGTCCAGCTTCTCAACAGGGAGGGACACTTCTTGTGGCCTCCGAGGAGCTATGGATTCTGCCCGGGCACCGATGTGCTTCGCAGGCCGCATGGCCACCCTCTGTCAACAGGGAAGGCACATGGATGTGACCTCCGAGGACCTTGCAGGTTGTGGGAATCAGGGAGGGAACACGAACGTGGCCCCCATGGATGCAATTTCACCTGGGCAGTTGCCTCACGGGCTGTGGCCATGCTTCGCTCAGGGGGGGCATGGAATACATGGCCCCCGAGGCGACTACCGGTACCTGGTGACGGATGTAGCAGACCCATGCCTGCCAGTATTCATCCGACCCAGGCCGAGGCATACTCTTCAATCTTCAAGAGCCTTCCATCTTGAGGGTTCCCCATCAAGGACAGGAAACCAACTGATGCGGAGAGAGGAGCCGCCCCTTTTATCTCGAAGGTTTCCTGTCCTTGAAGGGCGGATCCCCTCTCTCGTGGTGCCATCATGTATGATGGAAAAAAAGTGTTAAACAACTGAAAATATGTCTTATATTCTAGGTTCTTCAAAGTAGCCACCTTTTGCTTTGATTACTGCTTTGCACGCAGAAAAGGTGAACGGCTGGACTCTACATGCCTGGTTCCCACCGTGAAGCATGGAGGAGGTGATGTGATGGTGTGGGGGTGCTTTGATGGTGACACTGTTGGGGATTTACTCAAAATTGAAGCGGTGAGCGGTGCAGCTCACCCCAAACCATCTCGATTGGGTTCAGGTCTGGTGTCTGTGGAGGCCAGGTCATCTGGCGTAGAACTCCCAACTATCTCCTTCTTGGTCAAATAGCACTTACACAGTCTGGAGGTGTGTTTGGGGTCATTGTCCTGAAAAATAAATGATGGTCCAACTAAACGCAAACCGGATGGAATAGCATGCTGCTGCAAGATGCTGTAGTAGCCATTCTGGTTCAGTATGCCTTCAATTTTGAATAAATCCCCAACAGTGTCACCAGCAAAGCACCCCCACATCATCACACCACCTCCTCCATGCTTCACGGTGGGAACCAGGCATGCAGAATCCATACGTTCACCTTTTCTGCGTGCAAAGCAGTAATCAAAGCAAGACTACTTTGAAGAACCTAGAATATAAGACATATTTTCAGTTGTTTCACACTTTTTTGTAAAGTGTAATGTATAATTCCACATGTGTTACTTCAAAGTTTTGATGCCTTCAGTGTGATTCTACAATTTTCATAGCCATGAAAATACAGAAAAATCTTTGAATGAGAAGGTGTGTTCAAACTTTTGTGCTGTACTGTATGTGCTGCAATGTTTACATCAGGTAACCTGCCAGAGTTTTTTTTTTTTTTACACCAGAAAGGCTCGAACAGTGCACGTGCGCCTCTTAATAAATCTGGTGCCGAGTGCTCTACCAAGACTGGTGTAGCACGAGCTTGCCCTATGACAGACTTGATGAATCGGCCCATTGTATTTTTTTTTGTGAGAATTAAAAATGGTAATATTACATTCAATTGAAGTGGATTCTGATGCAAAATATACATAAAAACCTTTCCAATTTTTTTTTAAAATAAGCTTCACACTAACTTCAATGGGAAAACACACCTGTAGTGCATCTGGTGCCGGATATCATCCGAGTGCCGTTCCGATTACCATGGACATCGGCAATGGAGGAGATTGAGAAATTACTTTCTCTGCCTCGTCCGCACCTGTGCTTCTATTCTCTCATGCGAGAGAGAACATACGCTTGTGTGACCCCAGCCTTATTTTTCAGCATGCTACATAAAGCAATGTTAATTCTTGAGATCCTTCTAACTGAAAAATTCCAAAACACTTAGAAAATGAATTTAATTTAAATGTAAAAAACAACATGCAGTAAATCCATGTGAAAATACGCACCAAAAACAAGTGTTTTATATTGATTGAGCAGCCTGAAAAATTCCCATTAAAAAAAAAACTATGTGAACACAACCTTAAATTGAAATAGTTCTACAATAAATATCTGGAATGACACTTACCCAACAATCCATATCTCAGATGTGCAAAATAGTCATCTGGTAGCTCAAGGTTTCGAATTTTCTTCACAAACTTTAAGGCAGCATCTGGAGGATCTCCATTTCCAGTAGTAGAAATTACAATAACCACAGGATCCTTTTCATGTTCCAAATTAAACTAGAAACAATACAAGGAATCGTTTCAAATTTTTTATTCTTACTATTTAACATAGAAGATTTCCCATGGTAAACCTTCCATTTTCTCCAATAAATTCAATGCAGCATACTGTGACAAGGGGAAAAAAAAAAAGAGGCTAAAGGGACAACATCATAAGAGGTACAAAAAAAGGAGATAAGAACTAAAGATATTAACCCATGATGCACGTCTGTCAGAAAAGCACATTAGGAGTGATGCATAAAATATGCCTATACAACAAGATTTTTTTCTTTTTACAAACAATATTAGTACACAAAGTATACATGTGCATACAACTTTTTATGTGACAATTTTTTATAAAAAACCTAACGTTACCAGTTTTGATATTTTGTTAAGCCATTTAATATAGAAATTAGCTCATGAAATACAGATATTCAATTAACGCAAATGGGTGAATTTTATAAGACACAAAATGCCCCATAGGGTATCAATGTTAAGTTTGCACAAACAAATAAATTTTGCAGGGCATAATATATACTATGTAAAAAAATAGCACACACAAGGTATAGACTAAAGCCGTATTATCAGCAAATTAAATGAACAGAAAGAAAGCAAGCGGTGTTCATCCAATTAAATTCATAGAAATATGAGAGAAGAAATCTCATTCGAATACAAAAAAGGTTGATTTCAGTGGAATTATTTAATAAAAAACACTGTGTTCTTTCCAGTTTTACACTTTGAAACAATACACGAAAAAAACGCTTATATAGAAGAACTTTTTTCTATTTACAAGCGGTATGCATAGACAGAAGAGGAATATATAATTTTTGTGGACTCTATAATCCCAAGAAAATATTTTAAGAAGCTACTCAGAACTGCAGAATAATCAAGTACCACTATTTAATTAGCGCACACTAATGAATTTTGTTGAAAACAGCACACAGACTACCTTTAATTAACAAGATTAAATGACTTATAGGACATAATGTGTACTTGGACAAAAAATTGCCAGCGATATAGAGAAGGAAAAAAACGAACCTCAGCAGAACGAGTGGACAAGAACATTACAACAAATATCCATCTAATTGTATTTAAAAAGGTATGGAAAAAGAGGATGAATTGAATGAAAATTACTTAATAGAAAAGCATCATGTCCTTTCTTTTATTAAAAACCGATAGTATCCTAGTTTTTAATTTAAAGATTCACCAAGCCTCTCTATTCCTTAAAATTCTTTCAGTATCTCCTCCTCGAATGGATTTAGATATCTTTTCTATGGCATATACTCTCAATGACTAGGTTACCATGGTGACACTCTATAAAGTGTATTGAAACCTGTGATGTAATTTCTGTCTAAATTTATGTTTTCCACATCATAGATATTCTCCCTAATTCTAGTTTTTAATTGACGTTTAGTACTACCGACATATTTCAGATGACATATTCTCCAGGTCAGTATGAGAAAAAGTGTCATTTGCCAAGAATCATGGCGTCTCCATTTTTCGGGATCTGGAGCTGGATGAAGGCTTTTTTCTTGCACACCGAGCTAATGTTTTTATTGATACAATTCTGGGGTGGTGAGATGTTTGGATCACTAGTTATTGGATTTTATTGCAATGCTGCGCTAAAAAAAAAAAAAAATGGTATTCAGGAGTTTTGATTATTTTTCTCGTTACGCTGTTTATCGATCGGATTAATTAACATTATAGTTTGATAGATCAGACATTTCTGAACCAAACGTGCATTTTTTTTTGATTATTTTATTTTGAATGGGGCAAAAAGATAAGGATTTGAACTTTTATATTTTTTAAACTTGCCTCAACAGTCCCCTTAAAATACTTGAAGCTGCGATTCTCTGATCGCTTGTGCTACAAATAGCAGTGTTTCAGCCCTGCTAAGTGTAGCAGAAATAATTGTCTCCTATGAATGCCAACCACGAGCCGGTGTTCATAGGAGATCTGCAATGAAAAGCACGGGGGTCTTCTGCAGACCCTCGAAGGTCATGCCAAAATATTGGTGCCCCGCGATCGTGTGACAGGAGCCCCAATGGACAGATCTTATGGCACGCTAGTGTTAAATGCTGCTGATAGTGACTGACAGTGGCATTTAGCATGTAAACAACAGCAAGTGGATCAAATCAGCTGTCATGTGCCAGAAAGATTCAGGCTCTGTGCTGGAGCCGCCAAAGGGAGCGACACGACCATTAACGATTTTATACATCAAAAGATGTGAAGGGGTTAATACAGAATGGCAAATTTCTGTAACATATTGATTTCTGCTCGGAGTGTGTCACAGCTTGCATTCCCAGACTCTGGTCTCTCTCGGATTTAAAATTACTAACATTTTCATGTCCATGTGTTATGATGAGGGTTACAAAAATGCTTGGCTACAAATAGATTTATTATTTTTCCATTTGATTGTGTTGAGATGAGACTTAATACTTATTATACTTATTCTGAGCTTTTGTCATGACTTCCTTACAAAAAGGCCCCTAGTTGGACACATGGTACATATAAATAAGTAGTATATATCAGTTGTGGTGCAGCTGGAGATGCTTCTCTGCTAGATTCCAAGTTTTAACTTGTGTGTGGTGATTCTATACAAGAGAGGCTTTTTTTCTGGTTGTGGGGAAACAATCATGTTGTTGTTGAAGAGGGCAAACAAAAATCTCGTTATTAGGGTGCCATCCTACGCAGTTACAGAGGAGAAGAACAGAGGTATCATTTATGCGCTGCTGAAATGGAATAATCCTTTGAAATTAAAACATTTGAACAGGTTAAAAAGTCACCGCGTTTCGAGGTATGCAGGACCTCTTCATCAGGACAAAGAGGTTTGTCCTGATGAAGCGGTCCTGCGTGACCTCGAAACGCGTTTACTATTAAACCTGTTCAAATAAATGTTTTAATTTTAAAGAATTATTCCATTTTAGCAGTGCATAAGTGATACCTCTGTTCTTTCTCCTCTGTATCTGTGGACGTCTGGTCGACCGGTATCTGTGCAGCAGCTGTTATATGCCTGTTATGTGTTGCCATTCTGCAACTTAGCAAGGTGTGTGTATTCTCCGTTTTTCCTGACACCCCTTTTGTCATTGGATAAAATCCTATTGCGCTTTCTTTCTTCCCAGTCTCTTTTCGTATTTTAACCTACGCAGTTAGGCAGAGCGAATATCAGGACATTTCAGGGATACATACACCATGTTGTATTATAACCTGTGACTAATACATATTGTCTTTATCTTTATGTTTTGTTTCTTCCATCTGGTTTTAACCCCATCACCCCGAAGCCTGCTTTCACCTTCCTGACCAGGCCAATTTTTTTTTTCAATTCTGACCACTGTCACTTTATGAGCTCATAACTCTGGAACGTGTAAATGGATTCCACCGATTCTGAGATTGTTTTTTCCGGGGACATATTGTACTTCAACTTACAAACTTTGATTTTCTAATGCCCTTAAATCAGAGTCATATCACACAAAAAAGTTAATAAATAACATTTCCCACAAGTCTACTTTACATCAGCACAATTTTTTAAACATTTTTTTTTTCGGTTAGGAAGTTATAAGGGTTAAAAGTTAACCAGCGGTTTCTCATTTTTACAACAAAATGTAGAAAACCATTTAAGTGACCACACCTCACATTTCAAGAGACTTTGGGGGGCCTATATGACAGAAAATGCACAAAATTGACACCATTCTAAAAGCTGCACCCCTCAAGGTACTAAAAAACACATTCAAGAAGTTTATTAATTCTTCAGGTGCGTCACATGAATTAATGAAATGTGGAAGGAAAAAATAAAAATATCAGTTTTTCACAAAAAATTTCCTTTGGACCCAATTTTTTTTTTCATAAGGGTAACTGGAGAAATTGCACAACACAATTTGTTGTGCAGTTTCTCCTGAGCATGCCAATACCTCATATGTGAGGGAAAACCACTGTTTGGGGGCACAGCAAAGCTCGGAAGGGAAGGAGCGCCATTTGATTTTTTGAATGTAAAATTTGCTGTAATAATTCACGGATGCCATGTCGCGTTTGGAGAGCACCTGATGTTCCTAAACAGTAGAAACCCCCCAAGTGACACCATTTTGGAATCTAAACCCTTCAGGGAACTTATCTAGGTGTGTGGTGAGCACCTTAAAACTTCAGAATGTTTATATTGTTGAGCTGAGAAAATAAAAAGGATTTAAAAAAAAAAAAAAATCTAATTTTTCCCACAAAAATGTTTTTTTTAGCCAAAAATATTGTATTTTCACAAGGGTAACAGGAGAAAATGGATCACAAAATTTGTTGTGCAATTTCATCCGAGTTCACTAATACCCTACATATGGTCAAAAACTACTTTTGAGGCACAGTGCAAAGCTCAGAAGTGAAGTAGCGTCATATTGCATTGCAGATTTTGCTGCACTGGTTTGATGGTGCCATGCCACACTGGCAGAGCCCATGAGGTGCCAGAACAGCAGAACCCCCCTCAATAAGTGACCCCATTTTACAAACTAAACCTCTCAGTGAATTCATCTATGGGTGCAGTGATCATATTGACACCACAGGTGTGTCCCATAATTTTATACCATTGGGCAGTGAAGAAAAACTAGCTACAGTTTTACCACTAAAATAGTGTGTTAGACCCAAATTTCATACTGGGAAATAGGTAAAAATGGCACCAAATTTGTCCCACAATTTCTGAAGAATGGAGAAATACACCATATGTGACTGTACAGTATTACTTAGCCATACATTGAAACTCGGGAGGAACGGAGCACTATTTGCCTCCTGGAGCACAGATTTTCCTAGAATAGTTTGGGACTCCATATAAAGAGCCCCTAAGTGCTAAAAAAGCAAAATCCCCCTCAAGTGAACCCATTTTGGAAATTATACCCCTTTGGGAATTTATCTACAGGTGTAGTGCTGATTTTAACTCCATGGGTGTTTTCCACAAACAAGCAGCAGAGGAAGCAATGAAAATTGCAAACTGCCATTGTAGTGACCAGTACGCTGTAGTAACTAGTACATTATGCTCATCTTATGCTTCTGGAGACACACACCCGTAATTTAGGCGGGCTCCCATCACTACAAAAATGCCAAACATGTGGGCGATACATGTGGTTACGACACACTGGGGCTCAGAAGGGAGGGGTCATTTGGATTTGGGAGTGCAGAATTTGCTGAATTTCTTTTGAGGGACATGGAGCCATTTTGCTTTCCCAAAGCCTTTGTGTTACCAGTAATATAGAAGCCTCTATATTTCCGTTAACAGATGATGGACCTGGAGGGACTTGCTTTTTTGTGGATTGAGTTGAAGCTTTTTTGGGCATATTTTACATGCATTTAGGTACATTTATCCGGTTACGTGAGCATTACTTTGGGGTTTCCTTAAATCCCCTGAGTGACATTTTAGATAAAACCCCCGAGGGATCCAGTCACAATACTGAGCAGCGGGTTTTTCTGACTCTGTCGGGGTTTCTGTTCAGTGTTGTTTTTTCAAAAGTGCACAAAACTGTGGCGACTGCATTTCTTTTCACGGACCCCCCTTACACAGGCCCTTGGCCCCACAGTGCCCCCATCGCTTTTTATAGGGGAATCTTTGCTGGGGGTTCCCGTCAAATCACGCTTTTAAAAAAGACTCCCCCAAAACCCTTGGAATAGCATAGAAGGTGCAGGATAAATGGGCCGACCCCTTATGTGAATTTTGGGAGGCAAATTAAAAAAAAAAAAAAAAAATCAAAGAGGTAAAAAAATTGGTTCCGTACGGTATAAGTGATTAGAAAACTTTATTTTTCGGGTCGGGTGAGCCGGGTTTCGAGATTTTAAAGGGTTTTTTTATTTTTGGCTGTTGTCACACACAAAGCTTTTTTAATGCAAAATAGTTTTTGCTTTCCCATATTTTGAGAGTTTAAAAATTTTTTTTCCATATTTAAACCGACAAGTATGTGAGGTTTTTTTTTTTGCGGCGAGTTGACTTTTTTTGATACGTCCATTTTCAACATACTTTTTTTTGGATTGCTTTCTATTTTGATTTTTGGGAGGCAGAATGAAGAAAAAACAGCAATTGTTTTTTTTTTTATTTTTTATCCCTTTTCCCGGTGTGGAAAAACTAAAAAGGGAAGCTTTATTCTTTGGTCTACAATTCAAAAAAAGAGATCCCCCCTTTATATTTTTTTGTGTTTGGCTTTTTACTCAACTTTTTATAGAAAAAAAAAAAAAAAATTTTTTTGCGACAAATTTTTTTTATTTTTCTGTGTGGCATAGGGAAAGCTTGTTTTTTTGCGGACAGATGACTTTTCAGGGTCCGTTTTTTACATTCTCTTCTTGATCGCATTTTTTTGCATTTTAATTCAGGGTAGAGATAAAAAAAAAGTTTTTGCTTTTTTTTAAAAGGTGTTCCTTAAGGGTTCACCAATGGGGTTTAATAGAGCATCGTTTTGGAAGTGGTATCAAAAGTTTTTTTTTTTAATTTATTTTTTTTTACATATATTTATTGGAATTTTTTTTTTGTTTTTTTATTTTTGGGGATTTTTTTTAAAAAAAAATTTTTTACATTATTTTTTTTTTTTTTTTTTTAATTTTTTTTTTTTCCCCAAGGGTTTTTTTTAAATATTAAAAATTTTTTTTTTTTTTTTACTTCAAACCCCTGAAAAAGGGGGATTCCTAAATACCCCCAGAAGTGTTGGGGCCTCTGTTTAATTTTAAAAGGGGAAACCAACCCCTTATCACCGCAATTTCACTCTGTAAAATTTTTTTTAAAAATTTTTTCCCCCCCCCATTAGTTTCACCCAATTTTTTTAAATTTTTTTTTAAAAAAAATTTAACCCCTTCAAAATGTCACCCAAAATTTTCCTTTTAGCCCCCAAAAATTTTTTTTTTCAACAAAAACCCCCAAATGGTAACTTTTCTCTTAACTTTTGCAGCCAACAAAAACGGCCCTTTTCCTAATTTCCCCATTTTTGGTTTGTTTTTTTTTTTGGGAGAAAAAGGGCCCCAAATTTTTTGGGGGTTAAAAGAGGTGACAAAAGATTAGGGTTAACGTTGTTTTCTTTTTAAAATTGGTCCATATTTTGGACAGAGTTTTATTTTTTTTGGGTTCAAAAAATTAAACCCAAAAAATTTGAAACAAAACAAATTCAGATGCATTTGAATTAAAAATTTACTTTTTTAAACCAAATTTTTAAAAATTTAATTTACCCTTTAACTTCCCCTTTTTTAAAACCAAAAAAATTCAAAAAAAATTTAATTTTAAAAAAATTTTATATTTCATTTTTAACCCCCCTTTTTTTTTCCAATCTTAACACTCCCCCAAAAACCTTTTTTTTTTTTTCCCCCCTTTTTTTTTCAATTTTTTTTTTTTTTTCCCCCCTTTACCCCAAAAATAAAATCACTAATTTTAATCAATTTTCCACTAAATTTTCCATTTTTTTTAAAAATCCTTTCCCTTTTAATTTTTTTCTTTTACAAAAACACCCCCAACCTTTCTCTTTTCACAAAAACCACATATTTAATCTCAAAAACCCCCCCCCCCCCCCCCAAAAACCCCAAAAAAACCCAAAAAAACCACCCCCCCCCCAAACCCAAACCCCCCCCCACAAAACCCCCCCCCAACACCCCCCCCCCCCCCCCCAAAAAAAAACCCTTTTTTTCCCCCCCTTTCCAAAAATTTCTTAAAATTGTGGGTTTTTTGTTTTTTTTAAAAATCCCATTTTTTCTTTTGCTTTTGGCTTCCCCCCGGCCCCTTTTTTTTATTTTTTCCCCTTTAAAAAATTGGGGTTTAAAATTTCCCCACTCCTGGGGGGGTTTGTTTTTGCGGGGGTGTTGTGGGGGTTTTTCTTTTGGAAGTTTTTCTGGATATTCCACCACTTTTTCCCCGGGGGCGCCCGGTCTTTTTGCATTGATGAGTTCCCGTGCTTTCTTTCTTTCTCAGATGTCCTGTTATGAATGTGTGGAGGTTTCTGAGCAGGGCCCCCTGGTGGTTACAGAAGTACGAACCTCAAGGAGGAATGGCAATTTGGGGTCCGGACTGGACGATATAGGGAGGTTTCCCCCCCTGATGGTCGTCGGGAATTTTTTTGTCTCAATTGTGGTTCCCGGGTTTATTTGGAAATTGCTGATTCTTTTGCCGTCTTCTGCTTTCGATAGTATTTTTGTTTTATTTTTCTGCTTGCTTTTTGCATAGTTCCCCGCATTATGTGGGGTCAGCCGGGTCCTCTCCGGGGGCCTGTGCTCTCTGTTTAAATGAAGCCATTTTATTGTTCTTTTTCCTTTTTCTGTTTTTTTTTTAGGGCTGCGGCTCAGTTTTGTTACAAAGAGATCTGATTTAGGTGGTAGAGATCGTGTGTCTAGGTGTTTTTGCAAACAGAAGGTTGGTATTTTTTTTGGGTTTTTTTTTTGGATTGATAAGAATCTTTCCTGTATTTTATGTCTAGACAATTGGGCCCCGCATTTGCTCATTCTATTTTCTTCGTGTCGGCTTTTCTGTCTCCCGCCATTCATGTTTGGGGGTTCCTATTTTTTTTGGGGATCTGCCCCGGGCAGATAGTTTCTCTTTCGCCTTTAGGTGAGTTTCTCCAGGCTGTGAGAGGCGCTAGGTAAACGTAGAACGCCCACGGTACTTATTTGTGTGGTTGTTCGGTTACTGAAAACCAATATTTCCCCGTTTGGGTGTTTACTTTTTTTTGTTTTTCTCCTCAGCTACCAAAACAAACAGTAAAAAACGTGATTTTGCCACTCCAAATGTCGTGCAATTTTCGGATGGGTTTTTTCTTTTTTTGCGTTTTAGGATGGTTGTTTCACCTGATGGAGAGCCCCTTTGACCCATGTTCTTTCACAAAAAAAAAAAAACCCTTTCCCAAATGCAAACACCACACCCCAATCAAAACCCCGCCCCTTTTTTTCTGCTTAATTGAGAATGCATAAGAAGGGATTGCCCAAAACCCCGTTCTGAAAAGCCTTGGGGGCAATTGTCCCCAATTTCTTTGGGCCCCCTTTTAAAAACAGGGTGAATGTAAAGGGCTGAAATCCTAAAACCCTTATCCAATTTTAATGTGGGTACCCCCAAATGAAAGCGAAAGCAGAACTTCAACGCACTGAATTTTTTTTTTAAATTCATTGTGGTAATGTCAAAAACCCCCCAAAATTTGATAAAAGTTGTCTTGTCCAAATTATATGGACCTAACGTAAACCCCGAATTGTATTTTTTTTTTGGCTGCATCACATGTTTACTCATGTTCGTCTGTGAACATTATATACCCAAATCTTTTTCAATTGCGTGCTTAGCCCTCTCCTCCCATTCAGTTACTTTTTTTTTATTTTTTTTCCCCAGTACGTATTTGCTTTTTTTCCCTGTTAAAACCATTTTGTTAGTTGCTGCCCACTGCCCCAGTTTATTTTATTTTTTTTTGAATCCTCTCTTTTCTTTCTTATTCTATCCCCCCATTTGTGTCATCGAAAAATTAATCAGTTTACCCTCTTCCTTTACTAAATCATTTGATAAAAAATGTTTAAAAAATACAGGGCCAAGACAGAGCCCTTGTGGTACCCCAATTGAACATTTTTCCAAAGGATGTGCCACCCTTTTTCTACCACTCTTTGGCTCCTTCACTAGGGCCCGTTTTGAATCCACCTAAAAGTTGCCTTGTCCTTCCATACTTAGTCAAAATTTAAATAAGATTGTGTGAAAAATACTTTGTCAAAATGCTTTGTGAAATCAGGAAATTTTTTATTCTACAGCATTTCCTATCCCCCCAGCCAGTGTTCTGTATAGAAGGAAATTAAAATTAGCTGAAGACTTATTGTTTTTAAAAACCCCCCCGCTACCTGGTTAGCACTTCATTTTTTGTCCAGGTACTTAATCATGTTGTTTTTAAAAATTTGTTTTAAAGATTTTTTCCTGGTATAATGTCAGTCACCGGCCTATATTTTTAGGGTCCAAGTTCTTCCCCTTTTTGAAGATAGAACAACTTTGCTCTTCTCCGTCTTCTGGGACTTTTCCCCCGTTCTCCAAGAAATTTTCAAAGATTATGGAGAGTGGTTTAAAATTTTTCTCATCTCCTTTAGTGCTTGGGGTGTAAATTATCTGAACCGGGCAACATTTATGTTTGCCAAGGTTTTTCCCACTATTTTTTTGTTTTTGATTCCCGGATTCTTCTATTCCCTTATTTGGAAGTGAAAATCTTTTAGTTAAATTTCCTTTCTGAGAGAAAACAAGGAAAAATTGAAAAAAAGTTTGGCCTTCTCTTCCTTTTTATCATTTCTTATTTTCCCTCCTGTAAAAATTTCCCTTTGCATCTTTTTTACTTTTCTTTTACTTTTGAAAATCCCCCAAAAACCTTTTTTATTTTTTGGCATCTCTTCAAGTCTTTTTTTTTTTGTCATCTTTAGCTAATCTTTTTGCCTGCGGGGTTTGCAGCCCAAAC
>JARQOD010000006.1:170508326-170581708 GCA_033576555.1 Oophaga sylvatica
CAGGGACTTGCTTTATTTGTGGATTGAGTTGAAGCTTTTATTGGGCATATTTTACATGACATTTAGGATCACATTTATCCGGCACTCTACGCTGAGCACTTACTTTGGGGTTTCCATCTAAATCTCTGAGTGACACTATTCAGATGAAACCCCCGAGGGATCCAGTCACAATACTGAGGCAGCAGAGTTATTCTGCACTCTGTCTGGCTTCTGTTCAGTGTTGTTCTTTTCAGAAGTGCACAAAACTGTGGTCGACTGCACTTTCATTCACGGACACCTCCTTATCACAGGTCCTATGACGTCCACAGTGCCTCCATCTGCTTTATTATATGGAATCTTCTGCTGGAGGTTCCGTCTAAATCACGCATTTCAAAGACTCACACCGAAACCTTGGAATAAGCACTCAGCACAGAGTGCAGGATAAATGTGCGCCGAGCCTTACTGTGAATTTTGGGAGGCAGAATTAAAAAAAAAATAAAAATCAACAGCAGGTGAAAAATTGGTTCCTCGTACGGTATAAGTGATTAGACAACTTTATTCTTCGGGTCGGTGAGATTACAGCGATACGAGATTTATAAAGGGTTTTTATGTTTGGCTGTTGTCACACACAAAGCTTTTTAATGCAAAGAATAGTTTTTGCATTCCCATATTTTGAGAGCTATAATTTTTTCCATATTTAAACCGACAATGTCATGTGATGGCTTGTTTTTTGCAGGACGAGTTGACGTTTTTTGATACGTACCATTTTCAGACAATACATTTTTTGATTGCTTTCTATTCTGATTTTTGGGAGGCAGAATGAAGAAAAAACAGCAATTGTTTTTCTTTATTTATTTTTTATACCTTTCCGCGTGTGGTAAAACTGAAAAGGAAGCTTTATTCTTTGGGTCAGTACAATTACAAAAAAGAGATACCCCATTTATATTTTTTTGTGTTTTGGCTCTTTTACTCAACTATTTTATAGAAAAAAAAAAAAAAACTATTTTTGCAGAGCTATAACTTTTTTATTTTTCTGCTGATGAGCTATATGGAAGCTTGTTTTTTTGCGGGACAAGATGACATTTTCAGCGGTACCATGTTTATTTACATTCATCTTCTTGATCGCATTTTATTGCACTTTTAATTCAGCGGTATGATGATAAAAAACTGTTTTATGACTTTTTTTTAAATGGTGTTCACTTAAGGGGTTCACCAGTGGGAGTTTAATAGAGCAGTCGTTTCGGAAGTGGCAATATCAAATGTGTACTTTTTTAATTTTATTCTTTTTTTACATATATTTATTGGAATTTTTTTTTTGTTCTTTATTTGGCGATTTTTTTAAAAATATTTTTACACTTATTTTTTTTATTTATTTTTTTTTAACTTCTTTACATTGTCCCAGGACGGGACATCACTATATAGAATCATAGAATGGTAGAGTTGGAAGGGACCTCCTGGGTCATCTGGTCCAAACCCCTGCTCAAAGCAGGATTCACTAAATCATCCCAGACAGATGTCTGTCCAGCCTCTGTTTGAAGATTTCCATTGAAGGAGAACTCACCACCTCTAGTGGCAGCCTGTTCCACTCATTGATCACTCTGTCAAAAAGTTTTTTTCTAATATCTAATCTGTCTCCTCCCATTCAGTTTCATCCAATTGCTTTTAGTCATTCATTGTGCCAATGAGAATAAAGCTAATCCTTCTACAATGTGACAGCCCTTGAGATATTTGTAGACAGCTATTAAGTCTCCTCTAAGTCTTCTTTTTTGCAAGCTAAACATTCCCAAATCCGGTAACCGTTCCTCATAGGACATGGTTTGCAGACCGAACACCATTCTGGTCACTCTTCTCTGAACTTGCTCCAGTTTGTTGATGTCTTTTTTAAAATGTGGTGCCCAAAACTGGACACAGTATTCCAGATGAGGTCTGACCAAAGAGGAGTAGAGGGCAATAATGACTTCACGTGATCTAGACGTATGCTTCTGTTAAAACAGGTCCATATATATTTGGACAGAGACATTTATTTAATTTTGGTTCTAGACATTACCACAATGAATTGTAAACAAAACAATTCAGATGCAGTTGAAGTTCAGACTTTCAGCTTTCATTTGAGGGTATCCAAATTAAAACAGGATGAAGGGTTTAGGAGTTTCAGCTCCTTAACGTGTGCCACCCTGTTTTTAAAGGGACCAAAAGTAATTGGACAGATTAAATAATTGTAAATAAAATGATAATTTCTAGTACTTGGTTGAAAACCCTTTGTTGGCAATGACTGCCTGAAGTCTTGAACACATGGACATCACCAGACGCTGCGTTTCCTCCTTTTTGATGCTCTGCCAGGCCTTCACTGTGGTGGTTTTCAGTTGCTGTTTGGTTGTGGGCCTTTCTGTCTGACGTTTAGTCTTTAACAAGTGAAATGCATGCTCAATTGGGTTGAGATCAGGTGACTGACTTGGCCATTCAAGAATATTCCACTTCTTTGCTTTAATAAACTCCTGGGTTGCTTCGGCTTTATGTTTTGGGTCATTGTCCATCTGTAGTATGAAACGACAACCAATCAGTTTGGCTGCATTTGGCTGGATCTGAGCACACAGTATGGCTTGGAATACCTCAGAATTCATTCGGCTGCTTCTGTCCTGTGTCACATCATCAATAAACACTAGTGACCCAGTGCCACTGGCAGCCATGCATGCCCAAGCCATCAATCTGCCTCCGCCGTGTTTTACAGATGATGTGGTATGCTTTGGATCATGAGCTGTACCACGCCTTCACCATACTTTTCTCTTTCCATCATTCTGGTAGAGGTTGATCTTGGTTTCATCTGTCCAAAGAATGTTCTTCCAGAACTGTGCTGGCTTTTTTAGATGTTTTTTAGCAAAGTCCAGCCTAGCCTTTTTACTCTTGATGCTTATGAGTGGCTTGCACCGCGCAGTGAACCCTCTGTATTTAATTTCATGCAGTCTTCACTTTATGGTAGATTTGGATATTGATACGCCAACCTCCTGGAGAGTGTTGTTCGCTTGGTTGGCTGTTGTGAAGGGGTTTCTCTTCACCATGGAGAGTATTCTGCGATCATCCACCACTGTTGTCTTCCGTGGGCGCCCAGGTCTTTTTGCATTGATGAGTTCACCAGTGCTTTCTTTCTTTCTCAGGATGTACCTGTTATGAATGTGCTGGAGGTTTCTGAGCAGAGGCTCCCTCTGGTGGTTACAGACAGTACTGAACCTCACAGCGAGGAATGGCAATCTGGGATCACGGACTGGACTGATATAAGGGAGGTTCCTCTCCATGATGGTCGTCGGTGATCAATTGTTCTTGTCTCAATTGTGGTTCCTGGTTCATTTGGAAGTTTGCTGATTCTTGCCTGCATCTTCTGCTTTCAGATAAGATATTTTCTGCTTTTATTTTTCTGCTTGCTTTTTGCATAGTTCCCTGCACTTATGTGGAGGTCAGCCGGGTCCTCTCCTGGGGGCCTGTGCTCCTCTCAGTTTATCTGAAGCCATTGTTATTTGTTCATTTGCTTTTTCCTGTTTTTTTTCAGTGGCTGCGGCTCAGTTTTGTTACAAAAGAGATCTGATTTAGGTGGTAGAGATCGTGTGATCTCAGGTGTTTTTGCAATCAGAAGAGTTGGTATTTTTTTAGGGTTTTTTTTTGGATTGCAGTAAGAATCCTTTCCTGTACTTTTATGTCTAGACAGATTGGGCCCCAGCATTTGCTCATTCTATTTTCTGTCTGTGTCCGTGCTTCTTCTTGTCTAACCGCCATTACATGTTTGGGGGCTTCCTAATTTTCTTTGGGGATCTGCTCCGGGCAGATAGCTTTCCTCTTTCTGCCTTTAGGTGTAGTTATCTCTCAGGCTGTGACGAGGCGTCTAGGATCAACGTAGGAACGCTCCACGGCTACCTCTAGTTGTGTGGTTAGTTCAGGTTACTGCAATCCAATAGGTTCCAGCCTCTCTGGTGTATTACTGTTTTTGCTTTTTCTCCTCAGCTACCTAAACATAACAGTACCAAACTGTAGATTTTGCCACTCCTAATGTCGTAGCAATTTCTCGGATGGGTTTTTTCTGTTTTTGCAGCTTAAGGATGGCTTGTTTCACCTGCATGGAGAGCTCCTTTGACCACATGTTTCCTTCACAGCAAAACCTTCCAAATGCAAACACCACACCTCAAATCAACTCCAGCCCTTTTTATCTGCTTAATTGAGAATGACATAACGAAGGGATTGCCCACACCTGTTCATGAAATAGCCTTGGAGTCAATTGTCCAATTACTTTTGGTCCCTTTAAAAACAGGGTGACATGTTAAGGAGCTGAAACTCCTAAACCCTTCATCCAATTTTAATGTGGATACCCTCAAATGAAAGCTGAAAGTCAGAACTTCAACTGCATCTGAATTGTTTTGTTTAAAATTCATTGTGGTAATGTCTAGAACCAAAATTAGATAAATGTTGTCTCTGTCCAAATATATATGGACCTAACTGTACATCCTAGAATTGTATTTGCCTTTTTTGCTGCTGCATCACACTGTTGACTCATGTTCAGTCTGTGAACTATTAGTATACCCAAGTCTTTTTCACATGTGCTGTTGCTTAGCCCTACTCCTCCCATTCAGTATACGTTTTTTTCATTTTTATATCCCAGATACAGTACTTTGCATTTTTCCCTGTTAAAAACCATTTTGTTAGTTGCTGCCCACTGCTCCAGTTTATTTATATCTTTTTGAATCCTCTCTCTCTCTTCTCTAGTATTAGCTATCCCTCCTAGCTTTGTGTCATCAGCAAATTTAATCAGTTTACCCTCAATTCCTTCATCTAAATCATTGATAAAGATGTTAAACAATACAGGGCCCAAGACAGAGCCTTGTGGTACCCCAATTGATACATTCTTCCAACTGGATGTGCAGCCATTTACTACCACTCTTTGGCTCCTATCACTAAGCCAGTTATGAATCCACCTAACAGTTGCCTTGTCCATTCCATACTTAGTCAACTTTACAATAAGGATTGTGTGAGATACTTTGTCAAATGCTTTGCTGAAGTCAGGATATAATATATCTACAGCATTTCCCTGATCCACCCAGCCAGTGATTCTGTCATAGAAGGAAATTAAATTAGTCTGACATGACTTATTAGTTACAAACCCATGCTGACTCTGGTTAAGCACTTCATTCTTGTCCAGGTACTTATATACATGTTGTTTAATAATTTGTTCAAAGATCTTTCCTGGTATAGATGTCAGACTCACCGGCCTATAGTTCCCAGGGTCCAAGTTCTTCCCCTTTTTGAAGATATGAACAACATTTGCTCTTCTCCAGTCTTCTGGGACTTCTCCTGTTCTCCAAGAATTTTCAAAGATTATGGAGAGTGGTTCAAAAATTTCTTCTGCTATCTCCTTCAGTGCTCTGGGGTGTAATTCATCTGAACCTGGAGACTAACATTTATGTTAGCTAAGTGTTTCCTCACTATTTTTCTGTTTATAGATATCCTGGATTCTTCTATTCCCTTAATAGGACAGTGAAGATCAGTTGATGTTACATTTCCTTTCTGAGAGAAAACAGATGCAAAATATGAATTTAAAAGTTTGGCCTTCTCTACATCCTTTCTTATCATTTCATAATTTTCATCCTGTAAAAATCCTATAGCATCTTTGACTTTTCTTTTACTTTTGACATATCCCCAAAATCCTTTTTTATTGCTTTTGGCATCTCTTGCAAGTCTTAATTCATTGTCATCTTTAGCTAATCTGATTCTTGCCCTGCAGGTTCTGCAGACATCATTATATTCTTCTTTAGATATGCCTCCCTCTTTCCATTTGATAAACATTTCTTTCCTCCTTTTTAGCATGTGTTTAAGTTCTGTGTTCATCCATCCTGGTTTCCTTAAATGTTCCTATTCTTCCCTTTTTTGGAATTGCAAATGATTGTGCTTTGAAAATCTCATTTTTCAAGATTTCCCATCCTTCCTGTACATTTTTGTCCTTAAGGATATCCAGCCATTGGATCCCTCCGATTCTGTTTCTGAGTCCCTTAAAATCTGCCTTTCTGAAATCTAACCTTGAAGTCTGAGTCTTCACAGGTCTTCCTCCTCTAGTTATCCAAAATTCTAAAATAGCATGGTCTCTACCTCCTAAGGTACCAGCCACTCTTACCTCCTCAACCATTTCCTCCCTGTTTAGAAGGATTAGATCCAAGGTAGCAGATCCCCTTGTTTTCTCCTCTACCTTTTGGAAGATAAAGTTGTCAGCAAGAGAGGATAAGAATTTCCTGGACCTGTTAGTTTTGCCTGAGAGAGATTCCCAACAAATGTCTGGATAGTTGAAATCTCCCATGACCACTATGTCATATTTTTTGGAGAACTTGGCCATTTGATGCATAAAGAGTTCATCCATATCTTCAGCTTGCATAGGCGGCCTGTAAGTAAATGCCTACAATGGAGTCCTTTCCATTGTTTGCTCCTTGTATTCTCACAGTTTCCAAAGAACTCCCAGTCTCTGAAGCTTCAATCTCTGTGCAGATATACACTTTTCTAACATACAATGCGACACCTCCTCGTTTATCAAGTCTGTTTCTTGCAAATAAGTTGTATCCTTCTAGCCTTGTATTCCAATCATGTGTATTGTCCCACCAAGTTTCAGTGATTCCAATGACATCATATTTCTTTTCCTGCATTAGTAGTTCCAATTCTCCTTGTTTGTTGCCCATGCTTTGTGCATTTGTACACAAACATTTTAGTTTGTGATTGGTTTCTCTTCCTCCAATATTTTTATTATTTCGATTTTTTTGTCTTTGTTCTTCCTTTTCACTTCTAATAGCAGAGTTCTCAATAGCATTTGTCAGGTGTATGGATTTTTCTGGCCTTTTGCTTTCCTTCCCACATTGTTCTAGTTTAAAGCTCTCCTGATGAGTGTATCAAGGCGACTTCCAAATACATGTTTTCCAGTCTTCTTAAGGTGCACCCATCTCTAGCAAGTAGTCCATCGTATAGGTAATTCACTCCGCGATCCAGAAATCCAAATCCTTGCTGACGGCAAATGATCTCCTGAGGACTCCTCACCTGGTTTACCAATGTCCTCCTTTCAGCTGCAACGGCCAAAACCCAGTGTTCTTGGAGCTTGCGGAGACTCTTCACTTATCCCAGAATGAACTGGAATATCCAAATGATCTCCTGAGGACTCCTCCCCTGGTTTACCGATGTCCTCCTTTCAGCTGCAACGGCCAAAACCCAGTGTTATTGGAGCTCGAGGAGACTCTTCACTTATCCCAGAATGAACTGGGAATATGCAAATGATCTCCTGATCACTGATTTGATACTTTGCAATAGGCATCAGGCAGGGAAGGAGGTGTCTCAGCTCCTGCACTTTGCAGGCACTGAGAAGAAACCTTGCCTGAAGGACCCTGCAGCCATCTTATGGCAAGGGTCTCCATGGAGACAATCAGGACAAGCTGTTTGATTTATACACCTTTTTCTAATCCAGTATTGGTTTTGCTTTATTGTTTTTTTGATTCTCTGTGGGTATGTGGAACTCTCTTATCCAGTATTGGTCTGATCTATTGTATGGCTTGTTTCACATATATTTATAACTCTCTAATCCAGTATTCATCTCGCCACACGGACTAGGCCTTTGACTTGATCGATATATTCTGGAACGTACAAGGCAGCATACATTGTGCATATATGTGCTGTATCCTATAAACTATATTTGAAATTTCCTTAGGTCTGAACTTGTTTACCTACTGAGTGGCCCGAGATTGCAGATCATTAGGTCACGTTTTGTTTGTGCACTATAGGAACGAATGTGTTTTTTAGCAATTTATCATTAAATATTGGTTTTTAAAGAGTTATATGTACGCACTTGTTTTCTTCCCTTTTTAGTATATTTTTCTTTTGAATTGTCAATTATATTTCTCATATTAGGGGGTTGTCTAATCTACAAATCTGGTATACTAGGAAAACCAATCATTTCATGTGCAAACACCCTTTATTAGCAAATTTCTGCATGGCATATAACATCTACTTAAACCTTTGGTGTGATGAACACACACCTCACCACCCCGCCTGATGTCACTATTATGTCAGATTGATCACGTAATGCGGTCTCCCCACTGTGATAGCTGAACCAGCATTTTTTCTTAGAGCTAGCATTTTTCTAAAGTTCAGAGGCCTTGGTTTCTTTTTAACCAACAGGCTGACGTGTACCAGGAGACAAGATAAGATGTTCCTCATTTTAGTCAATACAATACACCCCCGCCTGAGAAGAGACACTCTGTGCTAGGAGCTAAACAGGGCCAAAAGGCAAGAATGGAGTTTTTAAATTGAAACTAGCATTTTATGTTTATGTTGTATTAACTGCCATATATGGTAATTCCGCTTCCTGCTTCAGGGGTGTATATAAATCCCTTTGTTAGCAATAAACCGCAGAGCTTATTGACGCACCCTTTGGTCTGTGTCTTATTCTCTCTGGTACCACATTCCGAGGAGGAAAGGGTTAACGAGATAACAGCGACGACAGCTGGCGCCCGAACAGGGGCCTGAGTTATTTTACTCTGAGGAATCCCGACCGGTCCAGAGACGTGGGATGAGCGGAGCTCTCTGTTGGTGATATACATACAGCTCTGAGGTAAGAATACTTATTATATTCTACCTAAAATCTATATCACTGTATAGTGGACTCCCTCTTCCCCGAGCGGTCGGCTTTCCAGGTAATTCACAGGTATTCCTGGCTCAGGTCCCTTTGAACCAGTACATATCAAAAAACTGACCGGCACATCCAAACTTAGATTCAGTGTGAACAGGTGCTAAACCTAGAGTCACCAACTCATATACATACAAGAAGAAAAGGTAGCACACTGTAGCGCTATAGCTTGCAAACACGAAATATGAAAAATATGAAAAATGAATTACATCATTACCTTAGAAATATGAAAAATTGAGAAGTCTTAGCGCATAAGATGGCCAAATTATGTGAGCCTGATAGCCACGTCAAGGCTCTTCTCGTATATCAGGTCCCTAACTAATGCCTATCCTCGCTTTAGAAAAGTCTGTCGGCATGGGAACCTATGAATCCTCTTTTCAGACTAAAATCTACATCTCTGTGGAGGGGTGATGAACCTGCTGTAATTAAAAGGCCTGTGACCACCAGGTGGAGTGCTCAGGCAGAAGGTAAATGAATACATATCAAAAAACTGACCGGCACATCCAAACTTAGATTCAGTGTGAACAGGTGCTAAACCTAGAGTCACCAACTCATATACATACAAGAAGAAAAGGTAGCACACTGTAGCGCTATAGCTTGCAAACACGAAATATGAAAAATATGAAAAATGAATTACATCATTACCTTAGAAATATGAAAAATTGAGAAGTCTTAGCGCATAAGATGGCCAAATTATGTGAGCCTGATAGCCACGTCAAGGCTCTTCTCGTATATCAGGTCCCTAACTAATGCCTATCCTCGCTTTAGAAAAGTCTGTCTGCATGGGAACCTATGAATCCTCTTTTCAGACTAAAATCTACATCTCTGTGGAGGGACCTGATATTTTTCATATTTTTCATATTTCGTGTTTGCAAGCTATAGCGCTACAGTGTGCTACCTTTTCTTCTTGTATGTATATGAGTTGGTGACTCTAGGTTTAGCACCTGTTCACACTGAATCTAAGTTTGGATGTGCCGGTCAGTTTTTTGATATGTATTCATTTACCTTCTGTCTGAGCACTCCACCTGGTGGTCACAGGCCTTTTAATTACAGCAGGTTCATCACCCCTCCACAGAGATGTAGATTTTAGTCTGAAAAGAGGATTCATAGGTTCCCATGCAGACAGACTTTTCTAAAGCGAGGATAGGCATTAGTTAGGGACCTGATATATGAGAAGAGCCTTGACGTGGCTATCAGGCTCACATAATTTGGCCATCTTATGCGCTAAGACTTCTCAATTTTTCATATTTCTAAGGTAATGATGTAATTCATTTTTCATATTTTTCATATTTCGTGTTTGCAAGCTATAGCGCTACAGTGTGCTACCTTTTCTTCTTGTATGTATACGAGTTGGTGACTCTAGGTTTAGCACCTGTTCACACTGAATCTAAGTTTGGATGTGCCGGTCAGTTTTTTGATATGTATTCATTTACCTTCTGCCTGAGCACTCCACCTGGTGGTCACAGGCCTTTTAATTACAGCAGGTTCATCACCCCTCCACAGAGATGTAGATTTTAGTCTGAAAAGAGGATTCATAGGTTCCCATGCAGACAGACTTTTCTAAAGCGAGGATAGGCATTAGTTAGGGACCTGATATACGAGAAGAGCCTTGACGTGGCTATCAGGCTCACATAATTTGGCCATCTTATGCGCTAAGACTTCTCAATTTTTCATATTTCTAAGGTAATGATGTAATTCATTTTTCATATTTTTCATATTTCGTGTTTGCAAGCTATAGCGCTACAGTGTGCTACCTTTTCTTCTTGTATGTATATGAGTTGGTGACTCTAGGTTTAGCACCTGTTCACACTGAATCTAAGTTTGGATGTGCGGGTCAGTCTGTTGAAAACAGTGAACCTGTGGATGAATGCGTGTGATTACTTACAGGGAAAGACTGAAAAATTAGGAGACGGACATTACAGACTGACAAAAACAGGGATGACTGATTTACCCTCCTGTTTGCCCCCTACGTTACCTCCACACCAGTATCAGACCTTCCCACAGACTTCCCACGAACCGAACTGTTGGGTCTGCCCCAGGTGTGGACAGCAAAATCCCCTGACGGTAGATGTCTGTGTAGGTTGCGGTGGACCCAGACCTCCCTCGGCAAATTTATTTCCAATGAGGACAGTAGTGGTACCTGGTACCCCAGGTGCTGCGGGAGGCGAGGAGGGCGGACTAGCTCCAGGCGCCCCCGGACAGCAGTGTTGTACAGACCATGGAGCCCTTCAGAGCAGTTGGCTCTAATAACGCAACTCCCGGACCCTTCACAGTCACCAATGGGGTTCGCTAGAATGTTAGCTACAATGCAGGATACGTATAAAGCAACTAGACAGGATCTGGAAGCACTTATAAAAGGGAAATTGGCAGATGAAGCTAGATACGATAGACTGATAGATGAGACATACAAGTGTTATGTTGGTAGGAACGGACCTGATAATGCAGAAGTCAATGACGCAGAAGCAGGGGTTATGTTTACAGAAGCGTTGAAAAAAAGCATGTAAGGATAGACAGGCAGAGGAGGAAGTTACACTAGTTCAGGGAAAGGAAGAAGAGCCAAAAGATTATTTCTGGGCTCTAAGAAAAACTTGGGTGGAAATGGGTTTTGTCCCAGAAAACAAGACTAGTGAGAGAGTACTAGCAAGTTCATATATGAATGGGTTGAAAAAGGAAGTGACAGAAAAGCTGAAAGTAAGTAGACCAGATTGGAGGTCAGTTAAAGCAGAGGATCTAGCCAGAATAGCACAGGGGCACAACATGATTTAGCGCAGGCAAAAAGAGAAGCAAGGTTACATGCTGTAGGTACTCGTCCTGCAAACAGCAGGGAGGGGAGACGTGTGCCAGGAGGTGGACAGAAGTTGTGCTACGGATATAAGAAACCAGGACATTTCAGGAGAGATTGCAGAAACTGGTAGCAAGTGGTGTTTTAGTTAAAACCTAGCCCCCACCTTCGGCATCTCTGCAGCTAGGTTTCTTATCAGTGGCCTTGACAGTAAACTCCAGCTTCAGCTTCCCCCTTCAACTACGAGATTTAACTCTCTATGTATCGGCTGGTACAAGATATATATATACTTTTGTTCCAGATATCTCAGGATGCTGCTTGGTTCACAGTTATCGATTTTGCCAATGTTATTTTTATAATATGTTGATGACTTACTGATTTGTGCCCCCTCCAGGAAACAGTGTGGCACTGCAACAATATCACTCATGTTGTTTCTGTACCAAGCTGGATGTAAAGCGTCAAAGGATAAACTGCAATTTTGTAAATCTTCAGTTATCTTTTTGGGACATTGCATTACACCAGGGGCGCGACATCTGACCAGCGCTCGCAAAGAAGCTGTACAGAATTTTCCTATTCCTGTTAATGTTGCCGCTCTTAGGACATTTCTTGGACTGGTTTCCTACTGCAGACAGTGGATACATGCTGTATCAATCCTCATTCAGCCTCTCTATGACTGTATCACCATGGTGCCTTTTAAACTAACTCCTGAAGGTATAGACTGTTTTTATTCTCTCAAAAACAGGATTGTGGCAGCTCCAGCGCTAGGAACCCCCAACTATGAACTACCATTCACCCTGTATCTCCACGAACAGCAGGGACACGCGGCAGGGGTATTGACTCAGTCACATGGTGACAATCAAAGGCCTGTAGCCTATTTCAGTGGAAGACCAGATGCAATGGCTAGAGGTGCCCCATCCTGTGTACGGGCATTACATGCTGTAGGACTATTGCTCCACAAATCGTCAGACATCGTGCTTGATCATCCACTGACAGCACTTACACCTCATAATGTATACACCATACTGAACCAGGTGCAACCGGCACACCTTTCAGCTGCACGTCACCTTCAATTGCAATGTGCACTTTTAATGCCTCCAAATGTTTCTTTGCAGAGATGTACCACACTTAATCCTGCCACGTTGTTACCTCTCTCGGATCTAAAGGAGGGGTCAGGTACGGTATTGCACAAAGAAGATCCAAGAGAGGAGATTCCTCATGATTGTGTTCAGCTTATGGCACAGGAAACAGCAGGCCTACCCACAGTGTTTGAAACTGAAAGACTTAATGCTGATTTTGAATTTTTTGTAGATGGATCTCGCCACCAAGATGACTCAGGTACCTTCCACATCGGGTATGCCATCGTCTCCCTGAATGCAGTAATCAAAGCAGAACCAATGCTCCCACATCAGTCAGCCCAGGAGGCTGAACTTAAGGCTCTGACCGAGGCCTGTAAGATAGCTGAAGGTAGAATTGTTAACATCTACACAGATTCTAGATACGCATTCAGTATAGCTCATGATTTTGGTCCAATTTGGAAATCTAGAGGATTCCTGACGGCAGCAGGACATCCATTAAAAATGCTGACGCAGTCCAGCAGTTAATTGATGCATTACAATTACCAAAAGAGGTAGCTGTCATAAAAGTTAAAGTACATACCAGACGCACTGATCAGGTGAGTAAAGGAAACGCAATGGCCGATGCAGCAGCAAAAACAGCAGCCAGTAGACCACTCCAAGGGGTAACGATGCACCAGGTAAGCGCTCCCAAAAATCCCTTTGTGTCGGAGGATGCCTTTTATCCCAGATGCAGGCTCAGGTGCGCCAGGAGGAAGTAGAAAAGTGGGAAAAAGAAGGTGCATGTCTGAATGAAGCAAATGGGGTATGGGGAAGAGGGATGCGTCGATGCCTTCCAAGGGCGTTGTACCCTGCGGTCGCCCAGATGTTACATGGGCCAACCCACCAGTCCAAAACTGCTGTAATGAGCGTCATGCAGAAGCATTGGGTGGCACCAGGCTTTTCCACCTGTATAGAAGGTTTGAGCCAGGGATGCATGGTATGTGCTACACATAATCAGGGAAGGGTAGTCAAGACACCACCCAAACACACCCCTGGGCCCCTCTATCCTTTCCAGAGACTGCAGATTGATTATATTCAGCTGCCAAAATCAGGGTCATGGGAATACGTGTTGTGGTGTTTTGATTTATTCTCAGGTTGGCCGGAGGCTTTCCTGATTGCCAAGGCTACGGCTGCGGCAACCGCAAAGAAGCTGCTTGCGGAGGTGGTGTGCAGGTATGGAGTACCAGAGGTGATCGAAAGTGACAGAGGTACACATTTCACAGGTGAAATAATGAATGAAGTCTTGACAGCTCTGGGAATTCATCAAGCTTTTCATACCCCATATCATCCACAAAGCAGTGAAAAAGTAGAAAGACTAAATGGGACATTGAAGTTAAAAATCCAAAAGGCCATGGCTGAAACAGGGAAATCTTGGCCTGAATGTTTACCATTAGCCCTATACTCAGTAAGGTATACTCCAAATAGGAGAACTGGACTTTCTCCGTATGAAGTACTATTTGGCAAAGTGCCTAGTTTAGGATGTTTCTTTCCCCAAGCACTGGAAATGAGTAACCATGTATTAAGCTCATATGTAAGGGATTTGCATAAAAGACTTAAGAAAGTACATGATAATGTCTTCAGTCCTCTTCCAGATCCGAACCAGGATCCTGGGAGTCACAGCCTGCAGCCCGGAGACTGGGTAGTCATTAAAAGACAAGTGAGAAAGAGTCTGGATCCGAGATTTGATGGACCTTTTTAAGTTCTACTGACGACAAGTACCGCAGTCAAGCTACAAGGCAAGGAAACTTGGATCCACGCATCACATTGTAAGAAGATCCTTGGAGAGCCTCCAGAAGAGGAATGATGCTACTAATGACGTTTGCTTGCATCCTTGCAGTAACGGATGCTTGGAACAGACTTAGCCGTGTAGATGGTGCATGATGAGTAATATTTCAAAGTTTATAGATTTGGCACACCGATTAGTATTACAGCATTCAGCTATATGGAACCTTCCACCATCAATGTATTGGGTATGTGGGGACAAGGCATTTAAGTGGCTTCCAGTAGGAGTCACCGGGAAATGCACCCTAGCTAGATTGACACCAACCACCTATCTCATCACTCCAGATAGATTAAATCCATTGTCTATTCCAAAACATACACTACATAAACGATCTGCAGATAATAGACCTCGCCCAAATGGGAGACCACACATAGTGGAGATGGGGATAGCAAATACATTTTTCAGCGCATTATTTATCTACCCTATGATAACTCAGACGTGGGATAAGTTGGTAGAATCCACAGATTACCTAGATGAGCAAATATGGGATATTTTAGATATCATCAATGGGTCCCTTGCAGTACAGAACCAGCTAATTATTGTTACTAACCAACATACCCTCGTGTTAGATTACCTGACTGCAGCTCAAGGAGGGATGTGCCAGATTATTGGACCTGCATGTTGTCATTATATTGATAATTCTAGTGTTTTAACCCTTAAACATAAGCTAGAGGATGTCATAAAGTTAAGGAAACTATATGATGAGGCAAATCTGAAGAATCAAGATTCATGGTGGGCAAATACTTTCTCCTTTCTTAACCCCGCAAATTGGTTCAAAGGTATAGGGGGATGGCTGACTGGGATAATACATGCTGGCCTACAGGTTTTATTGATATGTCTTGCCATCTATTTAGTGTTTAAAATTTGTTTGATGTGTATTAAACGATGTACTAGGACACAGAGGAGGTATGAAGATGTGTATTGATCAAATGAAGGAACAAAAGGAGGGAAATGTGATAGCTGAACCAGCATTTTTTCTTAGAGCTAGCATTTTTCTAAAGTTCAGAGGCCTTGGTTTCTTTTTAACCGACAAGCTGACGTGTACCAGGAGACAAGATAAGATGTTCCTCATTTTAGTCAATACAATACACCCCCCGCCTGAGAAGAGACACTCTGTGCTAGGAGCTAAACAGGGCCAAAAGGCAAGAATGGAGTTTTTAAAGTGAAACTAGCATTTTATGTTTATGTTGTATTAACTGCCATATATGGTAATTCCGCTTCCTGCTTCAGGGGTGTATATAAATCCCTTTGTTAGCAATAAACCGCAGAGCTTATTGACACACCCTTTGGTCTGTGTCTTATTCTCTCTGGTACCACATTCCGAGGAGGAAAGGGTTAACGAGATAACAGCGACGACACCACTTTCACCAACATGACATTCTGCACCCCATGGGGACATGCAAGGTCAGCTAGGTACAGTTTTACACAGACACCCACTGTCCACAGGGGCCTAGGAAGGCACAGGGAGTGAGAGGATATAGCCCATACAGTCACTTATGTGGCACGCTCGCCCTCAACCATGACGATCCAAAAGCCTTACAGGGGGTCTCGATCCGTTCTAGCACCACAGGGTGGAGATATACGCAGAATAGCTAGTAGGAGCCAAGTAGCAAAGCTGTGTTTTGGTCTCAGTGCGTAACAGGGGCCCTGCTGTATCCGACAGCGCCAAAACCGCCTCCCTAGGACCGTCCATTAAGGAGTTATGACCCATCTTAGGTTCTGGAGTTTTTAGCTGCTAGAGGCAAGGGGAGGGTATTTAGGTTCAACCCAGAGGGCAGGAGGGGAGTGACTCAAATGGGATAAAAGCCATCTCAAGGCAATGTGGTCTCTCTCTGTTATGCTTGCAGTTCACTTCGAAAGTGGGGGCCATGTAAAGTAAAGTGCTGTGAAGAACCTAGGATCAGTTGGTAGCCCATGCCCCTTTTGGCCCAGCACACACATGGTCGAACATCAACCCAGTAATTGACATGGTCCATCTACTTATATCTGTTGTACTTCACCCATATTTACATATCTGACCACTGAATATATAATCTCTGTGTATATAGTACATTGCCTAATGTGCTCTTAAGGAGATTAAATATACCGTATATACTCGAGTATAAGCCAAGATTTTCAGTCCATTTTTTAGGGCTGAAAGTGCCCCTCTCGGCTTATACTCGAGTCATATACCAGGGGGTCGACGGGGGAGAAGTAGCGCAGCTGTCCTATATACTCACCCCCTCCTGGCACGGTCTCTGCAGCCCCCTGCTTCTCCCATGGTCTCCGGTGCCTGTGTTCAGCGGTCACGTGGTACCGCTCATTAAAGTCATGAATATGAGTATATTCAATGCTTTAATGAGCGGTACCATGTGACCGCTTAAGTTAGGAATAGCTGCTGGAGACAGTGGGCGAAGAGCAGGGGCTGCAGAGACCGCCCCAGGAGGAGGTGTGTTATGATTTTGTAACAGAGGAGGATACTAGAAAAATAGGCTAGGCAACCACACACCCAGAGAGGTTGGTAACTTAGCAGATTGCAGACCCCTAAACTGACAACACAACTAGAATTAGCCATGGGACGTACATATGATGCCCTTGACGCCTCGACACAACCAAAGAGTTAACTAAGCCTAAAGAGAGAACGGGGAAAGCTAAACTGCCCCGGAATAGAGCCCCAAAGGAATAGATAGCCCCCAAACATATATTGCCGGTGAGACAAATGAAGTACAAAACACAGGCAGAAAATAGTGTGAGCAAATGTTGGGGCCCAAACTGTCTAGATAGAACAGGGCAGGAAAGGATACTCTCTGCAATCCTGCAGAAACCCTAAGAAAAATTCCAACACGTCTGATATGCAAAAATACTGAGGCCACACGACCTCTCCCCACTAAATCGGAACTCTGGTGTGAACTGGACGCCAAACAACAGATATTGAAATAACAGTAGACTAGAAATACTGAAAAGACTGACATAAGCTGTGGTAAAGGAAAACAGAGACCAGCACATGTCCCAGCAGGGAATCCGGCTGAACTCACACCAGCAAGGCAGAGAACAGAGAAAAGCAAAACAGGAAAAAAATGCAACAGATTAAAACAGACAAATAACTTATCTGAAAGATGCAGGACAAAGCTGGGAGCAAGCCAACTTCCAAAAGGCTCAGGGAGAAACCAAAATCACAAGCAACCACTAAGGGAAGGCTGCTCATTTAAATCTCTCCAGTCAGTAACACCTGACCCCCAATCATCCTTTTCAGGTGATTGACCTCTGTCAGCCAGACCAGCTCCATTACCAGCAGCAGCCACCAGAGGGAGCCCAAACTCAGAAGACAGATCCAAAGTGTTCACAACAGTACCCCCCTTGAGGAGGGGTCACCGAACCCTCACTCAAGCCACCAGGCCAATCAGGATGGGCCCGGTGAAAGGCGCGAACCAATCTCTCGGCATGAATGTCAGAAGCAAACACCCACGAATTATCCTCCTGACCATAACCTTTCCACTTGACCAAGTACTGGAGTCTCCGTCTAGCCAGACGAGAATCCAATATTTTCTCTACTTCATACTCCAGATTGCCCTTAACCAATACAGGATCAGGAGGCGCAGCCATGGAAACTACTGGCTCAACCAACCTTTTAACAAAGATTTATGAAAGACATTGTGAATCTTAAACGTTCCTGGAAGAGCCAAACGGAAAGAAACGGGATTAAGGATTTCCAAAATCTTATAAGGTCCAATGAACCTTGGCATAAATTTTGGAGACATAACCTTCATAGGAATATTTTTTAAGGACAACCAAACCATGTTACCTACTTTAAACCGGTGACCATCAGTCCTATGCCGGTTGGCGAATCATTGGGCCTTCTCCTGAGAGTGAGACAACTTATCCACAACATGATTCCAAATCTGCTGCATTCTCTCTACCATAGAATCAACAACTGGACAGGCTGAAGCCTCCACTTGCCCTGAAGAAAACCGAGGATGAAACCCGAAGTTGCAGAAAAAAGGGGACATAAAAGTGGCAGAACTAGCCCTATTATTTAGAGCAAATTCAGCCAAGGGCAAAAAAGAGACCCAATCATCTTGATCAGCAGACACAAAACAACTCAGATAAGTTTCCAAAGTCTGGTTTGCTCTCCAAGTCTGCCCATTGGTCTGAGGGTGAAACGCAGAGGAGAAGGACAACTGAATTCCCAGTTGAGAACAAAAGGCTCTCCAAAATCTGGAAACAAACTGGACTCCTCGGTCAGACACAATGTTCACCGGAATGCCGTGCAAACGAACCACCTGCTGAAAAAATAAAGGCACCAACTCGGAAGTGGATGGCAACTTTGGCAGTGGTACAAGATGGACCATCTTGGAAAATCTATCACAGATGACCCAGATAACAGTCATTCTCTGAGAGACAGGGAGGTCGGAAATAAAATCCATTGAGATATGTGTCCATGGCCTCCTGGGCACCGGAAGTGGCATTAACAATCCACTGGAGCGAGAACATGGTTTGGAACGAGAACAAGTCCCACAGGACTGCACAATATTCCTGACATCACGAGATAAAGCAGGCCACCAAAAAGACCGACTCACCAAATCTCTGGTACCAAAAATACCGGGATGACCAGCTAACGCGGAGCAATGAATTTCAGACATTACTTTCCTCCTCCATTGGTCCGGGACATACAATTTCCCCATAGGGCATTGTTGAGGTTTATCCTCCTGAAATATCTCCAGGGCAAGTCTCAAATCGGGTGAGATAGCGGAAAGAACCACACCCTCATTTAGAATGGTAGTAGGCTCAGTCACATCAAGAGAATCCGCAAAAACTCCTAGGGAGGGCATCAGCCTTAATATTCTTAGTGCCCGGAAGAAAGGAGACCACAAAATTAAAACGAGTGAAAAACAAGGCCCACCTAGCCTGTCTAGGATTCAATCACTTGGCTCATTCGAGATAGATCAAGTTCTTGCGGTCGGTAAGGACCACAACTTGATGTTTGGCTCCCTCCAACCAATGTCGCCACTCTTCAAAAGCCCACTTCATAGCCAATAATTCTCAATTCCCCACATCATAATTACGTTCAAATGGGGAAAATTTTCGAGAAAAGAAGGCTCAAGGGTTAATCTCAGAGGTTACAGGATCCCTTTGGGACAAAACGGCTCCTGCACCAATCTCAGAAGCATCTATCTCCACCTGAAATGGGAGAGAAACATCAGGTTGCGGTAGAACAGGAGCAGAAGTGAATCTCCGCTTAGGCCTCTTTCACACATCCGTTTTTTTGTGTCAGGCATAATCCGTCGAACAACTGAAGGGACGGATCCGGCGCTGAAATGAAAAAAACTGATGCAACGGATCCGTTTTTTTGCTGGATCCGACCTGAACTGATCCGGTTCCATTCACTTTTATTATTTTCGGCTGCCTGATGCGCCGCTTCAGGCACTATCAGGCGGGTCCGGCAAACAAAGAAAACTTTGCATGCACCGTTTTGTCCAGCCGCCGGAATGTACATTCCCGCCGGATGCGGACAAAAACGGATACAACGCAATGACATCAGGCACGATTCGGCGCTAATGAAAGTCAATGGTAAAAAAAACGCATCCGGTACCGGATCCGTTTTTTTAACAACACGCCGGATCGTGCCTGAAGTCAAAAAACGGATGTGTGAAAGAGGCTTTAAGCTCCTGAAACGCCGAAACTGCCTCCGGAGACAAATTCACCACATCAGCGCCCTTTTTGGTCAAATCCGCCAGTGGTTTCACAATAGCAGAAAAATTACTTATGAATTTACCGTAAAAATTAGCAAAACCTAAAAATTTCTCAAGAGCCTTCAAGGAAGTGGACTGAACCCAATCATAAATGGCCTGAACCTTGACCGAGTCCATTTCAATAGCGGACAGAGACTAAATAAATAACAAAAACACATTTTTTTGTACACCAAAGAGACATTTTGGTCCCTTAACATACAAAGTACTTTCTTTCAAAATCCGGAATACAATCCGAACATGTTCCACATGAGAATCCCAGTCATTGGAAAAAATCTAAATATCGTCCAAATAAACGATCAAAAACTTGTCCACAAAGTCACGGAAAATATCATTCATGAAAGATTGGAAGACGGAAGGGGCATTAGCGAGCCTAAAAGGCATCACTAAGTACTCAAAATGCCCCTCAGGAGTATTAAATGCCATCTTCCATTCATCACCGTGCTTAATGCGAATAAGATTATACGCCCCCCTAAGGTCAAGCTTGGTAAACCAACTAGCACCTTTCACTCTGGAGAATAAATCGGAAATCAGGAGTAATGGGTACGGATATTTAACAGTGATTTTATTAAGGAGACGATAGTCAATACATGGCCTCAATGAGCCATCCTTCTTGGCCACAAAGAAAAAGCCGGCACCTAAAGGTGAAGAGGACGGTCTGATATGGCCCTTCTCCAATGACTCTTTGATATTAGATCGCATAGCATCATGTTCAGGTACAGATAAATTGAAGAGCCGACCCTTGGGAAATTTACAACTGGGCACTAACTCGATTGCGCAATCATAACTCCTGTGAGGAGGCAAAGACGCAGACTTACTCTCACTAAACACATCAGAGAAGTCAGCCAAATAGTCAGGGATATCCTGAGACTGGGGAGAGGTAGAGAAAACAGTAGTGTCACTAAGAACACATTGACAACCCCAACTAACCACAGACACAGACTTTCAATCCAGAACAGGATTATGGGTCTGCAACCAAGGAAAACCTAGTACAATAATGTCATGTAAATTATGTAACACCAAAAATTTACAATTCTCTTGGTGGTCCGGGACTACCCGCATAATCACCTGGGTCCAAAACTGGGGTTTATTCTTCGCTAAAGGGGTAGCATCAATACCCCTCAAAGGAATAGGAGTCGGCAGAGGTACCATGGGAAAACCACAACGTTTGGCAAAGTCAAAATCCATCAGGTTCCAGGCTGCTCCTGAATCAACAAAAGTCTTAAGGCCCCGTCTCACATAGCGACACACCAGCGATCCCGACAACGATCAGGATCGCTGGTGTGTCGCTACATGATCGCTGCTGAGCTGCCAAACAGGCAGCTCAGGCAGCGATCAGGACAGCGACACTGCGGGTAACGTCGCCTAGTTACCCGCAGTGTACGTTGGATACCAGCCCGCTGATGCAAGGAGCTGGTAACCAAGGTACATATCGGGTTTCCAGGCGCTGCGCGGTGCATGGAAACCCAATGTGTACCTTGGTAACCAGCTCCCCTGCAGCAGCGCGCTGGTTTTCAACGTACACATCGGGTTTCCAGGCACAGCCACGCGCCTGGAAACCCGAAGTGTACCTTGGTTACCAGCTGATCGCTGGTCTCCTGCCTGCCACACGCAGTGATGCGTGCTGGCCAGCGGGAGACCAGCGATCAAAAAAAAGTCCAGGTATTTCTGACACGACCAGCGATTCACAGCAGGGGCCTGATCGCTGGTACGTGTCAGACATAGCGATCTCGCTATGTGAGACGGGCCGTTAGCAGAAAATGAAGATAAGGAGCAGATCAAGGTAGCCGTCAAGAGGAATTTAGGCTGTACATTGCCCAAAACAAATGAGTAAGCAAAACGTTTTCCCGCTTAGGGCAGACGGAAATGGTATGAGAGGCGTTCCCACAAAAGAACTTATTATGCCTTCTAAACTCTTGACGTTGAGCCCTAGAAACAACTCTACCACACTGCATGGGCTCAGAGATTTGTTCAAAAGGCAACACCGCCTCTCGCATAGTTTTACGTTCACGTAAACATCTGTCAATTTGAATGGCTAATGACAGAGTTGTTGAGACCAGAAGGGACAGAAAATCCCACCATAACATCTTTTACAGTTTCTGCCAGACCTTTCCAAAATAGAGCCGCTTGGGCATCATCGTTCCATTTATTAAGGACTGCCCACTTTCGGAATTTCTGACAATATAACTCTGCCGCTTCCTGACCCTGGTTAAATGCCAATAAGGTTTTCTCAGCTTGATCAATAACATTAGGTTCATCATACAACAACCCGAGAGACTGAAAAAACGCATCCACATTAGCCAAAACAGGATCCCCAGGTGTCAGGAAAATGCCCAGTCCTGAGGGTCACCGCGCAACAGGGAGATGACAATTTTAACCTGCTGCACCTGAGTTCCCCGAGGAATTAGGTTTCAAGGCAAAAAACAATTTACAATTATTCTTAAAGTTCAAAAATTTAGACCGATCTCCAAAAAATAAATCAGAAATAGGAATCTTAGGTTCTACAGTAGACAACTGAGCGAGATAGGCAGAAATTCTCCGAACTTCAGCAGCAAGCTGCTCAACACGATCAGACAAATGCTTAGTCTCCATTAAAGAAAAAATCGTCCTACGGCCCCAAGAGAAGAAGAGGAAAAAATATATAAAAAATTCAGACACTTTTTTTTTTTTTCTATTCTTTCCTTCTTTAGAGTACCCTAGAATCTACAGTGTGGCCGGTGATTCTGTTATGATTTGGCAACAGAGGAGGATACTAGAAAAATAGGCTAGGCAACCACACACCCAGAGAGGTTCGTAACTTAGCAGATTGCAGACCCCTAAACTGACAACACAACTAGAATTAGCTGTGGGACGTACATACGATGCCCTAGACCAGTGATGGCTAACCTTGGCACTCCAGCTGTTGTAAAACTACAACTCCCAGCATGCCCTTGCAACCTGCAGCAGTTGAGGCATGCTGGGAGTTGTAGTTCTCCAACAGCTGGAGTGCCAAGATTCGCCATCATTGCCCTAGGCGCCTCGACACAGCCAAAGAGTTAACTTAGCCTAAAGAGAGAACGGGGAAAGCTAAACTGCCCCGGAGTAGAGCCCCAAAGGAATAGATAGCCCCCAAACATATATTGCTGGTGAGACAGATGAAGAACAAAACACAGGAAGAAAATAGTGTGAGCAAATGCTGGGGCTCAAACTGTCTCGATAGAACAGGACAGGAAAGGATACTGTCTGCAATCCTGCAAAAACCCTAAGAAAAATTCCAACACGTCTGATATGCAAAAATACTGAGGCCACACGACCTCTTCCCCACTAAATCAGAACTCTGGTGTGAACTGGACGCCAAACAACAGATACTGAAATAACAGGAGACTAGAAATACTGAAAAGATTGACATAAGCTGTGGCAAAGGAAAACAGAGTCCAGCACAGGTCCCAGCAGAGAACCCGGCTGAACTCACACCAGCAAGGCAGAGAACAGAGAAAAGAAAAATGGGAAAAAATGCCAAAAAGCTCAGGAAGAAACCAAAATCACCGGCAACCACTAAGGGAAGGCTGGTCATTTAAATTTCCCCAGTCAGTAACACCTGACCCCCAATCATCCATTTCAGGTGATTGACCTCTGTCAGCCAGACCAGCTCCATTACCAGAAGCAGCCACCAGAGGGAGCCCAAACTCAGAAGCCAGATCCAAAGTGTTCACAACAGGGTGAGTATATGCGATATTCACCTGTCCCCATTCCACCGCTGCTCTGTCCTGTGGGTCCTCTCGCTGTGAATGTTCAGGTCAGAGTGCGTGATGACGTGGTTAGTGCGCGCCACGCCCTCTGCCTGAGCATTCACTGACAGAGGACCTGCAAGACAGCAGCATGCAGCAGTGGACCGGTGACAGGTGAATATCGCAGGTGCCGGAGCCTGAGCCAGCGGTGACACCGGCACCTGTCCCCCATAGCGCGCCGGTGTCCCCCGCCTGCTCATGATACCAGCACCTGGCCCCCAGCGACGAGAGGTACAGTACAGACCAAAAGTTTGGACACACCTTCTCATTCAAATCCCCAACAGTGTCACCAGCAAAGCACCCCCACATCATCACACCACCTCCTCCATGCTTCACGGTGGGAAACAGGCATGTAGAGTCCATCCGTTCACCTTTTCTGCGTGCAAAGCAGTAATCAAAGCAAAAGGTGGCTACTTTGAAGAACCTAGAATATAAGACATATTTTCAGTTGTTTCACACTTTTTTGTAAAGTGTAATGTATAATTCCACATGTGTTAATTCACTGTTTTGATGCCTTCAGTGTGATTCTACAATTTTCATAGGCATGAAAATACAGAAAAATCTTTGAATGAGAAGGTGTGTCCAAACTTTTGGTCTGTACTGTATGTCTTTTTTTATTATTATTCGCAGCAGCATATGGAGCATAATCTTTGGAGCATCTTATGGGGCAGCATGTGGGGCATAATATATGGGACAGCATCTTATGGGGCATAATATACGGGCAGCATATGGGACAGCATCTTATGGGGCATAATCTATGGAGCATCTTATGGGGCGTAATCTATGGAGCATTTTATGGGGCCATAAACTTTATGGAGCAGCATATGGGTCATATTCTATGGAGCATCTCATGGGGCCATTATTAACCTTTGTGCAGCATTATATGGGGCATATTTTGTATGGAGCATCTTATGGGGCCATCATGAACAGTATGGAGCATTATATGGGGCTCCTGATTCAATATGGATATTCAAAAACATTTAACCTACTTTAATTTTACTTTTATTGGTATCTATTTTTATTTTTGAAATTTACCAGTAGATGCCTCATTTTCCACCCTAGGCTTATACTCGAATTGATAAGTTTACCCAGTTTTTTGTGGCAAAATTAGAGGGGGGTCGGCTTATACTCGAGTATATACGGTAATAATTTAACTTGGGCTGCTCTTTTATCTTGATCCACAAAGCCACACGTCCGTTTCTCACCTTAACTTTCTATGCTACCGGGGTTGGTTTATGGCCTGATATAATCCCATTAACGGACCGGGCTTATACCTAATGAGGAACTGGTGGCACTCCTAAAGGGCTGACCAGGCACTGTTTCACTAGTGCTAATGAAAGAGGCCTCTGAGCCTATCAGGGTTGCCTTCCCGGGACCGTGTAGACAGGTGTCTGTGAAATACTGTACCAAGCTGACCTTATGTGACCCCAGGGGGTGCAGAAATATCACCCACACCTTGCCACCCTGCCTGACATCACTATTACGTCAGAAGGATCATGTAATGCAATCTCCCCACTTTCAACAGAAAGTGGGGAGATTGCATTAGGCTACTTTCACACATCAGGTTTTTTCCGTCAGGCACGATCCGGCTATTTTTTGGAACCGCCGGATCCGTTTTTTTCCCCATTGACTTATATCAGCACCGGATTGCGCCGCATGGCCTTGCGTTTCTTCAGTTTTTTGCCGGATCTGGCGAAAATTTTCATTCCGGCGTCTGGAAAAAACGGCTACAGTAACGATTTATATCTGCGGCGAAAAAACCGGATAACACCGGATACGGCGCTTCCGGCTTTTAGCTACAATGGATGTCTATGGGCACCGGAATGCGCCGAATCCGGTTTTTACATTGAGCATGCTCAGAACTAATTGGCCAGCCCCCAGGAAACATATATAAACAATGCCAGTGGGGCCCTGAGCCATTACCTTGCAGCCAGCCAACCACACAGGAGTCAGCCGCAGAGGAGCCATCCGCTGAGCATCCAGCAGCCGCCCAGCAGCCGCCCAGTAGCCTACAGCCGCAGAGCCAGGACAGCCAGGCCAACATGTCTTCTTCTTCTCGGAGCCCTCCCTCGCGTTGTCAGCGCTTAGAGGTAAAAAATGTTTTGGGTTTTGTTTTTATTTATGTATTTAGGTATATCACACTCTATCTCTGATATGCCAGCTCAGAGCACGTCATCCTAGTGCATCGGCTATTTGGCACAATAGCTGTGCTTCATTTTGTATCCACCCATATTTGTACCCTCAAGATGGTAAAATGGCCCCTAGAAAATGTTAATGCCCTGTGCAAGTTCCCTAGAAAAACAGTGACCAGATTTTACCTCTAGAAAGTAATGATGCCCTGTGTATTATTTTGATGGTCACATAAGTGCTCTTCTATGCCTATATTAATAAATACATATTAATCGATAATTTTTGTATAATAGGAATCTGCAGCTGAAGAGGTGCTCCCAGAAGAAGAACGAAGGGGTGGAGAGATACCTGGAGTGGGCTCGCAATTCGTAAGTTTCTTGCATGCATCGCAGAAACACATCATCACACTACACACAACACTTAGAAAACAATTTAGTACAGACTGGGGGGCAGAATGCGAGACATGGGGGCAGAATGGACATGTGGCAGAATGCAAGACATGGGGCAGAATGCGAGACAAGGGGCAGAATGTGAGACATGGGGCAGAGAATGCGAGACACGGGGCAGAATGGGAGACACATAGTGCAGGATCATGGGGCAGGATGGATACGATGTAGGCAAATGGGGCAGGATCGGGAGATCATATGGGGGCAGAATGGATACTCATGAGGGCAGGATGGGAGAACATATGGCTGAAGCCAGGAATGAGACACACAGGGGCCAGGATGGGGGATATTACCATAGGGGCTAATTAAGGGATATTATTACTGCAGTGATGTATTTATTTTATTTTTTTGAGAATACGGTTTTAAATGGGCGGTGGTCCTGGTACTGTGCAGAGCGACACTATGTCACCTTTTTTTTTATCTGGTGTATTGTAGAAGTTGGGAAAAAATTAAGCAATGTGTTCTGCAAGTGGAGCTTTAGAAAACTGTTATTTCCTGCAGAGATGAGCCCTGGCTGGAAGACGTGATGGCGGTCTGTGCTGGATGAAAGATGAAAAGCGAAGATGAAGGACTTCACCTAGAGACGTCACTGGTGAGTCAGTGTGTTACCTGTACACTATATACAGAGTTCCTGTATATAGTCACCAGTGATCACTGTATTACCTGTACACTGGCACTATATACAGAGGTCCTGTGCATAATGTCACCAGTGATCACTGTATACCTGTACCCACACTGCATACTAGGTACAGATCTCCTGTGTATAAAGGCACTTATGGTGATAGCATTATGGTTTTTTTTTTATTAATGATCAGTATTGTAGTATTCAGTCACCATGTGGTGGTAATATGTGGTCTGTGCATGGTGCGGTAGTATTTGTCCCTTGTATGTGCTATTATTCTGCCACTGTGGTAGTAATATGTGGTCTGGTCATGGTGTGGCTGTATTTGGTCCTTGTATGTGGTACTATTGGTCACCATGTGGTGGTAATATCTGATCTGGTCATGGCGCTGTAGTATTTTTCCCTTGTATGTGCTATTATTCTGTCACTGTGGTGGTGATATGTGGTCTGATCATGGTGTGGCTGTATTTGTTCCTTGCATGTGGTATTATAGGTCGCTACAGGGGTTGGGCAAAATAATGGAAACACCTAACGTTTTGGCATCATAATCTTCGAACATGTTATAAACATGCAAACCGTGACATATGGTAATGTTTTGCAGTTGATTATTTGTGTTATGTGATACGTGTATGTAAATTAACTGTTTGTTTTGCATAATTGTAAGAACATTGATGAGAAACCTGATACCAATGGCAGACCTCTCGGATTTTCAAAGAGGCCAAATTGTTGGTGCTGGTATGGCAGTCGCTAGTGTAACCGAAAGTGCCCGAATGCTTGGCTTGTCAAGAGGTACTGTCTCCAAAGTAATGACTGCGTTTGAAAGACAAGGAAAAACGTCCGCAGCAAAGCACAGGTCCGGCCGAAAGTCGAAGTTGACTGAGAGAGACTGTCGGACTCTAAAGCGAATTGTGAGAGAGGATCGCAAGACCACAGCTCCGAAAAGACGGATTTTGGTAAGACCTTACCTGTAAATCCTTTTCAGCGAAGGAAGGAAGGGAGACACACTAGTCATTACTAGCGGGTAGGCGGAGCCCACATAGGATAGAACACCTCAGATTAAAAAGAGTGTTGACCGGCCCCTCCAGCTTGGGCTCCTCCTACTCCAGCTCTCCAGTCGTACACAAGCTAAGGAAGAGCAAATATCACCAGCGGAGCAACATAACCCCTTCTGAAGGACTTCAGAGGAAGAAACAAGAATATAGGTTATGCATGTAACAGGAAAAAAACCACACAGTTCCAGGTACTACTCACTGAACCTGACTACTGCGATGAGCTGGCAATGCTGGAACAGAGCCTTAGCGCGCCGACCTCAGCCCAGATAATCGCTATCAGAGAAGGGTCACGCTGCATCTGAAAACACAACAACACACTTCTGCCATGGGAGGGAGCTGTATCTCCCTTCCTTCCTTCGCTGAAAAGGATTTTACAGGTAAGGTCTTACCAAAATCCGTCTTTCAGCAGCAGATTGGAAGGAAGGGAGACACACTAGTCATTACTAGTGGGACGTCCCAAAGCAGTCCAGAAATTAAGGGTGGGAAAAAACCAACAAAAAAAGGCAGATCCCAACAACCTAGGTAAATGCGCAACTAGCGCTAAACACAAGTTAACGAAAACTTTAAACTACAGCCGCCTGCAGGACCCTTCGTCCTAAGGCCGCATCAGCGGAAGCACTAACGTCCACCTTATAAAATTTTGTAAACGTGTGGACTGAGCGCCAGGTCGCCGCCCAGCAGAGCTGAGCTGCCGAGGCCCCTTGATGAAAAGCCCACGATGAACCCACAGCCCTCGTGGAGTGAGCTCGAATCTTAACCGGGCAAGGTTCGCCCTTAAGTCGGTAAGCCTCTAAAATGGCCGACCGAATCCAACGAGCTATAGAATCCTTGGAAGCTCGTTGACCACGTCGACGACCTGCTGGAATCACAAACAGAGAATCCGACTTCCGAAAACTTTGAGTAATAGACAAATAGAACTTCAAAGCCCGCACCAAATCCAATGTGTGCAAGGCCCGTTCCTTCGCATTCCTCGGCACCGGACAGAGCGAGGGTAACACAATATCCTGGTTAACATGAAATTGTGACAGCACCTTAGGTAGAAAGTCGCCCCGTGTGCGAAGCACTACGCGATCCGGGTGGAACTCCAGGAAAGGAGGCGAGCAAGAAAGAGCCGCCAACTCAGAAACCCTTCTCAAAGAGGTGACCGCCACTAGGAAGGCAACCTTCCAAGAGAGCAAAGAAAGGTTAACAGAATCCATAGGCTCAAAAGGCCCATGTTGGAGAGCCTCCAAAACAAGATTGAGCCGCCAAGGAGACACAGGCGCCTTCCGCGGTGGAAACTGACGGGTTACTCTGCGAAAAAAGGAACGTACGTCCCTACGCGAGGCGATAACCTTCCGAAACAGCAAGGACAGAGCAGAAACCTGACCTTTCAGAGTGCTAACTGCCAAACCTTTGTCCAGCCCGTACTGCAACAAAGCCAACACATTGGGAATGGAAAACATCCTCGGGTTCCTTGAAGAACCCGAACACCACGAAAAGAAGGCTTCCCAAGTCTTGTGATAAATCCTAGTAGTAGCCGGACCTCTGGCAGCTCGCAAAGTAGCAATGACTTCTGCTGAAAAACCCTGACGGGTCAATATTTCGGTCTCAAGAGCCACGCCGTCAAACGCAGAGACTTCAGGTCCGGATGACGAATGGGCCCTTGGGTTAACAGGTCCGGGCGAAGAGGGAGTGGAAATGGAGGCGCTGCCAGAAGCGACACCAGTGTCGAGAACCACGTCCTCCTTGGTCAATCTGGGGCTACCAATATAGCCGGGATTCTCTCCAGTCTGATCCGACGCAACACCAGAGGAAGTAAGGATATCGGCGGAAACATAGATTAGCTCGAATTGGTCCCACGGAGCCACCAGAGCATCCACCGCCACAGCTTTCGGGTCCTTGTACCTGGACATGAATGTCGGTAACTTGGCATTGCACCTGGATGCCATCAAATCCACTTGGGGAGTTCCCCAACGGGAACACAGCAGTGCAAACATTTCCGGATGAAGACTCCATTCTCCGGGGTCCATCTTCTCGCGACTGAGGAAGTCCGCCGTGATATTCTGAACTCCTGGAATGTGAATCGCAGAGATGGCTGGTACCCTGGTCTCGGCCCATACTAGGATCCGAGACACCTCCACCATGAGCCTGGAACTCCTCGTCCTGCCCTGATGGTTGATATACGCGACCGCCGTCGCATTGTCTGTCTGCACTCGGACTGGTAGACCGCTTAAAGGGACCGTCCAGTGTTGGAGGCAAAGGAAAATTGCCCTCAATTCCAGGATGTTGATCGGTAAAACAGACTCTTCCGAAGACCATATTCTCTGAATCCAGAGATCGTTCCAGACACCCCCCCAGCCCGGCATCGGTGGTTATGACCGACCACCTCGGAGGGAGGAAGGACTTCCCCAGGGATAACGCTTCCGGACGTAACCACCATCCTAGAGACTCTCACACTCTGTGGGAGATGATGACACTGTAATCCAGCGAAGCCTGCGATCGATCCCAACGGCTCAGAATGAGCCTCTGAAGGGCCCTGGAATGAAACTGGGCAAACAGAAGTGCCTCCATGGACGCCACCATCAAACCCAGAAGGCACATGCACCTTCGAAGGGACAACGCTGTCGAAGACTTCATAACCTGCACATGTCGAAGAAGACATGCTTGCTTGTCTGGAGGCAGGGACACCACTGCTCGTACCGTGTCGAAATGCATCCCCAAAAACAGGATTGACTGCGACGGTTCCAAAGACGACTTCTCCCAATTGACCAGCCACCCGAAGTCCTCCAGGAGCTGAAGGGATAGATTGCGAGCAGTCACCGCCTCCTCCTTTGAGGACGCCACAATCAAAAGGTCGTCCAGGTAGGGAAGAATCGTAACCCATTGTTTTCGAAGAATTGCCATGAGAGGCGCCAGAATTTTTGTAAAAACTCTGGGCGCTGAGGCCAAACCGAATGGCAGAGCCACAAACTAGTAATGCTCCTGACCTATGGCAAAACGGAGGAAGCGTTGGTGGGCCCTTCCGACGGGAACATGCAAATAAGCGTCGCGAATGTCGATTGACACCAAAAAGTCGTTCTGCGACAGGGCTGCCACAACGGAGCGAAGCGACTCCATGCGGAATTTCCGGGTGTGGACATGCCGATTCAATCTTTTGAGATCCAGAATGGGGCGAAATTTGTCCTCCTTTTTGGGGACCACAAAGAGGTTGGAATAAAACCCTCTTCCCCGGTCCTCCGATGGAACCGGTACCACCACACCCTTCTGCAGAAGGGAATCGACCTCTCGCAGTAGAGCGGCAAATAGCTCGGGCTCTGACGGAATGCGAGATTGGCAAAAACTGTCCGGGGGTCGAGAAGAAAATTCTATGAAGTAGCCTGTCGACACAACCCGCGTCACCCAGGCGTCTGGAACGCGGGAAACCCAAGTCGATTCGAATTGGAGCAGGCGACCCCCCACTCGAGAGCCCTTGAGTGAGACCCTGGAGTCAGTCCGCCTTAGCGGGCTTTTTGTCAGCTTCCCGCTTGTCTTGATGGAAACTTTGTTTCCAGGGAGTGCGGGATTTCTGAGAGGTCTTTTTTCCTGAAAAGAGGGACGACCCGATCCCCAAGAGGGCTGACTGAACCATCCCCTGGACCGAAAGGACCGCCGACCACTACTGGCACTAGGCCTGCCAGACGCAGAAGCCACAGCTCTTCGCTGCGGTAAAGCCGCTTCTTTTGCCTTTGCCTTGGCAATCAGCTCCGTGAGGTCAGATCCAAATAACTGACCACCCTTGTAAGCTAAAGATAGCAAACCATGCTTGGAAACCGCGTCTCCGGTCCACTGTCTAAGCCACAGTGCTCTTCTGACTGTGACCGCCGAGGATTGCGCCCTGGAAAGCAGTGACGCAGTATCCAGACCTGCATCATAGCCATATCGGGCAGCATTCTCCAACAATTTGAGAAGCCCATCTACCTCGGATAATAGAGATCTATCTTGCCATGCCGTCCGTAGACGGTCCAACCAGCTCAGGGAAGCTTTACAAGCACATATGGATCCTAGCACTGCTCTGAATCCATGACGCGCGGCCTCATAGATGGATTTCGCCGCCATCTCCGTTTTTTCTGTCCAGCGGATCCTGCAGACTCGCCTTCCCTTTAACAGGAAGTAATGAGGATTTGCTAAGCTGGGATAAAGGGACATCCACTTCAGGAGAAGGAATCCAATTATCAATCAACTCCGTCGAGCACGGATACAGTGCCTCAAAAAACTGTGTCCCCTGAAAACGTTTATCTGGACACAGGCGCTCCTTCTCCACTGCTCCATTAAGCTCATCCAGAGATGGTAATGCCGATCGCGACCTATGCGACTCCTGAAACATCCGGGCCGACTTACCAGGACGTCTAGTTACCTCCTCTGGTAACTGTAACGCCTCCCTCATGGCTTCAATAAAAGCCTCTGTACGGCCCAAAAGAGAGGCAGAATGTCCCTGCCGATCCTCCTTATCCGAATCGGACAACTCCCCATCTGAGCTTGAAGGGGAACCCTCCATACCAGAGATTTCCGAGTCGCTACGCGGGAAGGAAAGCACCGGCCTGTGTCGCTTCCTGCCATGAGAGGATCTAGCTGACACCCAATAAACTAGAAGGTCAGACAGGCCATCAATAGAACGAGCGAGGGCATCCATTTTGGCATCACTGCAACCTCCGACCGCTGCGCTTGACGCCGTCGAGGTCTGCATGTCAGATACGCGAGACTGATCCTGTAGCGGATCTGGAAGACGGTCCGCACCACCTGGATTCTGATCTGACATGCCCTCACACAGTACAGTCATGGCCAAAAGTTTTGAGAATGACACAAATATTAATTTTTACAAAGTCTACTGCTTCACTTTTTCTAATGGCAATTTGCATATACTCCAGAATGTTATAAAGAGTGATCAGCTTAACAGCAATTATTTGCAAAGTCAATAATTGGCTAGAAAATGAACTTTATCCCCCAAAACACATTTCAACATCATTGCAGCCCTGCCTTAAAAGGACCAGCTAACCTCTTTTCAGTGATTGCTCCATTAATACAGGTGTGGGTGTTGATGAGGACATGACTGGAGATCAATCTGTCATGATTAAGTAAGAATGACACCACTGGACACTTTAAAAGGAGGCTGGTGCTTGGCATCATTGTTTCTCTTCTGTTAACCATGGTTATCTCTAAAGAAACAGTGCAGTCATCATTGCAATGCACAAAAATGGCCTAACAGGGAAGAGTATCGCAGCTAGAAAGATTGCACCTCAGTCAACAATCTATCGCATCATCAAGAACTTCAAGGAGAGAGGTTCCATTGTTGCCAAAAAGGCTTCAGGGCGCCCAAGAAAGACCAGCAAGCGCCAGGACCGTCTCTTAAAAGTGTTTCAGCTGCGGAATCGGGTTACCAGCAGTGCAGAGATTGCTCAGAAATGGCAGCAGGCAGGTGTGAGTGCATCTGCACGCACAGTGAGGCGGAGACTCTTGGAGCAAGGCCTGGTCTCAAGGAGGGCAGCAAAGAAGCCACTTCTCTCCAGAAAAAACATCATGGACAGACTGATATTCTGCAAAAGGTACAGGCAGTGGACTGCTGAGGACTGGGGTAAAGTTTTTTTCTCTGATGAATCCCCTTTTTGATTGTTTGGGACATCAGGAAAACGCCTCATTCGGAGAAGACAAGGTGAGCGCTACCACCAGTCTTGTCTCATGCCAACTGTTAAGCATCCTGAAACCATTCATGTGTTGGGTCGCTTTTCAGCCAAGGGAATTCGGCTCTCTCACAGTCTTGCCTAAAAACACAGCCATGAATAAAGAATGGTACCAGAATGTCCTCCAAGAGCAACTTCTCCCAACCCTCCAAGAGCAGTTTGGCGATCAACAATGCCTTTTCCAGCATGATGGAGCACCTTGCCATAAAGCAAAGGTGATAACTAAATGGCTCAGGGAACAAAACATAGAGATTTTGGGTCCATGGCCTGGAAACTCCCCAGATCTTAATCCCATTGAGAACTTGTCGTCAATCATCAAGAGACGGGTGGACAAACAAAAACCTAAAAATTCTGACAAAATGAAAGCATTGATTGTGCAAGAATGGACTGCTATCAGTCAGGATTTGGTCCAGAAGTTGATTGAGAGCATGCCAGGGAGAATTGCAGAGGTCCTGAAGAAGAAGGGTCAATACTGCAAATATTGACTTGCTGCATTAACTCATTCTAACTGTCAATATAAGCTTTTATTACTCATATGTTTGCAATTATTATATTTCTGTCTGTGATAAAAACATCTGTCAAACACACATAAAAACCAGAGGGCAACAGATCATGTGAAAATATAATATTTGTGTCATTCTCAAAACTTTTGGCCATGACTGTATATGGCAGGTCAAACCTGTCAGTAACTAGAAAAAGTGTGGTTTCTTAAGGGGACGAAACAAAACAACGCTGAAGGGTTAAAGCTCTTAAAAGGTGAGAGCTACCCCAGCTGTCCCTCAATTTAAAATATCAGCAGAATATGTCAGTAGCAATAATTAACCTTTTATGTTCTGATCCATACTGGAATAGAACCTACGGTAGGTAGTTGCTGTTGACCGCTGAAAGGGTTAACCGCCTAACAGGGGTTAATGTCGCAGGCTCCTCACAACCTCTTTTAAATGAAAAGGGTGTGCGAGCCCCAGACAAATAAAGGTCTCTATATGAGACCGCAGCTGCAGGACAGTGAAATCTGCCACTTGTTAAACAGAAAAATGTCCTGCGCTGTGGGGGTGAGGGAGTTAAGCTTCTGCCCTGACAGGCAGAAGCGACTCACCCAGCTGGCCGCGGTGCTGTTCTTCGGTTAGTTCGGGAGGAGCGGAGCATGAGGAGCCCTGGAGCCTCAGTAATGGCCGCTGCGCTGTGAGGAGAGAGCCGGAAGAGAAGGTACAGGCAAAAACGCGCGCTCAGAGCGCTTCCTGCACGAGAAGACCGGGAAAGCGCGAAGCCACGCCCCCCGCCGGCTTCAAAAATGCGCGCAAACTCCTCTGCTCTCTGCTCTCGGCTCTCCCATGTCCTGCAGGCATCCGCCTGCGGACAAAAAACACAGTCACCCACAGTGTTACATGTAACAGCGGCTGCCGCAGCAGCTGCTGAAGCACTCACATACATTAAAAATGCGGAATACTCACCCAGCTGAGCGCCACAGGGACCCCCAGGGATTTGTGGCGCTGTGCCCATCGCTTCCCCCAGGGCGGGGAACGCAGTGACCCCAGAAGCGCGGTTTGCGTCCCCGCCAGGGAAGCAACCCTCATCCCCCAGGGCCGGCAGGGTTCTGCAGGGACCACCTTAAAGGGTAATACAGATCCGCCAAGGGAGGGGTGGGGGTCCAGCAGCGCTGAGACCCCTGAGACCTTTCAAGCCTCTTTTCCGATAAAAATAAAAAATCTTCTGAGGAGCTGCTTCAGCAGCGACTATCCTGTGAGACCTCAAATTTTAGACTGGAGAGCTGGAGTAGGAGGAGCCCAAGCTGGAGGGGCCGGTCAACACTCTTTTTAACCCCTTACTGCCATCGGACGTACTATCCCGTCCATGGTACCTGGGCCCATATGACGGGGACGGGATAGTACGTCTCGTGCGATCGGACGCGCTCCCGGGGGGAGCGCAGCCGATTGCGGCCGGGTGTCAGCTGATTATCACAGCTGACACCCATGACTGTGTGTCAGGAGCGGTCACGGACCGCTCCCGGCACATTAACCCCTTGCACACCGCGATCAAACATGATCGCGGTGTACTGGGGGCACAGGGGAGGATCGCGCAGGGTGGGGGCTCCCTGCGCGCCCCCCTGAGACCCTCAGAGCAGCGCGATGTGATCGCGCTGTTCTGAGGGCTTCCTCCCTCCCAGGACCCGGATCCAAGATGGCGCCGGGGTCCTGGAGGGAGGCGGCTACCTCAGTGCCTGCCGAGAGCAGGCACTGAGAAGCCTGCTGCACTGCCTGAGCGATCGCTGGTGTGACAGAGTGCTGTGCACACTGTCACACCAGCGATCTGATAAAATACAGTGATGTCCCACCCTGGGACAAAGTAAAAAAGTTAAAAAAATAAAAATAAACATGTTTTAAAAAAAAATCCAAAATAAATAAAAAAATATATATATATTCCCCAATAAATTCACTTCTTCCTGTAAATAAAAAAACAAAGCAATAAAAGTACACATATTTGGTATCGCCGCGTCCGTAACGACCCCCCCTATAAAATTGTCCCACTAGTTAACCCCTTTAGTGAACCCCTTAAAAAAAAAAAAAAAAAAAACAAAGCAAAAAATCAATGCTTTATCATCATACCGCCGAACAAAAAGTGGAATAACACGCGATCAAAAAGACCGATATAAATAAACATGGTACCGCTGAAAACGTCATCTTGTCCCGCAAAAAACGAGCCGCCATACAGCATCATCAGCGAAAAAATAAAAAAGTTATAGCTCGCAGAATAAAGCGATGCAAAAATAATTATTTTTTATATAAAATTGTTTTTATTCTAGAAAAGCGCCAAAACATGAAAAAATGATATAAATGAGGTATCGCCATAATCGTACTGACCCGAAGAATAAAACCGCTTTATCAATTTTACCACACGCGGAACGGTATAAACGCCTCCCCCAAAAGAAACTCATGAATTGCTGATTTTTGTTCATTCTAACCTCCCAAAAATCAAAATAAAAAGCGATCAAAAACGTCACGTGCTCAAAAATGGTACCAATAAAAACGTCAACTCGTCCCGCAAAAAATAAGACCTCACATGACTCTGTGGGCCAAAATATGCAAAAATTATAGCTCTCAAAATGTGATGATGCAAAAACTATTTTTGCAATAAAAAGCGTCTTTTAGCGTGACAGCTGCCAATCATAAAAACCCGCTATAAATAGTAAATCAAACCCCCTTTATCACCCCCTTAGTAAGGGAAAAATAATAAAATTAAAAAAAAGTATTTATTTCCATTTTCCCATTAGGGTTAGGGTTGCGGCTAAAGTTAGGGTTAGGGTTGGCGCTAAAGTTAGGATTAGGGTTGGGATTAGGGGTGTGTTAGGGTTAGGTTTGTGGTTAGGGTTGGGACTAGGGTTAGGGGTGTGTTGGGGTTAGGGTTGGAGTTAGAATTGGGGGGTTTCCGCTGTTTAGGCACATCAGGGGCTCTCCAAATGTGACATGGCGTCTGATCTCAATTCCAGCCAATTCTGCGTTGAAAAAGTCAAACGGTGCTCCTTCACTTCTCAGCTCTGCCATGCGTCCAAACAGTAGTTTATCCCCACATATGGGGTATCAGCGTACTCTGGACCCCAAGAGTTATTGTGCAATTTGTCCTATTTCTTCTGTTACCCTTGGGAAAATAAAAAACTGGGGGCGAAAATATCATTTTTGTACAAAAAAAATTATTTTTTTGTTTTTACGGCTGTACATTATAAACTTCTGTGAAGCACTTGGGCTTCATAGCACTCACCACACATCTAGATAAGTTCCTTGTGGGGTCTATTTTCCAAAATGGGTCACTTGTTGGGGATTTCCACTGTTTAGGCGCATCAGGGGCTCTCCAAATGCGACATGACGCCCCCAGACCATTCCATCAAAGTCTGCAATCCAAAACGTCACTACTTCCCTTCCGAGCCCCAACGTGTACCCATACAGTAGTTTTCTCCCACATATTGGATATCAGCGTACTCAGGACAAATTGGACAACAACTTTTGGGGTCCAATTTCTCCTGTTACCCTTGTAAAAATAAAATATTGGGGCAAAAAAATCATTTTTGCAAAAAAAAAAAGATTTTTTATTTTTACGGCTGTGCGTTATAAACTTCTGTGAAGCACTTCGGGGTTCAAAGTGCTCACCACACATCTAGACAAGTTCCTTGTGGGGTCTATTTTCCAAAATGGGGTCACTTGTGGGGGGTTTCCACTGTTTAGGCGCATCAGGGGCTCTCCAAATGCGACATGACGCCCCCAGACCATTCCATCAAAGTCTGCAATCCAAAACGTCACTACTTCCCTTCCGAGCCCTGACGTGCGCCCACACAGTAGTTTTCTCCCACATATTGGGTATCAGCGTACTCAGGACAAATTGGACAACAACTTTTGGGTTCCAATTTCTTCTGTTACCCTTGTGAAAATAAAATATTGGGGGCGAAAAAATCATTTTTGTAAAAAAAAAAAAAGATTTTTTATTTTACGGCTGTACGTTATAAACTTTAGTGAAACACCTGGGGGTTAAAAGTTCTCACCACACATCTAGATAAGTTCCTTGAGGGGTCTAGTTTCCAAAATGGTGTCATTTATGGTGGTTTCCACTGTTTAGGCAGATCAGGAGCTCTCCAAACACGACATGGCGTCCAGCCAATTCTGCGTTGAAAAAGTCAGACGGCGCTCCTTCCCTTCCAAACTCTGCCATGCACCCAAACAGTGGTTTACCCCCACATATGGGGTATCAGCGCACTCAGGACAAATTGCACAATAACTTTTGGAGTCTTGTTACCCTTGGAAAAATAAAAATTGGGGTGAAAAGATCATTTTTGTGGAAAAAATATGATTTTTAAATTTTACGGCTCTACGTTATAAACTTGTGTGAAGCACTTGGGGGTTCAAATTGCTCACCAAAGATCTAGAAAAGTTCCTTAGGGGGTCTAGTTTCCCAAATGGGGTCATTTGTTGGGGGTTTCCACTGTTTAGGCACATCAGGGGCTCTCCAAATGCAACATGGCATCCAATCTCAATTCCAGCCAATTTTGGTTGGAAAAAGTCAAATGGTGCTCCTTCAATTCCGAGCTCTGCCGTGCGCCCAAACAGTGGTTCCCCCCCACATATGGGGTATCAGCGTACTCAGGACAAATTGGACAACAACTTATGTGGTCCAATTTCTCCTGTTACCCTTGGGAAAATAAAAAATTAGTGACTAAAAGATAATTTTTGTGGGAAAAAAATAGGATTTTTTATTTTCATGCCCGGGCATTATAAACTTGTGTGAAGCACTTGGGGGTTCAAAGTGCTCACCAAAGATCTAGATAAGTTCCTTAGGGGGTCTAGTTTCCAAAATGGGGTCACTTGTGGGGGGTTTCCACTGTTTAGGCTCATCTGGGGCACTGCAAACGGAACATGACCCCCATCAACGTCTGCATTCCAAAACGTTACTACTTCCTTTCCAAGCCCTGCCGTGCACCCAAACAGTTCCCCCCCCCCACATATGGGGTATCAGCATACTCAGGACAAGTTGGACAACAACTTTTGGGGTCCAATTTCCTTGGGAAAATTCAAAAATTTGGGACTAAAAAATCATTTTTGTGGAAAATTGTTTTTTTTTTTTTTCACACCCAGGCATTATAAGCTTTTGTGAAACACTTGGGGGTTCAAAGTGCTCACAACAGATCTAGATAAGTACCTTAGGGGGTCTAGTTTCCAAAATGGTGTCACTTGTGGGGGTTTCCACTGTTTAGGCGCATCAGGGGCTCTCCAAACACGACATGGCGTCCAATCTCAATTCCCGCCAATTTTAGTTTGAAAAAGTCAAACGGCGCTCCTTCCCTTACGAGCTCTGCCGTGTGCCCAAACAGTGGTTTTCCCCCACATATTGGGTATTGGCGTACTCAGGAGAAATTGCATAACAACCTTATCTGTCCATTTTCTCCTTTTACCCTTGTGAAAATAAAAAAAAAGTTTGTAAAAGATCATTTTTGTGGCTAAAAAGTTAAATATTCATTTTTTCCTTCCACGTTGCTTTAGTTCCTGTGAAGCACCTGAAGGGTTAATAATCTTCTTGAATGTGGTTTTGAGTACCTTGAGGGGTGCAGTTTTTAGAATGGTGTCACTTTTGGGTATTTTCTGCCATATAGACCCCTCAAAGTGACTTCAAATGAGAGGTGGTCCCTAAAAAAAATGGCTTTGTAAATTTTGTTGTAAAAATGAGAAATCGCTGGTCAACTTTTAACCCTTATAACTTCCTAACAAAAAAAAATTTTGGTTCCAAAATTGTGCTGATGTAAAGTAGACATGTGGGAAATGTTATTTATTAACTATTTTGTGTGATATATTTCTCTGTTTTAAGGGAATAAAAATTCAAAGTTTGAAAATTGCAAAATTTTTAAAATTTTCGCCATATTTGCGTTTTTTCAAAAATAAACGCAAGTTGTATCGAAGAAATTTTACTTCTAACGTGAAGTACAATATGTCACGAGAAAACAATCTCAGAATCGCGAAGATCCGTTGAAGCGTTCCAGAGTTATAACCTCATAAAGAGACAGTGGTCAGAATTGTAAAAATTGGCCCGGTCATTAACGTGCAAACCACCCTTGGGGGTGAAGGGGTTAATCTGAGGTGTTCTATCCTATGTGGGCTCCGCCTACCCACTAGTAATGACTAGTGTGTCTCCCTTCCTTCCAATCTGCTGCTGAAATCACTGCTGAGCTCAATGAACACCACAGAACCCAGTTTCCACGAAAACTGTTCGTCGGGAGCTGAACAAATCTGGATTCCACAGAAGAGCTGCAATTCGAAAACCGCTGCTCTCAATGACAAATGTTTCCAAGCTTTTAGAGTGGTGAACAAAACCTCCAGAATTGGTCCCTCGAGCAGTGGAAACGTGTTATTCTCAGACGAATCATCGTTTACCCTATTTCCGACCTCCGGCCACGTGTACGTTTGGAGATAGCCGAAAGAAGCATTCCATCCAGACTGCCTTCTCCCAACCGTAAAATATGGCGGAGGTTCTGTGATGATCTGGGGTGCTATTTCGTGGAGATCTGCCGGGCCAATGATATCCCTTCATGAAAGAATTAACAGCTGCGATTATTTAGGTATTTTGGGCGACCAAGTGCATCCTATGGTTCAAGCACTGTTCCCGGAGGGGAATGCCATCTTTCAGGATGATAATGCACCAATTCATACAGCTAGAATCATTAAAGCATGGCACGAGGAACATTCTAATGAAGTTGAGCATCTCATCTCTGGCCCCACAATCCCAGACCTCAACATTATTGAGCATTTATGGTCGATTTTAGAGATTCAAGTTAGACGTCTATTTTCGCCACCATCGTCGCTCAAAGAACTGGAGGGTGTTTTAACTGAAGAATGGGCTAAAATTCCTTACCTAGGAGAATGGAGGCTGTAATCGCCACAAAAGGTGGACCTACACCATATTAAACTAACTTTTGTTGATGTTTCCAGGTGTTTCCATTATTATGTCCAACCCCTGAATGTGGTGGTAATATGTGGTCTGGACAAGGTGTGGTGGTATTTGGTCTTGTATGTGGTACTATTGGTCACCATGTGGTGGTAATATCTGATCTGGTCATGGTGCTGTGGTATTTGACCCTTTGGATGTGATATTATTGGTCATTTTAAAAATTGAAAAATAAATAAAAAATATACCTAAACTGTATTGGATATTTTAACAAATGTTTAATAGGTTAGCGTAGAGTCTACCTTGTGGTGGCAGATGGAAAAAAATCTTTTGGCCAAAACAAGAGCTGCAGGCTATATGTGTAATCTGGAGATGGGAACTGTTAATGTGTGATTGATGAGAAGTGGAGTTTTTCTAAGAGAGAGCGGTGGGACTGTGGACAGTTCGAGGGGTGAAAGCGGGGCTTGGGTGGAGCCTGGGCGGAGTCTCAAGGGGGCCCCAAAAATTATTCCAATATGGGGCCCCAAAAATCGAAGTGGTAGCCCTGAAAGTGTGACAGACAGATTAATCCGGCCACCGCTGCCGCACTCTTACAGCGATGATACCGCAGGCGCTACCGCCCCCCTCTTCCTACCGCACGTCATGACATAGACGTGCGGGAGGACGTTGCAAGACATAGCGGGTGCACGGCCCGCCTACTCACACTGCCAAAGAGGAGCGCAGTCCGAGCAGAGCAACAGTCTTGTTTACAGATTAAAATTGGACTGTTCAAAACTATTGCTTAAAGTGTTTTTTTTTTTTCTTCTTAACTGAAGGGTAAATTGACTAGATCAATGGATGTTTGACAGGTTATAGTTTCACTCAGCAACTATTTTTCTGGAATAATCTGTTTCAGGTATATGATGACCCCATCACATGACCCCGTCACATGACCGGGGGCCCACAGAGTCTGAACAGCCCAGGGCCCTGGCTACCCTTAATCCACCCGATCCTCATAAGTATGATTTAAGAGATAATGAAAGACTAATAATAAAATACGTATGTTATGTGATAAGATGCATAATCATATTAGTATCTTACCTTACTAATATCTTTCAGAGAGATCACATCAGCAATAAATTCATGCTGCTCTGCTTGTTGGCTTATCTCCTCAGCAATAGCTTTAGATTGTCCCTGCTGGGTCCCATAAAGGAGCAAGAACCTTCGCTTTGATGCGCCACACATTGTATAGTTAGAGATCTGTAAATGTGGACAAAAAAAAGTAAACAATGGTAAAACCAGCACGGGACGGGGGGTCAAAATCCATCAAGTTTTATACTCAAGTCTTCATCAAATGTCCACTGGAATAAGATGTGCAAAATATAATAAGAGGCAAACTCCTACTAATGAATTTGGCACATATTTAGGGATGCCTGTGTGCCAAATTCAGAATTGTACTCCCAGGGGCGAGTTGAGCTCTCTGCCTCAGGCGTCGGTCCCTCCCTGAAGAGCAGGGGCGGCAGATTCTTATCTCCTACATCTGCTCCTGTTGCTCTTATATTGCTGTTCTGTGTGCACAGGAGCGGTGATGAGGTCACAGGAGGGGAGGAGTCAGGAGTCACATGATCAGGGGCCGCACTCAGTGTATGCAGGACTCTGCTGTGCTTGTTGTCATAGTGCTGGATGAGGGAAGTTTATGTGTTGGGTCAGGAGGGTTTTACAGGTTGGATGTAGCAGAGCTGTGTGTGTACAAGGTGTGCGGACCGGAGCCGTGTGTGTAAGAGGTGTGCGGAGCCGAGCCGGTGTGTACGAGGTGTGCGGAGCCGAGCCGCGTGTGTACGAGGTGTGCGGAGCCGCGAGTACGAGGTGTACAGAGCGGAGCCGCGTGTGTACGAGGTGTGCGGAGCGGAGCCGCGTGTGTACGAGGTGTGCGGAGCGGAGCCGCGTGTGTACGAGGTGTGCGGAGCGGAGCCGCGTGTGTACGAGGTGTGCGGAGCGGAGCCGCGTGTGTACGAGGTGTGCGGAGCGGAGCCGGTGTGTACGAGGTGTGCGGAGCGGAGCCGCGTGTGTACGAGGTGTGCGGAGCGGAGCCGCGTGTGTACGAGGTGTGCGGAGCGGAGCCGCGTGTGTACGAGGTGTGCGGAGCAGAGCCGCGTGTGTACGAGGTGTGCGGAGCGGAGCCGCGTGTGTACGAGGTGTGCGGAGCGGAGCCGCGTGTGTACGAGGTGTGCGGAGCGGAGCCGCGTGTGTACGAGGTGTGCGGAGCGGAGCCGCGTGTGTACGAGGTGTGCGGAGCGGAGCCGCGTGTGTACGAGGGGTGCGGAGCGGAGCCGCGTGTGTACGAGGCGTGCGGAGCGGAGCCGCGTGTGTACGAGGCGTGCGGAGCGGAGCCGCGTGTGTACGAGGCGTGCGGAGCGGAGCCGCGTGTGTACGAGGCGTGCGGAGCGGAGCCGCGTGTGTACGAGGCGTGCGGAGCGGAGCCGCGTGTGTACGAGGCGTGCGGAACGGAGCCGCGTGTGTACGAGGCGTGCGGAGCGGAGCCGCGTGTGTACGAGGCGTGCGGAGCGGAGCCTCGTGTGTACGAGGCGTGCGGAGCGGAGCCGCGTGTGTACGAGGCGTGCGGAGCGGAGCCGCGTGTGTACGAGGCGTGCGGAGCCGCGTGTGTACGAGGCGTGCGGAGCGGAGCCGCGTGTGTACGAGACGTGCGGAGCTGAGCCGCGTGTGTACGAGGCGTGCGGAGCGGAGCCGCGTGTGTACGAGGCGTGCGGAGCGGAGCCGCGTGTGTACGAGGCTGTGCGGAGCGGAGCCGCGTGTGTACGAGGCGTGCGGAGCGGAGCCGCGTGTGTACGAGGCGTGCGGAGCGGAGCCGCGTGTGTACGAGGCGTGCGGAGCGGAGCCGCGTGTGTACGAGGCGTGCGGAGCCGCGTGTGTACGAGGCGTGCGGAGCCGCGTGTGTACGAGGCGTGCGGAGCTGAGCCGCGTGTGTACGAGGCGTGCGGAGCTGAGCCGCGTGTGTACGAGGCGTGCGGAGCTGAGCCGCGTGTGTACGAGGCGTGCGGAACGGAGCCGCGTGTGTACGAGGTGTGCGGAGCTGAGCCGCGTGTGTACGAGGCGTGCGGAGCTGAGCCGCGTGTGTACGAGGCGTGCGGAACGGAGCCGCGTGTGTACGAGGCGTGCGGAGCGGAGCCGCGTGTGTACGAGGCGTGCGGAGCGGAGCCGCGTGTGTACGAGGCGTGCGGAGCTGAGCCGCGTGTGTACGAGGCGTGCGGAGCGGAGCCGCGTGTGTACGAGGCGTGCGGAGCGGAGCCGCGTGTGTACGAGGCGTGCGGAGCGGAGCCGCGTGTGTACGAGGCGTGCGGAGCGGAGCCGCGTGTGTACGAGGCGTGCGGAGCGGAGCCGCGTGTGTACGAGGCGTGCGGAGCGGAGCCGCGTGTGTACGAGGTGTGCGGAGCGGAGCCGCGTGTGTACGAGGCGTGCGGAGCCGAGCCGCGTGTGTACGAGGTGTGCGGAGCCGCGAGTACGAGGTGTACAGAGCGGAGCCGCGAGTACGAGGTGTACAGAGCGGAGCCGCGTGTGTACGAGGTGAGCGGAGCCGCGTGTGTACGAGGTGTGCGGAGCGGAGCCGCGTGTGTACGAGGTGAGCGGAGCCGCGTGTGTACGAGGTGAGCGGAGCCGCGTGGTACGAGGTGAGCGGAGCCGCGTGTGTACGAGGTGAGCGGAGCCGCGTGTGTACGAGGTGTGCGGAACGGAGCCGCGTGTGTACGAGGCGTGCGGAGCGGAGCCGCGTGTGTACGAGGCGTGCGGAGCCGCGTGTGTACGAGGCGTGCGGAGCGGAGCCGCGTGTGTACGAGGCGTGCGGAGCTGAGCCGCGTGTGTACGAGGCGTGCGGAGCGGAGCCGCGTGTGTACGAAGTGTGCGGAATGGAACCATGTGTTTATGAGGTGTGCGGAGCCGTGCATGTACTAGGTCGGTGTATGGTGGGGAGCATTCATACCTCCCAACCGTCCCAGATCCAGCAGGACAGTCCTGATTTTGAGAGAGTCTGCCCCGCTGTCCTGGCAGGGAGCTTACTTTTCCCGTGGACACAGGAGTACACGGCGGAGCCCCGAGGAGCACTTTAAAACTCGCACGTGACGTTCCACTGGGAGTGATGTGCTGGAAGATGACCGGAAATGAGGTAATTTTGGGAGGAGATTGTAACGGAACCATGGAGGCACTTCAGGGAATGCTTCAGATCCATCACCGTGTCCTCCGACAGCAGGATCACCTTGGAATCGGGGATGCCGGCCATGTGAGCGGATCATGATATGTCCTGCATCAGGAGGCTCAGGTGGGCACTGCAATGGGAGCCGGACTGCTATAGTATCATTATAGAATCTTTATTTCTCTGTTTCTTTCTCTCTCTTTGTTCTTTCTTTCCCTCTCTAATCTTTCTCTCTCTTTTTCTTTCCTTCTCTAATCTTTCTTTCTCTCTTTGCTTCTCTCTGTTCTTTCTTTCCCTCTCTAGTCTTTCTTTCTCTCTCTGCTCTCCCTCTCTAATCTTTCTATCTCTGTTCTTTCTTTCCCCTCTTTTTTCTGTTTTCTTTCTCTCTCTGTTCTTTCTCTCTCTCTCTGTTCTTTCTTTCTCTCTCTCTGTTCTTTCTTTCTCTCTCTCTGTTCTTTCTTTCTCTCTCTGTTCTTTCTTTCTTTCTGTTCTTTCTTTCTCTGTTCTTTCTTTTTTCTCTGTTTTCTTTTTCTCTCTGTTCTTTCTCTCTCTGTTCTTTCTTTCCCCTCTTTCTTTCTCTCTGTTCTTCCTTTCCCCTCTTTCTTTTCTTTCGCTCTCTTTCTTTGTTGCCTAAAATTTGCCGCGGGGCAGAATGGAGCACGGGGGCCAGAATGGAGCACAGAGCTCCTATGTATAATGTCACCGGTGATCACTGTATTACCTGTACACTGACACTATATACAGAGCTCCTGTGTATAATGTCACCAGTGATCACTGTATTACCTGTACATTGACACTGTATACAGAGCTCCTGTGTATGTCACCGTCTCCACCTTTTATCGGCGCCATCTTGTGACTGCAACTTCTGTCTGTGGGAAGTCAGAAGTAGCAGAAACCCTCTATCAGGCCACATTCACACGTTTAGTATTTTACCTCAGTATTTGTAGGCCAAAACCAGGAGTGGAACAATCAGAGGAAAAGTATAACAAAAACACGTCACCACTTCTGGGTTTTTCACCCACTCCCGATTTGGCCTTACAAATACTGAGGTAAATTACAAATACTGAGGTAAAATACTGAGCAAATACTGAACGTGTGAATGTGGCTTTAGGCTGGTTTCACACATCCTGTTATTTCCGTTACTGGAAAAACCATTAGTGGAGATATCCGTGTTCGTGTGTGTAAAACGTGTTGCAACTGAGTGCCGCATCAGTACCACACGGACAGCCGCCGGGGAAGAAGCGCTACAGTAAGCACTGTTCCCCAGCCAGGGCGCACATAAAATGAACATGTGCGTCAGGTTAGGCTAGTAAAGCGTAAACCAGATTTATTTATACTGATTTTACTACGGGGGGCACCATTTTGCAGTTCGCCTCAGGCAGCAGAGAGGCTAGGTTCACCCCTGTGTACTCCTGTCATGACCTGGAGTGCAATAATGTTATAATTGATGCCAATGAGTAGCGTAAATTACCGTAGAAATGCAGGGTCTCATTTAGTTATGCATCTCTGATTACATTTCACCCACTTTCAGATAAGTGGCAGAGCACGTGTGAAACCCAAAAGGTACACATTCTGTGCTAAATCTACAAATGTTAAGGGGGTTTTACATTTAGCGATGCAGCAGCGATCCCGACCACAATACGACCCGGTCAAGATCGCTGGTGCATCGCTAAATGGTCGCTAGTGAGCTGCCACACGGGCAGATCTCACAGCGACTTAGCGACGCAGCAGCGGTCGTTACTTACCCTTCAGACGCGTCCTCCCGCCCGCTTCCACGCGTCGATCGTCGGCGCCAGTAGGAAGCCCAGCAGGAAGTGCCCGACGAGAAATTGAGCTGCACATTCTCGCGCGATCAGGGACAGACAGCGGGGGAGCCGGTCAGAGGTAAGTATCACACATAGCGATATCGCTAGCAATATCGCTGCTGCGTCACCAAATCGGTGATGCTTTAGCGATATTGCTGGCGATATCGCTATGTGTAAAAGGCCCTTTATACTCCAATCTTCTGATGGCACTGGGCTCAAATTCCCCTCTAGCTCTTCATCTCTAAACTGAGAGGCAACTGCAGCAAACTAAAGAGACTGTCACGTGTCATTACCTATGCCAACAAAACATACATTTAACAAATCTCATAGACCCAGGGCCAGCTGGGACTGAAATTCAGCCATTTTAGAGCACACAGGCACACTTGCTATGAAGTGAATGTGAAATAGGTTTGTCGATTTGTGGATTGCATGAGATATACTGTATATCACATTTACAGAATAGAAACTGCTGTAAAGCCAGAACAACACTATTTGAAAAGGGAACCTGTCAGGTCAGATAACGCTATTTACCTGCAGATGTAGTTTAGATCTGCAGGTTAACAGCATCTTGAAGGTGCACAACCGCGGTACTGTCAGTGCGGCACCCGGCAGAAAAAAAAATGCTTTATTTCTCCCAGGAGGATCCTGCTTTCAGTCATCTGGGCTTGCCCAGAGCAATTAGGGTGAGTTTCCACGATCAGTAAACGCTGCGTGTTTGGCGCAGCGCCAAACACGCAGCGTCCAGATGTTACAGCATAGTGGAGGGGATTTCAAGAAATCCCGTCTCCACTATGCGTAACACGCAGGTGGCAGACCTGCGTAAACGGACATGCGGCGCGTCTTTTCAGACCGCAGCATGTCCTCGCGTGTTGCGGCGACGGTGCGTCGCCGCAACAGAATTTCACACAGAGCTATGTAGCCCTGCGTTCTTTCCGGAGGTGTCCTGAACACCTCCGGAAAGAGCGCGCGTCAGAAAGGGGGCGGGGCTTAGACGGAGCAGAATTTCCGCTCCGTCCAAAGCGCTGTGGTTCCGGACCGTGGAACCACAGCCTTACAGTCACCACTCACAGGACTGAGAGCGGCAGCTGTGGGACTGTGACCGACAGCCGACCTAGCACTGATACACAACCATCTGTCAGTAAAGGAAAGAACGTGGCGAGCAGGAACCAGCCTCGCCCCCAAAAGTAACCTCACTATAGGGACGGGGCTGGTCTCAGCTCTCCCTGCGCTCTCCTTACAATGTGCACTGTCAGTGTACTCTGTTGTAGAATTCTCACTTGCAACATGGGGATTAATAATATAATATATATAGCACCAACATATTGTGCTTCAATTTACAAGTAAGCCGGGACATGTACAAATAACAAAGACAATACAAAGTAACCCAAAGTTCGACAATTATAGGAGGCGGCATCGGACTGGAGAACCTTGGGCCCACTAGAGAAAATCATTCTTGGGGGCGCACTATGTAGCTACATAAAAAAAAATACAAGACCTCCAATTGTGTGGTAAAACGCGCTAATATCAGGGTATAATATAAGGTAGTACACATCTTAATTATGTAACACGGTTTGGGGTAACATAGTAACATAGTTATTAAGGTTGAAGGAAGACTAAGTCCATCTAGTTCAACCCATATCCTATCCTAACCTGCCCTAACATGTTGATCCAGAGGAAGGCAAAATAAAAAAAAAACCCAAGTGGCAAACAGTAAGCTTCACATTGGGGAAAAAAAATTCCTTCCCGACTCCACATACAGCAATCAGACTAGCTCCCTGGATCAACGCAGTATCTAGGAAACTAGTGAATATAGCCTGTAATATTATACTTTTCAAGAAAGGCATCCAGTCCCTTCTTAAATTTTAGTAAGGAATCACTCATTACAACATTAGATGGCAGAGAGCTCCATAGTCTCACTGCTCTTACAGTAAAGAATCTGCGTCTGTGATTATGGCTAAACCTTCTTTCCTCCAGACGTAGAGGATGCCCCTTGTCCCCGTCACAGGTCTAAGAGTAAAAAGATCATTAGAAAGGTCTTTGTACTGTCCCCTCATATTTATACATTGTAATAAGATCACTCCTAAGCCTTCGTTTTTCTAAACTAAATAACCCCAAGTGTAATAACCTGTCTTGGTATTGCAGACCCCCCAGTTCTCTAATAACCTTGGTCGCTCTTCTCTGCACCCGCTCCAGTTCAGCTATGTCTTTCTTATACACCGGAGACCAGAACTGCACACAGTATTCTGTCGACGCTCTTACACTGACACGCAGGCAGTGGAGCTTGCGTGTCATTGAGCGTCGACAAGGAAGTATGTCATCAAGGGGGCGGAGCCATGCGCTATGCGCCGACTGACATCAGGTGTTACCGGTTTTAATAATTGTAGCTCGGGCAGCCAGTGGGTATAAAATCACAGTGATCCCTCACCCTGACACGCCCCCGGAAGAAGCAGGAGGCGAAACGCGCGTCGGGGTGAAGGGACACCACGGTTACCACCACCGCCAGGTAAATATACTCTTCTGCATTAAGGCGGATCATTGCCCCACTTGGTAGGGAGATTATGTATGGAATTGAGCATATAACTTGATTGTTGTTACCACACTTCAATCGATGTTGAGATATATATATATTTTTGCCTGGTGGTGTGAGTGGTGATTTTTGGAACCACATGCATTGATTTTACATCATTTAGACATTTATCCTTTGATGTATTGCTGTATTTTTACACATATTGGAAACCTTGTGGGTTCAAAAAATATATTTTTTTGTATATTGTGTTACAGCACATATTGGAGTTCTTTGGATGTACATAGTTGGGAATATCCTTGTGCATGTGTGTTATTGGTGTCCCTTACGGCATTTTGCTTTTTTACCGTTGTTGTTTATTGTTAATAAATAAAGTCTTGTTGTTTATACTATTGGGATCTCTTCCTTTTTTCCTGTATAGATATATATATAGGTTAGGATTGCAATATATGATTGAAGTGCCCCTTGGACATTTAGTGACATTACGTCTGTGATTATGGCTAAACCTTCTTTCCTCCAGACGTAGAGGATGCCCCCTTGTCCCCGTCACAGGTCTAAGAGTAAAAAGATCATTAGAAAGGTCTTTGTACTGTCCCCTCATATTTATACATTGTAATAAGATCACCCCTAAGCCTTCGTTTTTCTAAACTAAATAACCCCAAGTGTAATAACCTGTCTTGGTATTGCAGACCCCCCAGTTCTCTAATAACCTTGGTCGCTCTTCTCTGCACCCGCTCCAGTTCAGCTATGTCTTTCTTATACACCGGAGACCAGAACTGCACACAGTATTCTAAGTGTGGTCGCACCAGTGACTTGTATAGAGGTAAAATTATGTTCTCCTCATGAGCATCTATGCCTCTTTTAATGCATCCCATTATTTTATTTGCCTTGGCAGCAGCTGCCTGACATTGGCCACTAAATGTGAGTTTGTCGTCCACCCATACACCCAGGTCTTTTTCAGTGACAGTTTTGCCCAGTGTTTTACAATTAAGCACATAATTATACATCTTGTTTGTTCTACCCAAGTGCATGACCTTACATTTAACCCCATTAAAGCTCATTTGCCATTTATCAGCCCAAGCTTCTAGTTTACATAAATCCTCCTGTAATATAAAATTGTCCCCCTCTGTATTTATTACCCTGCAGAGTTTAGTGTCATCTGCAAATATTGAAATACTACTCTGTATGCCCCCTACAAGGTCATTAATAAATATGTTAAAGAGAAGCGGCCCCAATACTGACCCCTGTGGTACCCCACTGCTAACCGTGACCCAGTCCGAGTGTGCTCCATTAATAACCACCCTTTGTTTTCTATCCATGAGCCAGTTCTTAACCCACTTACACATATTTTCCCCTATCCCCATTGTTCTCATTTTATGTATCAACCTTTTGTGTGGCACTGTATCAAAAGCTTTTGAGAAGTTCATGAACACCACATCCACTGCGTTCCCTTGGTCCAGTCCTGAACTTACCCCTTCATAAAAGCTTATCAGATTAGTCTGACAAGAACGGTCCCTCGTAAACCCATGCTGATACTGTGTCATGAGGTTATTCAGCCTCAGATACTCCAATATAGTATCCCTTAAAAAACCCTCCAGGATTTTTCCCACAGTAGATGTTAAGCTCACTGGCCTATAATTTCCAGGTTTAGTTTTGGCCCCCTTTTTGAATATTGGCACCACATTTGCTATACGCCAGTCCTGTGGTACAGACCCCGTTATTATGGAATCTTTAAAGATTAAAAATAATGGTCTATCTATGACTGTACTTAATTCCTGCAGTACTCGGGGGTGTATCCCCATCCGGGCCCGGGGATTTGTCAACTTTAGTGATTTTTAGACGCCGCTGTACTTCCTGCTGGGTTAAGCAGGTGACATTTAATGGAGAAATTTTTTTTATCACTGATCATGATATCTGTCATGGGATTTTCTTGTGTAAATACAGTTGAAAAAAAGTCATTTAGCATATTGGCTTTTTCCACATCTTCATCCACCATTTCACCCAGACTATTTTTAAGGGGACCAACACTATCATTTTTTAGTTTCTTGCTATTTATGTAGTTAAAGAATATTTTGGGATTATTTTTACTTTCTCTGGCAATGAGTCTCTCTGCCTCAATCTTTGCTGTCTTGATTTGCTTTTTACAGAATTTATTCAGTCTTCTGTATTTATTTAATGCCTCATCACTACCTACTTGCTTTAATTCCCTAAACGCTTTCTTTTTGTCCCTTATTGTGCCCCTTACAGCTCTATTTAGCCATAGTGGTTTCCTCCTAATTCTAGCATGTTTATTCCCATAGGGTATATACTGTGCACAGGTCCTATTCAGGATGCTAATAAACGTCTCCCATTTTCCTTGTGTATTTTTATGTCTCAGGATATCGTCCTAGTTTATTGCACCAAGATCATCTCTCATCCGTTGGAAATTTGCCTTCCTGAAGTTTAGTGTCCTTGTAACCCCTCGACTATACATCTTATTAAAGGATACATGAAAGCTTATTATTTTGTGATCACCATTACCCAAGTGACACCCAACCCTTATATTTGATATGCGGTCTGGCCTGTTGGTTAATATTAGGTCTAGCAGTGTCACCCCTCTTGTTGGGTCCTGAACTAGTTGTGAAAGGTAATTGTCTCTCTTAGTTGCCAAAAACTTATTACCTTTGCTGGAACTGCAGGTTTCTGTTCCCCAATGTATTTCAGGGTAGTTGAAGTCCCCCATAATAATGACTTCTCCTTGAGTTGCTGCTTCATCTATTTGCTTTACGAGGATATTCTCTGTTGCTTCCATTATTTTAGGAGACATATAACAAACCCCTATCAGTAATTTATTATTTTTCCCCCTTCCCCTAATCTCCACCCACAGAGACTCTACATCTTCATTAGATTCACATATATTATCACGCAGGATGGGTTTTAAGGATGATTTTACATATAAACACACACCCCCACCTCGCTTATTTTTACGGTAATTCCTAAACAGACTATAGCCCTGTAAATTACCGTATATACTCGTGTATAAGCCGACCCGTGTATAAGCCGACCCCCCTAATTTTGCCACAAAAAACTGGGAAAACTTATTGACTCGTGTATAAGCCGGGTGTATAAACGGCCGTCCTGCTGTGCTGCCCCCGTCCTGCTCCTTGCTCCCCCATCCAGCTCTGTGCTCCCCCATTCTCCTCTGTACTTCCCCCTTCCTGCTCCATCCTCCGCTGTGCTCCCCATTCCTTCTCCGTCCTCCTGTTCCCCCCCGTCCTGCTCCGTGCTCCTCTGTGCCCTCCATCCTCTCCCCCCGTCCTGCTCCGTGCTCCTCTGTGCCCTCCATCCTCTCCCCCCGTCCTGCTCCGTGCTCCTCTGTGCCCTCCATCCTCTCCCCCCGTCCTGCTCCGTGCTCATTGTCCTCCTCCATGCTTCCCCCGTCCTCCGTTCTCCCCCCCGTCCTGCTCCGTGCTCATTGTCCTCCTCCATGCTTCCCCCGTCCACCGTTCTCCCCCCCAGTCCTGCTCCGTGCTCCTTGTCCTCTCCTCCATGCTCCCCCCCATCCTCCTCCATCATACTCACCCTCCCCGTGCCATCGCTGAACGTCCCTGCAATTCTGCGTTCTCCCCGGCTTCCTGCAGCTCTCCAGCGCTGAGCGGTGACGTAATACCGCTCATTAATGCCACGCCTATGGGAGTGGCGTCGCGTCCATATTACATGACCTTAATGAGCGGTATACGTCACCACTCAGCACAGGAGAGCTGCAGGAAGCCGGGTACAACGCAGGATTGCAGGGACCTTCACCGATGGCACAGGGAGGGGTGAGTATGATGTCCCAGCCACCGGCTCCTGCCGCGGCACCCCCTCCCCCGCTGGTTTCTGCCCAATGACTCGTGTATAAGCCGAGGGGGCATTTTCAGCACGAAAAAAGGTGCTGAAAATCTCGGCTTATACACGAGTATATACGTTACCCCGCCCAGTCGTGGCTCTCATCCAGCCAAGTCTCAGATATCCCCACCATGTCATAACTATGTTCCAACAAAATTAATTCTAATTCCGCCATTTTGTTGGTGAGGCTTCTAGCATTAGTATACATGCACTTTATGTATCTCTCTGAACCTCTATTCTTTCTTAAATTATTAACTGTTCTAACCCCACCCCCCATTTCATTATTTGTGCCCAGGTCTCTATCTGCACTGCCTTCCCCTCCTATAAAATGAATACCCTCCCCCCTCATAGAATATAAAGTAGCCCCCCTCATAGAATATAATGTAGCCTCCTTCATGGAATATAATGCAGCTCACTCATAGAATATAATGCAGCCCCCTCATAGTGTATAATACAGCACCCCACAAAATATAATGCAACCCCCTCATAAGTTATAATGCAGCCCCCCCCATAGAATATAATGTAGCACCCTCATATGGCATAATGCAGCCCCACACAGAATATAATGTAGCCCCCTCATAGGGTATAATGCAGCCCCCCTCAAAGGGTATAATACAGCCCCCTCCACCATTGTCCTCATCACCACCTCCATCATTGCCTCCTCCCCACTACCATTGTCCTTTACACCACTACCATCATTGTCCTTTACACCACAACCATCATTGCTTTCTCCCTCAGCACACCCATCATTGCCCATTCCAACACCTCCATCATTGCCTCCTACCACCACCATCATTGCCTTCCCCCACCACCATCATCACCTCCCCCCCACCATCATCATAGCCTCCTCACCATCACTGCCTCCCCCCACCATCATTGCCTCCCCCACCACCATCATCACTTCCTCACCACCATCATCATCGCCTCCCCCCACCACCATTGCCTCCCCCCACAATCACTACCATCATCATTGCCTCCTCACCACTACTACTGCTCCCCCCACCACCATTACCATCATCATTGCCTCCCCCCACCATCATCACACATACAACACCGCACACAGACAGCACCGCAGCACTCTCTCACATACACACACAAAGCACCGCACTACATACACATACGCAGGCAGACAAACACACACACACTTACCTATCCGCACCGTGCCCAGCAGCTTCCTCTCTGAAAGAGCCGCTCTGTGTCAGACAGGAAGTGCTGGGCTGGCAAGCATGAATGAGGACAGCGTCTGATCCCTGCAGCTCCGCTCCGGTCCCAAGCTGCATGGATCGCAATTAGGGTTTAACCCCCTTTAGTGGCCCACCTCCGGGCCCTGATTCAGCAGCACCAGCGGGCAGTGTAAGCTACAGCTTGTGGCTAACGCTGCCTGCTATTAAAGAGAAATGGTATTCACTCCTCTCCACGCCCATGGGGGCATGGTGAAGCGAGAATATTAATTTCTCTTTAGCAGCGGGGACAGGCACTTGTCTCCAGCTACTTCTCCAGGCACCGGGAGGGCCCCCTTGACTCAGGGGCCCCAGAGCGGCTGGGTGTGCTGCTATTAGCAACATGCCACTGGCTGGGGGCCCCTGGAGCAGTGGGGGCCCTAGGCAGCTGCTGGCCAATATGCCAGCAGGTGTGAGAGACTGGGCCCACCGGAGAATTCTCCGGTTCTCCGGTGGGCCAGTAAGACCCTGACAGGAGGAGGACCCTGCTCGTAAGCTTACAATCAGGAAATAGGGTGGACACAATAGGTAAAAAAAGTTCTTGTCATGTACAGTCCAGCCATTATTATAATAAATAGGGGCTTTCAAGAAAGCGGCATGATCGAGTCATCAGCCAGTATCTGAGTATGGTTACCAAGCACTACTGGAATTGAGAAGGGGTTGTCGGAGTAGTGGACAACTTCTTTAAATTTAAACCTGTGCTTCAGCTATGTAAAAATGTGGGTGACCAGTCAGGGGCACTGATTTCCTGGGACTTAGCTCTCATTGCGTAAGAACAATGCTGTGGGCGTGGGTGACATGATTTTCAAAAGGGACGTTACCATCAGCTCTTCACGGCTGGTCAATGCTAGAGTCACTGCTGTCTCTCTGGGGTCCCGACTTCATTGCACGTTCCCAGGGAAGTAAAAAGTTATGTGCATAAGAAAAATTTGCAAAAACTCCACGGTGATGCTGGTTTGGGGGCTTTTGTGAGTATTGTGAGTAGAAGGAACAGCACTGAGTTCTCCACATCTTTGTAAAAGCCATTTACACAAGATACAGTTCTCTAAAGCCATGTTCACACCTTCAGTATTTAGTCAGTAATTTACATAGGTATCTGTAAACCAAAACCAGGAGTGGAGCAATCAGAGGAAAAGTATAATAGAAAGTAGGAATTAATCCTACCGGTAATGTTGTTTCCAGGAGTCCATCATGACAGCACCGCCAGGAGGTTGTCCTTCATATCCTTGATAGGGACAGGAACACAGAAGAGGTTAAATAGCCCCTCCCCACCTCCACCCTTCAGTGATTTTCCAAGTACCACACCAGGATGGATGCAACACAATTTTATTGAATTCTCTACTACAATGTTAATGACACATCATAGTTAAACAATGCAAGGGGGGGTATATAAGGGGTGCTGTCATGATGGACTCCTGGAAACAACATTACCGGTAGGATTAATTCCTACTTTCCAGGACGTCCCTTCTGACAGCACCGCCAGGAGAAGTACCAAATAACTCCTCTTTAGGGTGGGACTACTGCTTGGAGAACTTTTCTCCCATAGGCCGTCTGTTGATTTGACAGAACGTCCAATCTATAATGTTTACTAAACGTATTTATGTTGGACCAGGTTGCGGCTTTGCAAATCTGGTCCATAGAAGCTCCTGCTCTCTCTGCCCAAGACGCCGAGATTGCTCTCAGCGAGTGGGCCCTAAGACCTCTGGCGGAGTCTTTCCTGCTGAGGTGTATGCTGCAGTAATGGTTGATTTTAGCCATCTAGCCAAGGTGGCTTTTGATGCTTTCTTCCCTTTATTCTTGCCCGCCATTTGTATAAAAAGGTTTGAGTCTATTCTCCAATCTTCTGTCAGTTTGAGATACTGTAGGACTGTCCTTCTGACGTCCAAGGAATGGAGCGAGCGTTCCTTCTCATTTCTATAGTTCTGGCAGAAGGTGGGAAGTATTATTTCCTGATTTCTGTGGAAGTCTGTTACCACCTTTGGAAGAAAGGTCGGGTCCAGTTTCAAAATTATACAGTCTTCCTGGATTTTTAGGTATGGGTCTCTCATGGAGAGAGCCTGGATCTCTCCTATACGTCTGGCTGAGGTTATTGCTACCAGAAAAACTGTTTTAAGCGTTATTGATCTGAGGTCTGCCTGGTTTAGTGGTTCGTAAGGGGTCTTCCTTAGCTCATTCAGTACTAGACTGAGGTCCCATGGTGGAACGGAACTACGTATTGTGGGTCTCATGCGTTGCGTAGCTCTAATAAATCTTGACACCCAAGGATGGTCCGCTAATGGGTAATCAAAAAAGGACCCTAGTGCTGAGATTTGTACCTTCAATGTACTAGGTTTTAGACCCTTATCGAATCCTGCCTGTAGAAAGTCTAGGACTTTAGGAATATCTGGGTCCTCAGTAAGGGATACTGGTTGTGCATAGTGTGAACAAAATTTCTTCCAGACCTTGAGGTATATAGATGAGGTAACAAGCTTTCTGCTTTTCTGTAGAGTAGTTATAACTGATTCAGATAAGCCCCTAAATCTCAGGATCTCTTTTTCAGGATCCAAGCTGAAAGCGCTAAGAACTGTAGGTTCTGATGGACGAGAGGGCCCTGCGTCAAGAGGTCCCGCTGTAATGGAAGATGAATCGGGTCTTCTAACGCCATCTGCTTTAGTACCGGGAACCAGCTTCTTTTGGGCCAGTATGGCACTATCAGAATAACTGCCGTATGACTCTCCTGAATCTTTCGTAGTACTCTTGGTATCAAGGGTAGTGGTGGGAAGGCATATGCTAGCTCTGTATCCCAATCCTGCGCTAGGGCATCTATCGCTGTTGGGTTGTCTTTTGGATCTAGCGAGAAGAAGCGCTCTGTTTTTGTATTTGTTTTTGAGGCGAATAAGTCTATCTCGGGAAAACCCCACATACTGGTCAGTTGTGTAAACACTTCCTGATTTAGAACCCATTCTGCTGGTTGTATCTTTTGTCTGCTGAGGAAGTCTGCTATCTGATTGTTTTCGCCTTTTAGGTGTACTGCTGTCAGAGATCTTAAATTTATTTCTGCCCAGGTGAATATTTCTTCCGAAATACTCTGTAGATGACGGTGTCTCGGACCTCCCTGGTGCCGTAGAAAGGATACTGTAGTTGAATTGTCGGAGAATACTCTGACGTGACGGTTGTACAGCTGTCTCTGGCATCTCCTGATCGTCTCCCAGACTGCTTTGAGCTCTCTGCAATTTGATGAGCTGTTGCGCATCGCACCGGGCCATGTTCCTTGGAGATAACGTCCCTCCACATGGGCTCCCCAGCCGCTGAGACTTGCATCTGTGGCGATATTTATGCAGGGGGATACTCTCCACGGTTTTCCGTGTTTTAAATTTGATACGTCGGTCCACCATGCTAGGGATCGCCTTACTTCTGCTGACAATTTTATTCTGTTGTCCAATGATGTATCTCTTCCGTCCCATATCCGGAGGAATTCTCTCTGCAACGTCCTTGAGTGAAATTGACTCCACTGGACGCTTGCTATGCATGAAGTCATTAAGCCCAGCACTCTCATGGCCTTCCTGATAGTGGTGTATTTTTGTTCCTGTAGCATATGGGCTTCCTGTTGGACTGTTGTCTGTTTGTGGGGAGGAAGGAAAGAGTGTTCTTGGACTGAGTCCAGAATAACTCCCAGAAATATTTTTCTTCTTTCTGGTTCTAGACTGGATTTTTTTTAGATTTATCACCCAACCTAGATTTTCTAGAAGAGATCTGGTTTCTCTGAGGTATTCCTCCATCTGCTGGTGCGAATCCGCCACTAACAACAGGTCGTCCAGGTATGGAATTATGAGGACGTTTTTTCTTCTTAGAAAGGCCATTGCCTCTGCTATGATCTTGGTAAATATACGAGGTGCTGAAGAGAGGCCGAATGGTAGGCAACGGAATTGGAAGTGACGTATCCTTGCTCTGTCCTTTATTGCGAACCTCAGGTATTTTTGATGTGCTGCATGGATGGGCACATGATAATATGCGCTTTTGAGATCTAGTGTGCACATCACTGAGTTTTCTCTTATTAGCGGTATGGCAGACTGAAGTGTTTCCATTTTGAAACGTTTGTAGGCCACCCATCTGTTTAGGGGTTTCAGATTTATGATTGTCCTGTATTCTCCTCCTGGTTTCTTTATAGAGAACAGGCTGGAGTAATGGCCCTGAAACTGTTGAGATTGGGGCACCGGTATTATGGCTTTTAACTCTCTGAGCTCCTGTATATCCGCGACCAGCCTTTGGTGGACCGCCGGGGATTGGCTCTGAGTTAGGCAAAATCTTCGGGGGGGAGGCTGGGTGAATTCCACCCTGTATCCGAGTGCGACTGTGCTCAGGATCCATTGATTTTTTGTGATCTGTTTCCATCGATCTATGAAGTATTGGAGCCTCCCCCCAATTTGTCTGGCGTCATTGTCTACCTGACCCAGTTCCCTGGTCTCGAAAGGAGCCTCTACTTCTGCCGCCCTTAGGGTAACTCCACCTTCCGGTCTTACCCTTGCCCCTGTAGTCCTGTCTCGGATGAGATCGGGTTTTATGAAAGGCTGGCATTCTTTTTTGTTTTTGCTCCGGGAAACATTTATTTTTATTGGACGCTTTGTCCAATAATTCATCTAATACCGGACCGAACACTTGCAGCCCTGAAAACGGTATTGAGCAGAGTTTATTTTTCGACTGTGTGTCACCTACCCATGATCGTAACCACAGCGCACGTCGTGCTGCATTGGACAATGCGTTATTTCTAGCCGCAAAGCGGACTGACTCTGCAGACGTATCTGCTATAAACTCTGTTGCCATTTTAAGTAATGGTAAAGTTTTTATAATTTCCTCTCTGGGGGTTTTGTTGGAGATTTGGTTTTCCAATTCTTCCACCCAACGAGACATTGATCTCGCCACCGAAGTTGCCGCTATGTTGGTCTTCATGACTGATGCCGATGCCTCCCATGCTTTTTTAAGGAGGTCTTCCGCTCTCCTATCCATTGGTTCTTTAAGGCCTGAGGAGTCTTCAAATGGAATGGCGGTTTTCTTCGATACTTTAGCTACAGGTATGTCGATTTTTGGTATGGATTCCCAGACTTTAGTATCGTCTGGGTTAAACGGGAGGCGAAACTTAAATTCTTTCGGAATTACAAGCTTTTTTGCAACGTCCTCCCATTCTTCCAATATCATGGCTGTGATATGTTTGTTCACCGGGAACACCCTGCTTCTTTTAGCCCTCAGGCCCCCAACATCTCGTCTTGGACGGTTAGCGGCTCTGAGGATTTCTCTATTTTCATGGTATCCCTAACCGCCTGCAATAGGGTATCCGTATTTTCTGAGGAAAATAAATATCTCTTCCTCTCTTCCGTGGGAAATTTTAAGGGGACTTCTGCTTCACTTGGCTCGGAGTCCGAGTAGTGCGACATTTCTCCCTCTTCCGAGCTAGGGTCCATGTCCCATCTAGGTCTCTTGGGTGAGGGAGGCTGGGGTGGCGTCAGCGAAGATACGCTCGCTTGAACCTCTTCTTTAATCATGGAGCGTATATTAGCTAATAAAGAGTCCTGCTCCTTTTTAAGCATTTTAGCCACGCATGTCTCGCATAACGTTTTTATGTCTGTTGCGGGAATTTTGGCCGAGCATAACGGGCACTTGTTATATCTTTTCCTGGCTGCTGACATGGTTTGCTTGGGAGTCTCCTTGTCCTAAAAGCAATGTGAAATGAGAGTCCTGTAGCTATCTGAACTAGCCCAGCTAAACGGACCCCCTAATTACCCACTTACATGGTCCATGGTTAGCTCTAAGGATTGGACGTCCGGGCGACTAGCACTCTCCATGTTCACTATGTCAGTGTGTGCTGTCAGGCGTCCGTCTTAAGAAGTCTGCCTTACCCGGCTTCAAGTCATCTGATTCGTCCTCCTTCCGAGCTCAGCTGCTGGTAATCGGGCGCTTGTGTGCACACCATCTGGAGCGCACCTGGGAATCTGCGCCCCTCGGTCGGCGTCCCCCACTACCACGGAGCTCAGAGCTTCCTCTCTGGCTCCGCCCCCGGAAGTGGTCATCGGCGCCTCTCCTGTGACGCGGCGCACAGGAAGTGACGGGAGACGCCTGGGAGAGCGACCGTGCCGGTCTGACCAGAATCCAGCGGTCCCTGCTACTGGGACGCCGCTGCAGCAGCTGCGGAGCAAGAGCCCTTTGCCTGGGCCTGCTGCCGACGCCGGGAGCAAGCAGCTCGACCGGACCGCTGAGGGACCTCTCCCGGTATCAGCGGTTTGAGGCCCACGACGAGCCCCTCTAGACCCCGGAGCCTCTTAGGAGAGGACGGAGTTTCCTCTGCCCCGGGAGCAGCCGCTCTACCGAGGTAAAACTTCTGCACCGCTGTGCTTCTCTCCTGCGTCTGTCCCTGATAGGGACAGGAAAACACTGAAGGGTGGAGGTGGGGAGGGGCTATTTAACCTCTTCTGTGTTCCCGTCCCTATCAAGGATATGAAGGACAACCTCCTGGCGGTGCTGTCAGGAGGGACATCCTGGACATACATCATTACTTTTGCATTTTTCACCCACTCCTGTTTTTGGCTTAAGGCACTGTCACACTTAGCGATCGCACTAGCGATCACGACAACGACACGACCTGGCGAGATCGTTGGTGCGATCGCTATGTGGTCGTTAGTTAGCTTCCAAACACAAAGATCTCATCAGAGATCAGCGATTCAGGCTCACCAGCGGGACACCAATGACCAAAAACGGATCAGAACGTTCATAAGTGATCAGCGACATAGCAGCAGGGGCCACATCGCTGCTACATGTCACATACAGCTGCGTCGCTAACGAGATTGCTACTGTGTCATAAAATCGCTTAGTGTGACAGTACCTTTACAAATACTGTTGTAAAATACTGACAAAATACTGAACGTGTGAATGTGGCCTAAAGGGCCCGTCTCACACAACGATCTCGATAGCGAGATCGTTGCTGAGTCACTAGTTTTGTGACGCAGCAGCGATCTCCCCAGCGATATCGCTGTGTGTGACATTCAGCGACGATCAGCCCCCCTGCTGGGTATCGCTGATCGTCGCTGAAATGTCAGGACATTTTTTTGATCGCTCGTCTCCTGCTGACAGGCACGCATCGCTGCGTGTGACAGGCGGGAGACCAGCAATCCGCTGGTAACCAAGGTACACAGCGGGTTTCCAGGCGCGGGGCTGTGCCTAGAAACCCGCTGTGTACCTTGGATACCAGCGCGCTGATGCAGGGAGCTGGTATCCAAGGTACACAGCGGGTTTCCAGGCACCGCGCAGCGCTTGGAAACCCGCTGTGTACCTTGGATACCAGCTCCCTGCATCAGGGCGCTGGTGTCCAAGATACACTGCGGGTAACTAAGCGATGTTACCCGCAGTGTCCTTGTGCTGATCGCTGCCCTGAGCTGCCTGTTTGGCAGCTCAGCAGCGATCATGTAGCGATACACCAGCGATCCTGACAAGTGCATATCGTTGTTGGGATCGCTGGTGTATCGCTATGTGAGACCCAGCCTTAAGTCAGCTGCAGGGAAAACAAAAACGGTTAAATCCTTTGTCTTTTACAGATAAGGTTCTCTTTTATAATATACAGTATAAAAGCTCACTTTAATAAAGATTATACACCAATCCATTGTCTTTCCAGTTAACATCTATACACACAGGAGACTGATAAGAGGAGCCAGAGGCCAATAGCTAACAGAGTCAGGAGCTGGTGAAAGACTTTCACATTAGGAGCTCTAATCATTGGTGTAGTCTGCAGAACTCCATGGAGCAAGACTGTCACCACACTGCTCTTCTGTCTATGCCTTGGCTGTTCTTGCTGGGCTGGCTGAGTCTCGAAGGATTATTACGCTGACCGGCTGTATCGGCGTCACCCCATCCCTTCCTCTTTCATGTACAGAATGACTATAGGAATAAGCAGAGGTCAATTCACCACCGGAGATAATGCCTACACAGGGATTTAAATAGAACAAACAAGGGCGGAGCTGCATGTGCGTCCCTGAAGTGAAGTGGCGGCTCATTGCCAGCACTGGCCCATGTGGCATTTGCCAGATGGACAGTCTGGCCCCGCAAAGACAAAGGTGCTTATTTTGAAAATCTATGAGAGAATGGCCATGTAATCGTTTCTGAAGGTTCTCTTATCATATACAGTATAAATGCTCACTTTAATAAAGATTATACACCAATTATTTCAAATATTTTTAAAGTAAGTGCACCAGCTTCATGAAATTTGATTTATTTAACCACATTTCGTCCCAGTGCTGCCTTTTCATGTCCTAATAGGCATACTAAATTGCCATTAGAATGTGAAAACCCGGGGCGGAGTCTGGTCGCGTTCCTGTGAAGACGCATGCAGGACTAGCTCTGCCTTTGAGCCAGTTTTAGGAGCCCTTTTAGCTGTTTATTTAGCGACCTAATGGTTCGTACTGGGAAGAAAGAGGTGGGGAGCATACCGGGACCCCCAAAAAGCAGAAAGTCCAAGGTAACATCCAGCGCTTCGTGCAGAAAGGAGGCTGCACATCCCCGGGCTCATCACGCAAGATGGCGCCGACATCATCAGCCCGCTCAGCTTCCCCGCTGTCAGAAGGATCTGACACTTCAGACATGGATAGCGTGGATGGGACAGCCATCGCTGCAGCGCACAAGGGATTGGTGACAAAAACCTACCTGGACGCAGCTCTGCAAAAAGTTTTCACCCCACTAATGAAGGAGCTCTCTGACTTCAGGGCCGAAGTAACAGCACGGGTGGAACGGGTGGAGGAGGACTGCTCCACATTATTGGGAGCCACGGAGGATTTGACTGGAGTGGCAGGATCTCATGCTCAGCACCTCAATCATGTTTACACGATGCTAGAAGACCAGGAGAACCGGTCCCGGCGGAATAATATCCGGATGAAAGGCCTGCCAGAAAGCTGGTCCTCTGAGGCCCTTCCTAAAGTAGCTATGGAGATGTTTAGCGATTTACTGGGACAAGACAGAGCCGCAGCACTCACCATTGAACGCATCCATAGGGCTTTGCGGCCGCAAAGCGCACCATCTGAACCACCGAGGGATGTGATATGCAGGTTGCTTTCATATGTGGACACCAAAGATATCCTGATCGCAGCCCGTACTAAAGGTACGTTAAAGTATGGTGACGCTGCCATTCACCTTTATCAAGATTTGGCACCCGCCACACTGGCCAAGCGCCGTATGCTGCGTCCTCTGCTCCAGGCACTTGCTCAACACAACTGCAGGTATGCCTGGCTATTCCCCTTTGGCTTACGTGCCACCATAGGTGGCAAACGATTGGAACTGCATACACCTGCTGATCTAACGGCTTTCTGGAAAGCTTTGGGCATTGAACCGATTGACATACCTTCATGGCTTACTGTGGAAGCTACGCCGACAGTTCGGAGAGTAACTTTTGGATCCCCCTGGAAGGTTGTGAAGAAAAAGAAAGCTGCAGCAGCAGGGAGAAGCCCTATATCAGACAAGACCTGAGCTTCCCCGGGATGATTTCTTCAAATCTCCATTTAGAAGAGGTTATATTCATCGACCACTAGATGGCATTGTTGCCTTACTCTAAACTCAACTTTTGTGACGCTGCAGTTAACTCTGGTTGGGTGGTGGTGGGGGGAGACGGGTGAGGGGGGCCTGCGGTAAGCCTAGCAGTTTGTTACTGTTCATACTGGTGGTTTAGCTAGCATAAGGAGGTATCACCTTGCCTATGGTCTCCTCTTGCCTTCCCCCTCCCTATCACTGAACATGTTGAGAAAAGCAGCCTTGAGAAGATGCGGGTTAATGGGACATACACTAATGTTCAGCACTTCTATTATTATTTAGACAGCCTGGTGGCCCATGCTGGCTGTTTACACTCCAGTTTAAGTTTAAGGGTCATTAATGTTATTGTTACGTTATGGAGCTGTCGAGGTTGATGGAAGTTATATTGTATGATCCCATTGCATTATGCTTGATTACATGATTGCAACTACATCTCCTTACTTTGATTTATGAATATATAGATGTTTAGACAGAGATATGTCACACATCCTTATCCCCATCTTACCTTTTTTTTTTTTTGCCCTACACCCCGATAAAGCATAGAAAGAACCATGTGGTCTTCATATGCATAGAAACTAGGGACTCCTAATCCTGCTGCTTGTTGTCATATGGGAATGAGTCTGACTAACTCGCACTGTTGTGACACCCCCCTGATGGGTGGGGCTTGGCTTTTGGGGGAATTTACTCTCAGTGCGAATTATGTGTTTCTGCTTGGGAGTGGATTTTCCCTGGAGGCTACGCCGCACTCCAGTTTGCTTACTCTTAGAAGTTTGACCTGTTATGTGTACTTATGTGGATTGTATGTATGTTTGTTGTTCTGTCTTTCCCTACCCTTGTGTAGTCACATCACAAGTCCTCCCCCCTTGATGCCTCACACTTCCCCTTATGGAAAGCTTTTCTCCGATCCCCTTCCAGTAGCGCTCGGAGAATTGTGTTACCATGGGTTAACACACTGGTTTGTTACCTGCCCATTGAGTCATTTGTGATTGGTATTATTTTGGCTAGTGCCGTCTCTCTCGGACTTTTTGAATGACACATCATGATGAGCTATCCTTGTAAATTAACATCATATAATGTCAAAGGTTTTAATTCACCAGTTAAACGCAGTAAAGTCTTTTCCATTCTACGTACTAACCCAGTCGATTTCCTTCTGTTACAAGAAACTCATTACCGCACTGGGAAAATCCCGCACCTGCCGTCAAGAGTGTACAGCCAATGGGTTCATGCCGCTGCATCCGACTCCTCGACCAGAGGGGTGAGTATTGGGATTCATCGGAATTGCCCATTTAAAATCCTAACTACATTTTTAGATGACGCAGGTAGGTTCGTTTTTGTGAAGGGAAAACTGGGAGTTCTGACCCTGACAGTTTGCAACATATATGCCCCCAATCAGGGTACAGTTGCTTGGCTAATAGAGATACTGGCTAAACTCAAGACATTTGCTGAGGGACTTGTGCTAGTAGGCGGTGACCTAAACATAGTACTGAATCCCTTATTGGACACTTCTAGACCCAAGGTACATGTTACCTACAGAGCATTGAGGAAATTGCACTTACTCTTGCAAGATTTGAAGCTTAGGGATAGCTGGAGATTACTTCACCCATCTAGGCGAGACTACTCCTTTTATTCACATCCCCATAAATCTTACAGCAGAGTAGATTATTTGCTAGTACCTGAGTCGTTGGTCCCCTTTGTGTCATCGGCACAGATAGGAAATATCGGCATTTCCGACCACGCACCGGTTTCGGTCGCGTTTGGATTGCAGGATCTCCCTGCTAACCAAGGTTCCTGGAAATTGAACATCACGCTACTAGATAACGAAGCCAATGTGAATGACATTGCATCTCAAATCTCGGATTACTTTGTGACTAATGACACAGAGGGGATGCATGCAACAACGGTGTGGGAGGCCCATAAGGCTGTGATGAGAGGCAATTTTATCAAGCTGGGGTCCATGGTTAAGCGTAAACGCATGCACGCGATCACATCCCTGCTATCAAGGATCAACACTTTGGAACTAGCCCATAAACGCACCATGGCGACGCAAACGTTTGAGGAGCTGCAGTTGTGCAGATCTCAACTCGCAGATATGCTCAACACTATTGCTACCAATAACTACGCTAAAATTAAATTCACCTCCTACTTACATGGCAACAGAGGGGGGAAACACATGACTGCGGCTCTAAAAAAACAAGTTGCATCCACCACTATTCCATCAGTGGTAGGCCCCAGCGGCACACTAGTAGAGGACCCAAAAGGTATCGCAGACGCTTTTTCATCTTATTTGGGTTCATTATATAACCTACAATCCGCGACAAATAGCACTAAAGCACCTGATAGAATGGCGGCAGTGCGCGCCTTTCTGGATGATCTGTCACTCCCCTCTTTAGATAAGACTGCAGCAGAATCTCTGCTGGCACCAGTGACTGAAGATGAAATAAAGCAAACATTAAAATCTACACCTTCTGGAAAGAGCCCTGGGCCAGATGGGTATCCCATAATATATTATAAGAAATTCTTCTCAACACTGTCCCCTTATCTAGTTAAATACTTCAACTCACTTTTATTGGGTTCCTCACCCCTCCCCCAATCTCAAGAAGCGTATATTTCACTCATTCCGAAGCCAAACAAAGATCACTCAATTTGCAGTAATTACCGACCAATTTCTTTACTCAATACGGATTATAAATTATGGACCAAACTTTTGGCCCGTAGATTGGCAGGTCTGCTGGGGTCCCTGATTCACCCGGATCAGGCGGGTTTTGTCTTGGGAAGAGAGGGGAGGGACAATGTCCAGAGAGCCATATACTCTTTGGCGATAGCCAAACAGCGTTCCACCCCCCTCTCTCTTTTAAGTTTGGATGCAGAAAAGGCGTTCGACCGGGTGGATTGGGGATTCCTAGAGCAGACTCTCCTGAAGTTCGGATTTCCACCTCGCTTCATCTCCATTATTCTAAATCTATATTCTTCACCCTCGGCGAAGGTTCGGGCTAACGGGCAATTGTCAACACCCTTTCGCATTAATAACGGAACACGCCAAGGGTGCCCACTTTCGCCGTCTTTATTTGTATTAACTATGGAGCCTCTACTTCAAGCTATCAGACAGTGCCCTGATATTGTGGGTTTCCGGGTTGGCTCCGAGGACTACAAGGTCAGCGCCTTCGCCGATGATGTATTGCTAAGTTTATCAGACCCCATCACATCCCTTGAAGCATTAATGTCACTTCTTCAACGCTATGGGGAAGTTTCCAACTTTAAAATTAATGTCTCTAAATGTGAAATGATTGGTTTGAACCTCACGAGTTCCACAGTTACTTCACTGCGGGCCATATACCCCTTTACCTGGCCTCCATCCCACATAACTTACCTTGGAATTAGAATTCCTGGGGACCTGTCCCGATTACATGAATGTAATTATAACGCCAGCCTAGCTGACGTTAAAACTATGCTTCAGAAAATAGATATTCCGTATCTCTCATGGCTGGGCAGGAAAAACCTTTTGAAAACATATGTAGTCCCAAAACTATTATATTTGTTGCAGACTCTCACCATTCCAGTGCAACCTGCCTATTTTATAGCCATAAGACGCATCTTCTCTGCCTTTCTATGGAAAGGGAACAGACCTCGTCACGCGCATGCATGCCTTCGGCGTCCAAAACATCTAGGGGGAATTGGTCTACCTGATGTGGGGTTGTATTACCGAGCAACTCACCTTCGGTTACTGGTAGAATTGCTTTCACCATCCTATTCCAAACCCTGCAAATCCTTAGCTCTCTGGTTGATGGGGGAGAAGGGTGTGAGAATATTATGGACATTACCTTTTCATGATAAACCTAAAAACACCCTACACACATTAAAGGACATGCACTGGCTGTTCAGGGAACTGCCTATAGTGGGGACGGGGGAACATGAGGGAAGACAACTCTTACCCCGACCGCCATACTCAGCCCCACTGGCGGTACTCCCTTGGTATGTAGATTTCCTGTTCAAAGACACTATGGGTGTATGGGCGAAACTACATAACATCACATTAGGACAACTAGTAAGGGGCGAGGAGTTAGAAACTAAAACCTTGATAATGGAGACCTTACGTTCTTTAGGAGGAGGGGAACTCCACCGCTCACATGTTATGTTTTTCTGGTCCAGGTTTACTGCTTTGGGAGTACATCGTAACCCACCCTCATGGTTTGAAAAGCTAATATCCCAACCCACTTTCCCCACGAGATTGACCTCCCTTTTCTATACCAAACTAGTAGCCCTGTTTACAGAATCATTTACATACATTGCCCTCTGTTGTGAACCTCTCACAATACAAGCCTAACACAGGAGAAATGCATGTTCTATCAAAGGGACTAACATTCTGTCCTACAAAACAGCTGGATACGGCTCAGTTCTGTAGTGACATCGAGGAATTCTTCCGCAGATTGCGACTCAAAGAATTTTTTCATAACCATGCAGATATCACTTCACAAGACAATGTGAATAACACAGCGAAAAAGAAAAAGAGGACAAACTGGACCCCGCAACCTGGATACAACCAAACTCTGGATCATTACATAGACTGTTTCCGCAAAAAAGTTAAATCTGACATTTTGGACAGACACCATAAAGTGCCAAACAATATCAGTATGGAGGAAAGAAAAGCCATACAATCCTTAAAAGCCAACAACAATATCATCATCAAACCAGCGGACAAAGGAGGAGCTATAGTCATCATGAACACGACAGATTACATCCAGGAAGCAAACAGACAACTCTTGGATATAAAATACTACACTCCACTTCAGGAAGATCCCACCAAACAATACACAGAGGAACTAACACGTATCATCAATGGATTTGATTCTACTTCATCCTCACTACTGGAACTAGTACCAGGCAATCCCAAAACAGGTACCTTCTACATGTTGCCTAAAATACACAAAGAAGGTAATCCTGGGAGGCCCATCATCTCTGGTATTGGGACTTTAACTGAGAATATCTCCGGCTGGGTGGAGAACATTCTGAAACCCTTGGTGAGGAGCACACCCAGCTATATCCAGGACACCACGGATATTCTTTGCAAATTGTCAGCACTGGGCCCACTTCCAAGGGACACGATACTAGCCACCATGGACGTAGAGTCTCTCTATTCCAACATTCCTCATGAGGATGGAATCACAGCATGTAAATATTTCCTTCAAAAGAACAATCTGGCCACAGAACCAACACTGCAATTCATCAGGTTTGTGCTTCATCACAACTATTTTTCTTTTGGGAACAATTTATACCAACAGTGCATGGGCAGCGCCATGGGAAGCAAAATGTCCCCACAATATGCCAACCTATTTATGGCGAAACTGGAGGAGGAGTTTTTGTCATCTTGCCCTATTAAACCTCTTGCATACTTCCGCTACATTGATGATCTGCTAATAATCTGGACAGGCTCAAAAGATGATCTGCTCACCTTCCACAATAACTTCAACAAATACCACCCAACCATCAAGCTCACCCTCAACTTTTCAAAGTCTCAAATACATTTTCTGGACTTGACCATATACATCAAGGACAACGCCATACAAACATCAATTTACCATAAGCCTACAGGACGTCCAGCATACCTTAGATGGAACAGCTTTCATCCAAGACACACAAAAAAATCCATCATCTACAGTCAAGCTCTGAGATATATTCGGATCTGTTCAGACAGTAAAGACAGGGAACTACAGCTGCTATCTCTGAGGAATACATTCCTACAACAAGGATACCATCCACTGGTAATAGATGAACAGATCCACAGGGCTACAAGAATCCCAAGAAGCAACCTCCTGGATTACAAACTGAGAGAAGACAACAACAGGGTACCTCTTGTGGTCACATACAACCCCCACATGAGCATCCTAAGGAAAATTGGTGCTGATCTCCAACCCATATTCCACAGAGACCACAAATTGAAAGACATATTCCCAGAACTACCACTCCTCTCCTACAAACAGCCCCCTAACTTAAGGAATCTCCTTGTCAGAAGTGTCCTCTTGTCACCATCAGTGACTGGCACATTCCCATGTAACAACAAAAAATGCAAAACTTGTACCCACATATTACCAACAAATACAGTCCGTGTACCAAACACAAATCAGGACTATAAGGTCATGGGTTCCTTTTCATGTACGTCCTCCAATGTGGTGTACATGATACAATGCACAAGGTGCCCTGGAGCTATCTATATTGGGAGAACCATGCAAAAACTACAAACAAGGATGAATCTACACAAACATACGATCAGGAATGAAATGGACACGCCTGTGGGAAAACATTTCTCTGGAACTGGACATTGTATGACAGACTTAAAAGTCTTAATACTAAAAGGTCATTTTAAGGATGACAGGGAGAGAAAAATATGGGAATTCAAACTTATTAGGATGTTCAATACTTTGACACTAGGACTCAACTTAACACCTGGTTTTATGACTCATTACATAGACACAGTTCACACCTTCACCAGAAGGACTCCAGATAGTAAAGGGTATGCCACACTAAACAATATCGCTAACGGGATCGCTAAAAAACGTCACTATTTAGCGATCCTGTTAGCGATCTTGTTCAGTGCGGCAGCTTCCAGCGACGAGCTTCCTGCTGTGATCTCGCTCGTCGCTGGAATCGTTCCGGACCCTATTTTCTCGTCGGCGCTCCCGCTGGGTAAGTATCTAATCGCTGTGTGGCACCTTTTCTTAGCGATTTAGCGGTACTTTTGTACCGCTAAAGTCGTTAAGAAGATCGCTAACGGCGATAGCGTCGTTAACTATATCGCTAAATGTGGCCGCATTTAGCGATATAGAAACAATCCCGCTAGCGATCGCATTAGTATGCGTCGTTATTGTGATCGCTAGCGGGATTGTTTAGTGTGGCAGTACCTTTACACATTCCCACCAGCTCTCCATTTGTAAGATAATGCTAATTCGATTTCCTTTGAAGGCATCACACCTCCCAGGTCTTGAACAAATTTCCTACTATAGTAAGCATCTGATGTGTCTTTCTTATTATTTCAAATGTAATCTTGCCTGAAGAAGGAGCCACTGTGCTCTGAAAGCTAGCGAACATATAATTTTCTGGTTAGCCAATAAAGGTATCACCTTAAGAATGCTCTTGTCATAATTGGACGGAAAAGTATTCACATCGATTTTTCTGGCTAACACGGTACCACAATATAATTTATTATTATTGTACACTATACCAAACTAGTAATGGAACATCCCCCAACTAAACCCCTTGCTATTTTGCAATGGGAAACAGACTTATCCTGTACGTTTTCAGACAAAGAGACAAAACAAATCCTGTCCCGCTCACATGGCTTTTCTTGGTGCATACTTTCTCAAGAAAATGCTTTGAAACTCACCCTGCGCTGGTAATAGATCCCCAGTAAAGATCTCACAGATGTTTCCCTCCACACCGGATACCTGCTGGCGATGCAATACCGCCAAGGGTACCTTCAGCCATGTTTGGTGGTCCGGCCCAGGTATTCAATCATTCTGGCTACAGGTCCAGAGTTCTATTCAGGATATTCTACACAAACCATTTGTATTACATCAGACCATGGTATTATTGAATATGGACTCTCCAGAGATATCTCTAAAGAAAAACTCAGTTGTAGTGCATCTCTTGACGGCAGCTAAACTCTTAATTCCTGTTTATTGGAAGTCGACCCAGGTCCCTGACCATAACCAATGGGTGGCTAAAGTGGATCAGATAAGGAGAATGGAGGAGACGTTCCACTGGCTGAATGGCTCACGAGATAGGTTCCTTCAGATATGGGACCCTTGGATTAAGTGGAAAGACTCTACAGCTACTAGTTAAAGCTGTTCTAACACGATAATGACGTAAGGCTGTGTTGGGAAAAGATATACACCCCTAACTTCGGTATGTCTGGGTATCCTCGGGATCATATTATTGACTTATAAGTTTACCCACCATAATCAAGAGCACTAACCTCATATAGTGTCTTTGGTGACCTATGTCCCTCACCCCCATCCTCCTCTCACACATTCACCCCTCCCCCCCCTCACCCCTCCCCATTGTAATCGGTTGTCTGTTGTGAATGTGACTGCGGTTTGTTGTAGTATTCATGTTTCATGTTTAATGTTTAGCGTTGATTACTTTGAAACTTAATATGGGACTTGTTGGTGATACACTGATATAGTCTGTCTTAAGACTAGTATTAACTAAGCTAAGATTTGTATGAAAACTCATAGCGGGACCTACCATCATCTGTCCCGATGTGCAGAGGCAAATGTACAAGTCTTTTTTATTGCCAACTTAGAAATAGTCCTTTTGAGACAAAATTTGTCCTTTTTTGTTTACGCTATTGTTTAAAAAGTATCAAAAATTTTTCATTTCCCAATGTATTCTTTACTAATTTTTTTGCATTGACATGATTTTATGTTATTTGCTGTTATTTCAAAAAACAATAAAAAAATTTTAATATAAAAAAAAAAAAAAAAAAAAAAAAGAATGTGAAAACCCGCCCCCTCTTTTCCATGGGAACCAACTTGGGAACCGTTGTCGATTCGGCCCATCCTCCACCCAGCAGACGGGAGTGGGGAACAAATGCTGTCAGTTTTTGAAGGGGTCCCTTTACTTTTTCTTGGATGAGGGGCCTGCAGTTCAAGGGACGGGGGAACGCAGGGTCGTGACCTATTAACCCTTTAATCCCACTGTCACTGATACACGCTGAGGACTCTTTCCCAGGGGTTTTCAGCCTGTACGGTCGAACCTTGGCCCGCCCGGTTGAAAACAGTTTATCCCCAGACATGGGTTAAAGTGTGGGACCTGTACGAGGGGAAAGGGGAGGGGATATAGTTGTTTATATTTTTGTTTTACTAAGGAGACAAGGGCTTCAATGGAATGGGCGTTAGCAGTATAATGTTATTTTTAAATTTAAAAAGGAAATGGGTTTTTTTTTTATTTCAAATAAAGCTTTATTCTGGCTTATTGTTATTTTTAATATAACAAAGGATTTTAAGGATAATACAAATGACATCAACCCCCCAAATATAATTTCCCC
>JARQOD010000006.1:170581808-170708382 GCA_033576555.1 Oophaga sylvatica
CCACCACAATTAACACCTTTTTGGAAAAACTAGACCCCCTAGGGAAAAATTATCTAGATCTGTGTGGTACTTTAAACCCCCCAAGTGTTTCAAAAAAATTTTAAAATGCCTGGGTGTAAAAAAAAAAAAAACTATTTTCCAAAAATTATTTTTTGGCCCCAAATTTTTTTGTTTTTTTCCCAAGGAAATTGGCCCCCAAAAGTTGTTGCCCAAATTTTGTCCTGATTTACGTGATATAAATGTGTGTGTTTTGGGGGGAAAAAAATGTTTGGGCGCAGGGGCAGGGTTGGAAAAAGGAAGTAAAAATTTTTTTTGGAATGCAGACTTTTGTTGGGGGTCACGTTCCTTTTGGGCAGTCCCTCAGTTTGTGCCTAAACAGTGGAAAACCCCCACAAGAAACCCCCATTTTGGAAACTAAAACCCCCTAAGTAATTTTATCTAGATCTGTGGTGAGCACTTTAAAACCCCCAAAGGTGTTTCCCCAAAAGTTTATAATCCCTGGGTGTGAAAAAAAAAATTTATTTCCAAAAAAAATGATTTTTTTAGCCCCAAAATTTTTGTTTTTTTCACAAGGAAATTGGACCCTAAAAGTTGTTGTCCAATTTGTCCCGAGTACGCTGATACCAAATATGTGGGAAGGGGAAACTGTTTGGGCGCACAGCAGGGCTTGGAAAGGAAGTAATAACGTTTTGGAATGCAGACGTTGATGGGGGTCATGTTCCGTTTGCAGTGCCCCAGATGTGCCTAAACAGTGGAAAACCCACACAAATAACCCCATTTTGGAAACTAGACCCCCTAAGTAACTTATCTAGATGTGTGGTGAGCACTTTGAACCCCAAAGTGCTTCACAGAAATTTATAAACGCAGAGCCGTGAAAATAAAAAAAAAATTTCCTCAAAAATGATTTTTTTAGCCAGCTATTTTTTATTTTCCCAAGGGTAACAAGAGAAATTAGAACCCCAAAATTGGTGTGCAATTTGTCCTGAGTACGCTGATACCCCATATGTTGGCGTAAACCACTGTTTGGGCACACGGCAGGGCTCGGAAGGGAGGGAGCGCCAGTTGACTTTTTGAACGCCACATCGTGTTTGGAGACCCCCTGATGTGCCTAAATAGTGGAAACCCCTCAATTCTCGCTCCAACCCTAACCCCAACACACCTATAACCCTAATCCCAACCCTAACCCTAACCCCAACCCTAATTGTAACCCTAACCCTAATTGTAGCCCTAACCCTAATTGTAACCCTAACCCTAATTATAACCCTAACCCTAAAGCTAGGTTCATTTTGCGTTTTACCAGCCCGTTCAACACATAGCGTTGACGGGCTGGTAACGGTATAGCATAGCGCGATCGCGTTATGCTATACCCGCTAGCGCAGAGGAATCAGCAGATGATTCATCTGCGCTAGCGGTGACGGAGCCCAGGCGCTGCTGCCCGCATCTGAGGCTCCGTCACTGAATGATGGCACGTCGCGAACGCAAGCGCCCTCAAATGGGGGTGAATGGCAGCGTTAACGGACTGCGTTACACCACGTTATACCGCGGTGTAACGCAGTCCATCTAACGGACTGCCATAACGCAGTATGAACCCAGCCTAACCCTAATTATAACCGTAACACTAACCCTAACCCTAGCCCTAACGGAAAAATGAAAATAAATATAATTTCTATATTTTATTACATGTCCCTAACTAAGGGGGTGATAAAGGGGGGGGTTATGTACTGTTTATTTTATTTTGATCGCTGTGATAGTTTATCACAGTGATCAAAATGCACTTTTAGGAGAATGAATGAAAATTTTTTTGAATCTGCCGCAGGAAGAAGACCCGGGAGCCTGGGGCCTGCCGGAGGACGGGGGACACCGGGTGGTACAGGGGGGGGGGGAATCAGGGGACCGTAATTCTCTCCCCTCTGATGTGCGATCACATCAGCGGGGAGAGAAATCTTTTTTTTTTTTTTTTGCGGTCACCGTTATACTCAGTATAACGGCGATCGCGACACCGGTGTCGGTAACTACCGACCCGGATCATGTTCTCTGGGGTCTCGGCTACCCTCGGCAGCCGAGACCCCAGAGAAAATTGCCCACCCCCCGGCAGATCACGGCGCCCACCGGAGGAGGCAGGTGGGCCCGGGGGCCACAAGGGGCATATTGGGGGCCACAAGGGGGGGGATCGGGGACCCTTTTTCTCTGTCCTCTGATGTCCGATGACATCAGAGGAGAGAGAAATGAAAAGGCACATAGGATTGTTATTTTTCTGTTGCGATCGCCGTTATACGGTTAATAACGGCGATCGCAACATCGGGATCGGTAAAAACCGACCCGATTCATGTTCTCTGGGGTCTCGGCTACCCCCGGTAGCCAAGACCCTGGAGAAAATGCGACTGTGGGGGGCGCTATAGGCTTTTTCCACAGCGGCGTTAATTAACGGCGCTGTGGTTTAAGTACCCTTAATGACCGCCGTTAAAAGGCGTATCGGCGGTCGTTAAGGGGTTAAACTGTATTTTAAGGGATTGTATATGTTCAATTCTGAATTCCTGTAGCATTTACTTTTGTTCTTTTTAAATATGACATCCCCTCTGACATCAATTTGGTGAAAACTCTGGGAGCCACGGACAACCCGAAGGGCATTGCTGCGTACTGGAGGTGAATAAAGAAACCCAGGAAATGGAAGGGAAAAACCCAGATGAAAGGATAAAGAAACGACCAAAATATATCAAAATAATGCCTTTATTTGTACAAAGAAATGGCTGACAAATTTGCAATAAAACCATGTAAAAATATTAATACAAAATACAGTAATAAACTAAAAAGACAACCCAAATACACCACAAGCTGTGAGTTGAAAGATGTATCTACACAACAATAAAATAATAACACTTACAAAGACAATCAAAGTTGTGTATACATATGCCCTTTGTAATGACCAGGTGTATGCACAGATGGTATGTATGACAAAATAATAATATATTATATTATTGTTATATAATATGTGGCACAAAGATAAATGTGAGTTAAAAACACCCAAACCGCAATAAATGTTTAATGCCCAATATGAAAAAATGTGTGTATATGCATAAACCACACATATATAAAGCAAAATATATGGAAATGAACTGAGCTAATGGTGTTAATAAAGTGGATCACAACAAAACACAGAAAAATATATACTAATATACAATGGGTGCTAGTGCCCTAAAAATACACAATGAATCAATAAAATGTGCTTAATCTGAACACAGCAACCAAAAAGTGCTAATAATTGTGCAAAAACGTTGTGCCACGTATTTAGAATGAACTACTACCTGGGAGCATAAACAGCGTGGTGTGCTGGGAGAGAAAAGAACGCGCCCCGACGCGCGTTTCGGAAATAGATCCTTCGTCAGGGGGATGTGAATGTGGGCTAAATACAGGGCTATATATTGGATCACTAATCAAATTCAGCTGAGCAACGCAAAACACGTAGCATAGAAACGGAAGTGACGTCTGAAAGATCATTGTAATGATGTCTTGAATGACTACTGAAAAAATGCGGAACAGCGCATGCGTGAACTTGCACAGGGCCGGAAATGACGACTTGCTCAAATTGAAACTAAATGGATCTGGACACTCCAAACGGTGTCCCCTCTAGGTCTTAGTGAGAACATTTCCTTCGTTCCATTTTTGTGATTTTTCCATGTATATTTTATATGCTTTTATTAATCATTTTTATTTATTTCTTATTTTAGCTATTGTGAGGCTATCTATGCAGATTATGTGGACAGTCTGAGCCATCTTATGATTTCTTCATACATTGGCATCATTCAAGATTGAACATTGGTTGGATTTACATATTCGTATTTTGTTGTACCTTATTATGCATGAAATGATCCATATGTATATTTGATGGTTATTTTGATTTATTATGTGCATTGTTGATTTTGGTCTGATAGACAATTTTCATGCGATGGTCGTGGTAGTGCGCATGCGAGCGCTGTGCTGTCTGGGGCTGTCATGGTGGCGGTGTCTTTATGTGGATGCTCCGAGTACCGGAGTTTTTCGGCATGACGCCTGCGGCCATGTCAGTCCTGATTATGTGCAGCTAGCGCATGCGCCAATTGTACCCGTACTACCGTGGCATTAATAATACGTTATGTCTATTATTTAATATATTTCATCATTATAGTACATACCAATGTCCATGTTGGTTCTAAATATGTTATACACTCATATTTATGATAATCTTTTTTGTTGGTTCAACCATGTTTATATGCATTACACTTAGATGCAGTTTCGATTTAGGTTATATTCCATGCTGAGCCAATACATCTTTGTTAAACACACGCTCACTTTAATTTGTTACATATGTTTATTATGCGTATAAGTGAGTGACGTTACTTGTTATTATTCGGTTATTGCTTTCCCATGTTATTAATTAATGTCATTCATTGATATCCACCTTTTTAAATACTGCGTTATATGTTCATTACTTACAATGCACATGTTCCATCTACGCTTGCGTACGCGTCACCTTTTGTTTCTATGGTGATGTCATTCGTGTGTGGATATCCTGCCCAGTTTTGGGCGGTGATGTCTTTCAATTGGCCTCGTTTGGTTTCGTTAGTTTGCGCAAGCGCACTTATCAAACACCTTCATAGTTACCTCACGGTCGTCATTTCCGGCCCTGTGCAAGTTCACGCATGCGCTGTTCCGCATTTTTTCAGTAGTCATTCAAGACATCATTACAATGATCTTTCAGACGTCACTTCCGTTTCTATGCTACGTGTTTTGCGTTGCTCAGCTGAATTTGATTAGTGATCCAATATATAGCCCTGTATTTAGCCCACATTCACATCACCCTGACGAAGGATCTATTTCCGAAACGCGCGTCGGGGCGCGTTCTTTTCTCTCCCAGCACACCACGCTGTTTATGCTCCCAGGTAGTAGTTCATTCTAAATACGTGGCACAACGTTTTTGCACAATTATTAGCACTTTTTGGTTGCTGTGTTCAGATTAAGCACATTTTATTGATTCATTGTGTATTTTTAGGGCACTAGCACCCATTGTATATTAGTATATATTTTTCTGTGTTTTGTTGTGATCCACTTTATTAACACCATTAGCTCAGTTCATTTCCATATATTTTGCTTTATATATGTGTGGTTTATGCATATACACACATTTTTTCATATTGGGCATTAAACATTTATTGCGGTGTGGGTGTTTTTAACTCACATTTATCTTTGTGCCACATATTATATAACAATAATATAATATATTATTATTTTGTCATACATACCATCTGTGCATACACCTGGTCATTACAAAGGGCATATGTATACACAACTTTGATTGTCTTTGTAAGTGTTATTATTTTATTGTTGTGTAGATACATCTTTCAACTCACAGCTTGTGGTGTATTTGGGTTGTCTTTTTAGTTTATTACTGTATTTTGTATTAATATTTTTACATGGTTTTATTGCAAATTTGTCAGCCATTTCTTTGTACAAATAAAGGCATTATTTTGATATATTTTGGTCGTTTCTTTATCCTTTCATCTGGGTTTTTCCCTTCCATTTCCTGGGTTTCTTTATTCACATTTTCGGATGGTCCACCATCCAATTGTCTTTTCTGGTGATATAAGCACTTATTATTTTAATTATCATTTATATTTTACATATAATTTTATTTAGTACATTTTATATTTCTGGAGATATATATATGCGTACTGGAGGTGACAAACTTGACCATCCAACCAGACCGCTACCCGGAGATATTTTTGATGTTCGGCACATATTGGCAGATGATAATATGCATCTTTGAGGTCGAGCACTGACATAAAACATCTGGGAAACAAATTTTTTTATGGTTGATTCGATGGATTCCATTTTGAAGGTTCGGTTCACTAAAAAGACATTCAACTTCCTCAGATTTTTTATAGTCCTATATGAACCATCTGGTTTTGATACCACAAATAGAGGGGAGTAGAACCCCTTACCTCTTTCATGATCTGGAACCTCCACTAAGACCCTATTGGATAATAGACTTCTTATTTCCGACTCCAAGACTCCCTGCTGAGATTGGGAGCTTAGAGAAGTCAATAGGAAGGTGTCTGGGGGGGCCCGGACAAATTTTAATTCTAGGCCAGATGTTAACAGTTTAATAGCCCAAGAGCTTGATGTTACCCGTTTCCACTGTTGACTGAAAAAGGCTAGTCTGCCAACCACCGGCAGGTCAGAATTGCCGTTGCTTCTCCTCCGATCTGAAGGGTTGCTTGCCAAACAAGGTTCACTTTTGTCTTGCTCCTTTATGAGCCCAGCGGTCCTAGTTCCTATAATCCTTTGTATTGAATGTAGGCTTTTGTAAGGGCCTCCTATATGACGGAATAAAGGTGTTAGGGAACCCCTTTTTTCTTTCCCCTGTTTTGGTGAGGATCTCATCCAACTTTTTGCCAAAGAGGTACTCACCCTGGCAAGGAAGGCTGCAGAGTTTAGATTTTGTCCGCGCATCGTGCAATGGTTGATTTTGAGGCCTGCCTCCCCCTGTTTGTCCCCTGGAAGGAGACAAAAAGGGCTGGTGATTGTCACCAGGGCTCCGTTGCTTCTAGATATTGAAGCAGGCAACGTCTAACATCTAGACAATGGAAGGTTTCTTCTCCCTGGGATTTTGGATTGGCACAGAAGGAGGGTAAGATTATTTCTTGGTTTCTGTGAAATTTTGAGTTTACCTTCGGGAGGAAGGCTGGGTCAGTTCTAATAACCACCCTATCATCTAGGATGGTAGCATATGGTGGGTTAGCAGAGATAGCTTGTAACTCGCTAATACGTCGTGCTGACGTTAGGGCCACCAGGAGAACTGTTTTAAGAGTAAGGGATTTAAATCAGATGGATGAAATGGGCTCAAACGGAGGTGAAGTCAAAGACTTAAGAGCTAAATTTAGGTCCCAGGGAGCTACCTTCAAATGCGGCTTAAAAGGTTTGGACGTAAATGAGGCTCGAATGAACCTGTATACCCAAGGGTGGTTAGCAAGTTTCTGTTCAAACAATACACCTAATGCTGCGACATGTACTTTTAGAGTACTGGTGGATAGTCCTCTCTCTAGCCATTTTTGGAGGAACTCCAGTACTTCGGATATTGGGACTTCTTGACTTATATTTGATGGGGAACGTCCTGAAAACTCCAAGAATTTTTCCCAGATCTTCTGGTATTTTTCTCTTGTTACTTTCTTTCTACTTGCAAGCAAGATAGTAACTAATGGCTCTGAGAAACCTTTTGCTAGCAGAAGTCCCCTCTCAAGTTCCATGCGGTGAGATGCAGTCTGTGAACTTGAGGGTGTAGCACTGGACCTTGATGTAGGAGATCTGGAAGCTCCGGCAGGATCCACGGGTCCGAGACGGACATGCGTCTGAGCCACGTGAACCATGCCCTTTTTGGCCAGAAGTGTGCTATCAGGATTATTCGCACCCCGTCGTCCCGAATTTTCTTCAGGACTGTTGGGATTAGAGTGAACGGGGGGGGGGGAACGCATATGCTAGTTGGAAGTTCGACTGGTGGAACAAAGCATTTACCCCTTCTGAATTTTCCCTCGGATTCAGTGAGTAGAATCTGTCCACCTTCCGATTTTGCCTTGTGGCGAATAGGTCCACTTGCAGAGTTCCCCAGCCGGCACAGATTTCTCCAAATACCTTCTGGTTTAGGGACCACTCCCCCTGGTGTAATACATGGCGACTTAGAAAGTCCGCTACAAGGTTGTCTGACCCTCTCAGGTGTGTGCTCGATATGGACAGAAGATTGACCTCTGCCCATAGGAACAATTTTCTGGCCTCTTCCATTAATAACTTTGACCTTGTGCCCCCTTGTCTGTTTATGTATGATACCGCTGTGCTGTTGTCGGACAAGACCACGAGGTGTTTCCCTTTGATATCCTCCGTTATCCGAAGGATTGCCTGTCTCACTGCTGCTAACTCCTTGAGGTCCTATCTTTCTGGTCCCCCACTGACCTTGCAGAATATGGTTTGACATATGTGCGCCCCAGCCCAGAGGTCCTGCGTCTGTGGTCAGTACTACTGGGTCCTGGATCGACCAGGGAACGCCCTTCTTTAGGTTTGATGTCTCCTGCCACCATTTTAGTGAGTCCCGTACTTGTGGAGACAATGTGACCTTTTGATTTAAATTGACGGGGTTTCTCGCTTTCTCGACTATTATCTGCCACTGTAACTGTTTGGTGTGTACCTGAGCCCATCGAACTGCAGGGATTGTTGCAGTCAGCATACCTAGGAGTGACATTGCCCCCTTAGTGATGTGGATTGACTCGATTGCATATGGTCTATCCTTTGCTGTATAACAAGTATTTTCCCGTTTGGGAGAACACTTTCTTGCGTGAGGGAATTTAATTGGATACCCAGAAACACCTGTATCTGGACTGGAATCATTTTTGACTTTTTTAGGTTTATTATCCAACCCAGGCTGATTAGTACCTCCCATACCCTTTTTTACCGCTTTTATGCCATCCTCCTTGTTGTCCGCTATAACGAGAAAGTCGTCTAAATATGGGACTAGAAGTATACTTTCTTTTCTCAGGAAGGACCTTTACAAATACCTCCTTCTGGATAAGGAGCTGAATTTCTTCCTCCAGAAAGATTTGATTTGTTTTGGAGACCCGTGTAACTGCCATACGTTTAGGGGGAGGGTGGTGAAGTTTAGTTTTACCCCTTTTTCCATCAGGTTGGTTATCCATTGTGAGGACGGCAATGGCACCCACTGATGGACAAAGAACCAGAGTCTTCCCCCCACCGGACCTCTGGCGTCATTGGTGTTTAGAGTCTGGTTTGTGTGGAGGTTTATTGAAGAGGAACCCTCTATCCTTCCTATCCCTCCAGGATTTCCCCCGCATGGCTCTATCATCTGATCGGCCTCGGCCTCCTCTACCGGACCCCCGAAAGGACTGCCGAAAGTCACTCCAGCGCCTTTTAGATGAAGGTGGCGGAGGAAAACGTTTCTTTTTGTCTGCTGCTTTTTCCAAAATTTCGTCTAGGGCTTTCCCAAATAGGTATTGCCCTTCACAGGGTACTCCGCAGAGTTTAATCTTTGACTGAACATCTGCTGACCAGTTTTTCAGCCAAAGAGCTTTACGACCAGATTTAGATAGGGCACATGCCCAGGCCGCAGAGCGGACTGAGTCAACTGCCGCATCTGCTAGAAACCCTGCAGCTTTTTGTAAGGGGGGTATTACTTTCAGCAAGGTATCCCTCGGGCATTTGTTTCTTATTTGGTCGCTTAGTTCTTCCAACCACTTAACCATAGCACGAGCCATGCAAGTGGAGGCTACCCCTGGTTTAAATGACCATGCTGACGCCTCCCAGGCTGACTTAAGAAAAGCATCTGCTTTTTTGTCAAGGGGATCTTTAAGGCTAAGTGCACACGTCCAGGATTATTTGCGTTTTTTTTTTCGCGGCAAAAACGCGTAAAAAACGCATGAATAAAGCATCCTATTATTTAGAATGAATTCCGCAATTTTTGTGCACATGGTGCGTTTTTTTTCCGCAAAAAAAAACACATCATGTTCATTAATTTCGCGGAATTCTAGCGTTTTTCCCACTATATTATTGACCTAGAAAGTTCAGGAAAAAATCGCGGTAAAAACACATGCGTTTTTACCACAAAAAAAGTCCGGTTTTGCTCAGGAAAATTCTGCACACATTCCTGAACGTGTGCACTTAGCCTTAATGCTCTCATATCCTCAAACGGAAGTGCTATTCCCCTGGAGGTACTGGCTATGGCTGCGTCTAATTTTTGCGCCTTATCCCACTTTTCGCAGATTTCATCGTCAAAGGGGTATTTTCGTTTTAGGGCCTGTGGAACCGACATTTTTTTATTCGGCTTTTTCCACTCCCTTTTAATCAAATTCACCAGGTTATGATGGTACGGAAAAACTTTCCGCTTTTTTCCTTCCAAATTACTAAACATCGTGTCTTGGACCGACTTGTGTTCTCTAGGTGTTTCTACCCCCATGGTTGACCTGACCAGTGTAAGTAGTTTTCCTATATCCTCAAATAAAAAATAGGGGCGACGATATTCACCATCTGAGTACTCGGCTTCCGAGTCATCGGAAGCTGCTATTTCCCCCGGTTCGTCTCCCGACTACAGTCATGGCCAAAAGTTTTGAGAATTACACAAATATTAATTTTTACAAAGTCTACTGCTTCACTTTTTCTAATGGCAATTTGCATATACTCCAGAATGTTATAAAGAGTGATCAGCTTAACAGCAATTACTTGCAAAGTCAATATTTGGCTAGAAAATGAACTTTATCCCCCAAAACACATTTCAACATCATTGCAGCCCTGCCTTAAAAGGACCAGCTAACCTCTTTTCAGTGATTGCTCCATTACCACAGGTGTGGGTGTTGATGAGGACATGGCTGGAGATCAATCTGTCATGATTAAGTAAGAATGACACCACTGAACACTTTAAAAGGAGGCTGGTGCTTGGCATCATTGTTTCTCTTCTGTTAACCATGGTGATCTCTAAAGAAACACGTGCAGTCATCATTGCAATGCACAAAAATGGCCTAACAGGGAAGAGTATCGCAGCTAGAAAGATTGCACCTCAGTCAACAATCTATTGCATCATCAAGAACTTCAAGGATAGAGGTTCCATTGTTGCCAAAAAGGCTTCAGGGCGCCCAAGAAAGACAGCAAGCACCAGGACCGTCTCTTAAAAGTGTTTCAGCTGCGGGATCGGGCTACCAGCAGTGCAGAGCTTGCTCAGGAATGGCAGCAGGCAGGTGTGAGTGCATCTGCACACACTGTGAGGCGGAGACTCTTGGAGCAAGGCCTGGTCTCAAGGAGGGCAGCAAAGAAGCCACTTCTCTCCAGAAAAAACATCATGGACAGACTGATATTCTGCAAAAGGTACAGGCAGTGGACTGCTGAGGACTGGGGTAAAGTTATTTTCTCTGATGAATCCCCTTTTCAATTGTTTGGGACATCAGGAAAAAGCCTCATTCGGAGAAGACAAGGTGAGCGCTACCACCAGTCTTGTCTCATGCCAACTGTTAAGCATCCTGAAACCATTCATGTGTGGGGTTGCTTCTCAGCCAAGGGAATCGGCTCTCTCGCAGTCTTGCCTAAAAACACAGCCATGAATAAAGAATGGTACCAGAATGTCCTCCAAGAGCAACTTCTCCCAACCCTCCAAGAGCAGTTTGGCGATCAACAATGCCTTTTCCAGCATGATGGAGCACCTTGCCATAAAGCAAAGGTGATAACTAAATGGCTCAGGGAACAAAACATAGAGATTTTATGTCCATGGCCTGGAAACTCCCCAGATCTTAATTCCATTGAGAACTTGTGGTCAATCATCAAGAGATGGGTGGACAAACAAAAACCTAAAATTCTGACAAAATGAAAGCATTGATTGTGCAAGAATGGACTGCTATCAGTCAGGATTTGGTCCAGAAGTTGATTGAGAGCATACCAGGGAGAATTGCAGAGGTCCTGAAGAAGAAGGGTCAACACTGCAAATATTGACTTGCTGCATTAACTCATTCTAACTGTCAATATAAGCTTTTGTTACTCATATGTTTGCAATTATTATATTTCTGTCTGTGATAAAAACATCTGTCAAACACACATAAAAACCAGAGGGCAGCAGATCATGTGAAAATATAATATTTGTGTCATTCTCAAAACTTTTGGCCATGACTGTACATCTGAACTATGTGAAGGAGGGGGAGGGAGGTTCCCAGTATGTGTCAGCTGTTGCTTAATCTGCTCTTTTACAGAGGTTTTTACTTCTTCCCTAATAATTGTTTTAATGTTCTGGAATAAAGATGGCGACTCTTGCGCAACAGTTTTCTCTACATTTGTGACAAAGTCGCTTCTCATACGCTCTAGGGAGGGTTTTTAAACATAGAGCGCAGGCTTTATTTTTCTGTTTGGCTGTAGCTTTCCTTGCCTAAATTTAAGACACAGAAAGAAACAGCACGTTATGAGAGTCTCATTTCCTTCGCCTTACAAAGGCTCACCCACCGCCCTCAGGTACCGCAGTCGTTGGTGGGTTTTCCTGGACAGGCACCGGCGTCTCCTCTGCTGGGTCTGCCATTATGTCTGTGGAGCTGCTTGCCACCGTTCTTTGTGCACAGCCACTTCTTATATCGGGGATGGGAGCGGTGTTTTGCACTCCTGAAACACCTCCATTCTAGGAGCGTTCAGGGCACCGCTCTCCCCCGGCGTGTGACGTCACTTCCGGTGTAAAACCGGAAGTCGCCGCATCCCATCAGCGCCTGCATGTGGATGCCACGCCGCTTCCTCCCCGGCTCAGCCTCCGGCAAGGAGCGGTCGCCGGGGGGTCCAGGCGCAGGATGGAGCGCCCCTGACAGCGCCGCTCAGCCTCCCGGCTTTCACAGCAGCCCCGCTTCCCAGGCACTGTCTGCCCGCTGCCTCCTGCCCCCGGACACTACAATACCAGAGGGGATCCCTCATGAGGTACTGAGAACGCCGCAGGCTCCCGGTCCCAGAAAACCAAACTGAGGAGAGAGGTGCCGCCCCCTTCTTTTATCTCCACTGCAGGTTTCCTGTTTTTCTGGGGGCGGAATCCATCTCTCACTCACGGTGCTGTCATGGGGAAGGGAAAAATAAGCTGTCACATGACTGCGTCGGCTCTCGAAATATGGCAAAGCAAAAACTAGATTTTTGCAAAAAGAAGAGTCTTTTAGTGTATGACAGCAGCCAAACATTAAAAAAACAATATAAATCTGGTATTGCTGTAATCACATCGGCCCAAAGAATAAAGTTGCCTAATCACTTATATCACCTGAGGAACTGCATAAAAAATAAATAAAACCAATTCTTCACCTTCTGTGTTCATTCTGACTCCCAAAGATCGCAGTAAAACTCACATATATCCTGCGCTCTCTGCTGAGCGCTTACATCGGGGTTTCCATGTAAATTTTTGAAATACATGATTCCTTATAATGAGGCAGATGGAGGAACAGTAGACTGTCTGTCCTGTGATCTGGTGGTGTCCATTTTTTTTAGGTGTGCATGAAAAAACGAAGTCTGCCACAGTTTTGTGCAGTCCTAAAAAAAAGGGACATCACTGAATAGAGGTAATTCTGCTGCCTCATCTGAATCACATCATTCTGAGATTTAGATGGAACCCACAAAATAAGTGCTCAGCGTAGAGCGCTGGATAAAAGTGATCCCAAACGTTATGTTCCCAAAATGTTCCCAATAAAAGCTTCAAGTCAATCCACAAATAAAGTTCCCACTCAGGTCAGTCATCTGTCAATGGTAATATAAAGGGCTTCCACGTTACTGGAAACACAAAGGCTCTGGAAAAGCAAAATGGCTCTTCGCCCCTCCAAAATAAATTCAGCGAATTCTGCGCTCCCAAATCAAATGCCCTCCTCCCTCTGAGCTCCACAGTATGCCTAAACCACATTTAACGTCCACAAGTTTGATATTTCTGTAGTGTCGCGAGTCCCCTTAATTTACGTATGCATGTCTCCAGAAGCATGAGATGGGCATAACGTAGTGGTCACTACAACAGCAGTTTGCAATTTTCACTCAGCAATATCCACTGTTGCTTGTTTCTGGAAAACACCCATGGAGTCAAAATCGTCACTACACATGTAGATACATTCTCAAAAAGGTATAATTTGCAATAATCTTTATTTTTATATAGCACTAACATATTCCGCAGCGCTTTACAGTTTGCACACATTATCGTCGCTGTCCCCGATGGGGCTCACAATCTAGATTCCCTATCAGTATGTTTTTGAAGTGTGGGAGGAAACCGGAGTACCCGGAGGAAACCCACGCAATTACGGGGAGAACATACAAAATCCTTGCAGATGTTGCCCTTGGTGGGATTCGAACCCAGGACTCCAGTGCTGCAAGGCTGCAGTGCTATCCACTGAGGCACCGTGCTGCCCATTTCCAAAATGGAGTCACTTTAGGGGGGGATTCAGAACATATGGGGCCAGGATGGGAGAATATATGGCTGGAGCCAGGAATGAGACACACAGGGGCCAGGATGGAGGATATTATTACCATAGGGGCTAATTAAGGGATATTATTACTGCAGTGATGTATTTATTTTATTTTTTGAGATTACTGTTTTAAATGGGGGGGCGGTCCTGTTATTGTGCAGAGCGACACTGTCGCCTTTTTTTCTTCATCTGGTGTAGTTAGAATTTGGGAAAAAAATTTAGTAATGTATTCTGCAAGCGTGCTCTAGATAACTGTTATTTCCTGCAGAGACGAGCCCTGGCTGGAAGAAGTGACAGCGGTCTGTGCTGGATGAAGCTGTAATGCGAAGATGAAGGACTTTACCTAGAAACGTCACTGGTGTGTTACCTGTACACTGACATTATTCACTGTATACTATATACAGCGGTCCTGTGTACAATGTCACCAATGATCACTGTATTACCTTTATACTATACACTATATATAGAGCTCCTGTGTATAATGTCACTGGTGATCACTGAATTACCTGTACACTGACACTATATACAGGGCTCCTGTGCATAATGTCACCGGTGATCACTGTATTACCTGTACACAGACACTGCATACTAAGTAGAGATCTCCTGTGTGTAATGGCACTTATGGTGATATTAGTATTGAGTTTTTTTTTATTAATGATCAGTACTGTAGTATTCAGTCACTATGTGGTGGTAATATGTTGTCCAGCCATGGTGTGGCGGTATTTGTTCATTGTATGTGGTATTATAGGTCACTATGTGGTGGTAATATGTGGTCTGGACATGGTTCGGTGGTATTTGTCCCTTGTAAGTAATATTATTCGGTCACTGTTGTGGTAATATGTGGTCTGGACATGGTGTGGAAGTATTGGAAGTATTTGTTCCTTGGTCACTATGTGGTTGTAATATGTGGTCTGGACATGGTGTGGTGGTATTTGTCCCTTGTACGTGATATTGGTCATTTTAAAAATTGAAAAATAAATAAAAACATACCTAAACTGTATTGGATATTTTAACAAATATTTAATAGGTTAGAGTAGAATAGGGACTGGCCAAGCTACAACCTTGTCATGGTGGTAGCGTAAAAAATCTTTTGACCAAAACAAAAGCTGCTGACTATATGTATGATATGGTGACAGGAACTGTTGATGTGTGATTGGTGAGAAGTGGAGTTTTTCCAAGACAGCGCGGTAGGACTGTGGACAGTTTGAGAGGTGGAGATGGGGATGAGGTGGAGCCTGGGCGGAGTCTCAAGGGGGCCCCGAAAAATTTTGCCAGTATGGGGCCCCGACATTCCTAGTGGCAGCCCTGGCTCCAGTGGGCAAATAGTGCTCAGTCCCTCACAAGTCTCGTCGTGTGGCTAAGCATTACTGTACAGCCATATATAGGGTATTTCTCAATTCAGCAGAAATTGTGGGACAAATTTTGCAACGATTTTTACCATTTCACACTGAAAATTTAAAATTTTAGGCTTAAACAAAATTTTGGTGGTAAAAATGTAATTATTTTTTTCTTCACTAGTATAAAATTCTTAATTAATTGAGAGGTGTAGTTTGTAAAACGGTGTCTCTTAGGCTAGTTTCACATTTGTGGTTGAATCTGCAGTGTATCTTCCGCAACCGCATGCATGCGTTTGTGGACGATAGGCATGTGCTATTTTCGCGTCAAATTTCTGAATTTACACAAGCCACACCCAATGGGCGTGTCTTATGTAAATTCTTCAGTACGCAAACGCAAAGCATACGTTTATATAGCCAGCAATGCGTTTTTTTACGCACATCATCAGCATTCGGATGACTGTGGATATTTGACGCCGCAAAAAAATGCAACAAGATGCGTTCGGCGCACACCGCCACATACCGCGAAAAGACGCAACCGTACGCATACAAACGCATGTCCCTACGTACCCCATATTAAAGATAAGTACGCAGGACATATATGGATGTATGCACATCAAACGCAGCGGACTAAACCGCAAATGTGAAACCGGCCTTAGGGTAGCGGAGGGGGGGGAGGCAGTCCAGCAAAATCTGAGCTCCAATATGGCGCTTATTCCCTTCTGAGCTTTGCACTGTGCCTCAAAAGTAGTTTTCGACCACACATGGGGTATCTGTGTACTCAGAAGAAATTGCACAACAAATTTTGTGGTCCATTTTCTCCTGTTACCCTTATGAAAATGCAAAACTTAGGGCTAAAACATTTTTGTGGGAAAAAATTTGATTTTTTTTCTTTTCACGGCAAAATGTTATAAACTTCTGTGAAGCACCTGGGGCTTCAAGGTGCTCACTAGAGTAGTAGCGCTCTCCAAGCTGCCCCTTCCACCACACGAGTAGCGCCCTCCAAGCTGCCCCTTCCACCACACGTTTAGCACCCTCAAGCTGCTCCTTCCACCACACAAGTAGCACCCTCCAAGCTGCCCCTTCCACCACACGAGTAGCGCCCTCCAAGCTACCCCTTCAACCACATGTGTAGCGCCCTCTAAGCTGCCCCACCACCCGAGCAGCGTCCTCCAAGCTGCCCCTTCCACCACATGAAGAGCGCCCTCCAAGCTGCCCCTTCCACCACACAAGTAGCACCCTCCAAGCTGCCCCTTCCACCACACGCTTAGCGCCCTCAAGCTGCTCCTTCCACCACACAAGTAGCACCCTCCAAGCTGCCCCTTCCAACACACGCTTAGCGCCATCCAAGCTGCCCCTTCCACCACACGAGTATCGCCCTCCAAGCTGCCCCTTCCACCACACGAGTATCGCCCTCCAAGCTGTCCCTTCCACCACACGCTTAGCGCCCTCAAGCTGCTCCTTCCACCACACGCTTAGCGCCCTCAAGCTGCTCCTTCCACCACACAAGTAGCACCCTCCAAGCTGCCCCTTCCAACACACGCTTAGCGCCATCCAAGCTGCCCCTTCCACCACACGAGTATCGCCCTCCAAGCTGCCCCCTCCACCAGACGAGTAGCGTCCTCCAAGATGCCCCCTCCACCAGACGAGTAGCGCCCTCCAAGCTGTCCCTTCCACCTCACGCTTAGCGCCAAGCTGCCCTTTCCACCACAAGGGTAGCGCCCTCCAAGCTGTCCCTTCCATCACACGCTTAGCAATCTCCAAGCTGCCTCTTCCATCACACGCTTAGCGCCCTCCAAGCTGCCCCTTCCACCACAAGAGTAGCACCCTCCAAGCTGCCCCTTCCACTACATGAGTAAAACCCTCCAAGCTGCCCCCTCCACCAGACGAGTAGCGCCCTCCAAGCTGCCCCCTCCACCAGATAAGTAGCGCCCTCCAAGCTGCCCCCTTCCACCACAAGGGTAGCACCCTCCAAGCTGTCACTTCCATCACACGCTTAGCGCCCTGCAAGCTGCCCCCTCCTCCACACAAGTAGCACCCTCCAAGCTGTCCCTTCCACCACACGAATAGCACCCTCCAAGCTGTCCCTTCCACCACACGAATAGCACCCTCCAAGCTGCCCTTTCCACCACAAGAGTATCGCCCTCCAAGCTGTCCCTTCATTCACACGCTTAGCGCCCTCCAAGCTGCTCCTTCCACCACACGAGTAGCGCCTTAAGGCTGTCTCTTCCATCACACGCTTAGCGCCCTCCAAGCTGCTCCTTCCACCACACGAGTAGCGCCCTCCAGGCTGTCTCTTCCATCACACGCTTAGCGCCATCCAAGCTGCTCCTTCCGCCACACGAGTAGCGCCCTCCAGGCTGTCTCTTCCATCACACGCTTAGAGCCCTCCAAGCTGCTCCTTCCACCACACGAGTAGCGCCCTCCAGGCTGTCTCTTCCATCACACGCTTAGCGCCCTCCAAGCTGCTCCTTCCACCACACGAGTAGCGCCCTCCAGGCTGTCTCTTCCATCACACGCTTAGCGCCCTCCAAGCTACCCCTTCCACCACTCGAGTAGCGCCCTCCAAGCTGCCCCTTCCACCACACGAGTAGCGCCCTCCAGGCTGTCTCTTCCATCACACGCTTAGCGCCCTCCAAGCTACCCCTTCCACCACTCGAGTAGCGCCCTCCAAGCTGCTCCTTCCACCACACGAGTAGCGCCCTCCAGGCTGTCTCTTCCATCACACGCTTAGCGCCCTCCAAGCTGCCCCTTCCATCACTCGAGTATAGCGCCCTCCAAGCTGCCCCTTCCACCACACGAGTAGTGCCCTCCAAGATGCCCCTTCCACCACACGAGTAGTGTCCTCCAAGCTGCCCCTTCCACCACACGAGTAGCGCCCTCCAAGCTGCCCCCTCCACCAGACAAGTAGCGCCCTCCAAAAAGCTGCCCCTTCAACCACAAATAGCACCCTCCAAGCTGCCCTTTCCACCACAAGAGTATCGCACACCAAGCTGTCCCTTCATTCACACGCTTAGCGCCCTCCAAGCTGCCCTTTCCACCACACAAGTAGCGCCCTCCAAGCTGTCCCTTCCACCTCACGCTTAGCGCCAAACTGCCCCTTCCACAACAAGAGTAGCGCCCTCCAAGCTGTCATTTCCATCACACGCTTAGCGCACTCCAAGCTGCCCCTTCCACCACAAGAGTAGCGCCCTCCAGGCTGTCTCTTCCATCACACGCTTAGCGCCCTCCAAGCTGCTCCTTCCACCACACGAGTAGCGCCCTCCAGGCTGTCTCTTCCATCACACGCTTAGCGCCCTCCAAGCTGCTCCTTCCACCACACGAGTAGCGCCCTCCAGGCTGTCTCTTCCATCACACGCTTAGCGCCCTCCAAGCTGCTCCTTCCACCACACGAGTAGCGCCCTCCAGGCTGTCTCTTCCATCACACGCTTAGCGCCCTCCAAGCTGCTCCTTCCACCACACGAGTAGCGCCCTCCAGGCTGTCTCTTCCATCACACGCTTAGCGCCCTCCAAGTTGCTCCTTCCACCACACGAGTAGCGCCCTCCAGGCTGTCTCTTCCATCACACGCTTAGCGCCCTCCAAGCTGCTCCTTCCACCACACAGTAGCGCCCTCCAGGCTGTCTCTTTCATTACACGCTTAGCGCCCTCCAAGCTGCTCCTTCCACCACACGAGTAGCGCCCTCCAGGCTGTCTCTTCCATCACATGCTTAGCGCCCTCCAAGCTGCTCCTTCCACCACACGAGTAGCGCCCTCCAGGCTGTCTCTTCCATCACACGCTTAGCGCCCTCCAAGCTACCCCTTCCACCACTCGAGTAGCGCCCTCCAAGCTGCCCCTTCCACCACACGAGTAGCGTCCTCCAGGCTGTCTCTTCCATCACACGCTTAGCGCCCTCCAAGCTACCCCTTCCACCACTCGAGTAGCGCCCTCCAAGCTGCTCCTTCCACCACACGAGTAGCGCCCTCCAGGCTGTCTCTTCCATCACACGCTTAGCGCCCTCCAAGCTGCCCCTTCCATCACTCGAGTAGCGCCCTCCAAGCTGCCCCTTCCACCACACGAGTAGCGCCCTCCAAGCTGCCCCTTCCAGCACACGAGTAGCGCCCTCCAAGCTGCCCCTTCCACCACACGAGTAGCGCCCTCCAAGCTGCCCCTTCCACCACACGAGTAGCGCCCTCCAAGCTGCCCCTTCCACCACACGAGTAGCGCCCTCCAAGCTGCTCCTTCCACCACACGAGTAGTGCCCTCCAAGCTGCCCCTTCCAGCACACGAGTATCGCCCTCCAAGCTGCCCCTTCCACCACACGAGTAGTGCCCTCCAAGCTGCCCCTTCCACCACACGAGTAGTGCCCTCCAAGCTGCCCCTTCCAGCACACGAGTATCGCCCTCCAGGCTGTCTCTTCCATCACACGCTTAGCGCCCTCCAAGCTGCTCCTTCCACCACACGAGTAGCGCCCTCCAGGCTGTCTCTTCCATCACACGCTTAGCGCCCTCCAAGCTGCCCCTTCCACCACACGAGTAGTGCCCTCCAAGCTGCCCCTTCCACCACACGAGTAGCGCCCTCCAAGCTGCCCCTTCCACCACACGAATAGCGCCCTCCAAGCAGCCCCTTCCACCAAACAAGTAGCACCCTCCAAGCTGCCCCTTCCACCACACGAGTAGCGCCCTCCAAGCTGCCCCTTCCACCACACGAGTAGCGCCCTCCAAGCTGCCCCTTCCACCACACGAGTAGTGCCCTCCAAGCTGCTCCTTCCACCACACGAGTAGCGCCCTCCAAACTGCTCCTTCCACCACACGAGTAGCGCCCTCCAGGCTGTCTCTTCCATCACACGCTTAGCGCCCTCCAAGCTGCCCCTTCCACCACACGAGTAGTGCCCTCCAAGCTGCCCCTTCCACCACACGAGTAGCGCCCTCCAAGCTGCCCCTTCCACCACACGAGTAGCGCCCTCCAAGCTGCCCCTTCCACCACACGAGTAGTGCCCTCCAAGCTGCTCCTTCCACCACACGAGTAGCGCCCTCAAAACTGCTCCTTCCACCACACGAGTAGCGCCCTCCAGGCTGTCTCTTCCATCACACGCTTAGCGCCCTCCAAGCTGCCCCTTCCACCACACGAGTAGTGCCCTCCAAGCTGCCCCTTCCACCACACGAGTAGCGCCCTCCAAACTGCTCCTTCCACCACACGAGTAGCGCCCTCCAAACTGCTCCTTCCACCACACGAGTAGCGCCCTCCAGGCTGTCTCTTCCATCACACGCTTAGCGCCCTCCAAGCTGCCCCTTCCACCACACGAGTAGTGCCCTCCAAGCTGCCCCTTCCACCACACGAGTAGCGCCCTCCAAGCTGCCCCTTCCACCACACGAGTAGCGCCCTCCAGGCTGTCTCTTTCATTACACGCTTAGCGCCCTCCAAGCTGCTCCTTCCACCACACGAGTAGCGCCCTCCAGGCTGTCTCTTTCATTACACGCTTAGCGCCCTCCAAGCTGCTCCTTCCACCACACGAGTAGCGCCCTCCAGGCTGTCTCTTCCATCACATGCTTAGCGCCCTCCAAGCTGCTCCTTCCACCACACGAGTAGCGCCCTCCAGGCTGTCTCTTCCATCACACGCTTAGCGCCCTCCAAGCTACCCCTTCCACCACTCGAGTAGCGCCCTCCAAGCTGCCCCTTCCACCACACGAGTAGCGCCCTCCAGGCTGTCTCTTCCATCACACGCTTAGCGCCCTCCAAGCTACCCCTTCCACCACTCGAGTAGCGCCCTCCAAGCTGCTCCTTCCACCACACGAGTAGCGCCCTCCAGGCTGTCTCTTCCATCACACGCTTAGCGCCCTCCAAGCTGCCCCTTCCATCACTCGAGTAGCGCCCTCCAAGCTGCCCCTTCCACCACACGAGTAGCGCCCTCCAAGCTGCCCCTTCCAGCACACGAGTAGCGCCCTCCAAGCTGCCCCTTCCACCACACGAGTAGCGCCCTCCAAGCTGCCCCTTCCACCACACGAGTAGCGCCCTCCAAGCTGCCCCTTCCACCACACGAGTAGCGCCCTCCAAGCTGCTCCTTCCACCACACGAGTAGTGCCCTCCAAGCTGCCCCTTCCAGCACACGAGTATCGCCCTCCAAGCTGCCCCTTCCACCACACGAGTAGTGCCCTCCAAGCTGCCCCTTCCACCACACGAGTAGTGCCCTCCAAGCTGCCCCTTCCAGCACACGAGTATCGCCCTCCAGGCTGTCTCTTCCATCACACGCTTAGCGCCCTCCAAGCTGCTCCTTCCACCACACGAGTAGCGCCCTCCAGGCTGTCTCTTCCATCACACGCTTAGCGCCCTCCAAGCTGCCCCTTCCACCACACGAGTAGTGCCCTCCAAGCTGCCCCTTCCACCACACGAGTAGCGCCCTCAAGCTGCCCCTTCCACCACACGAATAGCGCCCTCCAAGCAGCCCCTTCCACCAAACAAGTAGCACCCTCCAAGCTGCCCCTTCCACCACACGAGTAGCGCCCTCCAAGCTGCCCCTTCCACCACACGAGTAGCGCCCTCCAAGCTGCCCCTTCCACCACACGAGTAGTGCCCTCCAAGCTGCTCCTTCCACCACACGAGTAGCGCCCTCCAAACTGCTCCTTCCACCACACGAGTAGCGCCCTCCAGGCTGTCTCTTCCATCACACGCTTAGCGCCCTCCAAGCTGCCCCTTCCACCACACGAGTAGTGCCCTCCAAGCTGCCCCTTCCACCACACGAGTAGCGCCCTCCAAGCTGCCCCTTCCACCACACGAGTAGCGCCCTCCAAGCTGCCCCTTCCACCACACGAGTAGTGCCCTCCAAGCTGCTCCTTCCACCACACGAGTAGCGCCCTCAAAACTGCTCCTTCCACCACACGAGTAGCGCCCTCCAGGCTGTCTCTTCCATCACACGCTTAGCGCCCTCCAAGCTGCCCCTTCCACCACACGAGTAGTGCCCTCCAAGCTGCCCCTTCCACCACACGAGTAGCGCCCTCCAAACTGCTCCTTCCACCACACGAGTAGCGCCCTCCAAACTGCTCCTTCCACCACACGAGTAGCGCCCTCCAGGCTGTCTCTTCCATCACACGCTTAGCGCCCTCCAAGCTGCCCCTTCCACCACACGAGTAGTGCCCTCCAAGCTGCCCCTTCCACCACACGAGTAGCGCCCTCCAAGCTGCCCCTTCCACCACACGAGTAGCGCCCTCCAAGCTGCCCCCTCCACCAGACAAGTAGCGCCCTCCAAAAAGCTGCCCCTTCAACCACAAATAGCACCCTACAAGCTGCCCCTTCCACCACACGAGTAGTGCCCTCCAAGCTGCCCCTTCCACCACACGAGTAGTGCCCTCCAAGCTGCCCCTTCCAGCACACGAGTATCGCCCTCCAAGCTGCCCCTTCCACCACACGAGTAGTGCCCTCCAAGCTGCCCCTTCCACCACACGAGTAGTGCCCTCCAAGCTGCCCCTTCCAGCACACGAGTATCGCCCTCCAAGCTGCCCCTTCCAGCACACGAGTATCGCCCTCCAAGCTGCCCCTTCCACCACACGAGTAGTGCCCTCCAAGCTGCCCCTTCCACCACACGAGTAGTGCCCTCCAAGCTGCCCCTTCCAGCACACGAGTATCGCCCTCCAAGCTGCCCCTTCCACCACACGAGTATCGCCCTCCAAGCTGCCCCCTCCACCAGACAAGTAGCGCCCTCCAAAAAGCTGCCCCTTCAACCACAAATAGCACCCTACAAGCTGCCCCTTCCACCACACGAGTAGTGCCCTCCAAGCTGCCCCTTCCACCACACGAGTAGTGCCCTCCAAGCTGCCCCTTCCAGCACACGAGTATCGCCCTCCAAGCTGCCCCTTCCACCACACGAGTAGTGCCCTCCAAGCTGCCCCTTCCACCACACGAGTAGTGCCCTCCAAGCTGCCCCTTCCAGCACACGAGTATCGCCCTCCAAGCTGCCCCTTCCACCACACGAGTATCGCCCTCCAAGCTGCCCCCTCCACCAGACAAGTAGCGCCCTCCAAAAAGCTGCCCCTTCAACCACAAATAGCACCCTACAAGCTGCCCCTTCCACCACACGAGTAGTGCCCTCCAAGCTGCCCCTTCCACCACACGAGTAGTGCCCTCCAAGCTGCCCCTTCCAGCACACGAGTATCGCCCTCCAAGCTGCCCCTTCCACCACACGAGTAGTGCCCTCCAAGCTGCCCCTTCCAGCACACGAGTATCGCCCTCCAAGCTGCCCCTTCCACCACACGAGTATCGCCCTCCAAGCTGCCCCCTCCACCAGACAAGTAGCGCCCTCCAAAAAGCTGCCCCTTCAACCACAAATAGCACCCTACAAGCTGCCCCTTCCACCACACGAGTAGTGCCCTCCAAGCTGCCCCTTCCACCACACGAGTAGTGCCCTCCAAGCTGCCCCTTCCAGCACACGAGTAGTGCCCTCCAAGCTGCCCCTTCCACCACACGAGTATCGCCCTCCAAGCTGCCCCTTCCAGCACACGAGTATCGCCCTCCAAGCTGCCCCTTCAACCACACGAGTATCGCCCTCCAAGCTGCCCCTTCCACCACACGAGTATCGCCCTCCAAGCTGCCCCTTCCAGCACACGAGTAGCGCCCTCCAAGCTGCCCCTTCCACCACACGAGTATCGCCCTCCAAGCTGCCCCTTCCACCACACGAGTATCGCCCTCCAAGCTGCCCCTTCCAGCACACGAGTAGCGCCCTCCAAGCTGCCCCTTCCACCACACGAGTATCGCCCTCCAAGCTGCCCCTTCCAGCACACGAGTATCGCCCTCCAAGCTGCCCCCTCCACCACACGAGTATCGCCCTCCAAGCTGCCCCTTCCAGCACACGAGTATCGCCCTCCAAGCTGCCCCTTCCACCACACGAGTAGTGCCCTCCAAGCTGCCCCTTCCACCACACGAGTAGTGCCCTCCAAGCTGCCCCTTCCAGCACACGAGTAGCGCCCTCCAAGCTGCCCCTTCCACCACACGAGTATCGCCCTCCAAGCTGCCCCTTCCAGCACACGAGTATCGCCCTCCAAGCTGCCCCCTCCACCACACGAGTATCGCCCTCCAAGCTGCCCCTCCACCACACGAGTATCGCCCTCCAAGCTGCCCCTTCCACCACACGAGTATCGCCCTCCAAGCTGCCCCTTCCAGCACACGAGTATCGCCCTCCAAGCTGCCCCCTCCACCACACGAGTATCGCCCTCCAAGCTGCCCCCTCCACCACACGAGTATCGCCCTCCAAGCTGCCCCTTCCACCACACGAGTATCGCCCTCCAAGCTGCCCCTTCCAGCACACGAGTATCGCCCTCCAAGCTGCCCCTTCCACCACACGAGTAGTGCCCTCCAAGCTGCCCCTTCCAGCACACGAGTAGCGCCCTCCAAACTGCCCCTTCCACCACACGAGTATCGCCCTCCAAGCTGCCCCTTCCACCACACGAGTATCGCCCTCCAAGCTGCCCCTTCCACCACACGAGTATCGCCCTCCAAGCTGCCCCTTCCAGCACACGAGTATCGCCCTCCAAGCTGCCCCTTCCACCACACGAGTAGTGCCCTCCAAGCTGCCCCTTCCAGCACACGAGTATCGCCCTCCAAGCTGCCCCTTCCACCACACGAGTATCGCCCTCCAAGCTGCCCCTTCCACCACACGAGTATCGCCCTCCAAGCTGCCCCTTCCAGCACACGAGTATCGCCCTCCAAGCTGCCCCTTCAACCACAAATAGCACCCTACAAGCTGTCCCTTCCACCACATGAGTAGCGCCCTCCAAGCTGCACCATAAGGGTATGTTTCCACAGGGCGTTTGCTGAGGTTTGGACACTGCGTACAGATGTTACAGCATAGTGGAGATAGTTCTATGAAACCCTGTCTCCACTATGCGTGTACACCTGTGCATCCGGACATGCGTCTTTCTAGACCGCAGCATGTCTATTTCTCCACAAGAGAAATAACAGATGTATAGGATGCACATGCGGTATCACCGCGCATACAAAAGGGGCAGCGATTTGGGTGGAGCCAGGTATCCACTGCGTCCACAGCGCTGCCAACACGCCCCGTGGACCGTACCCAAAATAATAGTGTGACCTGCAGCAGTTCAGAGTTCATAGCACAAAGTGACAGAAGAGACAGTCACAGAGGCCCCGGCTTTTACACCAAACATGCGCTTTACAACCCTGCAGCTCTTGGAGCTCGGATGACAGTTTCTCCGGAACACAAAAACACAGCTGTGAGAAACAACATGCGCTGCCAAGCCTCGTCCAGTGGGTGGCGCCACCACGGGGCGCAGGTACCGCGCGCTGGAGCTATGACTTATTGCATAGGACACGTTACCCTTGTCGCCGGCGTCTGTGCTTGCTGGGACTGCTAGTGCGTTCTGGCCATGTGTTGACAACGTGCTTTCTCTCTCCTCCTCCCCCAGACTATACTCCTTCCGGTGTCTGTGCTGACTGCTAGAGACCGGAACTCCCGAAGGTCAGTCGTACTTTTCGCAGCTCGTTCCTGCGCGCTGCTCTGTGCCTTGTCTGCGATATTCCCGTGCGGCAGTACGTGATTGTCTACACTGGACAATGATCTAGTAGGGTCTGACCATCCCTCAGCTGTCATGTCCCCCATCCCTGTGAGTCACCGTACATGGTGGCAGACGGACAGGAGAATGCATTCATGTGTATGGCGGTAACGCCTGTGCAGTCCGACAGCAGACTGAGGTCCAGTCACACGTGATGCGGTTTCCTGGGAACGTACATATTCCAAATCATGTATATATTGTGTTTCCGTGCTTGCTAGGTGGGGGATGGACACATACCATGTACAGTGGTGTGAAAAAGTATTTGCCCCTTCCTGATTTTCTATTCTTTTGCATGTCTGTCACGTAAATCAGATCACCAAACAAGTGTAATATTAGACAAAGATAACACCAGTAATCACAAAATGCAGTTTATAAATGAAAGTCTTTATTAAGAGAAGAAAATCCAAACCTGCAGGGCTCTGTGTGATGAGGTGATTGCCCCCTTTACCACATAAAAAGACTGGTTTATCACATCCTTGGGAAGCCGAGTTATTATTTATTTCTATGGCACCATTGATTCCATGGTGCTGCACATGAGAAGGGGTCACATACAAATTACAGGTATCACAGACTGGTACAGAGGAGAGAGGACCCTGCCCTTTCAGGCTTACATTCTACAGGATGGGGGACGGAGACAGTAGGTCGGGGGGTCGCAGCAGCTCCAGTGATGGTTGAGGCGATATCTCCGGTAGTGGTGAGGAGGTAGCGGAGTCATTGCAGGCTGTAGGCTTCCTGAAGAGATGGGTTTTCAGTTTCCGTCTGAAGGATCCAACTGTGGTTGATAGTCGGACGTGTTGGGGCAAAGAATTCCAGAGGATGGGGGATATTCGGGAGAAGTCTTGGAGGCGGTTGGGTGAGGAGCGAATAAGTGTGGAGGAGAGAAGGAGGTCTTGGGAGGACCGGAGATTACGTGAGGGAAGGTATCTGGGGATTAGTTCAGAGATATAGGGAGCAGACAGGTTATTAAAGGGAATCTGTCACCCCATTTTTGGACTATGAGATGCGGCCACCGCCATCAGAGGCTTATCTACAGCATTCTGAAATGCTGTAGATAACCCCCCGATGTTACCTGAAAGATAAGAAAAACAAGTTATATTATACTCACCCAGAGGGGCAGACCGGTCCGATGAGTGTCGCAGTCCGGTCCGGCGCCCAGGGCCGGCTCCATGTTTTTATGGGCCCTGGGCGAAAGAGTCTCAGTGGGCCCCTTTAACACAGACCACGATTCATGATGCACAGATACTGCATAGAAACATGGGTATAGTACAATGCCAAATACTTCTCTTCTTCCATTACATGACTGATATCTATTGTAAATTGTACAATAGCTCAAAAACCGCCATATCCTCACAGCGCACAGTACAGACTGGACAGTACAGTCCTCCATACAATATTATGGGCACCACATAGTCCTCCATACAGTATTATGGGCCAAATATAATACTCCATAAAGAATATTGGACCCCAAATAATGCTCCATACAGGATACTGGTCCCCATATAATGCTTCATACAAAATATGGAGCTCTCCTCTGCACTGTGCTGCGTTCTGCACTGTTACGGCTCCGGAAAGGGCTCTGTGGAAAGACTCCCCATTATCATCATCATTGCCTCCCCATCATCATCATCATTGCCTCCCCATCATCATCATCATTGCCTCCCCATCATTATCATTGCCTCCCCATTATCATCATTGCCTCCCCATCATCATCATCGCCTCCCCATCATCATCATTGCCTCCTCATCACCATCACTGCCTCCCCCCACCACCATCACACATACAGCACCACACACAGACAGCACCGCAGCACTCGCTCAGATACACACACACAAAGCACCGCACTACATACACAGATGCAGGCAGACACTCACACACTGATACACACAGACACACACACCTCACATCTCGCCTGTCCAGCGCCCGCGCTTACTTTCTGCCACAGCCGGACGCTGAATGATGACGTCATTCAGCGGCGCTGCTGTGAGAGAAAGCGCAGGCGCCCCCTGGAGCCCAGAGCTGCGGAGGCACGAGGAGCGGTAAGTATTGCGCCGGCTGCTGCCGGGGCCCTGACCAAGCGGGGGGGCCAAGTGGCGGCGCTGGCACCGCTCTCATCCGCTAACGGGTGCCGGGTGCCCGATGGCGAGTGGGCCCCCCGCCTGCTCAGGGCCCCGGCACTTGCCCGGGTAGGTCGGGTGCTGACGCCGGCCCCTCCCATCTTCTAGTGAAGCCCTCCTCTTCTTTGCGTCCCGTTGCGGCTCCTGCGCAGGCCCACTGCTCTGCCCTGGTGAGGGCAGAGCAGAGTACTGCAGTGCGCAGGCGCCGGGAAAGGTCAGAGAGGTCCGGCGCATGCGCACTGCAGTACTCTGCTGTGCCCTCAACAGGGTAGAGCAATGCGCCTGCGCAGGAGCTGCGACGGGACACAGAGAAGAGGAGGGCTTCGCTAGAAGATGGGAGGGACCGGACCGCGGACCGCCATGGGTGAGTATAATATAACTCATTTTTCATTTTTCTTATCTTTCAGGTAACATCGGGGGCTTATCTACAGCATTACAGAATGCTGTAGATAAGCCCCTGATGGCGGTGGCCGCATCTCATAGTCCAAAAATGGGGTGACAGATTCCCTTTAATGGCTTTGTAGGTCAGTATTAGTAATTTGAACTGGATACGCTGAGTGAATGGGAGCCAGTGAAGAGATTTGCAGAGGGCAGAAGCTCAGTTTACATTTAGCCTTTGCTGTACACTAAACACTTATATTGGGGTTTCTGTCCAAATCCCTGGAAAACATGATTCAGATGAAACCCTCAATGAAACATTCACTGTAATGAAGCAGACCGTCACTTCAGACATCATCTGGTCTATTTCTTGGCAAAGTCCAATAATTTTTTAAAGGGCACATGTCACCAGTTTTGTAGTATCCCAACAAATCCCACTACCTTTTTCTGCTGTTATGCTTTTCACAAATCATTACATTGCCTCCTGACTCCCCCTGTACACCTCAAAAATATTGGACCCACTCTGTATTTTAATGAGGCTGATTCAGTCTGATGGGCGACCTCCTTGTGGCGTCCATTCCTCCTCTTTGCTAGTAAAGTGTTATGTTTAGGTAGCTGAGGAGAAAAAGCAAAAACGGTAATACACCAGAGAGGCTGGAACCTATTGGATTGCAGTAACCTGAACTAACCACACAACTAGAGGTAGCAGTGTAGCGTTCCTACATTGATCCTAGACGCCTTGTCACAGCCTGAGAGATAACTACACCTAAAGGCAGAAAGAGGAAAGCTATCTGCCCCGGAGCAGATCCTCAAAGAAAAAAAGAAGCCCCCAAACTTATAATGGCGGTTAGACAAGAAGATAGCACGGACACAGACAGAAAATAGAATGAGCAAACGTTGGGGCCCAATCTGTCTAGACAGAAAAGTACAGGAAAGAATTCTGACTGCAATCCAACAAAAACCCTAAAAAATACCAGCACTTCTGATTGCCAAAAAACCTGAGATCACACGATCTCTACCACCTAAATCAGATCTCTGGTGTAACAAAACAAAGCCGCAGCCACTGAAAAAACAGGAAAAAGCAAATGAACAAATAACAGTGGCTACAGATAAATTGAGAGGAGCACAGGCCCTAGGAGGGGACCCGGCTGACCTCCACAAAAGTGCAGAAAACTATGAAAAAAGCAAGCACAAAAAGAAAAGCAGAAAATATCTTATCTGATAGCAGAAGATGCAGGCAAGACTCTAGCAACTTCCAAATGAACCAGGAACCACAATTGAGACAAGAACAATTGATCACCGGCGACCATCATGGGAGGGAACCTCCCTTATATCAGTCCAGTCAGTGAGCCCAGATTGCCATTCCTAGCTGAAAGGTTCAGTACTGTCTGTAACCACCAGAGGGAGCCTCTGCTCAGAAACCATCTCTAGCACATTCACAACAGTAAAGCATGTCATAGAATCACAGAATGGTAGAGTTGGAAGGAACCTCCTGGGTCATCTGGTCCACCCCCTTGCTCAATGCAGGATTTACTAAACCATCTCAGACAGATGTCTGTCCAGTCTCTGTTTGAAGACTTCCATTGAAGGAGAACTCACCACCTCTCATGGCAGCCTGTTCAACTCATTGATCACCCTCACTGTCAAAAAGTTTTTTCTAATATCTAATCTGTATCTTCTCTCTTTTAGTTTCATTCCATTGGTTTTTGTGTTCTCATGTTCAAATGAGAATAATGATGATCCCTGTACACTGTGACAGCTCTTCAGATATTTGTAGACAGCTATTAAGTCTCCTCTTTGCCTTCTTTTTTGTAAGCTAAACATTCCAAGATACTCTAATCTATTACAATCCAGCCATGGCTGATAAACTCTCATAGTGATCAAAATAAATAAAAAAGTAAATATACGCCCCCTTTATCATCCCCATAGGTAGGGACAAATAATAAAATTTAGAAAATATATATATTTTTTTTCTATTAGGGTTAGAACTACAGTTAGGGTTAGGTTAGGGTTAGCCTTAGGGTTAGGGTTAGCATTAGGGTTAGGCTGGGTTCATATTGCATTATGGCAGTCCGTCAACGCTGCCATTCACCCCCATTTGCAGGCGCATCGCGACGCACGCCGTAAAGCGCCATGCGTTCGCGACATGCCGTCATTCAGTGACGGAGCCTTCGACACGTGCTGCAGCGTCTGGGCTCAGTCACCGCTAGCGCAGATGAATAATCTGCTGATTCATCTGCGCTAGCGGGTATAGTAAAACGCGATTGCGTTATGCTATACCGTTACCAGCCCCTCAACGCTATGTGTTGAACGGGCTGGTAAAACGTAATGTGAACCTAGCTTTTAGCATTAGGGTTAGGATTAGGGTTAGAATTAGGGTTACGGTTAGAATTAGGGTTAGGGTTGGAATTAGCTTTAGGGTTGGAAATAGGGTTACGGTTAGAATTAGGGTTAGGGTTGGAATTAGGATTGCGTTATGCTATACCGTTACCAGCCCCTCAACGCTATGTGTTGAACGGGCTGGTAAAACGTAATGTGGGTTAGGATTAGGGTTAGAATTAGGGTTATGGTTAGAATTAGGGTTAGGGTTGGAATTAGCTTTAGGGTTGGAAATAGGGTTACGGTTAGAATTAGGGTTAGGGTTGGAATTAGGATTGCATTATGCTATACCGTTACCAGCCCCTCAACGCTATGTGTTGAACGGGCTGGTAAAACGTAATGTGAACCTAGCTTTTAGCATTAGGGTTAGGATTAGGGTTAGAAGTAGGGTTACGGTTAGGGTTAGGGTTGGAATTAGGATTGCGTTATGCTGTACCGTTACCAGCCCCTCAACGCTATGTGTTGAACGGGCTGGTAAAACGTAATGTGAACCTAGCTTTTAGCATTAGGATTAGGGTTAGAATTAGGGTTACGGTTAGAATTAGGGTTAGGGTTGGAATTAGGGTTAGGGTTGGGATTAGTGTTAGGCTTGTGGTTAGGGTTAGAGTTAGGAATAGTGTTAGGGTGTTTTGGGGTTAGGGTTAGGCTTGTGGTTAGGGTTATGGTTAGGGTTGGGATTAGGGTTAGGGGTATGTTGGGGTTAGGGTTATGGTTAGGGTTTGGATTGGGGTTAGGGGGTGTAGGGGTTAGGGTTGTGCTTAGGGGTGTGTTGGGGTTAGGGTTGGAGTTAGAATTGAGAGGTTTCCACTATTTAGGCACATTAGGGGGTCTCCAAACGCGACATGGCGCTACCATTGATTCCTGCAAATTTTGCGTTCAAAAAGTCAAACAGTGCTCCCTTTATTTGGAGCCCCGACATGTGCCCAAACAGTGGTTTCCCCGACGTGTGCCCAAACAGTGGTTTACCCCCACATATGGGGTATCAGCGTACTCAGGAAAAATTGCACAACAACTTTGAGGGTCTAATTTCTCCTGTTAACCTAGGGAAAAAAAATTGGGGACTAAAAGATCATGTTTTTGGAAAAAAAAATGATTTTTTATTTTCACGGCTCTGCGTTATAAACTTCTGTGAAGAACTTGGAGATTCAAAGTGCTCACCACACATCTAGAGGAGTTCCTTGGGGGATCTAGTTTCCAAAATTGGGTCAATTGGGAGGTTTTCTACTGTTTAGGCACATCATAGGCTCTGCAAACGTAACATGACGCCCGCAGACCATTCCATCAAGTCGGCATTACAAAACGTCACTACTTCCCTTCCGAGCCCCGACGTGTGCCCAAACAGTGGTTCCCCCCCACATATGGGGTACCAGCATACTCAGGACAAACAGGACAACAACTTTTGGGGTCCAATTTCTCCTGTTACCCTTGTGAAAATAAAAAATTGTGGGCTAAAAAAATCATTTTTGAGTGAAAAAAAATATTTTTTATTTTCATGGCTCTGGGTTATAAACTTCTGTGAAGCACTTGGGGGTTCAAAGTGCTCACTACACATCTAGATAAGTTCCTTGGGTGGTCTAATTTCCAAAATGGGGTCACTTGAGGGGTTTCCACAGTTTAGGCACATCAGGGGCTCTGCAAACGTAACATGACGCCCTCAGACCATTCCATCAAGTCGGCATTTCAAAACGTCACTACTTCCCTTCCGAGCCCCGACGTGTGCCCATACAGTAGTTTTCTCCCACATATGGGATATCAGCGTACTCAGGACAAATTGGGCAACAACTTTTGGTGTCTAATTTCTCCTGTTATCCTTGGGAAAATAAAAAAATTGGGGACTAAAAGATCATGTTTGTGGAAAAAATATGATTTTTTTATTTTCATGCTCGGCGTTATAAACTTCTGAATAGCCCTTGGGGGTTCAAATTGCTCACCACACATCTAGATAAGTTCCTTGCGGGGTCTAGTTTCCAAAATGGGGTCACTTGTGGGGAGTTTCTACTGTTTAGGCACATCAGGGGCTCTGCAAACGTGACATGACGCCCCCAGACCATTCCATCAAAGTCGACATTTCAAAACGTCACTACTTCCATTCTGAGCAACAAGGTGTGCTCGAACAGTGGTTCCCACCCACATATGGGGTACCAGTGTACTCAGGACAAACTGTACAACAACTTTTGAGGTCCAATTTCTCCTGTTACACTTGTGAAAATAAAAAATTGTGGGTTAAAAAAAATCTGTTTTTGAGGAAAAAAATGATTTTTTATTTTCACTGCTCTGCATTATAAACTTTTGTGAAGCACGTGGGGGTTCAAGGTGCTCACCACACATCTGGATATGTTCCTTGGGGGGTCTAGTTTCCATAATGGGGTCACTTGTGGGGGTTTCTACTGTTTAGGCACATCAGGGGCTCTGCAAACGAAACAAGATGCCCACAGACCATTCCATCAAGTCGGCATTTCAAAATGTCACTACATCCCTTCCGAGCCCTGACGTGTGCCCAAACAGTGGTTCCCCCCAACATATGGGGTACCAGCGTACTCAGGACAAACTGGACAGTAACTTTTGGGGTCCAATTTCTCCTGTAACCATTGTGAAAATAAAAAATAGGGGGCTAAAAAAAATCATTTTTTGAGACAAAAAATGATTTTTTATTTTCACAAAATGATTTTTTATTTTCACGGCTCTGCATTATAAACTTCTGTGAAGCACCTGGGGGTTCAAAGTGCTCACTGGGCAACTAGATAAGTTCCTTAGGAGGTCTAGTTTCCAAAATGGGGTCATTTGTGGGGGAGCTCCAAAGTTTAGGCACACAGGGGCTCTCTAAACACGACATGGTGTCCGCTAACGATTGGAGCTAATTTTCCATTAAAAAAGTCAAATGGCGCTCCTTCCCTTCTGAGCCCTGCCGTGCGCCCAAACAGTGGTTCCCCCCACATATGGGGCACCAGCGTACTCAGGAAAAACTGGACAACAACTTTTGGGGTCCAATTTATCCTGTTACATTTGGGAAAATAAAAAATAGCTGGCTAAAAAATGATTTTTGAGGAACAAAAATAATTTTTCTATTTTCACTGCTCTGCGTTTATATACTTCTGTGAAGCACTTGGGGGTTCAAAGTGCTCACTACACATCTAGATAAGCTCCTTGGGGGTCTAGTTTCCAAAATGGGGTCACTTGTGTGGAGTTTCTACTGTTTAGGCACATCAGGGGCTCTGCAAATGCAACATGATGCCCGCTGAACATTCCATCAAGTCTGCATTCCAAAATGGCGCTCCTTCCCTTCTGAGCTCTCCCATGCGCCAAAACAGTGGTTCCCCACCACATATGGGGTATTGGTGTACTCAGGACAAATTGCACAACAACTTTTGTGGTCCAATTTCTCCTGTTACCCTTGTAAAAATAAAAAATAGCGGGCTAAAAAATCATTTTTGAGGAAAAAAATGATTTTTTTATTTTCACTTCTCAGCGTTATAAACTTCTGTGAAGCACTTTGGGGTTCAGAGTGCTCACAACACATCTAGATAAGTTCCATAAGGGGTCTTGTTTCCAAAATGGTGTCACATGTGTTTTTTTTTCACTGTTTAGGCACACAGGGGCTCTCCAAACGCGTCATGGTATCCGCTAACGATTGGAGCTAATTTTCCATTCAAAAAGTCAAATGGCGCTCCTTCCCTTCTGGGCCCTGCCGTGCGCCCAAACAGTGGTTTATGACCACATATGAGGTATCGATGTACTCAGGAGAAATTACCCAACAAATTTTAGGATCCATTTTATCCTGGTGCCTATGTGAAAATGAAAAAACTGAGGCTAAAAGAAAATTTTTGTGAAAGAAAAGTACTTACTTTTTTTTACGGCTCAATTTGTGAAGCCCTGTGGGCTCAAAGTGCTCACTATGCATCTAGATAAGTTCCTTTGGTGGTCTAGTTTCCAAAATGGGGTCACTTTTAGGGGAGCTTCAATGTTTAGGCACACAGGGACTCTCCAAATGCAATATGGCAACCGCCAAATAGTCCACCATATTTCCATTCAAAAAGTCAAATGGCGCTCCTTCCCTTCTGAGCCCTGCCGTGCGCCCAAACAGTGGTTTATGACCACATATGAGGTATCTGTGTACTCAGGAGAAATTACCCAACAAATTTTATGATCCATTTTATACTGTTGCCCATGTGAAAATGAAAAAACTGAGAATAAAAAAAAAATGGGTGAAAAAAAATTACTTTCTTTTTTTTACGGATTAATTTGTGAAGCACCTGGGGGTTCAAAGTGCTCACTATGCATCTAGATAAGGATCCATTTTATCCTGTTGCCCATGTAAAAATGAAAAAATTGATGCTAAAAGAAAATTTTTGTTGGAAAAATTAAAATATCCATTTTTTTCCTTTCACGTTGCTTTAGTTCCTGTGAAGCACCTGAAGGGTTAATAATCTTCTTGAATGTAGTTTTAAGTAGCTTGAGGGGTGCAGTTTTTATAATGGTGTCACTTTTGGTTATTTTCTGCCATATAGACCCCTCAAAGTGACTTCAAATGTGAAGTGGTCCGTAAAAAAAATGGTTTTGTAAACTTTGTTGTAAAAATGAGAAATCGTTGGTCAACTTTTAACCCTTATAACTTCCTAACAAAAAAAAAAATTTGTTTCCAAAATTGTGCTGATGTAAAGTAGACATGTGGGAAATGTTATTTGTTAACTATTTTGTGTCACATAACTCTCTGGTTTAACAGAATAAAAATTCAAAATTTGAAAATTGCGAAATTTTCTAAATTTTCACCAAATTTCCATTTTTTCCACAAATAATCGCAAAAATTATCGACCTAAATTTACCACTAACATGAAGCCCAATATGTCACGAAAAAACAGTCTCAGAATCGCTAGGATCCATTGAAGCTTTCCTGAGTTATTACCTCATAAAGGGACACTGGTCAGAATTGCAAAAAATGGCAAGGTCTTTAAGGTCAAAATAGGCTGGTGGGTGAAGGGGTTAAAATAAAGGGAACTACCAAAACAAGGAGGACTCCGTCCAAAGTGACTTGATCTATTTCGTTATAGCTAGTGGTTCTGTTTGAATCAAATAGTTCAAAGAAGTATGTACACACAACGTATTTTAGATATGTGCAAAGTGAGCTTTTTAGGAGCAAGACGTTTCAGGACATGCCAGTGTATTTTCAGTCTTTTAGTTTCTGCCCACCAGCTTTTTCTTTTAGCTTGTATTGAATGAGCTGTTAAGCGGCTTCCAAGATTGCTTGAATAATGGTCAGATCACTTCTTTTAACTGCTTTTGCATCTTTGGAACCCTGAAGTGAGTAAAATAACCTCAAAAGACTGAATATTTACACAGCAAGTCACCTTTACATTGCAATGCATATGATCATTCTTTTGAGGGTATGTGCTCACAATCGGTAACTGCTGCGGGTTTGACATTGCGTATTTATGCAGCGTCAAACCCCCAGCTGTGAGAGCATAGTGGATGGGATTTCTAAAATTCCCATGTCTACTATGCGTCCACAGATGACCTCGGATCGCCTGCAGAGACTGACATGCGGCACGTCTTTCCGGCATGTCAGTCTGCAAGAGAAATTACACCAATACAATGTATTAGACTTGGTGAATGCACACAGTTCAGTGAACACTTGCGGATTTACCTGTGTTCAATAGAAGGCAACGTTTGGACACAGTGGACATGCGCTGCTTCCAAAGCACTGCCAATTCCAGATCACTGGCACCCGGCTTAAAGGGAATCTGTCACCCCATTTTTGGACTATGAGATGTGGCCACCACCATCAGGGGCTTATCTTCAGCATTCTGTAATGCTGTAGATAAGCCTCCGATGTTACCTGAAAGAGAAGAAAAACGCGTTATATTATACTGACCCAGGGGCAGTCTGCCATCCGGTCCGGTCCGATGGGCGTCGTGGTCCAGTTCGGTGCCTCCCATCTTGTAGCAAAGCCGGCCTCTTCTTTCCGTCCCGTCGCAGCTCCTGCGCAGGCGCACTGATCTGCCCTTGTGAGGGCAGAGCAGAGTACTGCAGTGCTCAGGCGCCGGACCTCTCTCACCTTTCCCGGCTCCTGCGCACTGCAGTACTCTGCTCTGCCCTCACCAGGGCAGATCAGTGCACTTGCGCAGGAGCCGCGACGGGACGGAAAGAAGAGGCGGGCTTCGCTAGAAGATGGGAGGCGCCGGACCGCGACACCTATCGGACTGGACGGTGGACCGCCCCTGGGTGAGTATAATCTAACTCGTTTTTCTTCTCTTTCAGGTGACATCGGGGGCTTATCTACAGCATTACAGAATGCTGTAGATAAGCCCCTGATGGCGGTGGCCCTATCTCATAGGGCAAAAATGGGGTGACAGATTCCCTTTAAGTGTTTTGTCTTTTTTTTTTTGCACAAAACTCTTAGGGCACACAGTAAGGCTAAGTTCACACGTTGCGGAATTGCCGCGGCAATCCCGCACTTCTCCCGCAGGAAATACGCACGTTTTTTTTATGCTGATTCCCGCCAGAATAATAGCGTTTTGCAAGCGTAATTAGCTTGCAGAATGCTAGCGTTTTCCTAGCGATCTGTAGCATCGCTTGGAAAACTGATTGACAGGTTGGTCACACGAGTCAAACATAATGTTTGACACGTGTGACCAACTTTTTACTATTGATGCCGCCTATGCCGCATCAATAGTAAAAAGATCTAATGTAAAAATAATAAAAAAAATAATAAATAATGATATTCTCACCTTCCGGCGTCCCCCGCAGCCTTCCCGCCTCTCAGCGACGCTCCCGGCAACTCGCGGTCCCAGGAGTGCTTTGCGACAAATCACACCGATGACGTAGCATCTCGCGAGACCGCTACGCCATCTGGGTGATTCTCGCAAAGGACTCTTGGGACCGGAAGTTGCCGGGAGCGTCGCTGAAGGCGGGAAGGCTGCGGGGGCCGCGGGAAGGCTGCGGGGGCCGCCGGAAGGTGAGAAATATCATTATTTTTTATTTTAATTATTGTTTTACCAGGGATATGGTACCCAGGGCCTGGAGGAGAGTCTCCTCTGCTCCAGACCCTGGGTACCATCCGCACATGAACCGCTTACATTGCGCATAGTGGGCATAGCCACATGCGGAAAGTAAGCGGTTCAATGCATTCCTATGGCGGCGGAATCACCGCGGTTACGCTAAATTAATGAACATGTTGCTTTTTTTTCCGCTAAGCGTTTTTTTTCGCGGAAAAAAACGCAACATGTGTACAAAACATGCGGAATCAATTAAAACGTATAGAATGCTTAATGCTTGCGTTTTGTTCGCGGTTTAACCGCGGAAAATAGCGGAAAAAACCGCGAAAAAAACGCAATTATTCCTGATCGTGTGCACTTAGCCTTAATGTGAGCAAAGCCTTACAAGTGATCCAAAATGTAGGGAGATTGCACTTTAGTGGCAGCACAAAGTCTATGGAAAAGCAACATGGCTCCCACGCCAAAAAAAAAAAATTAAGTGAAATTCTGCCTCCAGAATCCAAATAGTCTCCCTCCCTTAGGGTACATCTCCACGGGGCGTACTGGCAGCACTTTGGACGCAGTGGAAACCCCGCTCCGCCCAAAGTGCCGCCCCCTTTTGTACGCGCGGAGATTCATTGAACACATGCGGAATCATCGCATCCTATCTATAGACAGGGTTATTTATCTTAGCAACAAAATAGAAAAACACAGTCATAAAGTCCAAAGATAAATTTTATTATAAAGATTTAAAACAGAATAAGACCAGTGCAAATGGCAAGGAGGGGAATTGTAACCACAGGTACACATAATACAAAACAGGGGCAAGAGAGAACCAAATGACCTCTGAGTAATTGTAAAATGACTAAATAAGTCGTAATACTATAATATAACTGCACACTAGAATAAATGCTGTTAGTCTCTAGCTAGAAACAGGCTATTATTGAAATGTCAGAGCCTCAGCTTACCTCCACCAACAACCCATGTGGTATGTTACAAATGAGGTGGGCAATGACACATATGTATTATAGAGACTAACACCAGTTATAAGTCAGTCCCAAATAGCATAGGGAACATAACTGCAAGGTGAAATGAGGGGAAAAGATCTCCCAACCCATACTGTAATAAGCACATGGCAGCAATAGAAGTTGTGCGATATAAATAATTACCAAATGATGCAGAGGGCAGCGGCCTCCAAGCCCACCCCGACGCGCGTTTCAGAGTGAGAAAACACTCCTTCCTCAGGGGGCGTGGAGTAAATGAGCACAGTGGCCATCTATTTGTATTAGAGGAGGATGGAAGTGAGCGCACGCTGTCACGGCAACGCAGGCAAACAGCGTATACCTGAGAACGCCGCAGCCAGAAACACATGGGGCCCCATGTGATCCGGCCATCGGCGTCACAGGAAGTGACGCGGTCGGCCGCGGTGACGGACCTGCGCACGCGCACCTCCTCCAAACCGTCAGGAACACGATAGCAGCTATGATGGGCATATAATGAATCAATATATGAGCGCATAGAATAGACCATATGCAAGGAACGATATAAATAAATAGCAACGAGCCCATATGCAAATTATGGCCCAACATAGATATACAGTCAAACCTTATGAGTATATAATTTCAATAAGCGCACATATAATAGAAATCAAAATCAATATTAAATAGAGCACAATAAATGATCACCAAGCCATAATATGGTACAAAATTATTCCAACAAAGTGTCATGATAATACAAACATACAGTTATAATTGTTTTTACACATTATATGTCATATACACACTAGACGGACGTACTATAGTACGGAAAACAGTACACTAGTAAAGAAATTGCATAAACAATAACAAAAAAATTACAAAAAATGGTAAATAGATGACAAAGAAAGTGGTAAATCCAACGCAGATCTGTGTATATGCAAAGTCCATGAAAAATAACATCCTACAGGATATGTTCTCCAAAAGGAAGATCCAGACGGCAAACGGCAACAAATTAAATAAGCACTAGAATACAAGATAAATTAAAATTAAAATCAAAGAAATAAAATTATTATGCGGACAGCAGCAACAAAATGACGGCAAAAGTGGAGAATCACAAGAAGGGAGCAAATGATATATTTTCGTTAAGCCCATTGGGATGAATAGTTTGTAAAGTCCAAATCCATCTAGACTCGGCCTGGGCCAAACGTTTAGACAAATTACCCCCTCTTATATTGATGTTTAAAGAATCAATGCCTCGCACCCTCAATAAAGAAGCATCACAATTATGAAATTCATAAAAGTGACGAGGCAGGGTTTTTAAAGTGGTTGTGTCTGTGCAGGCAGATGCAGCAATAATGCCCAGAACGTGCTCCCTCACACGAACCTTAAACTATCTCGTAGTGAGACCCACATAAGAAAGCCCACACGGGCAACTAGCACAGTAGATAACGTAACGAGTTGTACATGTTATACTGTTATGATTTGGTAGCTGAGGAGAGCAAGCAAAAACGGCAATACACCAGAAAGGTTGGAATCTACTGGATTGCAGTACCCTGACTAACCACCACAACTAAAGGCAGCCGTGGAGCGTACCTACGTTGGTCCTAGACGCCTCGTCACAGCCTGAGAGGTTAACTACACCTAAAGATAGAAAGAGGAAAAGCTATCTGCCCGGAGCAGATCCCCAAAGAACATAGGAAGCCCCCAAACATGTAATGGCGGTTAGACAAGAGGAAATACAGACACAGACAGAAAATAGTATGAGCAAACGTTGGGGCCCAATCTTCCTAGACAGAAAAGGATAGGAAGGACAATTACTGCAATCCCAAAAAACCCTAAAAAGTACCAACTCTACTAATTGCAAAAACACCTGAGATCACACGACCTCTACCACCTAAATTAGTTCTCTGGTGTAACAAAACTAAGCCGCAGCCACTGAAAAAGAAACTGGAAAAGGCAAATGAACAAACAACAGTGGCTCAGACAAAACTGAGAGGAGCACAAGCCCCCGGAGGGGACCTGGCTGACCTCCACAAAAGTGCAGGAAACAATGCAAAAAGCAAGCACAAAAATAAAAACAGAAAATGTCTTATCTGAGAGCAGGAGAAGAGGCAAGATTCAGCAAGCTTCCAAGTGAACCAGGAACCACAGTTGAGACAGGAACAATTGATCACCGGCAACCCTGATGGGAGAGAACCTCCCTTATATAGGACCAGTCTCTAACTCCTGATTGCCAATCTTCACTAAATGGTTCAGCACTGTCTGCAACCACGAGAGGGAGCTTCTGCTCAGAACTCATTTCTAACACATTCACAACAGTACCCCCCCCTTGAGGAGGGCACACCGAACCCTCACTTGGGCAACTAGGTCGGTCAGGATGAGCTCTGTGATACGCACGGATCAGTCTCCTAGCATGGATGTCCGAAGCAAACACCCAAGAATTGTCCTCCTGACCATAACCTCTCCACTTAACCAAATACTGGAGTTTCCGTCTAGAAAAACGAGAATCCAATATTTTCTCAACCACATACTCCAGATTGCCCTCAACCAAAACAGGGTCAGGAGGCACAGCCATAGGAACCACTGGCTCGACAAACCTCTTCAATAAGGACTTGTGGAACACGTTATGGATCTTAAATGTCCCTGGAAGAAGTAACCGAAAGGAAACAGGATTAAGAATCTCCATGATCTTATAAGGTCCAATGAGTCTAGGCTTAAACTTAGGAGATGCAACTCTCATAGGGATATTTCTTGAGGACAACCAGACCAAGTCCCCCTCTTCAAACCGAGGACCATCAGTCCTATGCCGGTTGGCAAACCGCTGGGCCCTCTCCTGAGAGAGGGACAACCTCTCCACTACCTTGTCCCAAATCTGCTGCATACGCTCCACAACAGAGTCAACACCTGGACAGACAGAAGCCGCCGTCTGTCCCGAAGAAAATCGAGGGTGAAACCCAAAATTGCAGAAAAATGGAGACATCAAAGTGGCAGAGCTAGCCCTATTATTAAGAGCAAACTCAGCCAAAGGCAAAAAAGAGACCCAGTCATCTTGATCAGCAGACACAAAGCATCTCAGATAAGTCTCCAATGTTTGGTTTGTTCTCTCAGTTTGTCCATTGGTCTGAGGATGAAAAGCCGAGGAGAAAGACAATTGAACACCAAGTTTAGAACAAAAAGTCCTCCAAAATCTGGACACAAACTGGACTCCTCTGTCAGACACAATGTTCTCAGGAATACCGTGTAACCGAACCACGTGCTGAAGAAACAAAGGCACCAATTCGGAGGAGGAAGGCAACTTAGGCAATGGCACAAGATGTATCATTTTGGAAAACCTATCACAAATCACCCAGATAACGGTCATTCTCTGAGAAACAGGGAGGTCGGAAATGAAATCCATAGAGATATGGGTCCATGGTCTCTTGGGCACAGGCAATGGCATCAACAAACCACTAGAGCTAGAGCAAGGCTTGGAGCGAGAGCAAGTCCCGCAGGACTGCACAAATTCCCTGACGTCACGAGACAAGGTAGGCCACCAAAAGGACCGACTAACCTCTAACCTAAGTCTCTGGTACCAAAAATTCCGGGATGACCGGCCAACGCGGAACAATGAATCTCAGACATCACACTCTTTTTCCACCGGTCTGGGGCAAACAATTTCCCAATAGGGCAGCGCTCAGGTTTATCCTCTTGACACCCTTCCAGAGCCAGTCTCAAATTAGGCGAGATGGCGGAAAGAACTACACCCTCTTTCAAAATAACAGCAGGATCAGATAACTCAGGAGAGTCCGCAAGGAAACTCCTCGAGAGGGCATCCGCCTTAACATTCTTAGTGCCAGGAAGAAAGGAAACCACAAAATTAAAACGTGTGAAAAACAAGGCCCACCTGGCCTGTCTAGGATTAAGTCGCTTGGCTGATGCCAGATAAACCAGATTCTTATGGTCCGTGAGGACCACAACCTGATGTTTGGCTCCCTCCAGCCAATGTCTCCATTCTTCAAAAGCCCACTTCATGGCCAATAGCTCCCGATTACCCACGTCATAATTACGTTCAGTTGGAGAAAATTTTCGAGAGAAAAAGGCACAAGGGTTACTTTTAGAGGTCTCTGGATCTCTTTGGGACAAAACGGCACCTGCCCCAATTTCAGAGGCATCAACCTCCACCTGAAATGGCAGAGAAACATCAGGCTGCCGTAGAACAGGAGCAGAAGTGAATCTCTGCTTAAGTTCCTGAAACGCAGAGACTGCCTCAGGAGGCCAATTCACCACATCAGAACCCTTTTTGGTCAAATCAGTCAATGGTTTAACAATAACAGTGTAATGTATGTAGTACAGTTCATATAGCGTCTTGTGCTTGGGTGCGATGAAAATACATGAGACACAGGTTTGATATAGAAAAGTCCTGTATTACTTCATACAAGTTGGCAGAAATAGTCACACAGTTTGCAGACACAGAAACAGGAGACACAGCAGGCCAGAGTAATCCAAGCTCAGCAATCACTCTCCACAACAGGTTCAGGATCTTCTTCTCTGTTACCGTAAGTCCATGCAAACGTGGGTCTTTCAAAGAGCAGGGTTCAGAGTCCACAAGTGCTTCAGAGTTCCTCAGTAGGAATAGCTGGAGTACAAGGTCCAAGGCTTACAGGAGTCAAGTCACAGGTTCACTGCAGGCTAGATTCTGAAGCACTGATTGCTCAGCTGTGGCTGCTTAAGAAGCAAAGGAGAGAATCAGGGCGGGAACATGCAAGCTGGAAACTCCATTTTGACTGAGGGCAAGATAGCTGCAGCAAGACAGAAAGTAAAATGGCTGACGAACAAACTGAGTTTCAGGAATATATACATAGAACCTTACATTACTCCCCCCTTAAGGACAACCTCCGGATGACCTCAGACCAGGCTTGTGTGGGTACCTCTGATGAAACTGACGGAGCAAGCGAGGAGCATTAACGTTATTGACCGGTTCCCATGAGTTGTCCTCCACTGGGTAGCCCTGCCATTTAATCAGATATTGTAACTGATTTCTATACAACCTGGAATCTAAAATCCTTTCCACCACAAATTCTTCCTGACCATCGACTAGCACTGGCTCAGGGCAAGGAGAGGAACGTCCAGGAAACGTATTGGGTGTCGCAGCCTTTAGTAGGGATACATGAAAGACAGGGTGGATTCTCATAGTTCTTGGCAGTTGAAGACGACAAGCAACGGCACTTATAATTTTACTGATTTTATAGGGTCCAATGTACTTATGTCCCAACTTAGACGATGGAATCCTTAACTTAAGATTTCTGGTTGACAGCCAGACCAAGTCTCCTACCTTGAAAGCTGGTGCAGGTTTACGAAATTTATCTGCTGCTTTCTTGTACCTTTCCTGAGCCGATTCCAGATTCTCCTTTAGAAGATCCATATTCTTCTGTAAAGACGTGATTCTTTCAGCCACTGCTGGTAAAGGCGTTTCTATGGGAAATCGTGGTAGAATGTTAGGATGATAACCTAGATTAGAGTAAAAAGGAGACTGTTTAGTGGAGGCACTCTGAGAGTTGTTATACGAGAACTCAGCTAATGGAAGTAGATCCACCCAATCATCCTGTAGGTGGCAGATAAAGCAGCGGAGATACTGCTCCAGGGTTTGATTGGTTCGTTCGGTCTGTCCATTAGTCTGGGGATGAAAGGCAGAAGAAAGGTTTACTTTAATGTCCAATGCTGCACAGAAATTTTGCCAAAACCTAGAAGTGAATTGCACCCCTCGATCCGAAATAACCTCATCCGGTACTCCATGTAAGCAAAACACATCTTTAATCATCAAATCTGATGTCTGTTTTGCAGTGGGTAAGCCGACACAAGGGATAAAATGAGCTGACTTTGTTAGACGGTCAACCACCACTAGAATGGTGTTCTTCCCCTGAGAGGTTGGTAACTCCACAATGAAGTCCATAGAAATGGATCCCTACGGGCGGGACGGGGTGGGAAGAGGCTGTAACAGACCAGTTGGTGAGGAGCGAGGTGTTTTGCATCTTGCACAGACCTCACATGAAGTGACATAATTCAAAACATCCTTCCTGCAAGTGGGCCACCAAAAGAAACGAGAAAGAAATTCCTGTGTCTTTAGAATTCCTCTATGCCCAGCTATCTTGGAATCGTGAATGAGTTGCAATACTCTTAATCTGACTGTTTCAGGAATATACAGACGTTGTCCCTGAATCCACACACCATTCTTAAAGACAAGACTTACGTCCCTTGGGGGTTGTGCCAAAAAGGAATCCGCATGGTATGCTTCCTTGATGTCCTTAAGTAGGTCTTGATTATGAATTACTCCTAGGAATCTAGAGTCAGGAAGAATAGTCTTAGGAGGAGTAATTGGACGTGTCTCTGCTGAGTAAATCCTAGAGAGTGCATCAGCCTTTCCATTGCGCGATCCTGGTCTATAAGAGATGATAAAATTAAATTGGTTTAAGAAAAGATTCCAGCGAGCCTGGCGAGGAGTCAGGCACTTAGCCGACCTGATAAATTCAAGGTTACGATGGTCTGTCAGGACGACTATTTGCTGTGCCGCTCCCTGAAGAAGGTGTCTCCATTCTTTGAAGGCGGCAATAATGGCCAACAACTCTCTATTGCCCACATCGTAGTTCCTCTCAGCCGAAGACAACTGCTGGGAAAAGAAGGCACAGGGATGCAAGACATTCTTCTCACCTGTTCTCTGAGAGAGTATAGCTCCAACGGCACAGTCTGAAGCATCCACCTCTATTATGAAGGCAAGCTCGGGGTTGGGATGTACTAGGATAGGTGCAGTGGTAAATTTATCTTTTAGACGGGAAAATGCTTCCTGGGCTTGGGGAGTCCAAGAAAAAAACCTAGACTCTTTCCGGGTAAATTGAGTGATAGGTGACACTACCTCAGAGAAATTTCTAATGAAACGTCTATAGAAGTTGGCAAACCCGATGAAGCGCTGTACCTCCTTCACATTTCTAGGACTTGGCCAATCCTTGATGGCTTGGGTTTTGCTTCCATCCATACTAATTCCTTGTGTAGACAGTACATACCCCAGAAATTGAATTTCGGTCCTATGGAATTCACACTTTTCAAGTTTGATGTAAAGATGATTTTGTCTTAGACGTTCCAAGACCATTCTCACATGTCCATGATGTTCCTCTGTGGAGTTAGAAAAAATTAGAATATCATCCAAATAAATTACCACGAATGTATCTAGGAGATCCCTGAAGATGTCATTCACCAAGTGTTGGAAAGTGGCTGGGGCGGTACTCAGACCAAAAGGCATAACTAGATATTCAAAGTGTCCATAGCGTGACCTGAATGCAGTCTTCCATTCATCCCCAGGTCTAATACGGACTAAGTTATAGGCCCCACGAAGATCTAGTTTAGAAAAAATTTTGGCATGTCGCACTCTCTCCAATAACTCAGGGATTAAAGGCAATGGATAACGGTTTCTAATAGTAACCTTATTGAGTTCCCTATAGTCTACGCATGGTCTCAGAGATCCATCTTTCTTCTTTACAAAGAAGATGGGTGCACCTGCAGGAGATGAAGAGGGGCGTATGAAGCCCTTGGCTAGATTTTCATCTATGTAATCCTTTAAAGCCTTTAGCTCGGGCCCCGCCAGGGGGTAGATCTTACCAAAAGGTATCTCTGCTCCAGGCAATAATTCAATTGGACAATCATATGGACGGTGAGGAGGAAGCTGGTCAGCGTTCTTCTTGTCACATAAATCCACATAGTCCTGGTATCAGCTGGTAGTTCAGGGACTGACATGATTCCTTTAGGAACAGAGCAAGCTGAAACTTTTGGACTCATCTGTTTCTCTGGAAAGTGTAATTCCTTGGTCTCCCAGTTAATGGTAGGATTCTGAGCCTGCAGCCATGGTAGCCCTAGAATAATGGGAAAGTGGGGAGAAGAGATAAGCATAAAGGACAGTTTCTCTTGATGATCTTTACCCATAAGAACCCTCAAAGGCTCTGTTTCCTGATCCACTGGTCCAGAGGTCAGCAGGGAGCCATCCACAGTTTCCATCTGTACTGGAGTAGCCTTCTTCACTGAACGTATTCCCTGTTTCAGAGCAAAGGAGACATCCATAAAATTTCCACTTGCCCTGAGTCGATCATAGCAGAGCTAGACACCCAAGCTGAGTCAACCCAGAGTTTGATGGAAAGAAAGCAATGAGAATTGTTTTTCTTACAACTCAGCTGGGACACCGCTGAGGAAACTTGAAAAATGGCAGCGTTTACACAGTCAACGTCCTCAGAGGTAACGGAGTTTAAGTCCGAGAAATCAAGATCTGTTGCTGCAGATCTCTCTGGAGCCTGAGGCTCGGACCTGACAGATCCCCTCTCGCAACACTCACAATGAATGAGTGCTGCAGTAGTCTTACGAGAACGGCTGGGGCAGTTTATAATGAAGTGCCCTGACTTACCACAATAGAAACATAGATTCTCCTTAAAACGATGTTCCTTGCGTGCATCACTAACCCGTCGTTGTAAAGAGTCTACCTGCATGGGTTCAGGTTCAGGTTCCCGTGTAATCCTACTCAAAGGTTCCTTAGCTGGAGAGGAAGGTAGGAAAAGGTTAGTACGATTGCTTTCGAACCATCTCTCTTGCCTGCGTTCAGTCAGACGAGTATCAATACGGATGCAGTAGTTAATAAAGTCACCTAACGCAGTGGGAGGGTCGGCACGAGCAAGTTCATCCTTAATCAGTGGAGATAACCCCTTTCGAAAAATAGATTTTTTGGCGGAACTGTCCCAGGTGGTATCAAGGGCCCATCTCCTGAAATCCAAGGCATATTCAGCTACCGAGTGCTTACCTTGGCGCAAAGCTAACATGGCTGCTTCAGCTGTTGCACCTCGATTGGGGTCATCAAACACCTGCCCCATGGCTGAAATAAAATCATCAAGGTGATTCAAACAATCATCCTCAGTCTCAATCAGAGGGTTTGCCCACATTAAAGCCTTGTTGGTAAGCAACATAATTATAGTAAGCACCTTAGATCGTTCAGTGGGAAATTGTGAAGCATGTGCAGAAAAAAAAAGATTGCATTGATTAATAAATCCCCTGAATTTCTCACGTTCACCGCCAAAACGAAAAGGGGGCAACTTGGGAATCCCAGCACTCGGGGCTACGGCAGGAGCCTGGACTCGCCCCTCTAGAACCTCAATCCTGGCTCGCAAATCCTGGGTAGTCTGTCCAACCACTTGCAAATTGTGATTATTGAGGTTCTGTAGATTTGTAAAACGGGTCTTTATATTCTGCAAATCTGCAAGGATATTATCAGTCACTCCGCAAAGTTCCTTTATGCGGGCCTCCATTTTCCAGATCTTTTAAGACAGGATTACTGGAAGAAGAGGAGAAAAAAAAAAACAATAGTGTTCACCTGTGGCAACACTGCAGAGAGAAAAAAAATTAAGGGAACTGCTCACCTGGAATGGTTGTGAGAAGTCACAACCACTATCATCACAGAAAGTTTCAACCAGACATCTGATATCCAGAGTTACAGCAGACAAAAAAGAGAAAAGAAAGGAAAAAAAAAAAAAAACAATAGTGTTTACCTGTGGTAACACTGCAGAAAAAAAAACACTTAAGGGAATTGCTCACCTGGAATGGTTGTGAGAAGTCACAACCACTGTCATCACAGAAAGCACAACCGGACGTCTGATATCCACAGTACAGCAGACACAGCCTTCCAGACCCAGCAGACACTAACGTTTTGTCTTCAGAATCTTGTAATGTATGTAGTACAGTTCATATAGCGTCTTGTGCTTGGGTGCGATGAAAATACATGAGACACAGGTTTGATATAGAAAAGTCCTGTATTACTTCATACAAGTTGGCAGAAATAGTCACACAGTTTGCAGACACAGAAACAGGAGACACAGCAGGCCAGAGTAATCCAAGCTCAGCAATCACTCTCCACAACAGGTTCAGGATCTTCTTCTCTGTTACCGTAAGTCCATGCAAACGTGGGTCTTTCAAAGAGCAGGGTTCAGAGTCCACAAGTGCTTCAGAGTTCCTCAGTAGGAATAGCTGGAGTACAAGGTCCAAGGCTTACAGGAGTCAAGTCACAGGTTCACTGCAGGCTAGATTCTGAAGCACTGATTGCTCAGCTGTGGCTGCTTAAGAAGCAAAGGAGAGAATCAGGGCGGGAACATGCAAGCTGGAAACTCCATTTTGACTGAGGGCAAGATAGCTGCAGCAAGACAGAAAGTAAAATGGCTGACGAACAAACTGAGTTTCAGGAATATATACATAGAACCTTACAAACAGAGAAATTACCAATAAATTTACGATAAAAATTGGCAAAACCCAAGAATCTCTGAAGAGCCTTTAATGAAGTAGGTTGGACCCAATCACAGATGGCCTGAACCTTGACCGGGTCCATTTCAATAACAGATGGGGACAAAATGAATCCCAGAAATGAGATCCTCTGTACGCCAAAAAGACACTTTGATCCCTTCACATACAGAGCATTCTCTCTCAAAATCTGGAACACAGTCCGAACATGTTTCACATGAGAGTCCCAGTCATTGGAAAAAATCAAGATATCATCCAAATAAACAATCAGAAATTTATCCACAAAATCCCTGAAAATGTCATTCATGAAGGACTGGAAGATGGAAGGAGCATTAGTGAGCCCAAAGGGAATCACTAGGTACTCAAAATGCCCCTGGGGTATTAAACGCCGTCTTCCATTCACCCCCGTGCTTAATGCGAATAAGGTTATACGCCCCCCTGAGGTCAAGCTTGGTAAACCAAGTAGCACTTTTCACCCTGGAAAACAGGTCAGAAATCAAGGGTAACGGATATTGATATTTCACAGTGATATTGTTCAAGAGACGATAATCAATACACGGCCTTAATGAACCATCCTTTTTGGCCACAAAGAAAAAACCAGCACCCAAGGGTGAAGAGGATGGTCTGATATGACCCTTCTCCAATGACTCCTTGATATAAGACCGCATAGCGTCATGTTCAGGTACAGACAAGTTAAAAAGGCGACCTTTAGGGAATTTACTACCAGGCACTAATTCAATAGCTCAGTCATAGCTCCTGTGAGGGGGGCAAGGATGCAGATTTACTTTCGCTAAACACATCAGAAAAATCAGTCAAAAAGTCAGGAACATCCTGAGCCTGGGGAGAGGCAGAAAAAACAGGAGTGTTGGCATTAACACATTGGCAGCCCCAACTGGTCACAGACAAAGATTTCCAATCCAAAACAGGATTATGAGACAGTAACCAAGGGAAACCCAGTACGATAATGTCATGCAGATTATACAGCACCAGAAATTTGCAACTCTCCTGATGATCAGGTTCAACCCTCATTATCACCTGAGTAGAGAACTGGGGTTTATTCTCATTCAAAGGGATAGAATCAATCCCCAGTAGGGGAATAGACTTCCGTAGGGGTATCAAGGGAAATCCACAACGTTTAGCAAAATCAAAATCCATCAGGTTTATAGCTGCTCCCCATTCAACAAAAGCCTGAGCAGAAAATATGGACAGGGAGCAAATCAGGGTAACAGTCAACAGAAATTTAGTCTGAACACTACCCAAGACAACTGAGCGTGCAAAACATCTTCCCGGCTTAGGGCAGACTGAAATAGCATGAGAGGCGTCACCACAGTAGAAACATAACCCATTGCGTTTTCGAAACTCATGACGCTGTGCCCCAGAAGCCACTCCATCACACTGCATGGACTCAGAAGCTGGCTCACAAGGCAACACCATTCCACGCATACCTCTACGCTCACGCAAACGTCTGTCAATTTGAATCGCTAATGACATAGAATCATTGAGGCCAGAGGGAGCAGGGAAACCCACCATAACATCTTTTACATTCTCTGACAGACCCTTCCGAAAAAGGGCTGCCAAAGCATCATCATTCCATTTGGTCAGGACTGCCCACTTTGGAATTTCTGACAGTACAACTCAGCGTCCTCAAGCCCCTGATTTAATGCTAACAAGGTTTTTTCAGCTTGATCAGTGACATTAGGTTTATCGTACAATAACCCCAGAGCCAGAATAAATGCATCAACATTACTCAAAACAGGGTCCCCAGGTGTCAGGGAGAAAGCCCAATCCTGAGGATCGCCATGCAGGAGAGAGATGACAATTTGAACCTGCTGTGCTGCGTTCCCTGAGGACTTAGGTTTTAAGGCAAAAAACAACTTACAGTTATTTTTGAAATTCAGAAATTTAGCTCGATCCCCCAAAAATAAATCTGGCATGGGGATCCTAGGTTCCACAACTGGCAACCTAGCAAGATAGGTAGCAATACTCCGAACTTCAGTGGCAAGCTGATCCACACAGCCAGACAACTGTGCAAACTCCATTGAGAGAAAAAAAAAATCCTCCTCAGCACCCAGAGAAAAAGAGGGAAATGCAACAAACAGAGAAAAAAAAAAAATTTCTGACAACTTCCTTTTTTCTTTTTCCTTTTACTATTTTTCCCTTCTGTTGAGTACCATATAATTTTCAGTATGGCCGGTGATACTGTTATGATTTGGTAGCTGAGGAGAGCAAGCAAAAACAGCAATACACCAGAGAGGTTGGAATCTACTGAATTGCAGTACCTAGACTAACCACCCCAACTAAAGGCAGCCGTGGAGCGTACCTACGTTGGTCCTAGACGCCTCGTCACAGCCTGAGAGGTTAACTACACCTAAAGATAGAAAGAGGAAAAGCTATCTGCCCCGGAGCAGATCCCCAAAGAACATAGGAAGCCCCCAAACATGTAATGGCGGTTAGACAAGAGGAAATACAGACACAGACAAAAATAGTATGAGCAAACGTTGGGTCCCAATCTTCCTAGACAGAAAAGGATAGGAAGGACACTTACTGCAATCCCAAAAAACCCTAAAAAGTACCAACTCTACTAATTGCAAAAACACCTGAGATCACACGACCTCTACCACCTAAATTACTCTCTGGTGTAACAAAACTAAGCCACAGCCACTGAAAAAGAAACTGGAAAAGGCAAATGAACAAACAACAGTGGCTCAGACAAAACTGAGAGGAGCACAAGCCCCCGGAGGGGACATGGCTGACCTCCACAAAAGTGCAGGAAACAATGCAAAAAGCAAGCACAAAAATAAAAACAGAAAATGTCTTATCTGAGAGCAGGAGAAGAGGCAAGATTCAGCAAGCTTCCAAGTGAACCGGGAACCACAGTTTAGACAGGAACAATTGATCACAGGCAACCCTGATGGGAGGGAACCTCCATTATATAGGACCAGTCTGTAACTCCTGATTGCCAATCTTCACTAAATGGTTCAGCACTGTCTGCAACCACCAGAGGGAGCTTCTGCTCAGAACTCATTTCTAACACATTCACAACATTATACGTTGTCTAATAGAAATTTTTTTTGTGCCATTATAGTTCGTGAAGGATGAGCATCGTTCGATGTTAGGGCACGCAACACATCTGCCACACGGCACACAACCACATCGAATAGGGGCATTGTCCAAAAAAGTTGAGGTTTGTTGGCCCAGGTAGTGGCTAGATGTCAAATGATCACGGAGGTTTCTAGCCCGTCTAAAGGTGAATAACGGCCTCTCAGGAGGAAATCTACGGATAACAGAATCAGCTTTGAGAATAGGCCAAGCGTTTTGAACTGCCTGACGCATTTTCGCATGTTGCGGATGAAATGTAGTGATAAACCTCACTGCATTAGAATTTTTGTGTGAAATAGAATTATTGCCATAAAGCAGATTATTAAGCTTGGCATACTTAGCTCTGTGATAGGCCTTCTTCACAATGCGCCTACTATAGCCCCTCGTGTAGAAACGTAGTTTAAGCTATTACGCTCTTTTTTTCAAAATCCGCCTTAGTAGAGCATATGCGTCACAAGCGGAGGAACTGAACAACAGGAATCGTATTGACAACATGCGAAGGGTGACATGAAGAAGCATGAAGTACCGTATTGGTGGCAGTTTCCTTACGGTAGATATCTGTCTGTATGGTACCTGAACTATCCTTTTTGATGGTAACATCCAGAAAATCAATTTTAGCTGGATCCCATATCAAAGTTAAATGTATGGTACGATCATTACAATTTAAAGTGGAGACAAATTGCACAAGGTCGATGGATATGCCCTGCCAGATAAACAAGATGTCGTCGATGTAGCGTGCCCAAAATGGGACACGTTCCATCAACCCCTGTTTATCTGACAAGAAAAGGTCCCTCTCCCAGAGCCCCAGGAAAAGGTTAGCGTACGACGGAGCAAACGCCGCACCCATTGCCGTTCCCTGGAGCTGTAGGTAGAAGGATCCTTTAAAGACAAAAAAGTTGTGGGTAAGGGTGAACTCTAGTAGCTCCTGGAGTAGGTCCCTCACACCGGTGGTAAGTGTGGAACCGTCCAGAAAGAACCGGACTGCCGCCAGTCCATCTGAGTGTCTGATGTTGGTATAGAGGGACTCTACATCAACTAAGGCCAGTAGAGTATCACTCTCTAGACATAGTCAATCAACCTTGCTCAGTAACTCTCCTGTATCCCTGAGGAAAGAGGGGAGGTTGGCGACCATAGGTTGCAGATAATGGTCTATCCATTTGTTCACATTTTCCAAGAGGTCCCCTCTACCAGACACGATCGGTCTGCCGGGTGGAGACGAACGGTTCTCATGAATTTTGGACAACAAATATAGTGTCGCAACCGTCGGTTCTTTGATTCTGAGTGCTGAAGCCAGCTCACTGGTGATAACATTGGTGCTCACCGCTCTATTTAAGATGTCATCTAGTTTAGCATTGAAGGCAGATAGAGGATTGTAAGTAAGTTTCCTATAACAGACAGTATCATGTAACTGTCTGTAGGCCTCTCTTTCATACATAGATTTCGGCCACACCACCACGTTACCACCCTTGTCAGCTGGCTTCAGCACTACATCAGGTAAGTCTTGAAGATATTTCAGATGAGTTCTCTCGAATTGTGTAAGATTATCCTTAAAACTCCTCAATGGAATTTTGGAAAACTCGTTCGTCACCACCCGAACAAACAGGTCAATGCTGGGACACGAAGTGAAAAGAGGGAACCTCTAGGAGTGCGAACGAATGAAGGGAGGAATCTTACCTCCATCGTTGTTATTTTCCAATGCTAATTCCTCCAAAATCCTTACTGCCTCTTGTTCCTCTTCTGTGGGGAAAAGATGAAAAATGTCACCATCTTGCAAAAATCTGTAAATCTTTAACACCTGTAAAAGGATCATACATAGAAGTGGGAGAGAAGGATAGTCCCCTACCCAAGAGAGAGAGAGATCAGCCTCTGATAATTGATGATCACTGAGATTAATCACCTTATTGTCAATGCGATTTCCTTCAGGTGGATGTGTAGGGCGTCTTTTGTAGGGGTGGTAGGCATGATTGCGTAGCCTATGAGTATCCAAAGTCCCAACAGAGGTATTAGAAACTGATGATATATCAGATGATTCACTCAGGGACAAGACTGAAACACTTGAGGTTGTTCTGTGCACAGTAGGTTTTATTTTCTTCCTCCGAAAATATACTTTTTTTGTCTGATAGTCCCTGGAGTCTCTGGTATATTTTTTACCTGATTATCTTGGATCTTTTTAACTAACTGATCCATAAATTTATCCATATCAGATTCAAACTGTTGAATTCGCTCCGGCGTACAGCCATTTAGACTCTCAGTCTGAATAGTGTCAATGCTTTTATCAAGTTCAGCAATATTCTCAGAGTTGAGATCAATCAAAAATTGCATTAGAGAAAAAGAACAAGTGTTACATGCCTCTTCCCATTTAGAGACAAATTGTTCATTCTCAATGGGAAAAGTCGGTATGACTCTAACGCTGAGGCCTCTTGGGATCATTCTGTTAACAGTATACCTCTCCAAAAAAAGTCTGTTCCACCAAAGTTTAGATCTTTGTAAAACCATATTTTTGGCATTCAAAAATTTAGCGTCCCAACTTGGAACCCCCAACATCTGCACGTCACCCCGCCTGTACCAAAGACCTGGTCTGTTATGTTTCGGTAGTTGAGGAGGACAGGAACAACAGCAGGGCAGCCGAACACCTGAGATGTTGGTAACTGATGGGTTGCAGATTCCTAAACTAACGACACAACTAGAGGTAACTGTGGAGCGTTTCTACGTTGATCCTAGACGCCTCGTCACAGCCTGAGCGATAACTACACCTAAAGGCAGAAAGATGAAAGCTATCTGCCCCGGAGCAGATCCCCAAAGAAAATAGGAAGCCCCCAAACATATAATGGCGGTTAGACAAGATGAAAATACAAACATAGGCAAAAAATAGACTGAGCAAACGCTGGGGCCACAAGCTGACTAAATAGGATAGGACAGGAGAGATTACTTTCTGCAACCCAGAAAACTCTACAAAAATCCAACAATTCTGATTACAAAAATACTGAGATCACACGATCTCGCCACCCACTAAATCAGATCTCAGTGTGAGCAAAAACCAAGCCGCAGCCTCTGAAAAAAACAGGAAAAAGCAAATGAGCAAATAACAGTGGCTGCAGATAAACTGTGAGGAGCTCAGGCCCCAGGAGGGGACCTGGCTGACCTCCACAAAAGTGCAGAAAACAATGCAAAAAGCAAGCACAAAAAGAAAAGCAAAAAATATCTTGTCTGAAAGCAGGAGATGCAGGCAAGACTCCAGCAAACTTCCAAATGAACCAGGAACCACAATTGAGACAAGAACAATTGATCACCGGCAACCATCATGGGAGGGAACCTCCCTTATATCAGACCAGTCCGTGATTCCAGATTGCCACTCCTCGCTGAAAGGTTCAGTACTGTCTGTAACCACAAGAGGGAGCCTCTGCTCAGAAACCATCTCTAGTACATTCATAACAGTACCGCCCCTTGAGGAGGGGTCACCGAACCCTCACTTGTGCAACCAGGCCGATCAGGATGAGCTCGGTGATAGGCATGGATCAGTCTCCTAGCATGGATGTCCGAAGCAAACACCCAAGAATTGTCCTCCTGACCATAACCTCTCCGTTTAACCAAATACTGGAGTTTCTGTCTAGAAAAACGAGAATCCAATAATTTCTCAACCACATACTCCAGATTGCCCTCAACCAAAACAGGGTCAGGAGGCGCAGCCATAGGAACCACTGGCTCGACAAACCTCTTCAATAAGGACTTGTGGAACACGTTATGGATCTTAAATGTCCCTGGAAGAAGCAAACAGAAGGAAACAGGATTAAGAATCTCCATGATCTTATAAGGTCCAATGAACCTGGGCTTAAACTTTGGAGATGCAACCCTCATAGGGATATTTCTTGAGGACAACCAAACCAAGTCCCCCACTTTAAACCGAAGACCATCAGTCCTATGCCGGTTGGCAAACCGTTGGGCCTTCTCCTGAGAGAGAGGCAACCTCTCCACAACCTGGTCCCAAATCTGCTGCATTCGCTCCACAACAGAGTCAACACCCGGACAGACGGAAGCCTCCGCCTGTCCCGAAGAAAATCGAGGGTGAAACCCAAAATTGCAGAAAAATGGAGACATCAAAGTGGCAGAGCTAGCCCTATTATTAAGAGCAAACTCAGCCAAAGGCAAAAAAGAGACCCAGTCATCTTGATCAGCAGACACAAAACATCTCAAATACGTCTCCAAGGTCTGGTTTGTTCTCTCGGTTTGTCCATTGGTCTGAGGATGAAAAGCAGAGGAGAAAGATAATTGAACACCAAGTTTAGAACAAAATGTCCTCCAAAATCTGGAAACAAACTGAACTCCTCTGTCAGACACAATGTTCTCCGGAATGCCATGTAACCGAACCACGTGCTGAAGGAACAAAGGCACCAATTCGGAGGAGGAAGGCAACTTAGGTAATGGCACAAGATGTATCATCTTTGATAACCTATCACAGATTACCCAGATAACGGTCATTCTCTGAGAAGAAGGGAGGTCAGAAATAAAATCCATAGAGATATGGGTCCATGGCCTCTTGGGCACAGGTAATGGCATTAACAAACCACTAGAGCGAGAGCAAGGCTTGGAGCGAGAGCAAGTCCCACAGGACTGCACAAATTCCCTGACGTCACGAGACAAAGTAGGCCACCAAAAGGACCGACTCATCAAGTCTCTGGTACCAAAAATCCCGGGATGACCAGCCAACGCGGAACAATGAATCTCAGACATCACACTCTTCTTCCACTGGTCTGGGACAAACAATTTCCCAATAGGGCAGCGCTCAGGTTTATCCTCCTGACACCCTTCCAAGACCAGTCTCAAATTGGGCGAGATGGCGGAAAGAAATACTCCCTCTTTCAAAATAACAGTAGGATCAGATAACTCAGGAGAGTCCGCAAAGAAACTCCTCGAGAGGGCATCCGCCTTAACATTCTTAGTGCTAGGAAGAAAAGAAACCACAAAATTAAAATGTGTGAAAAACAAGGCCCACATGGCCTGTCTAGGATTAAGTCGCTTGGCTGATTCGAGATAAACCAGATTCTTATTGTCCGTGAGGACCACCACCTGATGTTTGGCTCCTCCCAGCCAATGTCTCCACTCTTCAAAGGCCCACTTCATGGCCAATAACTCCCGATTACCCACGTCATAATTACATTCAGTTGGAGAAAATTTTCGAGAGAAAAAGGCACAAGGGTTACTCTTAGAGGTCTCTGGATCTCTTTGGGACAAAACGGCACCTGCCCCAATTTCAGAGGCTTCAACCTCCACCTGAAACGGTAGAGAAACATCAGGCTGCCGTAGAACAGGAGCAGAAGTGAATCTCTGCTTAAGTTCCTGAAACGCAGAGACTGCCTCAGGAGGCCAATTCACCACATCAGAACTCTTTTTGGTCAAATCAGTCAATGGTTTAACAATACCGGAGAAATTACCAATAAATTTACGATAAAAATTGACACAACCAAAAATCTCTGAAGAGCCTTTAATTAAGGAGGTTGGACCCAATCACAGATGGCTTGAACCTTGACCGGGTCCATTTCAATAACAGACGGAGACAAAATGAATCCCAGAAATGAGACCTTCTGTACGCCAAAAAGACACTTTGATCCCTTCACATACAGTGCATTCTCTCTCAAAATCTGGAACACAGTCCGAACATGTTTCACATGAGAGTCCCAGTCATTGGATAAAATCAAGATATCATCCAAATAAACAATCAGAAATTTATCCACAAAATCCCTGAAAATATCATTCATGAAGGATTGGAAGACGGAAGGAGCATTAGTGAGCCCAAAGGGCATCACTAGGTACTCAACATGCCCCTCTGGGGTATTAAACGCCGTCTTCCATTCATCCCCGTGCTTAATGCGAATAAGGTTATACGCCCCCTGAGGTCAAGCTTGGTAAACCAACTAGCACTTTTCACCCTGGAAAACAGGTCAGAAATCAAGGGCAACGGATATTGATACTTCACAGTGATCTTATTCAAGAGACGATAATCAATGTACGGCCTCAATGAACCATCCTTTTTGGCCACAAAGAAAAAACCGGCACCCAAGGGTGAAGAGGATGGTCTGATATGACCCTTCTCCAATGACTCGATATAAGATCGCATAACATCGTGTTCAGGTACAGACAAGTTAAAAAGGCGACCTTTAAGAAAATTTACCACCAGGCACTAATTCAATAGCGCAATCGTAGCTCCTGTGAGGGGGCAAAGATGCAGATTTACTTTCACTGAATACATCTGAAAAATCAGTCAAAAAGACAGGAACATCCTGAGACTTGGGAGAGGCAGAAAAAACAGGAGTGTCGGCATTAACACATTGGCAGCCCCAACTGGTCACAGACACAGATTTCCAATCCAAAACAGGATTATGAGACTGTAACCAAGGGAAACCTAGTACAATAATGTCATGCAGATTATACAGCACCAGAAATTTGCAACTCTCCTGATGATCTGGTTCAACCCTCATTATCACATGAGTAGAAAACTGGGTTTATTCTCCGCTAAAGGGGTGGAATCAATGCCCAGTAGGGGAAAAGACTTCCGCAGGGGTATCATGGGAAATCCACAACGTTTGGCAAAGTCAAAATCCATCAGGTTAATAGCTGCTCCTGAATCAACAAAAGCCTGAGCAGAAAATGTGGACAGGGAGCAAATCAGGGTAACAGTCAACAGAAATTTAGTCTGAACCCTACCCAAGACAACTGAGCGTGCAAAACGTCTTCCCCGCTTAGGGCAGGCTGAAATAGCATGAGAGGCATCACCACAGTAGAAACATAACCCATTGCGCTTTCGAAACTCATGACGCTGTGCCCCAGAAGTCACTCTATCACACTGCATGGGCTCAGAAGCTGGCTCACAAGGCAACACTATCTCACGCATACCTCTGCGCTAACGCAAACGTCTGTCAATTTGAATAGCCAATGACATAGAATCATTGAGACCAGAGGGAGCAGGGAATCCCACCATAACATGCTTTACATTCTCTGACAGCCCCTTCCGAAAAAGGGCTGCCAAAGCATCATCATTCCATTTGGTCAGGACTGCACACTTTCGGAATTTCTGACAGTACAACTCAGCGTCGTCAAGACCCTGATTTAATGCCAACAAGGTTTTTTCAGCTTGATCAGTGACATTAGGTTCATCGTGCAATAACCCCAGAGCCAGAAAAAAATGCATCAATATCATTCAAAACAGGATCCCCAGGTGTCAGGGAAAAAGCCCAATCCTGAGGATCGCCGCGCAGGAGAGTGATGACAATTTGAACCTGCTGTGCTGTTTTACCTGAGGACTTAGGCTTTAAGGCAAAAAACAACTTAGTTATTTTTGAAATTCAGAAATTTTGCCTGATCCCCCAAAAACAAATCTGGCATGGGAATCCTAGGTTCCACAACCGGCAACCCAGCAAGATAGGTAGCAATACTCCGAACCTCAGTGGCAAGCTGATCCACACGGCCAGACAACTGTGCAAACTCCATTGAGAGAAAAAAAAAATCCTCCTCAGCACCCAGAGAAAAAGAGGGAAAAAATGCAACAGACAGAAAAAAAAAAATCTCTGACAACTTTTTTCTTTCCACACTATTTTTCCCTTCTGTGAGTACCACACAATTTTCAGTTATGGCCGGTGATACTGTTATGTTTCGGTAGCTGAAGAGGACAGGAACAACAGCAGGGCAGCCGAACACCTGAGATGTTGGTAACTGTTGGGTTGCTGATTCCTAAACAAACGACACAACTAGAGGTAGCCGTGGAGCGTTCCTTCGTTGATCCTTGTTGCCTTCTTCACAGCCTGAGAGATAACTACACCTAAAGGCAGAAAGATGAAAGCTATCTGCCCCGGAGCAGATCCCCAAAGAAAATAGGAAGCCCCCAAACATATAATGGCAGTTAGACAAGATGAAAATACAAACATAGGCAGAAAATAGACTGAGCAAACTCTGGGGCCACAAGCTGACTAAATAGGATAGGACAGGAGAGATTACTTTCTGCAACCCAGAAAACCCTACAAAAATCCAACAATTCTGATTACAAAAATACTGAGATCACACAATCTCGCCACCCACTAAATCAGATCTCAGTGTGAACAAAAACCACTGAAAAAACAGGAAAAAGCAAATGAGCAAATAACAGTGGCTGCAGATAAACTGTGAGGAGCTCAGGCCCCAGGAGGGGGCCTGGCTGACCTCCACAAAAGTGCAGAAAACAATGCAAAAAGCAAGCACAAAAAGAAAAGCAAAAAATATCTTATCTGAAAGCAGGAGATGCAGGCAAGACTCCAGCAAACTTCCAAATGAACCAGGAACCACAATTGAGACAAGAACAATTGATCACCGGCAACCATCATGGGAGGGAACCTCCCTTATATCAGACCAGTCATTGAACCCAGATTGCCACTCCTCGCTGAAAGGTTCAGTACTGTCTGTAACCACAAGAGGGAGCCTCTGCTCAGAAACCATCTCTAGTACATTCATAACACTGGTCCATCTGAGTGAGCCAGGCTTTCTCCTTCGCTCGATAATCCATAGTCTCCACTGGGAAGAAACCTGTGCATAACACAGCAATAAGATAGCATAAATACAGTGAAGGAAGCAATATACATGTGTGACCAATAAAGTATTGTCTGAAAAACAGACAAGAAGTACCCACACACATGGATGCCTCTGGATTTATGCAGGACAAACTGCAAACAGCATAGCAACAAAATAGAATAAAATAGAAAAACACAGTGACCTGTGTTTTTCTATTTTGTTGCTATGTTGTTTGCAGTTTGTCCTATGACTATGATTATCGAGCGAAGGAGAAAGCCTGGCTCACTCAGATGGACCAGGTCTTTGGTACAGGCGGGGGTGACTTGCAAATGTTGGGGGATCCAAGTTGAGACGCTAAATTTTTGAATGCTAAAAATATGGTTTTACAAAGATCTAAACTTTGGTGGAACAGACTTTTTTTGGAGAGGTATACTGTTAATAGAATGATCCCAAGAGGCCTCAGCGTTAGTCATACCGACTTTTCCCATTGAGAATGAACAATTTGTCTCTAAATGGGAAGAGGCATGTAACACTTGTTCTTTTTCTCTAATGCAATTTTTGATTGATCTCAACTCTGAGAATATTACTGAGCTTGATAAAAGCATTGACACTATTCAGACTGAGATTCGCAATGGCTGTACGCCGGAGCGAATTCAACAGTTTGAATCTGATATGGATAAATGTATGGATCAGTTAGTTAAAAAGATCCAAGATAATCAGGTAAAAAAATATACTAGAGACTCCAGGGACTATCAGACAAAAAAAGTATATTTTTGGAGGAAGAAAATACAACCTACTGTGCACAGAACAACCTCAAGTGTTTCAGTCTTGTCCCTGAGTGAATCATCTGATATATCATCAGTTTCTAATACCTCTCTTGGGACTTTGGATTCTCATAGGCTACGCAATCATGCCTACCACACCTACAAAAGATGCCCTACACATCCACCTGAAGGAAATCGCATTGACAATAAGGTGATTAATCTCAGTGATCATCAATTATCAGAGGCTGATCGCTCTCTCTTGGGTAGGGCACTATCTTTCTCTCCCACTTCTATGTATGACCCTTTCACAGGTGTTAAAGATCTACACATTTTTGCAAGATCATTAGTATTTAAAAGATATTACTTTAATGGTGACATTTTTCAAGAGGCAGTAAGGATTTTGGAGGAATTGGCATTGGAAAATGACAACGATGGAGGTAAGATTCCTCCCTTCATTCGTTCGCGCTCCTAGAGGTACCCTCCTTTCACTTCGTGTCCCAGCATTGACCTGTTTGTTCGGGTGGTGACGAACGAGTTTTCCAAAATTCCATTGAGGAGTTTTAAGGATAATCTTACACAAGTCGAGAGAACTCATCTGAAATATCTTCAAGACTTACCTGATGTAGTGCTGAAGCCAGCTGACAAGGGTGGTAACGTGGTGGTGTGGCCAAAATCTATGTATGAAAGAGAGGCCTACAGACAGTTACATGATACTGTCTGTTATAGGAAACTTACTTACAATCCTCTATCTGCCTTCAATGCTAAACTAGATGACATCTTGAATAGAGCGGTGAGCACCAATGTTATCACCAGTGAGCTGGCTTCAGCACTCAGAATCAAAGAACCGACGGTTGCGACACTATTTTTGTTGCCCAAAATTCATAAGAACCGTTCGTCTCCACCCGGCAGACCGATCGTGTCTGGTAGAGGGAACCTCTTGGAAAATGTGAACAAATGGATAGACCATTATCTGCAACCTTTGGTCGCCAACCTCCCTCTTTCCTCAGGGATACAGGAGAGTTATTGCGCAAGGTCGATGGACTATGTCTAGAGGGTGATACTCTACTGGCCTCAGTTGATGTAGAGTCCCTCTATACCAACATCAGACACTCTGATGGACTAGCAGCAGTCCGGTTCTTTCTGGACGGTTCCACACTTACCACCGGTGTGAGGGACCTACTCCTGGAGCTACTAGAGTTCACCCTTACCCACAACTTTTTTGTCTTTAAAGGACCCTTCTACCTACAGCTCCAGGGAACGGCAATGGGTGCGGCGTTTGCTCCGTCGTACGCTAACCTTTTCCTGGGGCTCTGGGAGAGGGACCTTTTCCTGTCAGATAAACGGGTTGATGGACCGTGTCCCATTTTGGGCACGCTACATCGACGACATCTTGTTTATCTGGCAGGGCATATCCATCGACCTTGTGCAGTTTGTCTCCACTTTAAATAGTAATGATCGTACCATACATTTAACTTTGATATGGGATCCAGCTAAAATTGATTTCCTGGATGTTACCATCAAAAAGGATAGTTCAGGTACCATACAGACAGATATCTACCGTAAGGAAACTGCCACCAATACGGTACTTTATGCTTCTTCATGTCACCCTTCGCATGTTGTCAATGCTATTCCTGTTGGTCAGTTCCTCCGCTTGCGACGCATATGCTCTACTGAGGTAGATTTTGAAAAAAGAGCGTAATAGCTTAAACTACGTTTTTACACGAGGGGCTATAGTAGGCGCATTGTGAAGAAGGCCTATCATAGAGCTAAGTATGCCAAGCTTAATAATCTGCTTTATGGCAATAATTCTATTTCACACAAAAATTCTAATGCAGTGAGGTTTATCACTACATTTCATCCGCAACATGCGAAAATGTGTCAGGCAGTTCAAAACGCTTGGCCTATTCTCAAAGCTGATTCTGTTATCAGTAGATTTCTTCCTGAGAGGCCGTTATTCACCTTTAGACGGGCTAGAAACCTCCGTGATCATTTGACATCTAGCCACTACCTGGGCCAACAAACCTCAACTTTTTTGGACAATGCCCCTATTCGATGTGGTTGTGTGCCGTGTGGCAGATGTATTGCGTGCCCTAACATCGAACGATGCTTATCCTTCACGAACTATAATGGCACAAAAAAAATTTCTATTAGACAACGTATAACATGTACAACTCGTTACGTTATCTACTGTGCTAGTTGCCCGTGTGGGCTTTCTTATGTGGGTCTCACTACGAGACAGTTTAAGGTTCGTGTGAGGGAGCACTTTCTGGGCATTACTGCTGCATCTGCCTGCACGGACACAACCACTTTAAAAACCCTGCCTCGTCACTTATGAATTTCACAATTGTGATGCTTCTTTATTGAGGGTGCGAGGCATTGATTCTTTAAACATCAATATAAGAGGGGGTAATTTGTCTAAACGTTTTGGAGAACATATCCTGTAGGATGTTATTTTTCATGGACTTCGCATATACACAGATCTGCTGTGTCATCTATTTACCATTTTGTGTAATTTTTTGTTATTTTTGTTATTGTTTATGCAATTTCTTTACTAGTGGACTGTTTTCCGTACTATAGTACGTCCGTCTAGTGTGTATATGACATATAATGTGTAAAAACAATTATAACTGTATGTTTGTATTATCATGGCACTTTGTTGGGATAATTTTTGTACCATATTATGGTTTGGTGATCATTTATTGTGCTCTATTTAATATTGATTTTGATTTCTATTATATGTGCGCTTATTGAAATTATATACTCATAAGGTTTGACTGTATATCTATGTTGGGCCATAATTTGCATATGGGCTTTTTTGCTATTTATCTATATCGTTCCTTGCATATGGTCTATTCTATGCGCTCATATATTGATTCATTATATGCCCATCATAGCTGCTATCGTGTTCCTGACGGTTTGGAGGAGGTGCGCGTGCGCAGGTCCGTCACCGCGGCCGACCGCGTCATTTCCTGTGATGCCGATGGCCGGATCACATGGGGCCCCATGTGTTTCCGGCTGCGGCGTTCTCAGGTATACGCTGTTTGCCTGCGTTGCCGTGACAGCGTGCGCTCACTTCCGTCCTCCTCTAGATACAAATAGATGGCCACTGTGCTCATTTACTCCACGCCCCCTGAGGAAGGAGTGTTTTCTCACTCTGAAACGCGCGTCGGGGAGGGCTTGGAGACCGCTGCCCTTTGCATCATTTGGTAATTATTTATATCGCACAACTTCTATTGCTGCCATGTGCTTATTACAGTATGGGTTGGGAGATCTTTTCCCCTCATTTCACCTTGCAGTTATGTTCCCTATGCTATTTGGGACTGATGTATAACTGGTGTTAGTCTCTATAATACATGTGTCATTGCCCACCTCATTTGTAACATACCACATGGGTTGTTGGTGGAGGTAAGCTGAGGCTCTGACATTTTAATAATAGCCTGTTTCTAGCTAGAGACTAACAGCCTTTATTCTAGTGTGCAGTTATATTATAGTATTACGACTTATTTAGTCATTTTACAATTACTCAGAGGTCATTTGGTTCTCTCATGCCCCTGTTTTGCATTATGTGTACCTGTGGTTACAATTCCCCTCCTTGCCATTTGCACTGGTCTTATTCTGTTTTAAATCTTTATAATAAAATTCATCTTTGGACTTTATGACTGTGTTTTTCTATTTTGTTGCTATGCTGTTTGCAGTTTGTCCTGCATAAATCCAGAGGCATCCATGTGTGTGGGTACTTCTTGTCTGTTTTTCAGACAATACTTTATTGGTCACACATGTATGTTGCTTCCTTCACTGTATTTATAGGGTTATTTATCTTGCGGAGATGGAGCGTGTCTGCTAGATAAATAGACATGCTGCGGTCTGGAAAGACACGCTGCATGTCCAGATACGCAGGGCCGCCAGAGGCGTCCCTGCACGCATAGTGGAGACGGGATTTTATAAAATCCCCTCCACTATGCTGTAACATCTGGACGCTGCAGATTGGATGCTGCGGCTGTACGCAGCATCCAATACGCAGCAAATACTGAATGTTTCCTGACCATGGAAACATCTATAATATAACGCTAAGAGCGTCACTCTGTCCGAAGCCTTTATAGACTGCGCAAGCGCGACACTCCTGCCCAGTCTGGCTCCAGACAGAGTGAGGCATCCAGCGGTGAGTACTCTGTATGGCGCCGGAGATCGCGGTATGCGTACTGGATGCATATTGCTATCTCTGGCGCCATACTCACATACTTACCTGACTGAGAGGAGCGTTGCCGCGGCGCTTCTCTTCACCCGGGGCAGGAGACCAGGAGTGCGTGTCGGAATCGAGGATAGCGCTATCCGGTGCCAATTTGCTGAAGACACATTTACAGTGTGTCTTCAGCAATATGGTGCTGGACCACGCAGTATGGTCATGCGCGTACTTCGGCGCCATTCTCCTCCCCGGCGTCCAGCAGAACGGAACAGCGCTGGAGCACAGGGAAGAAAGGTGAGTATAAATGTTTGTTTTTTGGGGAGTATGTGTGCAGTTTAATAGTGGTGAGGGGAACATGCATATCAGGATGGGGGGGTGAGGGGACCATGCACATCAGGATTGGGGGGGTGAGGGGACCATGCACATCAGGATTGGGAGGTGAAGGGACCAATCACATCAGGATTGGGGGGTGAGGGGACCATGCACATGAGGATTGGGGGGTAAGGGGACCATGCACATCAGGATTGGGGGGTGAGGGGACCTTGTACATCAGGATAGGGGGGTGAGGGGTCCATGCACATCAGGATAGGGGGGTGAGGGGACCATGCACATCAGGATAGGGGGGTGAGGGGACCATGCATTCCAAGATTGGGGGGTGAGGGGACCATGCATACCAGGATAGGGGGTGAGAGAACCATGCATACCAGGATAGGGGGGAGAGGGGACCATGCATACCATGATAGGGGGGTGAGGGGACCATGCATATCAGGATTGGGGGTGAGGAGACCATGCATACCAGAATAGGGGTGAGAGAACCATGCATACCAGGATAGGGCGGAGAGGGGACCATGCATACCAGGATAGGGGGGTGGGGTAACCATGCATATCAGGATTGGGGGTGAGGGGACCATGCATATCAGGATTGGGAGTGAGGGGACCATGCATACCAGGATGGGAGGTAAGAGGACCATGCATACCAGTATAGGGGGTAAGGGGGCCATTCATACCAGGAATGGGGGTGAGGGGACCATGCATACCAGAATTGGGAGGTAAGGGGTGCCATGTATACCAGGATTGGGGAAGAGGGGACCATGCATTCCAGGATTGGGGGTGAGGGGGTACCATACATCCTACGATAGGGATGAGGGGGGACCATGCATACCAGCATTGGGGGGTGAGAGGACCATGCATACCAGGATTTGGGGGTGAAGGGACAATGCATTCCTAGATGGGGGGGTGAGAGAACCATGCATACCAGGATAGAGGAGTGAGGGGACCATGCATATCAGGATTGGGGGTGAGGGGACCATGCATATCAGGAAGGGGGCGAGGGGACCATGCATACGAGGATGGGGGGGTGAGAGGACCATTCATACCAGGATTGGGGGGTGAGGGGGCCATGCATACCAGGATTGGGGGATGAGGGGTAACATGCATACCAGGATAGAGGGGTACCATGCATACCAGGATTGGGTGGTGAGGGGACCATGCCTACCAGAATTGGGAGGTAAGGAGTGCCATGTATACCAGGATTGGGGATGAGGGGACCATGCATACCAGGATTGGGGGGTGAAGGGTACCATTCATCCTACGATAGGGATGAGGGGGGACCATGCATACCAGAATTGGGGGTGAGGAGACCATTCATACCAGAATTGGGGGGTGAGGGGAACATGCATTCCAGGATTGGGCGGGAGGGGACCATGCATACCAGGATTGGGGGGTGAGGGGACCATGCATACTGGGATTGGGGGGTGAGGGGACCATGCATACCAGGATTGGGGGATGAGGGAACCATGAATACCAGGATATGGATGAGCAGGTACCATGCTTACCAGGATAGGGATGAGGGGGTACCAATCATACCAGGATTGGGGGATGAGGGGACCATGCATACAAGGATGAGGAATGGGGTGCCATTCATACCAGATTTGGGTGGGGGTGAGGGGACCTTAATACCAGGATAGGGATGAGGGGTACCATGCATACCAGGATAGGGATGAGGTGTGCCATGCATACCAGGATAGGAAGGGGGCAGCACATACCAGGATGGGAGACCATATACCTATAAAAATGCTTGCCACCCGGGCGTAGAACGGGTTCATAGCTAGTACCCTTATAATTCTGCTACACAATGTTCAATATATCAGTAGATGAATTCCTTGAAGGGTGTAGTTTCCAAAATGGGGTCACTTGAGTTTTTTTTTTCTAATTTGGCACCCGGGGTTCTAGGAAAGCAGCATAGCATCCCCAGTCTTTTCCAGACAAATTTATGATCCAAAGTAAAAGTAGCACTCGTTATTTTCTGACTCCTATTTTGTGCTCAAACAGCAGTTTCCAAACACATATGGGGTTTCAGAGTTATCAAGAGACATGGCACAACAAGTAGAGTTCCTTTTTTTTTCTCCTGCTACACTTGTGAAAATGAAAAATGTGGGGCAAAATTAACATTTGTAATTGAAAAATACATAATATTTCATGGCCCACGGTTAATATATTCTGTTTGTTCAAGATGCTCATTACACCCCAAAATTAATTCCTTAAAATGTATAAGTTCCAAAATGGGGTCACTTGTCCTGGGTTTCTGTTGTTTTGACACTCCATGTACTCCACAATTTCCACAGTTCGACAAGGCGTCCCCAATCTATCCTAGCCAAATTTGCCTTACAGAAGTCAAATTAGCACTTCTTAGTTTCTAAGCACTAAGGCGTTCCGATAGATGCCACTGCACAGACGCTGACGGCGCCATCTTTGTTGAGACAAATTATTTTCTTCCTCTAACATTCTGAACAGCCAATCATAGTATTTTAGAAATAAAGTTTAAAAAAACAAACAAACCAAAAAAAAAAAAAGTTTAGCGACATCAGTTTTTTTCGTTTGCAAAAAAAAAAGAATAGTCCGTACCAAGTAGCTTCATGATTGCGCATTAGGAAAGCGGACGTCAGAGTGTTGGTGATGTTCGTTTTTCAGATTCACATAATGTTTATTCCCTTACAAACTTTATGGTAGAGTCTTACCTTTTTAGTTTGATATTTTTGAGGATTAAAGGGAATCTCTCAGCAGGTTTTGCTATGTAATCTTGGGACAGCATGAGGTAGAGGTTAAAATTCAGAATTGTCACTTATAAAGCTGTAGCTGTTGTTTACTTACAATAAAGGTTTTATCAGTAGAACATTACAATTGCTGTGACTTTCTGGCTCATGGTCATTCCTCCGACCACTTCCTCTGCTGTGATAAGAAGTTCACTGTCAGTAGACAATATACCCAGAAGGGTGTGGTGTGAGTGGGATTAACTTTCTCTGCTCTGCTTCATGGTAAGAACTCTGATTGTATATCAACTGCTGCACCCAGTAAACTAAGTATATAATTGGAATCAGGGTCTCTTTCCCTACATTATGCTGCTGTTAGTAAAAACCTGGTGACAGATTCCCTTTTGATGTATGATCTGAGTGCAATATAGTTTGATTAATCAAATGATCTTTAATGTCTATATTTTCTTCTTTTTAACAGGAATGCGGGCCTTTTGATTTAATATGATGATAACAAAGCTACTTCGACATTGGCCAAATGCACTTTTGAAGAGTGCGTGCTTCACATGTTTAAGAATACAAAAAAGATTTCTGCTTTACCAAACCTGCAAAACATTCTTCAGGAAGGAAATTCGCTACTGCTCAAGTATTCCATGCAAAGGATCCCGTTCTCTAACCTTCTTTCTTCCTCATATTACATCTGAGTGCTCCATACATCTTTATACAAAAAGAGGAAATCTGGACCTAAGAGACAAAAAGATAGATGAGAAATACTTGTTGGATCAGCTGAGCTGTCTTTATTCATCTAAACAAATACTTAAATTTCTGGACTCGGCTGAACAAATCTCTGATAATATGGCTGCAGCAGCTTTGCTAAAAATTGCTGAAATAGAATCTGAAAATGGCAATTGTGTAAGACAAAGCGATGTGTTTGATAATGAAACGTTTAAAGTTATTGCTGTACAGTTTGAGCAGCAGTATCAGAAATTAACTACATCCAGCCTGGTTAATGCTTTAAAAGCATTGGCTCAATTAGGAATGGACAGCAAGAGCACATTATTAACCTGCTTTTTGCAAGAATGCCAAGAACGCGTTTTAAAAGGGCAACTGACAGTAGAAAACCTTTGTATTCTAGGCGAATGCGTGTCAGCTATTGGATCCAATAACACTATGTTAGAATTGATAATGCACCACGTGCAAATGAAGAAGGTCGTGAGTTGGACTCAAGGCGAGATTGTAATGGTATATTCATTGTTACAAGCTATTTTTGTGGATGGCCATCAATACCAAAGCTTATTAGATAACATGCATACTGTGGCAATTTCAGTGTCGACACAACTAAATCCTAAACAAATTAGTTCTGTGCTTTATTCTTTGGCAAAACTCAAACAGACAGAAGCCTTGGGTCTTGTCATAATGCTGAGCAAGTGTTCTGCAAAATATGTTCCACACTTCACAGGAGAGGAGCTTCATAAGGTTTTAGTTGCCTTGATTGAGTATAATTATACAGATCCACAGTTTACTGAAGCTCTAGAAATGCATGTATCCAAAACCGCCTTTACAATGTCGCCGAAGGCTGTCACCACAGTCATGCAGTATTGCAACCAAAATCGAATACTCTCAAAGCCGATTTTTAATGCTGTAGCTGAAAGTTTTGTGTATAATTCAGAAAACTTTACCACACACCAAATTACAGAGCAGGTTATTCCGTTTGGCAAGCTGAATTACCTTCCACCTACTGCATCTGACTTGTTTAAGCACCTGGAGAATGTTATGAGCCATCGCTTTCAGCAGTTTCAACCATGAACATTATTGAATTTGTTGCACTCGTGCACACTGATACAGCGCTTTCCTGTCAATTTTTTTGAGAAGATTTTCAGTCCCCATTTTATTCAGCAGTTACAAGGTATGCATTCCAAACATTATTTATCTTTACTAGCAAAGCCCAATAAATCCAGCAGTAAAAACGTCTCAATCCCTACCACCAACGCCAGATTTGACCATCCTGACAGAACCCCATTTTCAGATCTGAAATGTATTGTGTGGTACTTTCTGTGGAATGCTTTCGCATATCTCATGATGCTCTCTTGATGAACATTTAGCCTACTGACACTCCAACAATGAGTAAGTCCAATCCTACCGGAGACCAAGGCCAATAACATCACATCTATACCATTCCCATCAGCATTCTGGTGCAGCCCTTCAGTGTCACATAGTAATATTCAGTTGTCATTTACAACTATAGATCAATGCAGCCAATCACTTATTTCTGTAAGTTGTAAATTTAGATCAATATTATTTGATTATTTATGAATATCTGATATTTGTAGAAAAATTACCAAATTTTATGCAATGAATATATTAATGCCAAACAAGTCTTCATTTTAAAAACTTCACCTTTCAGGGTGTTCAAATCGCATTTAGGAAGATTGTTAATTCTACAGGTTCTTCACAGATACTAAGTAAAATATCAATTATATTTTTCCCACTAAAAGATTGCTGTAGCCTGAAAAAATTTCAGTTTCACAAGAGGCAGCAATAACCCCACATTTTCAATTTTACAAGAGGCAGCAATAACCCCAAATTTTCAATTTTACAAGAGGCAGCAATAACGCCAAATTTTCAGTTTTCCCATATGCAGCAATAACCCAGATATGGGAAGAAACTTGTCTTTGGACACATGATAGAGCGTTGTAAAGAATTAATTTTAGCGTGCAAAAGACCCAAAATCTAGCATAGCTGCGATCGTAATAACCTGAAGAATAAAATTACCTGATCACTTTTACTGCACAGTGAATGGTGTGAAAAAAATAAAAACCATTTATGAATTCTGTCACCCAAACATCAACAAAAAAAAGCCATCCCAAGAATGTTATGTTATCCAAAATGGTACCAATAAAATATACTCATCCCGCAAAAAATAAGCCCTCACACAGGAGAAAAATAAAAAGTTATAGCTCTCAGAATATGGCAATGCAATAACAAATACTATTGTAAATCAGTGTTTTAGCATGCAAAAATGGCAAATTATAAAAATACTACATTTCCCTGGTGTCCCTGGAATTACACTGACCCGAATAATAAAGTCGCCTTATGATTGTGAACAGCGTAAATGGCGTAAAAAAAAAAAGACAGTTCATGAATTTCTTCTTATTTGTTCCTTCTGTTTCTAAAAAAATTAAATGAAAAATCAAATAAATGTTATGTACTTCCAAAAGGCACCAGTAAATACTCCATCTCATCCCACAAAAAACTATCCCCTTCTCAGATCTGTCGTTTTTTCAACAGAAAAATTGAGGTTGTCCATGTTCCTAGTAGTTAAAAGGCGTTGGACATGGCTCCCAAAAAACAATCCCGTGAAATCCGAGTTTGAAAAGCCAAATAACCCCTCTTCTTAGCCCTGCAGCATGCCTAAACCACACTTAACAATATGTATGACATTCCTGCAGAGGGAAGAACGTACTTAAAGGTGTTCTCCAGGTCTAATCATTGATTATCTATTGTATGTTCCTATATCAAGGGACCCTGCAGAGGGATGTATACCATGCAATACACGTCTCTTTACAGTGTGTTCCTATGGTGGACCGATGCTTCGGGACCCACCCAGATAGTGCACACTGATTGGGCACATACCTCTCGAGCGCAGCAGCCAACAGTGTCCACAAGCACAGTGTGGGCATAGCCTTCTTTCAGGCCGCTGCCAAAGTAGTTTCAGATGATCATGAGTGTCGGCCCCTGTTAGGTCCTGGACAAACCTTTTAACAATCTGTGCGACACGTCTCCAGAAGCACAAGCCGGGTACTATGTATTGGGTACTAAAATGCCATATTTGCTATTTCACTCTGCAACATCAATTACACACTACTTTATACTGTTCTAGAAGCTTAGGGGTTCTGCAAATGGTGCCCACAAACTACTCTGGGAAACTGTGCTTCCTAAAAGCCAAGTGGTGCTGTCTCTTATGAGCCTTTCTGTATGCCGAAACAAAACTGTATGATCCAGGGCCGTAGTTTCCATTTAGCACTGGAGTTCAGGTGCGTAGGGTGGCACATTGAAGGGGGCAGCGCCACATAGTTGTGAAAAATGTGTCTGTGTGTGTGAGTGTATATAATGTAATTATATATGTTTTTTTTAAAACTTCCCTCTGTCTCCCTCCAGACTTTGTAAGTCATTCTGGCATTTTTCTGGGGGTTTGTCTATATGGCTACTTGTGTTTGCCCACATAACTATGTGGGGAAGAGTATCAGAGAGTTCAGGCGTTTCATGTTGGACCATATTGGCTTTATTGGAAGGGGAGAAGACATTTACCCTTTCTAAACATATGCTGGGCATACATAAGGTCAATCTTTATGGGATCTCTTTTAAAGTGATTGAGATTGCAGGCCCCCAAATAAGAGTTGGTAATTGGCATAGGCTGCAACTGCAAAAAGAGTGCAGGTGGATACACTGATTACGGTCAATGCAGCCTCAAGGTCTAAATGGCCAATTGTCCTTTACATAATTTATTTATATTGGATATTAGTCTTGCCATCTAATTAAATTGAGGCTCCAGTCAAGAATGGTCACAGAGTTGTTCTGAAGCCACTCCTTTGTTATTTTAGCTGTGTGCTTAGGGTCATTGTCTTGTTGGAAGGTGAAACTTCGGCCAAGTCTGAGGTCCAGAGCACTCTGGAAGAGGTTTTCATCCAAGATATCTCTGTACCTGGCCGCATTCATGTTTAATTCAATTGCAACCAGTTGTCCTGTCCCTGCAGTTGAAAAACACCCCATAGCATGATGCTTCCACCACTATGTTTTACTGTTGGTATTGTATTGAGCAGGTGATGAGCAGTGCCTGGTTTTCTTCACACATACCGCTTAGAATTGTCACCAAAAAGTTCTGTCTTCATCTCATCAGACCAGAGAATCTTATTTCTTATAGTCTGGGAGTCCTTCAAGTGTTTTTTTTAGCAAACTATGCGAGTTTTCATATGTCTTGCACTGAGGAGAGGCTTCCTTTGGGCTACTCTGCCATAAAAGGCTGACTGATGGAGAGCTGCAGTGATAGTTGACTTTGTGGAACTTTCTCCTATCTCCCTACTGCATCTATGGAGCTCAGCCACAGTGATCTTGGGGTTCTTCTATACCTTTCTCACCAAGGCTCCTCTAACACAGTTGCTCTGTTTGGCTGGACGGCCAGGTCTAGGAAGACTTCTGGTGGTCCCAAACGTCTTCCATTTAAGGATTATGGAGGCCACTGTGCTTTTAGGAACCTTGAGTACTGCAGAAATAAGTATTTGGAGACATAGGTTTTAATAAGGAGACATTGAACGCAGGATATACTTTCATGGTCCTTGGCAACTTCAGACGGCAGGCAACGGAGCTCACGATCCCAGATATCTTGACTGGACCAATGAATTTTTATCCCAGCTTCCAATTTTAAATTCTTCATGGATAACCACACAGAGTCTCCTACCTTAAACATAGGTACCGGAGACCTGCACCCATCGGCTGATTTCTTGTATCCTGTACAATAGATAGAGATTCCTTCAGAGTTTTCAGATTTCTTTTCTTCACCATCAGCCTCTCATCTACTGCAGGCACCAGAGCATTGATCGGGGATCTGGGAAAAATACTAGGGTGATAACCCAGGTTTGTAAAGAAGGGTGTTACCTTAGTAGATGCATTCTGTGAGTTATTGTAGAACTCTGCTAGAGAAAGCAACTTCAACCAGTCATCCTGTGAGTGGCTGATGTAACACCTAAGATACTGTTCCAGAGTCTGATTAGTCCGCTCCGTCTGCCCATTGGTTGAGGATGATACGCTGAAGACAGACAGACAGACATTGATACCAAGCGCAGAACAAAATCCTTTCCAGAATCTGGAGCTAAACTGCACTCCCCGATCAGAGATGATCTCATCTGGGACTCCATGCAGCCGGATCACATCCTGAATGACCAGATCTACCGTCTCCTTAACTGAGGTAAGACCAGTACAAGGAATGAAGTGGGCAGCTTTAGTAAGGCGATCTACTGCAACCAGAATAGAGTTCCTTTCCCCAGAGGTGGGCAATTCCACTATAAAGTCCACAGAAATAGACCCCCCAAGGGCGAGCAGGAATGGGCAGTGGTTGCAGCAATCCAGTAGGTAATACACGAGGAGCCTTAAAATGTTCACATACCTCACAAGAGAGAACATAGCTCTTAACATCCCTCAGACAGGCCACCAAAAGAAATAAGACAGACAAAAAAACCTGACTGGCACATCCAGACTAATGTGAACTAGGTGCAAACCAAGGGAAGCTACCCCCATGTAAAACATACAAAAAGAGGCTGCACTCAAGCATACTAAAGCATGACATACTAAAGCACCATCGTCAAGGTGGTCTCAATACTGGTGAGTCCCTGACCTAATGTGAACATACCTCTATTAGGCTGATATCTGAATTTCTGGGTGAATATGCACCTCTGTCAGCAATGCCTGCATTTATGGGTATATTCCAAAGTCATATTGCTATTCTAAATTTCATGTATTCCATATTGTCATGCTTTAGTATGCTTGAGTGCAGCCTTTTTTTGTATGTTTTACATGGGGGTAGTTTCCCTTGGTTTGCACCTAGTTCACATTAGTCTGGATGTGCCAGTCAGGTTTTTTTGTCTATTGAATGTTAGCTTGCTGACCGAGCACTCCGCCCCCACCAGGTGGTGATTTTAATTACACCAGGTCCCTACTTTACCCATAAATGCAGGCATTGCTGACAGAGGTGCATATTCACCCAGAAATTCAGATATCAGCCTAATAGAGGTATGTTCACATTAGGTCAGGGACTCACCAGTATTGAGACCACCTTGACGATGGTTGGTGGGCTTTAAAATGTTTGGCCAAATGTTTATACTAAGCGTCTCAAATTTTTCCTTATATTCCAAAGCCATATTGCTATTCTAAATTTCATGTATTCCATATTGTCATTCTTTAGTATGCTTGAGTGCAACCAAAAGAAATAAGTCAGAAACTCCTGTGTCTTCTGTACACCCCGGTAACCAGCCAACTTGGAGTCATGGACAAACTTGAGGACCTGCTGCCTTACAACCTCTGGAACGCAAAAACGTTGATCCCGGACCCACATAGCATTCTTGAGAACCAAGTTCACATCATTAGTCGGGTTAGCGAGAAATGGGTCTGCGTCATAGGCCTCCTTAATAGTCGTCCATAAGTCCTTTTCCTGGATGACTTCGACAAAGTTGGCATCTGACAAAATGGTCTTAGATGGAGTCCCAGGTATGGAATCCGTGGCATGAATTAGGGACAAAGCATCCGCTTTCCCATTACGTGAACCTGGGAGGTACGAGATAACAAAATTAAATTGGTTCAAAAACAAACTTCAGCGAGCCTGACGTGGAAAAAGACATCTAGCAGATCTAAGAAATTCCAGATTACGATATGTGAGTCGCACGTACCAGGGCTTTGGGGTACTCGGCACCGAGCCCGTTCACTTCACTGGGGGATGTCACGGGTAGCGCAGCTCGGTCCGTTGCCCTGGGCGCTCACTAAAAGGGGGATATTTACAGGGGATTGTAGAAATGTTCGTGACGCCACCTGTGGTTTCTGATAAGGGTGACCAGCGCTGCAGGGTGAATCCTCTGAGGGGTTGTTACTGGGCAGCAAGGTGTTAAGTCTTCCACAGGTAAGACTGATCCCTCGAGTTATATGGCGGTGTAGGGGTGAAGGAGCAATAATGCAGACACACACAAGACAGTCTTTCTGTACCTTTACTGGTGATGAAGTTGCAGGCACGTCCCGGGAGGCCGTCAGGGTGGAGGATGCATGTCCAGTAATCACTGAGTAGGTGTAAGCCTCCTTACGTCTTTATGTGAGTTTCTAACTTGCATGAAACAAAGTTTAACTCCGTTCTCTTTGCTACGCCCGGCTGATCTTGTGGTGAGGTCTTCTTGTGGACAGAACAGTGTCTCTGTGGCGGTACCTGCCAGACCCCCGTCTTCCTAACCTCAGTTACGTATCAGCACTGCTGGGCCCCTGCGACTTAAAGTCCAGGGTCTCCGGTTTTTCCCACTAGCCGTGAAGGTGCTAGCAAGCTCGGACCCGGTGTCCGGTGGTGCAGAGTGGAGGTAAGCTATCAATGCTGGTTGACCTCTGTCACTCTCTCTTTTCCCTTTTCCACTTGCCTGTCGTCCTACTCGCACATTTAACATAAGCACAGGCAGCAGTAGATGTCAGCTTCTCGCTCAGACTTCCTCAGCCCTCAGGCTAATCTGACAGGAGTCTCTCCCCGGTGTTCTGAGGAGATCTTATCTCTCCCTCACAGCTCGTCTGAGGTAACTGCCGTTCTGAGATGTTCTGCTGTTCTGAGGTAACACCAACGACTAGCTAACTCGCAGCTAGACTGCCTTCATCTCACTGCTGTCTCAAGGGCTCCCTCTGGTGGAACCAGGGAAAATGTGAAGTGTTGTGTGCTTATAGATTATCATGGATTTACCTTTCCGTGCATCCTCCTGGGCAACATGTGGCTCCAGTCACAGCTGGGCTACACATCCCCCCCTAGTTAATATCAGCACTCCCGGGCTGAAAAAGAAAACAATTTTTTTTTATAACATCAACAAAACATAACTCATCCCTTGCGGGAGGTAAGGACACTTCAAACGTTACAATGTGTACAAATGGCAAATAGAAAATATCAAAATACTTTCACACAATAAATACAGATTTCTTGTGGAGGACCCGTACCAAACCTCCCACGGTGGTCCTGGGTGGGCTGCAGGACTTTTCTGCTGCAGACCTCACTCAAGGCCACACCATACGGGTTTTTCTTCTGAGGTAGAATGGCTTACGTAAAACCAAGATGGGGCACTGAGTGCCAACTATTTACAACACAGTTTTTGGGCTGGCAAAGTCCTCAGCCACGCAGTCCTTCAAATAGCATTTCACTTATCACATTACCCAACTGGGGTATACTACTTCAGCATGTAAACATTATCATCATATAACATTCTCAATAAAGTGCAATTCTCTTCATAACTTTGTACAGTTCAGTAAACCCTGTCTGGGTCCTACTGGATTAATTTGCTAGGACTACTCTTGGTACCTAACAGGTAACCTTCCTTTCGTTGTGCGTACTGACCTACGTGGTGTTGCTTCAGATATAGTAGCATCTGGCCTATCCTGCGTGCTGGCAAACTAATACTGCCTTAACCTCTCTAGGGATCTGGCAAGCATACTTGTGGCTGGGCGATGCGGTTCTGTTTCGCCAGGGGATTCTTCTGGTAGTTCCACGTTTTGAGGTTCCATTTCTTGAGACTCTACTTCTAGAGGTGCTACAGGAGCAGGTTCCTCTTGAACTATTTCTTCTGCTGCGGCAACTGGCTCAACTGGACGTTTAAGCGCTTCTTGTGGTTGGTAAAATTGAAGTACTGGAATAATCACAGCGTCCCCGATACAAGGCCAATCTGCAGGAAAATCTCCTAAGTCCGTGTGTATGACTTCTCCTGGTTTCTCTTTTTCCATAACAAGTTCTTCCTCGTGAAGTTTTAACATGTCTGGTCACAGTTTTAGGTGGTCTCTGGATACCGTGGTGGTCGTCTTTCCTCCATCTTTGCTAATGGTACAGGTTTTCCTGTTGTCAAATTTGGAATTTTGCACGACATATGGCTCTTCTTCCCACTGATCATCCAATTTGTGCATTCTTCTTTTTCTTTTTAGCACAATTTCTCCAGGCATAAAAGGTTTAGCTGGCGCACTTTTGTTGTAGTTCTCCTCTTGCTTTTCCCTTACTTTATTGAGACTATCTTCCACGCAGGCTTGTACTCTCCTGTACTGTTCCTGTCGGTTCGTGTCCCAATCTTCAGTAGCAACATCAGCTTCCGGTTCTACAACACCAAGTTCCAAATCCATGGGCAGCTTTCCTGGTCTTGCTCGCATAAGGTAGGCTGGAGTGCAGTTGGTGGAACTCACCGGTATGTGATTGTACAGATCTACCAGGTCAGGTAGTAGGTCTGGCCACCGATTTCTCTCCTCAAGTGGTACCGTCTTCAGCAGATCGTTTACTATGTGATTCATCTTCTCACAGAGACCATTGGTTTGAGGGTGGTACGGTGTGGTTCTTATCTTCTTACACCCGTACAAGTGACAGAACTCTTTAAACAATTCGGCTTCAAAGGCAGGACCTTGATCAGTTAACACTTGCTCTGGATATCCATGGGGTCTGCAGAAATACGCTTGAAACGGATTTGCTGCTGTTTCAGCTGTCAGATCTTTGACAGGGGCGACCACCAGGAACCTGGAGTAGTGATCCACCATCGTCAGGGCATACGAGTATCCTGACCGGCTGGGTGACAACTTGACATGGTCCAATGCCATGATCTCCAAGGGACGAGTCGTCTTGATGGGCTGCAGGGGTGCTTTCTGGCTACTGTAGTCTTTTCTTCGGAGGCTACAGGACGCACAGTTTTTACACCATTTCTCGATGGAACTACGCATTCCCACCCAGTAGAAACGACACTTCAGTAGGGATTCCAGCTTCTTCCAGCCAAAGTGCCCCGCTCGATCGTGGTAAGCTGCCAACACCATCTGGATGTCTGTTCTTGGGACTACTATCTGCCATACCATCTCATGGGTTCTGGGGTTGACGTACCTTCGGCACAGCTTCTCTCGGTAGATAAACAGCCGGCTTCTCTCGTTCCACAGCTGCTTTGCTTGTTGAGACGCATCCTTCTCCAAGGAGGAACCTTCCTGAGTTATCAGCTCCTTAATGCGGCTGACAACCGGGTCACTGTTCTGGGTCTCCTTCCAACTGTGGTGAGGTAAAGGGTTTAACGTCTTACCACGCTGCCTCCTGTAGGCTCGTTGCTCGTGGATCATCCCATTTCTGTGGAATGCAGGTAGCTCAATCTCTTCTAGATCATCCAATTCCTCTTCCATGTCGGACTCATGCGGCATTCTGGACAAGGCGTCAGCGTTGGCGTTCTTACGGCCCGCCCTGTACTTGATGGTAAATTGATAGTTCGACAGCCGAGCCATCCAACGTTGCTCCATGGCTCCCAGCTTGGCTGTTTCAAGATGTGTCAAGGGGTTATTATCAGTGTAAGCAGTGAACTTGCTGGAGGCTAGGTAATGCTTGAATCTTTCTGTAATGGCCCAGACCAGCGCCAGGAACTCCAACTTGAAGCTGCTATAGTTCTCTGGGTTTCTCTCGGTCGGCCGGAGCTTCCTGCTTGCATATGCGATGACTTTCTCCAGGCCATTTTGCTTCTGACTGAGGACAGCTCCCAATCCTTCGTTGCTGGCATCAGTATACAGCAGGAACGGCTGGCTGTAGTCAGGATAGGCTAAGATCTCATCGCCTGTCAGGATCTCCTTCATCTCCTTGAATGCCTCAGCTTGTTCTTTACCCCAGTGGAATGGAGGATTTCTGCTCTTGAGGGGCTGTCCTACCAGAAGGTCCTGCAGATGCGCTGTTTTCTTGGTGTAGTCCTTTACAAACCTCCGGTAGTAACCTGTCAGTCCAGGAACTGGCGCACCTCCTTGAGATTCCTCGGTTCTGGCCATTTCTGGATGGCAGTGACCTTCTCGGGGTCTGGCGCTACTCCTTCTGAGCTGACAATATGTCCCAAGTACTGTACCTTTTGTTTGAGCAGATGGCACTTTGAAGGCTTCAGTTTCATCCCATACTTGAACAGTGACTCAAATACCTCTGCCAGATGCTTCAGATGATCCTCATACATCTTGGAGTACACAATTACGTCGTCCAGGTACAGCAACACGGTTTCAAAGTTGAGATGTCCCAGGCAACTCTCCATCACTCTCTGGAACGTTCCCGGGGCACTGCTGAGTCCAAACGGCATTCTGTCAAACTCACAGAGTCCCATCGGGGTGGTGAAAGCCGTCTTCTCCCGATCCTCCTCAGCCACAGCTACTTGCCAGTACCCACTAGTGAGGTCGAGGGTGGAAAAGTAGTTAGCAGTTTTTAAGGCAGCTAAGGATTCCTCAATGCGTGGTAAAGGGTATGCATCTTTATGTGTAATGCGATTTACTTGTCTGTAATCTACACACATTCTCATGTTTCCATCCTTTTTCCTAACTAGGACTAGAGGTGCTACCCAGGGACTACAACTATCCCTTATCACCCCTGCTTCCTTCATGTCACGCAACATTTCCTTAGCTTTCTGGTAGTGTGCTGGAGGTATAGGCCTGTACCGCTCTTTGATGGGAGGATGGCTGCCTGTAGGGATGTGATGTTGTACTCCCTTAATGGTCCCAAAGTCAAGTGGGTGTTTGCTAAATACCTGTGTGTACTCCTGTACCACCCGTAGTACTCCCTGTTTCTGGTGGGCGGGAGTGGTGTCTGTCCCGACATGGAGCTGCTGACACCAATCCTCCACCTGGGTTGTTGGGTCATTATCCTCCGCTGGTTGGCGGGAGGCTAAGGACTATAGCTTAGTTAGGATGAATCAACAGAGGTGCAGAAGTAAAACAGGACTTAAGACAATCAAAAACAGCCTCTTGAGCCTGTGTAGACCACAAGAAAGTCTGTTCCTTCTTGGTTAGTTGCATAATAGGTCGAACAATCTCAGAGAAATTACAAATAAACCGTCTATATAAATTAGCAAAGCCAATAAAACGTTGTACCTCCTTGACATTTTTAGGTGCAGGCCAATCAAGAATAGCCTGGATATTACTTGCCTCCATGTTAAGCCCCTGTGACGAGATGACATAACCCAGAAATTGAATCTCTGTGCGATGGAACTCACATTTCTCAGGCTTGATGTACAGATGATTCTCTTTCAGGCATCTTAAAACAGTCTTAACATGTTCTTGATGTTCCTGCAATGAATCAGAAAAAATAAGAATATCAGCCAGATAGATTACGACAAAAGGATCTAGCAGAGACCAAAAGGCATCACAAGGTACTCAAAGTGCCCATAACAACATCTAAATACCATCTTACATTCATCCCCTGAGCGGATCCGAACTAGGTTATCAGCTCCTCGAAGAACCAACTTAGAGAAGATCTTAGCTTGTCGTACTCTTTCCAGCAGTTCAGGAATTAATGGCAAAGGATAACGGTTCCGAATGGTTATCTTCTTGAGCTCCCGATAGTCAATACAGGGTCTAAGAGTTCCAGCCTTCTTTTTTACGAAATAGATAGGTGCTCCTGCCGGTGATGAGGAGGGGCGAATGAAACCCTTAGGCCGGTATCACACTTGTCTTTCCATGAAAAGACACACCAGTAACAAGTCAGGCAAGATCTCAGGATACAGAATGTACCACTAAGGTATCTATGTTACCATCCATATATAATGAATTTTTTTATATCTGTAAGAAGAAAATAATAATTCCATTTAAGAATGTCTACTCACTAGCAGCTCCGGAGCTGCAGGCCTTAAAGGAGTACATTGACAAGAATCTGGCTAAGGCCGGGATCACACTTGCGAGAAACTAGCACAATTCTCGTGCAAGTTTCTCTCATCAACACCCGGCACTGCCGCCGGCATTTGGACCGGAGCAAGTGGCTGCATAGTAATACATGCAGCACATGCTTTAGTCTGAGTGCCGGCGGCAACGCCAAGTGTTGATGCGAGAGACTCTCACGAGAATTGTGCGAGTTTCTCGCAAGTGTGATCCCGGCCTTAGCCAGATTCTTGTCAATGTACTCCTTTAAGGCCTGCAGCTCCGGAGCTGCTAGTGAGTAGACATTCTTAAATGGAATTATTATTATTTTCTTTTCACAGATATAAAAAAATTCATTATAAATGGATGGTAACATAGATACCTTAGTGATACATTCCGTATCCTGAGATCTTGCCTGACTTGTTACTGGTGTGTCTTTTCATGGAAAAGTGATCGCCTTGGTCTCCCAGTTGATAATTGGGTTCTGTGCCTGCAGCCAGGGAATTCCTAGAATTAAAGGAAACTGTGACAAAGAAATTTGCATAAAGAAAAGCACTTCTTGATGATTGGGTTCCATGAAAATCTCCAGAGGTATTGTCTCCTGATCTACCTGTCCTGAAACTAGAAGGGAACCATCCACTGTTTCCGCGGTGACTGGGGTGGATCTCTGTTGCATCTGTATGCCATGTTCCTTGGCAAAGGAGGGATCCATAAAGTTACCCCCTGCCCCAGAATCCACCATAGCTGCACAGGAGATCCATTGTCCCGACAACAAGATCTTAATGAGGAGGGAGCAATGTATATCTCTATCCTTCCGTATCTTAGGAGAGGTAGTCATTGAAATGGAAAAGAAGACATCATTCACAGAGAAACTGGACCCAGAAACAACAGATTCAGCATCCTGATCTTCATACTCGCCCACAGCGGCTAGTACCTTGCGTGGCCGCTTAGGACAGTTAATAAGGAAGTGATCAGACTTACCGCAGAAAAAACACAAGCTCTCACGAAAATGATGCTCCCTGCGCTCGTTAGTTTAGGAGGAAGGGAGAGTTAGTGATATGATTAGAGACTGCAAATCTCTCCTGTCTACGTTCTGTAATACGAATGTCAATGCGAACGCAATGCTGTATGAATGGCTCTAACTCTTGAGGAGCATTTCCATGGGCTAACTCATCCTTAATAACACTAGAAAGTCCTCTCTTAAAAATAGGTAATTGAGCATAACAGTCCCAAACCGTATCCACAGCCAGCCTTCTAAATTCAGTAGCGTATTCAACAACAACGCTTACCGTGACGTAATGACAGCAATGCAGTTTCAGCTGTAGTGCGATGATTAGGATCATCAAACATCATAGACATTGCAGCTAGAAAATCGTCCAAGTTATTCAGACGAGGGTCACGAGTCTCGATTAGCAGATTTGCCAAAGCAAGTGCTCGTAAGGTAAGTAAAATGATTATACATAAAACTTCAGATCGATCTGCATGGAAGTAGGCAGCATGCACATCAAAATACAAAATGCATTGATTAACCCCTTAACGACCGCCGATACGCCTTTTAACGGCGGTCATTAAGGATACTTAAACCACAGCGCCGTTAATTAAGGCGCATTTTCTCCGGGGTCTCGGATACCGGGGGTAGCTGAGACCCCAGAGAACATGAATCGGGTCGGTTTTTACCGACACCGATATTGCGATCGCCGTTATTAACCCTATAACGGCGACCGCAACAAAAAAAAAAAAGTTGTGCCATTTAATTTCTCTGTCCTCTGATGTCATCGGACATCAGAGGACAGAGAAAAAGGGTCCCCAGGACCCCCATGTGGCCCCCGATCCCCTGCATGTGGCCCCAGGGCCCTCCGGTGTCCCCCGGTGCCGGCGCGATGAAGAAAATGGCGGGCGCATGCTCAGTGCGCCCGCCGCTATGTGCTGGGGGGGATGGGCAAATATTCTCTGGGGTCTCGGCTACCAGGGGTAGCCGAGACCCCAGAGAACATGATCCGGGTCAGTATTCACCGATCCCGGTGTTGCGATCGCTGCTATGCAAGCATAGACGCGATCGCAAAAAAAAAAAAATGATTTCTCTCCCCTCTGATGTGATCGCACATCAGAGGGGAGAAAATGAGGGTCCCATGTCCCCCTGAACCCCCCTGTACCTGCCGGTGTCCTCTGGCAGGTCCCCCTGGCTTCCGATCCTCCTGGTCTTCTTCCTGGAAAAAAAAATGGCGGGCGCATGCGCAGTGCGCCCGCCGATCTGCTTGGCGGCAGATTCAATTTTTTTTTCATTCATTCTCCAGAAAGTGCATTTTGATCACTGTGATAAACTATCACAGTGATCAAAATAAAAAAAACAGTACATAACCCCCCCATTTATCACCCCCTTAGTTAGGGACATATAATAAAAAATAGAAATTATATTTATTTTCATTTTTCTGTTAGGGTTATAATTAGGGTTAGGGTTATAATTAGGGTTAGGGTTAGCATTAGGGTTAGCATTAGGGTTAGGGTTATAATTAGCGTTAGGGTTAAGCCGGGTTCATACTGCGTTATGGCAGTCCGTTAGACGGACTGCGTTACACCGCGGTATAACACGGTGTAACGCAGTCCGTTAACGCTGCCATTCACCCCCATTTGAGGGCGCATCGCGACCCATGCCGTAAAGCGGCATGCGTTTGCGACGTGCCATCATTCAGTGACGGAGCCTCGGACGCGGCCTGCAGCGTCTGGGCTCCATCACCGCTAGCGCAGATGAATAATCTGCTGATTCCTCTGCGCTAGCGGGTATAGCATAACGCTATCGCGTTATGCTATACCATTACCAGCCCATCAACGCTATGTGTTGAACGGGCTGGTAAAACGCAAAATGAACCTAGCCTTAGGGTTAGGGTTATAATTAGGGTTAGAATTAGGGTTAGGGTTACAATTAGGGTTAAAATTAGGGTTAGGGTTACAATTAGAGTTAGGGTTACAATTAAGGTTAGGGTTACAATTAGGGTTGGAATTAGGGTTGGGATTTAGGTTAGGATTAGGGTTGGGATTAGGGTTAGGGGTGTGTTGGGATTAGGGTTGGAGCTAGAATTGAGGGATTTCCACTATTTAGGCACATCAGGGGGTCTCCAAACACGACGTGGCGTTCAAAAAGTCAAATGGCGCTCCCTCCCTTCCGAGCCCTGCCGTGCGCCCAAACAGTGGTTTACCCCAACATATGGGGTATCAGCATACTCAGGACAAATTGCACACCAATTTTGGGGTTCTAATTTCTCCTGTTACCCTTGGGAAAATAAAAAATAGCTGGCTAAAAAAATCATTTTTGAGAAAAAAAATGATTTTTTATTTTCACAGCTCTGCGTTTATAAATTTCTGTGAAACACTTGGGGGTTCAAAGTGCTCACCACACATCTAGATAAGTTCCTTAAGGGGTCTAGTTTCCAAAATGGGGTCACTTGTGGGGGGTTTCCACTGTTTAGACACATCAGGGGGTCTCCAAACACGACGTGGCTTTCAAAAAGTCAAATGGCGCTCCCTCCCTTCCGAGCCCTGCCGTGCGCCCAAACAGTGGTTTACCCCAACATATGGGGTATCAGCGTGCTCAGGACAAATTGTACACCAATTTTGGGGTTCTAATTTCTCCTGTTACCCTTGGGAAAATAAAAAATAGCTGGCTAAAAAAATCATTTTTGAGAAAAAAAATGATTTTTCATTTTCACGGCTCTGCGTTTATAAATTTCTGGGAAGCACTTGGGGGTTCAAAGTGCTCACCACACATCTAGATAAGCTCCTTGGGGGTCTAGTTTCCAAAATGGTGTCACTTGCAGGGGGTTTCTACTGTTTAGGTACATCAAGGGCTCTGCAAACACAACATGACGCCCGCAGAACATTCCATCAAAGTCTGCATTACAAAATGGCGCTCCTTCCCTTCCAAGCACTCCCATGCGCCCAAACAGTGGTTTCACCCCACATATGGGGTATCAGCGTACACAGGAAAAATTGCACAACAACTTTTTGGGTCCAATTTCTCCTGTTACCCTTGGGAAAATAAAAAAATAGCGGGCTAAAGAATCATTTTTGAGGAAAAAAATGATTTTTTATTTTCACGGCTCTACGTTTATTAATTTCTGTGAAGCACTTGGGGGTTCAAAGTGCTCACCACACATCTAGATAAGTTCCTTAAGGGGTCTAGTTTCCAAAATGGTGTGATTTGTGGGGGGTTTCGACTGTTTAGGCGTATCAGGGGCTCTCCAAACGCGACATGGCGTCCAATTTCAATTCCAGCCAATTTTGGTTTGAAAAAGTCAAACGGCGCTCCTTCCCTTCCAAGCCCTGCCGTGCGCCCAAAAAGTGGTCCCACCCCACATATTGGGTATCAGCGTACTCAGGACAAATTGGACAACAACTTTTGTGGTCTAATTTCTCCTGTTACCCTTGGGAAAATAAAAAATTGGGGACTAAACGATCAGGTTTGTGGAAAAAATATGACTTTTTATTTTCATGCCCGGGAGTTATAAACTTCTGTGAAGCACTTGAAGGTTCAAAGTGCTCACCACACATCTAGATAAGTTCCTTAGGGGGTCTAATTTCCAAAATGGGGTCACTTGTGGGGGGTTTCCACTGTTTAGACACATCAGGGCCTCTACAAACACAATATGACGTCCAGCCAATTCTGCGCTGAAAAAGTCAAACGGCTCTCCTTCCCTTCCAAGCTCTGCCATGCACCCAAACAGTGGTTTACCCCCACATATGGGGTATCAGCATGCTCAGGACAAATTGCACAAAAACTTTTGGGGTCTTGTTACCCTTGGGAAAATAAAAATTGGGGTGAAAAGATTGTTTTTGTGGAAAAAATATGATTTTTTATTTTCACTGTTCTATGTTATAAACTTCTGTGAAGCACTTGGAGGTTCAAAGTGCTCACCACACATCTAGATAAGTTCCTTAGGGGGTCTAGTTTCCAAAATGGGGTCACTTGTGATGGGTTTTCACTGTTTAGACACATCAGGGCCTCTACAAACGCGACATGGCATCCAGCCAATTCTGCGTTGAAAAAGTCAAATGTCGCTCCTTCCCTTGCGACCTCTGCCGTGCGCCCAAAAAGTGGTTTACCCCCACATATGGGGTATCGGCTTATTCAGGAGAAATTGCACAACAAATTTTGTGGTTCATTTTTTCTTTTAACAGATGTGAAAATAAAAAAATAGGTTCCAAAGTAAAGTTTTTGCAAAAAAAGTTAAATGTTAATTTTTTCCTTCCACATTGCTTCAGTTCCTGTGAAGCACGTAAAGGGTTAATAAACTTCTTGAATGTGGTTTTGAGCACCTTGAGGGGTACAGTTTTTAGAATGGTGTAAATTTTGGGTATTTTCTATCGTATAGACCCCTCAAAGTGACTTCAAATGTGATGTGGTCCCTAAAATAAAAATGGTGTTGTAAAAATGAGAAATCGCTGGTCAACTTTTAACCCTTATAACTTCGTAACAAAAAAAAATTTGTTCCCAAAATTGTGCTGATGTAAAGTAGACATGTGGGAAATGTTATTTATTAAGAAATTTGTGTGACATATCTCTCTGATTTAAGGGCATAAAAATTTAAAGTTTGAAAATTGTTAAATTTTCAAAATTTTCGCCATATTTCCGTTTTTTTCATAAATAAACACAAGTCATATCAAAGACATGTTACCACTAACGTGAAGTACAATATGTCATGAAAAAACATTCTCAGAATCAGCGAGATTCGTTAAAGCGTTCCAGAGTTATAACCTCATAAAGTGACAGTGGTCAGAATTGTAAAAATTGGCCCTGTCATTAAGCTGCAAAATGGCTCTGTGACTAAGGGGTTAATAAACCCACAAAATTTGTAGCCGTCTCCATTAAATCTAAACGGCGGTAACTTGGGAGGACTAGCTGGCAGTAGCTGCCCCGGAGGTGAAGGAGCCCGTACTGTTATTTTATTACCTAAGTCCTGAAACGCCTGCCCAAAATGGGCCTCCCAGTTAGCAACCTTGTTTTCGAAAGCCTCCCCATCCCCTTGTAAAGAGTTAATCATGGAAAATAACTGATCCAACTTTGTCTCAGCCGTCAGTATCCCAGCAGATTCCTTAAATGTACTATCCTGTAACTATTATGTGAGTGCTATGGAATCTGATTGAGTGGGATAAAACGAGTCTGAGACCAAAGCTGAGACAAATAAATGTATTTAACAAAGCCATAAGTAGAACATAAACTAACAGAGACTTTCCTGCGATTGTAACGAAGTGCACAGAACAAAACAGAAATGTCCAGGAAAATTAGTAGTGGGGCACGACCGCTTATACAAACAAGTCCAGCAGTAATATGCAGCAAGAGTGCGACCCACACTGATATGTGGAAGTTCAGCAGTAGTATACAGCAAGAGTGCGACCGGCACTTAGACGTGGAAGTCCAGCAGTAATAAGAAGCAAGAGTTCGACAGGCACTTATATGTGGAAGTCCAGAACTATGCAGATAGAGGAGATGACACCTTTCATGGAAGTCCAGAAATACATGGGTGGAGCATAACAGGGAGAAGGTCCTTAAATGTACCTTTTGGGCTGAGAATTCCCGCTCACGTCCCGCACCACAGCCAGCAACAGAAACAATCGGAGAAGTCTGAACAGTAGTTAACCTCAGCTAGGATCTGGAAGCAGCTTAGAAGACTGAAGGCAGCTGCAAGTGGTGAGGCAGAGCACAGAGTAACGAGCAGCAGCAGGAACTCCAGAAGCAAGCCAGGAGGAAACTCAGAACCACACAGCAACAAAATACTCAGGCAAGGAGGATCTCCCGACCTGGATTTAAATAGCAGGACAGACAGGAAGTTCCAGGACAGGGCGAAGTACCAGACTCCACCTTGGATAAGGGCAAAACAGGCTCCATGGAACATCCGGGATCCTTACACTAAGAGAGAGTACAGTAAGTTAGGACCCCACAAGGACGGCAAATCCTCCCGGCGCCAAAGGAGCAAGGGCCACAAAGAAGTTGTCCAATTGACTCTTGCTGATAATAGAAGGTCGTGTACTTCTATTTCCCATGTGAGTTCTCTTCCAGACACTGAAGAGATCGGGAAGGAAGGTGACGTGTCATTGCCAGTAGCAACCGCTAGGGTTGAGTACAATGTTGTGCTGTCAGAAGCACTGACACAGTGGAACGACAGTGCTCCACCAGATGAAGTCAGGACGATGGAGCCAGTCAAGAAGATGGTGTGGCTGACCTCTTTGGTGTCAGAACAAGCAGCTGATGGTCAGTCAGTTGGTGGTGGTGAAGGACAAGAAATCGTGGAGAGCCCTGGTGGAGCAAGAGTGTACGAAGGTCACAGAGAACAGACCTGTAATAGACCCATGTCTGCGGAAACAGAGAGGGGTGAAATGGCTGAGTGTGGTGAATGCTCCAGAAATGCAAAAGTGACAGATTTACAGGCCGAAGTAAAGTGTCTGAAAGAACAGAAATCTGAGGAAAATGCGGCTTTGGAGTCTGGGAGCGAGAACAGTGATTCTTCAGAGAGCCCAGCAGAGAGACTAGAGGCAGTCGAAGGTGATGGGAGGAAGACCCAAGAGAAAGTGGAACCTGTTGATGAAGGAACAGGTAGAACTCTGAAGTGGCAGAGTGTGGGTGGGCAAGCTGGCCCCTCTGAAAAGATAATTAAAGAAGTTATGGAGCTACACGTGCTGGCCAAAAGAGGACAGGATCACGAAATAGAGATGCTTAAAGAGACAGTAAAAGAACATGTCGAACGAGAAAGGGTCCTGAGACAAGCGGCTGAGCACAGAGTGGATGAGCTGGAGAAGAAAGTCTCTGAGCTCAGAGGTCACCTGTCAACATGTCAAACCGTGAACAAGGCCATATGGAGGTGCTCAGAGATCATTCGGAGGACTTTTACAAGAGAATGAGTTGGTGGTTGCAGACTTACAGCGGCAGTGCCAGAGTGGTAACAAGGCGGAGCAGCAAATACCCATCATGGCGAGGGGTCTTGAAGTGTGTAAAGCTCGGGGAGTTTGCTCTAAGAGCTGAACAAGACAATCACCCGCTCATGGCAGATGTCTTGATGGAAATGTCCAAGGCAAAATAGAAGCCGTCCGTCCATGAAGAGAATGGGACTTTGCTATTTGAGTGCGTTGTAGAGGTACCCGAGGATCTGATAGAGGCCTGTGCCAGGCAGTCAGTACACGAAGAATTCAAGAAGGCTGTGGGGGCGTGTAAGCTGTACTGGACCCCGGAAACTAAAGTTAGTGGTAACTTCTACAAATGATGTCACAGCGAGGAGAGTAGCTATCCTGAGTGACTTGCAATGGGGATATGTGCTTGCGATGTGGATGATTCGATTGAGGAATGAAGATGCTGCTAGGCAGCTGGAGCATATGAGGAAAGCTCAGAGTCTTATGGAAGATGTGATACAGGTACCTATTCCTATGATGAAAAAAGTAATTGGAAGAAATGTTCGAGCCATGCAAGAAATGGTCGATAAGTCTGGAGTGGTGAGATTAAGAGTTCCAGGTGACCATGAAGACCAGATACCCAGAGAAAAGCCCCCGTCACACTAAGCGAGATCGCTAGTGAGATCGCTGCTGAGTCACAAGTTTTGTGATGCAACAGAGACCTCAGCAGGAATCTAGCTATGTTTGACACGTACCAGCGATCAGGCCCCTGCTGTGAGATCGCTGGTCGTGTCGGAAATGCCTGGACCTTTCTTTGGCCATTGAGATCCCGCTGGGTAGCATGCATCGGTGTGTTTGACACCTTTTACCAACGATCTCACTAGCGACTCAGCACTGAGACACATAGGAGACGTATCGTTACACAGGTCGCTACGGGTTGCCGATCGTTGCTGTGTTGTTGGGAAGATCTGACTGGCATCTCACCAGCGACCACATAGCGATGCAGCAATGATCCCTGCCAGGTCGTATCATTGTTGGGATCGCTGCTGCGTCGCTCAGTGTGACGGTACCAAAAAGGTATGGTTCCATTCTCCATCCTGGGTACGATGGAGAGTCTCAGAAATATACAGACTCTGTTGGAGTATCGTCTGGCATATGTAAAGGAGAGCAGTTAAGGCTTGAAAGATTGCGCCTTACAGGACTGCTTTTCCTCATTGGTGGAAGATGGCAGCCGTCTTCAACCCAAGGTAAAGGGAACAGAATGGGCCCTCCAAATAATGGAATGGCTGACACTGGATTTTGGCCGTTGCAGCTGAGGAGGACATCGGTAAACCAGGGGAAGAGTTCTGAGGAGATCATTTGCATATTCCCAGTTCATTCTGGGATAAGTGAAGAGTCTTCCCGAGCTCAAAGAACACTGGATTTTTGCCGTTGCAGCTGAAAGGAGGACATCGGTAAACCAGGGAAGGAGTCAGAGGAGATCATTTGGCCGTTGCAGCTGAAAGTAGCTGAAAGGAGGGCACCGATAAACCAGGGAAGGAGTCCTGAGGAGATCATTTGCATATTCCCAGTTCATTCTGGGATAAGTGAAGAGTCTCCACGAGCTCAAAGAACACTGGATTTTTGCCGTTGCAGCTGAAAGGAGGACATCGGTAAACCTGGGGAGGTGTCCTGAGGAGATCATTTGCATATTCCCAGTTCATTCTGGGATAAGTGAAGAGTCTCCGCAAGGTCAAAGAACACTGGATTTTGGCCGTTGCAGCTGAAAGGAGGACATCAGTAAACCGTGCCGTTGGACACGTTTTTCACCGCTTTGATAACGCTTTAACAATAAGAACATGGAAGAGGCCATGAGCCATTTGGTGAGCTGCTGTTCTTGCTACATGTTAACAGACTGTTAACAGACTTACCAGTGGAAAAGCCAAATTTCGCATGCCACAAATGCAAGCTTGTGTCCCTGTTGGAGGAAAAGTTGCAAAATCTAGAAGAGAGTTTAGCTACATTGAAAATCATTAAGGAAGGTGAAGAGTTCTTAGACAGAGCAGAATTATCAATTCATGTTACAGAAAGAGAAGAAATTCGAAGTGCACCTGAAGAAACAGAGGAATGGAAGCATGTGACCCAGAGTAGCAGGAGGATCGGGAGGCAGTCAACACCCATACTGCTCAGAAACCAGTACCAGGCTCTCACACAGGAGAATGATGAAGATATACATCAAGATAAGACTTCGAAGAAAAGGAAGAGTAGGAAGCATGTAAGGAAATTAGAATAAATGAACACAGGATCTAAAGACTTGCTAAAAGGGAAAAATGAAATGTTTATCAAATGGAAAGAGGGAGGCATATCTAAAGAAGAATATACCATATATACTCGAGTATAAGCCGAGATTTTCAGCCCATTTTTTAGGGCTGAAAGTCCCCCTCCCGGCTTATACTCGAGTCATATACCGGGGGGTCGGCGGGGTAGGGGGAGCGCAGCTGTCCTATATACTCACCCCCTCCTGGCGCGGTCTCTGCAGCCCCTGCTCTTCTCCCACGGTCTCCGGCGCCTGTGTTCAGCCATCAATGGTACCGCTCATTAAAGTCATGAATATGTACATATTTATGACTTTAATGAGCGGTACCACGTGACCGCTGAAGTTAGGCATAGCGCCGGAGACCGTGGGAGAAGAGCAGGGGCTGCAGAGACCACGCCAGGAGAGGGTGAGTATATTCCATATTCACCTGTCCCCGTTCCACCGCTGCTCACCGCTATGTCCTTGCGTCCTCTAGCTGCGAATGTTCAGGTCAGAGGGCGCGATGACGTGGTTAGTGCGCGCCGCGCCCTCTGCCTGCATTCACTGCTGGAGGACCTGGAAGACAGCGGTGCTCAGCGGTGGAACGGGGACAGGTGAATATTGCAGGTGCCGGGCCCTGAGCCAGCGGTGACACCGACACCTGTCCCCCATAGCGCGCCGGTGTCCCTGCCTGCCCAGGACACCTGGCCCCCAGCGACGAGAGGTGAGTATGTCATTTTTTTTTTTTTAGTTGCAGCAGCGGCAGCATAAGGGACCTATACTATGGGGCATAATCTATGGAGCATATGGGGCATAATCTGTGGAACATATAGGGCATAATCTATGGAGCATATGGGGCATAATCTGTGGAACATATGGGGCAAATTTTATGGAGCATATGGGGCATAATCTGTGGAACATATGGGGCATAATCTGTGGAACATATGGGGCATAATCTGTGGAGCATATGGGGCACAATACATGGGCAGCATATTGGGCATAATCTATGGAGCATGATATGGGGGCATAATACATGTGCAGCATATGGGGCACAATCTATGGAGCATCATATGGGGGCATAATACATGGTGCAGCATATGGGGCACAATACATGGGCAGGATATGGGGCATAATACATGGGGCACAATACATGGGCAGCATATGGGGCACAATACACATGGGCAGCATATGTGGCATAATACATGAAGCAGCATATGGGGCACAATCCATGGGCAGCATATGAGGCATAATACATAGGGCAGCATATGGGGCATAATACATGGGGCAGAATATGGGGCATAATACATGGGGCAGCATATGGGGCATAATACATGGGGCAGCATATGGGGCATAATACATGGGGCAGCATATGGGGCATAATATACACACGGCAGGTAAAAAAACAGCAAGATTGGGTATAAACAAAGCCAAAGTGATGTGAACAACACTAATAGTTGTAAACAGAGTGAAGGTTAATTCTATGTACAAAAAATAATAAATAAAGTGCTTGTGCAAACAACACCTAAAAACAAGTGTTAATGCAAAAAATACACAAATATGTGTCACCAATGCTATAGCAAATGGTTAGGTCCAATAAATGTAATATATATTTTCAGCGTATTGGAATAAAATATAACTTTTAATATCAAGGTTAAAAAATCCAAAAAACAAAACAAAACACAAATCAAGTGCAAGATACTAAAAGAATAGAACAAGACAACCCATTGGGGTATATACACAGGGTTAACACAATATTCTATGCAAAGATTAGGAAATCTAGACCGTTTACACCCTGATTATGGCAAATCTGTACTCTCTCTGTCTCGTGACTTAGTACTTATTATTGGCCATATTTTAAAGAGACAGATACAGGTAATTACCAAAAGCCATATCTGAACCCCATAATTGTGCATTCAAAGAAGACCACATTAGGCAGATTTAGTGGACCATCTCACATAGAGCATTGCTTAGGTCCCACATAAAACAACACCTTGGTCCTACAGCGTCTGCACATCAATGAATAGCAGGTACTACGTACAAAGACTCGCCCGCGTAGATTAAACCTGCAAGCCACTCATCGGACCTTATACATTATAATATATACCACACCTATACAGTGGATTATCATATTCTCATAAGTGTCCTCTGGTCATAAATTGCTACCAAAAAAAGGGGGGGTAATAAGCAGGTGTCACTAATATGACATTGCAAACATCTTCCATCAAATATGACATGTAGAAATAGAATATCATGTAAACAAGAGAATACAATTATGAGGTTCAGATATGGCTTTTTGTAATTACCTGTATCTGTCTCTTTAAAATATGGCGAATAATAAGTACAGTCATGGCCAAAAGTTTTGATAATGACACAAATATTATATTTTCACATGATCTGCTGCCCTCTGGTTTTTATGTGTGTTTGACAGATGTTTTTATCACAGACAGAAATATAATTGCAAACATATGAGTAACAAAAGCTTATATTGACAGAATGAGTTAATGCAGCAAGTCAATATTTGCAGTGTTGACCCTTCTTCTTCAGGACCTCTGCAATTCTCCCTGGCATGCTCTCAATCAACTTCTGGACCAAATCCTGACTGATAGTAGTCCATTCTTGCACAATCAATGCTTTCATTTTGTCAGAATTTTTAGGTTTTTGTTTGTCCACCCATCTCTTGATGATTGACCACAAGTTCTCAATGGGATTAAGATCTGGGGAGTTTCCAGGCCATGGACCCGAAATCTCTATGTTTTGTTCCCTGAGCCATTTAGTTATCACCTTTGCTTTATGGCAAGGTGCTCCATCATGCTGGAAAAGGCATTGTTGATCGCCAAACTGCTCTTGGAGGGTTGGGAGAAGTTGCTCTTGGAGGACATTCTGGTACCATTCTTTATTCATGGCTGTGTTTTTAGGCAAGACTGTGAGAGAGCCGATTCCCTTGGCTGAGAAGCAACCCCACACATGAATGGTTTCAGGATGCTTAACAGTTGGCATGAGACAAGACTGGTGGTAGCGCTCACCTTGTCTTCGCCGAATGAGGCGTTTTCCTGATGTCCCTAACAATCGAAAAGGGGATTCATCAGAGAAAATAACTTTACCCCAGTCCTCAGCAGTCCACTGCCTGTACCTTTTGCAGAATATCAGTCTGTCCATGATGTTTTTTCTGGAGAGAAGTGGCTTCTTTGCTGCCCTCCTTGAGACCAGGCCTTGCTCCAAGAGTCTCTGCCTCACAGTGCATGCAGATGCACTCACACCTGCCTGCTGCCATTCCTGAGGAAGCTCTGCACTGCTGGTAGCCCGATCCCGCAGCTGAAACACTTTTAAGAGACGGTCCTGGCGCTTGCTGGTCTTTCTTGGGCGCCCTGGAGCCTTTTTGGCAACAATGGAACCTCTCTCCTTGAAGTTCTTTATGATGCGATAGATTGTTGACTGAGGTGCAATCTTTCTAGCTGCGATACTCTTCCCTGTTAGGCCATTTTTGTGCATTGAAATGATGACTGAACGTGTTTCTTTAGAGATAACCATGGTTAACAGAAGAGAAACAATGATGCCAAGCACCAACCTCCTTTTAAAGTGTCCAGTGGAGTCATTCTTACTTAATCATGACAGATTGATCTCCAGCCATGTCCTCATCAACACCCACACCTGTGTTAATGGAGCAATCACTGAAAAGAGGTTAGCTGGTCCTTTTAATGCAGGGCTGCAATGATGTTGAAATGTGTTTTGGGGGATAAAGTTCATTTTCTAGCCAAATATTGACTTTGCAAGTAATTGCTGTTTAGCTGATCACTCTTTATAACATTCTGGATTATATGCAAATTGCCATTAGAAAAAAGTGAAGCAGTAGACTTTGTAAAAATTAATATTTGTGTCATTCTCAAAACTTTTGTCCATGACTGTACTAAGGCACGAGACAGAGAGTACAGATTTGCCATAATCAGGGTGTAATTAAAGGGTCTAGGGTCCATAATATTTGCATAGAATATTGTGTTAACCTTGTGAGTATATACCCCAATGGGTTGTCTTGCTCTATTCTTTTAGTTCCTTGAACTTGATTTGTGTTTTGTTTTGGTTTTTGGATTTTTTAACTTTGATATTAAAAGTTATATTTTATTCCAATAAGCTGAAAATATATGTCACCAATGCACTGACTGCAAACAAAAGTTGTGTATAATCTGTGTGTGTCATTAAATGAACAGTACAGAAATATGTATACTGATATTAATAGACATGGATAAGTAAAACCCAAGTGGAAAGTGACTTACAGTGGCAATAAGGATGATAGGCACCTGGATGGCGTCCTCCCCAACGCGTGTTGCGGCACGCTGTCTTCGTCAGGCATCGTGGGAAACACCATAGGTAGACTGTAAAATGCAAAACAAAAACTCAGCAAATCCGCAAACCTTTTCATACCTGCGTTTTTGCTGCGGATTTGACTGACTCAATTGAAGTCAATGGATGCAGAAATGTAAAAAGACTTGACATGCTGCAGAAAAATTACACACTGCAAATACTTAAGGAAATTTACTGATCATGTGCACAACACTTCAGGATTGTCATTGAATTAAGGATTCCATAGTATTCTTGGCCAATTTTCGTGTGGAAAAAAAAGCTGCAAAAATGCATCAAAAACACACTGTGCACATAGCCTAAAATTTGACCTGGTCAGGAAGGTGAAAACAGGCTTCAGGTCAAAAGGGTTAATAAGACAAAAACAAAGGGCATTCAAAATCCTGAAGGCTGAGAAAACATAAATAACATTTTTAGGAGAATAAAGGTCTAAATGAGAATTGTAAAAAAGAAATCAAGCTAGAAAAGTTATCTATAGAGAAACAAATCGCCAGCAACATTAAAATGAATTCCAAAAATTTTTATATATACATCAATGCCAAAAAGAAAAAATCATGGCATAAGCCCCTTAAAAGATGATAATAAGATAATTATAGAGGGCTAAGAACAGGCTAAGATATTAAACAGACACTTTTCAACCATGTTCACCAATGACCTGTTTGTTCTGGTGATATTTCAACAAAGCAAAAATTGCAGTTCACCCCAGCAGAAGTACCCTGACCGGCGGCGCCGCTGACCTCCATGCGGCTACCGTCGGCAGATCAGCGGTGAGGGCCACTGATCTCCCGACGGCAAGTGTGAACGGAGGACCGGGGAGCGGTGCCGCTGGTCGGGATACTTCTGGTGCGAGCAGCCAGTCATCTCCCGAAGAGAGTGTATCATCTCCCGGATAGCGTGTTTAAATTTGACGGCAAAATCGCTGACTGGTCGCTGGCGGCGGCCGTGACCAATCAGCGATATTGGCGCCAAATTAAAACAACGCTCTACTGATTGGTCGCGGCCGCTGCCCGCGACCAATCAGCGATTTTGGCGCCAAATTTAAACACGCTCTCAGGCAAATCGCCTGATTTAAAATAAGTACACCACCGTCAAGAGATAGCAGGGCTAACTCCGCCCATGTGGTCATGTGACTCACCAACTGCCCATGATGTACTGAACATGTTTTGTGATTCACAGTGTTTGATGTACTTCTGTCAAGAGTTTATATATTTTGATGATCTGTTTAATAATTTTGTTCAGTTGTATTAACCCCTTAATGTCCACTGACGTGCAGAGTCCGTCATGGCAAGGTGTCAGTTCCGGCACCAGGACGGACTCTGTGTCACGCTGTCTAGCAGATATATATATAAATAATGTCAGTAATCTATCAAGTGGGACAACATTCTATATAACATATAAATAGGTAACATTAACATGTATATATAGCATAGTATTACCTGACATAATATCCTGTGGGTCAATACTGAATCCTTTTCACGCTGTCTCTGGCTAAAGGTGGACCGGGGTCTATGCTGACCCTAAACTGGGGTCCTGACTAGTCCCTCTACCTGGAGGTACTGTTAATGGTACAGAGGTCCAGGCCGCCAGCGTAAACCCTGTCTCCTATAAATCCCTGACCACTGTAATCTAGTCCTTAGAAGGACCCTGATTACCACCATAGGGAATGGACAGGTAAAGGTTAACAAACAGTAAAGACAAACGAGACAGACAGGGGATAAAGTAAATACTGTCTTGCATACAACATTTAAACACAGAGGGAACACCAAAGGTCTAGGAGATAAACTATAAGCAAGGAGAGGAGAAACAACAAAGGAGCTCTTAGCTTAAGTCTTCTCAGAACCGATCCTATCTGCTGGTCTGCATGAAAGCTTTCACCGGCAACTCCTAAGCAGACTGGCAGGTATATAAAGGAAGCTAATTAGTGCATAATCAAAAGCAGCCGGGCGAGGCTGGACCTAGTCTTAGCAAGAGCCAGGTAAAATTAACTCCCTCACCACCAAACACAAAGTAACAGCAACTCAGCTGCGAGAAGTCAGAATGTGCAATCACGACGATCTTCGTGGCGATGCACCCATGACACTCTGCACGTCATGGCTTTGATCTACCACTGCGTGTAAACACGCAGTGGTAGATCAGTGACGACAGCTGTCACAGACAGCTGACAGGCACGGCAAGCGGTGCGGGGACCTTTGCCGTCGGTCCCCGCACCTACAGCGCTGTGCTTGGTCAGTCAATCTGACTGACCAAACACAGCAGCGATCGTGCAGGAGAAGCTGAAATTTCAGCTTCTCCAGCGCGATCAGTGCAGGAGCCGGCGCTGCAGTGGCCAGGCTTCCTGCACTGACAGCCAGGAGCGGAGCCCCCACCGCCCCTGGCTGTTAACCCCCTGACTGAGCATTGCAATGCATTGTAACTGCAATAAAAAGTAAAAAAAGTGAAAGTCCCATAAAGGGACAAGTTAAAAAAAATCATTTTTTAAAAAAAATTGTAAAAAAAAATATTAAAAAATAATTTAAAAAAATCCCCTAAAAAATACACATTTTTATGTAATAAAAAAAATAAAAAACAAAAAACATACACATGTTAGGTATCGCCACGTCCGTAAAAATCCCATCTATAAAAGCGTAACCCTAGTTAACCCCTTCAGTGAAAGCCGTAAAAAAAAAACACAAAAAAGTAGTAAATTATACTTTTTCCAAGCGGTATCATTTTACCGCTTGGAAAAAGTGTAATAACACGCGATCAAAAAGTCAGATATAAATAATCATGGTACCGCTGAAAACGTCATCTTGTCCCGCAAAAAACAAGCCGCTATACAGCATCATCAGCGAAAAATTAAAAAAGTTATAGCTCGCGGAATAAACTGATGCAAAAATAATTATTTTTTCTATAAAATTTTTTATTGTGTAAAAAACGCCAAAACATAAAAAAAAAATATATAAATGAGGAATCGCCGTAACCGTAGTGACCCGAAGAATAAAGCTGCTTTATCAATTTTACCACACACGGAACGGATGAAAAAAAAAAAAAAAAAAACAATTCCTGAATTGCTGGTTTTTGTTCATTCTGATTCCACAAAAATCGGAATAGGAAACGATCAAAAAATGTTATGTGCCTGAATATGGTACCAATAAAAACGTCAGCTCGTCCCGCAAAAAATAAGCCCACAAATAACTGTCGGCCGAAATATGGAAAAATTATAGCTCTCAAAATACGGCGATGCAAAAATTTCTTACAAAAAATTATTCCAAGAAAAAGCATCTTTTAGTGTGTGACAGAAGCTAAACATGAAAAAAGGGTGTAAATCTGGTATCGCCGTAATCGCACCGATCCGAGGAATAAAGTCGCCTAATCACTAATACCGCACGAGGAACGGCGTAAAAAAGAAAACCAATTCTTCACCTTTTGTGGATTTGTTCATTGTGCCTCCCAAAGATCGCAGTAAGGCGATCACAGTGGTTCCCCCCCACATATGGGGTATCAGCGTACTCAGGACAAAATGCACAATAGCTTTTGGGGTCCTATTTCTCCTGTTACCCTTAGAAAAATAAAAATTTGGGGCAAAAAGGTCATTTTTGTGGAAAAAAATATGATTTTTTTATTTTCACGGCTCTACATTATAAACTTCTGTGAAGCCCTTGGGGGTTCAAAGTGCTGACCACACATCTAGATAAGTTCCTTGGGGGGTCTAGTTTGCAAAATGGGGTCATTTGTGGGGGGTTTCTACTGTTTAGGCACATCAGGGCTCTCCAAGCGCGACATGACACCCGCAGACCATTCCATCAAAGTCTGCATTTAAAAACGGTGCTCCTTCCCTTCCGAGCTCTGCCATGCGTCAAAATAGTGGTTCCCCCCCACATATGGGATATCAGCGTACTCAGGACAAATTGCACAATAGCTTTTGGGGTCCTATTTCTCCTGTTACCCTTATAAAAATAAAAATTTGGGGGCAAAAAGATTATTTTTGTGGAAAAAAATATGATATTTTTATTTTCACGGCTCTACGTTATAAACTTCTGTGAAGCACTTGGGGGTTCAAAGTGCTCACCACACATCTAGATAAGTTCCTTGGGGGGTCTAGTTTCCAAAATGGAGTCACTTGTGGGGGGTTTCTACTGTTTAGGCACATCAGGGGCTCTCCAAACGTGACATGACACCCGCAGACCATTCCATCAAAATCTGCATTTGAAAAAGGCGCTCCTTCCCTTTCCAGCTCTGCCATGCGTCAAAATAGTGGTTTACCCCCACATATGGGGTATCAGCATACTCAGGACAAATTGCACAATAACTTTTGGGTCCTGTTACCCTTTGGAAAATAACAATTGGGGGTGGAAAGATCATTTTTGTGGAAAAGATATGATTTTTTAATTTTACTGCTCTACGTTATAACCTTCTGTGAAGCCCTTGGGGGTTCAAAGCTTTCACCACACATCTAGATAAGTTCCTTGGGGGGTCTAGTTTCCAAAATGGGGTCACTTGTGGGGGGTTTCCACTGTTTAGGCACACAGGGACTCTCCAAATGCGACATGGCGTCCAATCTCAATTCCAGCCAAAAAAGTCAAATGGCGCTGCTTCCCTTCCAAGCTCTGCCATGCACCCAAATAGTGGTTTACCCCCACATATGGGGTATCAGCGTACTCAGGACAAATTGCACAATAACTTTTGGGGTCCTTTTACCCTTTGGAAAATAAAAATTGGGGGTGGAAAGATCATTTTAGTGGAAAAGATATGATTTTTTAATTTTACAGCTCTACGTTATAACCTTCTGTGAAGCCCTTGGGGGTTCAAAGCTCTCACCACACATCTAGATAAGTTCCTTGGGGGGTCTAGTTTCCAAAATGGGGTTACTTGTGGGGGGTTTCCACTGTTTAGGCACACAGGGACTCTCCAAATGCGACATGGCGTCCAATCTCAATTCCAGCCAAAAAAGTCAAATGGCGCTGCTTCCCTTCCGAGCTCTGCCATGCACCCAAATAGTGGTTTACCCCCACATATGGGGTATCAGCGTACTCAGGACTAATTGCACAATAACTTTTGGGGTCCTTTTATCCTTTGGAAAATAAAAATTGGGATGAAAAGATCATTTTTGTGGAAAAAACATGATTTTTTAATTTTACGGCTCTACGTTATAACCTTCTGTGAAGCCCTTGGGGGTTAAAAGCTCTCACAACACATTTAGATAAGTTACTTGGGGGTCTAGTTTCCAAAATGGAGTCACTTGTGGGGGGTTTCCACTGTTTAGGCACACAGGGACTCTCCAAATGCGACATGGCGTCCAATCTCAATTCCAGCCAAAAAAGTCAAATGGCGCTGCTTCCCTTCCGAGCTCTGCCATGCGCCCAAATAGTGGTTTACCCCCACACATGGGTATCGATGTACTCAGGAGAAATTGTACAACAAATATTGTGGTTCATTTTCTACTGATACCCTTGACAAAATTTTAAAAAATTGTGTCGAAAGAAAAATTTTGGGAAAAAAAGTTAAATGTTAATTTTTTCCTTCCACATTGCTTCAATTCTTGTGAAGTACCTAAAGGGTTAATAAAATTCTTGAATGTGGCTTTGAACACGTTGAGGGGTGCAGTTTTTAGAATGGTGTCACTTTTGGGTATTTTCTGTCATATTGAGCCCTCAAATTCACTTCAAATGTGAGGTGGCCCCTAAAAAAAATGATTTTGTAAATTTTGTTGGAAAAATGAGAAACTGCTGGTCAACTTTTAACACTTATAACTTCCTAACAAAAAAAAAATTTTGGTTCCAAAATTGTGCTGATGTAAAGTAGACATGTGGGAAATGTTATTTATTAACTAATTTTTGTGACATATCTCTCTGATTTAATGGCATAAAAATTGCAAAATTTTAAAAATTTTTGCCATATTTCCGTTTTTTTCATAAATAAACGCAAGTTATATTGAAGAAATTTTACCACTATCATGAAGTACAATATGTCTAGAGAAAACAATCTCAGAATCGCCAAGATCCGTTGAAGCGTTCCAGAGTTATAACCTCATAAAGAGACAGTGGTTAGAAATGTAAAAATTGGCCTGGTCTTTAACCTACAAAATGGCTTGGTCGTTAAGGGGTTAAGTTCTATGAGCAATAACATTTAATGATAATGTATATATTTTACCCAAAAAATCCTGTGAATTCATTGCATTATTCTTAAATCTTCATAAATAAACTACATACATATTCTAGAATACCCGATGCGTTAGAATCGGGCCACTATCTAGTAATATAATAAATGACAACCAGCATGAATTCATGAATGATAGGTCATGTCTAACTAACATGTTGGGTTTCTATGAATAGCTTAGTGTAAATCTGGATGTTAGTAATGTGGCTGATGTGATTTATCTGGACTTTGCAAAGGCATTTGATACTGTACCACATAATAGCCTTATACTGAAGCTACAGAGGCAAGGACTTGGGGAATCTATATGCAGATGGGTAAGGAATTTGCTTAATGACAGGAAACAAAGAATTGTCATAAATGGTACGTTCTCTGAATGGGATATACAGTACAGACCAAAAGTTTGGACACACCTTCTCATTCAAAGATTTTTCTGTATTTTCATGACTGAAAATTGTAGAATCACACTGAAGGCATCAAAACTATGAATTAACACATGTGGAATTATATACTTTACAAAAAAGTGTGAAACAACTGAAAATATGTCTTATATTCTAGGTTCTTCAAAGTAGCCACCTTTTGCTTTGATTACTGCTTTGCACGCAGAAAAGGTGAACGGATGGACTCTACATGCCTGGTTCCCACCGTGAAGCATGGAGGAGGTGGTGTGATGTGTGGGGGTGCTTTGCTGGTGACACTGTTGGGGATTTATTCAAAATTGAAGCGGTGAGCGGTCCAGCTCACCCCAAACCATCTCGATTGGGTTCAGGTCTGGTGACTGTGGAGGCCAGGTCATCTGGCGTAGCACCCCAACACTCTCCTTCTTGGTCAAATAGCCCTTACACAGCCTGGAGGTGTTTATGGGGTCATTGTCCTGTTGAAAAATATATGATGGTCCAACTAAACGCAAACTGGATAGAATAGCATGCTACTGCAAAATGCTGTGGTAGCCATGCTGGTTCAGTATGCCTTCAACTTTGAATAAATCCCCAACAGTGTCACCAGCAAAGCACCCCCACACCATCACACCTCCTCCTCAATGCTTCACAGTGGGAACCAGGCATGTAGAGTCCATCCGTTCACCTTTTCTGCATGCAAAGCAGTAATCAAAGCAAAAGGTGGCTACTTTGAAGAACCTAGAATATAAGACATATTTTCAGTTGTTTCACACTTTTTTGTAAAGTGTAATGTATAATTCCACATTTGTTAATTCATAGTTTTGATGCCTTCAGTGTGATTCTACAATTTTCATAGTCATGAAAGTACAGAAAAATCTTTGAATGAGAAGGTGTGTCCAAACTTTTGGTCTGTACTGTAGTCAGCAGTGGGGTCTGTGCTAGGACCGATTTTTTTTTAACCTCTTTATTGATGACCTTGTGGATGGGATTGAGAATAAAGTGTCAGTCTTTGCTGGCGACACCAAACTATGTTGGATATTAAAATTTGCAAATATGGGGACCCTTGTTGTGGGTTGCAAGCTTATCTGTCTTGGCCAAAATAGTAACCAATACCTCATTTAATGTATTTATCATATGCATTAATTTTTTGCACTTTTTATCACTTTTTGCAGGATGCGGCTAGGCCTCTTTTTGTTGGCTTAGTTTATTAGGGTGTCTGTTCCTGTGTGTTGCATATTATAGTGCTGAGCAGCCCGCCTCTTAATATGAGGACGTCATTAAAGGGAATCTTTCACCCCATTTTTCAACCATAAGCTGTAGCCACCGCCATCAGGGGCTTATCTACAGCATTCTGTAATGCTGTAGATAAGCCCCCGATGTCACCTGAAAGAGAAGAAAAACTAGTTATATTATACTCACCCAGGGGTGGTCCGTCGTCCGGTCCAGCGCCTCCCATCTTCTATCGAAGCCCTCCTCTTATCTTCCCGTCGCGGCACAGGCGCCCTGCTCTGGGTTTGTGAAGGTCGGATTTCATGGTATGTTAGCTGTTTTTTGAATTTTTTATGTCAGTTGTTTTTGATGTTAAGAGTAGTTACTTGCTAATATGGGGACCCTTGTCGTTGGATGCAAGCTTATCTATCTTGGCCAAAATAGTAACCAATACCTCATTTAATGTACCGTATGTACTCGCGTATAAACCAAGATTTTCAGCCCATTTTTTAAGGCTGAAAGTCCCCCTCTCGGCTTATACGCGAGTCATATACCGGGAGGTCGGCGGGGAGGGGGAGCGGGGGTGTCAGATCATACTTACCCCCCACGCCGGCGCATGTCTGCAGCCCCCCTGCTTCTCCCACGATCTCAGGCTCCTTCCTGCAGCGATCACGTGGTACCGCTCATTAAAGTCATGAATATGCACATATTCATGACTTTAATGAGCGGTACCACGTGACCGCTGTAGGAAGGTATAGCTGCCGGAGACTGGGAGAAGCAGGGGGGCTGCAGAGACGCGCCAGGAGGGGGTGAGTATAAGCGATATTCACCTGTCCCCGGTCCACCGCTGCGTGCCGCTCTGACCTCCTCGTCCTCTGGCTGTGATGTTCAGGCAGGGGGTGCGATGACGTAGTTAGTGCGTGTCACGCCCTCTGCCTGAGCATTCACTGCCGGAGTACCCGGAAGACAGCGGCACGCAGCGGTGGACCCTGGGACTGGTGAATATCTCAGGTGCCGGGGTCCTGAGCCAGCGGTGAGACCGGCACCTGTCCCCCATAGCGCGCCGGTGTCCCCGCCTGCTCAGGACATCGGCACCTGGCCCCCAGCGACGAGAGGTGAGTATGTCATTTTTTTTTTCTTTTGCAGCAGCAGCAGCGTCATCTTATGAGGGCATAATCTATGGGGCATCATATGGGGCACATTCTATTGAGCATCATATGGGGGCATAATCTATGGAGCATCATATGGGGGCATAATCTATGGAGCATCTTAGGGGGGCATAATCTGTGGAGCATCTTATGGGGGCATAATCTATGGAGCATCATATGGGGCATAAAATATATGGAGCATCTTATGGGGCCATAACCTTTATGGAGCAGCATATGGGGCATATTATTCTATGGAGCATCTTATGGGGCCATTATTAACCTTTGTGCAGCATTATATGGGGCGTATTTTGTATGGAGCATCTTATGGGGCCCATCATTAACTGTATGGAGAATTATATGGGGCTCCTGATTCATTATGGAAATTCAAAAACATTTAACCTACTGATGTCTCAATTAATTTTACTTTTATTGGTATCTATTTTTATTTTTGTAATTTACCAGTAGCTGCTGCATTTTCCACCCTAGGCTTATACGCGAGTCAATAAGTTTTCCCAGTTTTTTGTGGCAAAATTAGGGGGGTCGGCTTATACACGGGTCGGCTTATACATGAGTATATACGGTATTTATCATATGCATTAATTTTTTGCACTTTTTATCATTTTTTGCAGGATGCGGCTAGGCCTCTTTTGTTGGCTTAGTTTATTAGGGTGTCAGTCCCTGTGTGTTACATATTATAGTGCTGAGCAGCCCGCCTCTTAATATGATGGCGTCATTAATAGGTTGCAAGTCAGACCCTTTGCCTCACACTTATCTGTGTGACTGGCGTCCTATGCAAGCCATATCAGTTTGCATTTTTTCTACTAGACAGCCAACCCCTCCATAATAGGTGTTGGGGTGGCTGTTTTTATCAGTAGTTTGCACCTGTACTGCTCTTTGCCATTATTAGTGGAGGCCTGCTGCATCCTGCTAGATGTGCATTTGTCATCAGACAGGGTTTGTGAAGGCCGGATTTCATTGTATGTTAGCTATATTAGAATTTTACCTTGACATTACAATATTGGAAATTGATCTGGATACGATGATCGAATGGGCAAACACTTAGCAAATGAGGTTTAATGTAAATACATTTTGATTAATGCACCTGGGATGGAACAGTCATATAGTTGCATATACATTAAATGGGAGTATACTCAGATCTACAGAACAGGAGTAGGACTTGGTTATTCTGGTTACAAGTAAGCAGAGCAGCCAGGTGTGGGCATACTGCCAATGCAGCTGCATCGGTGCCCGTAGGTGCAAATTTGTAGCAGATTAAAATCTGCATAATGACAATTCTTGCAGCGTATTTCACCCATACTAATGAGTAGGGGAAAAGAAGCAACTATAGTGTCGTCACTGCTTGTCTCGTTAACCCTTTCCTCCTCGGAATGTGGTACCAGAGAGAATAAGACACAGACACAGAGTATGCGTCAATAAACTCTGCTCTTTATTGCTGGATACGGGATTTATATACCCCCTGAAGCAGGAAGCGGAATTACCATATATGGCGGTTAATACAACTTATCACTAAAACATGTAGAATACTGATTTTAACCGAAAACTCCATTCTTGCCCTTGTCTCCCAGAACTTCTCAGGCGGGCGGGGGTATATTTACTAAAATGAAGAATATCTTATCTTGACTTCTGGTACACATCAGCCTGTCTAAAAGAAAACAAGGCCTCTGAACTTTAGAAAAATGCTGGTTCAGCTCCAACATTCCCTCCTTTTGTTCCTTCATTTGATCAATACACATCTTCATACCTCCTCTGTGTCCTAGTACATCGTTAAATACACATCAAACAAATTTTAAAAACTAAATAGATAGCAAGACATATCAATAAAACCTGTAGGCCAGCTTGTATTACCCCAGTCAGCCAACCCCCTATACCTTTGAACCAATTTGCGGGGTTAAGAAAGGAGAAAGTATTTGCCCATCATGAATCTTGATTCTTCAGATTTGCCTCATCATATAGTTTCCTTAACTTTATGACATCCTCTAGCTTATGTTTAAGGGTTAAAACACTAGAATTATCAATATAATGACAACATGCAGGTCCAATAATCTGGCACATCCCTCCTTGAGCTGCAGTCAGGTAATCTAACACGAGGGTATGTTGGTTAGTAACAATAATTAACTGGTTCTGTACTGCAAGGGACCCATTGATGATATCTAAAATATCCCATATTTGATCATCTAGGTAATCTGTGGATTCTACCAACTTATCCCATGTCTGAGTTATCATTTGGTAGATAAATAATGCACTGAAAAATTTATTTGCTATCCCCATCTTCACGGCTAAGTCTGTTCCAAGCATCCGTTACTGCAAGGATGCAAGCAAATGTCATTAGTAGCATCATTCCTCTTCTGGAGGCTCTCCAAGGATCTTCTTACAATGCGATGCGTGGATCCAAGTTTCCTTGCCTTGTAGCTTGACTGCGGTACTTGTTGTCAGTAGAACTTGAAAAGGTCCATCAAATCTCGGATCCAGACTCTTTCTCACGTGTCTTTTAATGACTACCCAGTCTCCGGGTTGCAGGCTGTGACTCCCAGGATCCTGGTTCGGATCTGGAAGAGAACTGAAGACATTATCATGTACTTTCTTAAGTCTTTTATGCAAATCCCTTACATATGAGCTTAATACATGGTTACTCATTTCCAGTGCTTGGGGAAAGAAACATCCTAAGCTAGGCACTTTGCCAAATAGTACTTCATACGGAGAAAGTCCAGTTCTCCTATTTGGAGTATACCTTACTGAATATAGGGCTAATGGTAAACATTCAGGCCAAGATTTCCTTGTTTCAGCCATGGCCTTTTGGATTTTTAGTTTCAATGTCCCATTTAGTCTTTCTACTTTTCCACTGCTTTGTGGATGATATGGGGTGTGGAAAGCTTGTTGAATTCCTAGAGCTGTCAAGACTTCATTCATTATTTCACCTGTGAAATGTGTATCTCTGTCACTTTCGATCACCTCTGGTACTCCATACCTGCACACCACCTCCGCAAGCAGCTTCTTTGCGGTTGCCGCAGCCATAGCCTTGGCAATCGGGAAAGCCTCCGGCCATCCTGAGAATATATCAATACAGACCAACACATACTCCCATGACCCTGATTTTGGCAGCTGAATATAATCAATCTGCAGTCTCTGGAAAGGATAGAGGGGCCGAGGGGCGTGTTTGGGTGGTGTCTTGACTACCCTTCCCTGATTATGTGTAGCACATACCATGCATCCCTGGATCAAGCCTTCTATACAGGTGGAAAAGCCTGGTGCCACCCAATGCTTCTGCATCACACTCATCACAGCAGTTTTGGACTGGTGGGTTGGCCCATGTAACATCTGGGCGACCGCAGGGTACAACGCCCTTGGAAGGCATCGACGCATCCCTCTTCCCCATACCCCATTTGCTTCATTCAGACATGCACCTTCTTTTTTCCACTTTTCTACTTCCTCCTGGTGCACCTGAGCCTGCATCTGAGATAAGGCATCCTCCGACACAAAGGGATTTTTGGGAGCGCTTACCTGGTGCATCGTTACCCCATGGAGTGGTCTACTGGCTGCTGTTTTTGCTGCTGCATCGGCCATTGCATTTCCTTTACTCACCTGATCAGTGCGTCTGGTATGTGCTTTAACTTTTATGACAGCTACCTCTTTTGGTAATTGTAATGCATCAATTAACTGCTGGACTGCATCAGCATTTTTAATGGGATGTCCTGCTGCCGTCAGGAATCCTCTAGATTTCCAAATTGGACCAAAATCATGAGCTATACCGAATGCGTATCTAGAATCTGTGTAGATATTAACAATTCTACCTTCAGCTATCTTACAGGCTTCAGTCAGAGCCTTAAGTTCAGCCTCCTGGGCTGACTGATGTGGGAGCATTGGTTCTGCCTTGATTACCGCATTTAGGGAGACTATGGCATACCCAGTGTGGAAGGTACCTGAGTCATCTTGGTGGCGAGATCCATCTACAAAAAATTCAAAATCAGCATTAGGTCTTTCAGTTTCAAACACTGTGGGTAGGCCTGCTGTTTCCTGTGCCATAAGCTGAACACAATCATGAGGAATCTCCTCTCTTGGATCTTCTTTGTACAATACCGTACCTGACCCCTCCTTTAGATCCGAGAGAGGTAACAATGTGGCAGGATTAAGTGTGGTACATCTCTGCAAAGAAACATTTGGAGGCATTAAAAGTGCACATTGCAATCGAAGGTGACGTGCAGCTGAAAGATGTGCCGGCTGCACCTGGTTCAGTATGGTGTATATATCATGAGGTGTAAGTACTGTAAGTGGGTGATCAAGAACAATGTCTGACGATTTGTGGAGCAATAGTCCTACAGCATGTAATGCCCGTACACAGGACGGGGCACCTCTTGCCACTGCATCTAGTCTTCCACTGAAATAGGCTACTGGCCTTTGATTGTCACCATGTAACTGGGTCAATACCCATGCTGCGTGTCCCTGCTGTTCGTGGAGATACAGGGTGAATGGTAGTTCATAGTTGGGGGTTCCTAGCGCTGGAGCTGCCACAATGCTGTTTTTGAGAGAATTAAAACAGTCTATACCTTCAGGAGTTAGTTTAAAGGGCACCATGGTGATACAGTCATAGAGAGGTTGCATGAGGATTGACACAGCATGTATCCACTGTCTGCAGTAGGAAACCAGTCCAAGAAATGTCCTAAGAGCGGCAACATTAACAGGAATAGGAAAATTCTGTACAGCTTCTTTGCGAGCGCTGGTCAGATGTCGCGCCCCCGGTGTAATGCAATGTCCCAAAAAGATAACTGAAGATTTACAAAATTTAAGTTTATCCTTTGACGCTTTACATCCAGCTTGGTACAGAAACAACATGAGTGATATTGTTGCAGTGTGGCACTGTTTCCTGGAGGGGGCACAAATCAGTAAATCATCAACATATTGCAGAACAACTACTTTTGGCATTTTCCATTTTTCCAGTATCTCTTGCAGACTGGCAGTATACATAGTGGGTGAATTCTGGGCACCCTGGGGCAAAACTGTCCAAGTATACTGATTCCCTTGAAATGTAAAAGCAAACAAATACTGGCATTCAGGGTGCAATGGGACACTAAAAAATGCGTTTGCCAAGTCAATCACTGAGAAACAAAGAGCACTAGCCGGGATCTGAGACAGAAGGGTGTGAGGATTTGGAACAACTGGTGTGAGGAGCTCTGTAGCTTTGTTCACTAGCCGGAGATCATGGACCATTCTGTACACTGCTGGCTGCCCCGGTGCTGTTTTCTTTTTAACTGGGAACAGAGGGGTGTTACAAGGGGACTGGGTCTTAACTAAAACACCACTTGCTACCAGTTTCTGTACCTGCTGAGCTATAGCCAACTCTTGAGCCGAACTAAGAGGATACTGTCTCTGTTGGGGCAGGATTGCACCTGGCTTTAATTTGACCATGACTGGTTGCACCCTTAATCTGCCCACATCTGTTTTATCTGAAGCCCAGAAATCATGCCGTATCACACCTTCTAACATTGAAGGAAATTCATTTGTGTCCTCTATACTAGCAACATCTAGTGACATGATTTTACAAAGAGTGCTTGGCTTCAATCCTGGTGTCATAGTGACAGTCCCATCAGGATGATGCTCAATATGTGCTTGCAATTGAGACAATACATCACATCCTAAAAGATTACATTGACCCGTGGTGATACCATTAACTGTGTGTACAGTGGTTCCTTGAATTTGCAGGGGGAATCTTTTTAGTGACGGGGAGCTGGATAGATGGAGAGTTGTAAGGAGTCGCTATAACATGGTGGGAGAAATCACTTTTCCCAAATGGCCAGTCCTCTTCTGTAATTACTGAATTGTCTGCCCCTGTGTCCACTTGGAACTCAACCTCATGTCCCCCTGGTAGGTTCACCTGCACTGTGCAATTAGGAGTGGGGGGTAAGGAGACAAGGGGGTTCATGTGCAAGCTACCATTATCCTATGGGAGCGGCCCTAATTGGTCTTGGGGGCCTCTTGCAGGCAGGTCATTTAGATATGGATTAGTTGGACAGGCTGGATATGGATTAGTTCTGCAATCTCTCCTGAAATGTCCTGGTTTTCTGCACCCGTAGCACAATTTCTGTCCATCTCCTGGCACACGTCTCCCCTCCCTGTTGTTTGCAGGACGAGTACCTACAGCATGTAACCTTGCGCCTCTCTTTGCTTGCGCTAAATCATGTTGTGCCCCCTGTGCTATTCTGGCTAGATCCTCTGCTTTAACTGACCTCCAATCTGGTCTACTTACTTTCACCTTTTCTGCCACTTCCTTTTTCAACCCATTCATATATGCACTTGCCAGTATCCTCTCACTAGTTTTGTTTTCTGGGACAAAACCCATTTCTACCCAAGTTTTTCTTAGGGCCCAGAAATAATCTTTTGGCTCCTCTTCCTTTCCCTGAACTCTGTCTTCTAGTGTAACCTCCTTCTCTGCCTGTCTATCTTTACATGCTTTTTTCAACGCTTCTGTAAACAGAACCCCTGCTGCTGCGTCATTGACTTCTGCATTATCAGGTCCGGTCCTACCAACATAACACTTGTATGTCTCATCTATCAGTCTATCGTATCTAGCTTCATCTGCCAATTTCCCTTTCATAAGCGCTTCCAGATCCTGTCTAGTTGCTTTATACGTATCCTGCATTGTAGCTAACATTCTAGTGAATCCCATTGGTGACTGTGAAGGGTCCGGGAGTTGCGTTATTAGAGCCAACTGCTCTGAAGGGCTCCATGGTCTGTATAACACTGCTGTCCGGGGGGCGCCTGGAGCTAGTCTCATTTTTAACACAGTTAGAATCCAATATGTGCATATGCACTTTATGTATTATATGCTGACCATGTGCGGTGCTGGCTTCTTCCCCCTTTTTTTTACCTGATATAGATTTTAGGTAGAATATAATAAGTATTCTTACCTCAGTGCTGTATGTATATCACCAACAGAGAGCTCCGTTCATCCCACGTCTCTGGATCGGTCGGACTTTCTCAGAGTAGATTAAACTCAAGGTCCCTGTTCGAGCGCCAGCTGTAGTCACTGCTTGTCTCGTTAACCCTTTCCTCCTCGGAATGTGGTACCAGAGAGAATAAGACACAGACACAGAGTATGCGTCAATAAACTCTGCTCTTTATTGCTGGATACGGGATTTATATACCCCTGAAGCAGGAAGCGGAATTACCATATATGGCGGTTAATACAACTTATCACTAAAACACGTAGAATACTGATTTTAACCAAAAACTCCATTCTTGCCCTTGTCTCCCAGAACTTCTCAGGCGGGCGGGGGGTGTATTGACTAAAATGAAGAACATCTTATCTTGACTTCTGGTACACATCAGCCTGTCTAAAAGAAAATAAGGCCTCTGAACTTTAGAAAAATGCTGCTTCAGCTCCAACATATAGCATGTCAAAAACGTAGCTAAAAATAAATGTATTTTACTCAACTTTGTTCATGCCAACACATTAGGATATGCAGCAGAATTTTCTCCTGCAAATCCTGAACTGTTGTGAACACTTTTACTCTGACTTCTGCGTTTTGGCTCCCTCTGGTGGTTGCTGCTGTAATGAAGCTGCTCTGGCTAACAGAAGTCTTTCACCTGAGGGGGATGATTGGCAGTCAGGTGTTACTGACTGGGGAGATTTAAGTTAGCAGCCTTCCCATGATTCTTGCCGGTGATTTGCTTTCTTCCTGAGCCATTTGAAAGTCTGCTTGCTCCCTGCTGTGTCCTGCATCTTTCAGATAAGTTCTTTGGCTGTTTAATACTGTGGCATTTTGTTCCCTTTTGCTTTTTCTGTTCTCTGCCTTGCTGTGTGAGTTCTGGGGCCCGTGCTGGACTGTGTTTTCATTGCCACAGATTATGTTAGTCTTTCCTGTATTTTAGTTCCCTGTTATTTCAGTATCTGCTGTTTTGCATCCAGTTCACACCAGAGTTCTGATATAGTGGGGGAGAGGTCGTGCGGCCTCAGTATTTTTGCATTTCAGATGTGTTGGAATTTTTCTTAGGGTTTTTGCTGTTTGCAGACTGTATCCTTTTCTCTCCTGTTCTATTTAGACAGTTTGGGCCCCAGCATTTGCTTACTCTATTTTCTGTCTGTGTTTGTGCTTCATCTGACTCACCTGCAATATATGCTTGGGGGCTATCTATTCCTTTGTGGCTCTACTCCGGGGCAGTTAGCTTTCCCCTTTCTCTCTTTAGGCTTAGTTAACTCTTTGGCTGTGTAAAGGCGTCTAGGTCATCGTAGGTACGTCCCACAGCTAATTTTAGTTGTGTTGTCAGTTTAGGGGTCTATTTTTGCTATTGTCCTCCTCACTTACCGAATCATAACACTGAACATATGCACAAAGTCTTACTCCCTGTACTGTATTCAACCCTATTCATTCTAAGTATTTGATAGCATCATAATGAATTTAGGGGTGGGAGAAGACATTATCAGGTACTGAACATCCTCCGCCACCTCCCAATTCATTACAAGTCCCTGACAGCATCTTCTCCCACCGTTCAACTCATTATAAACTGTTGTATGCACCATGGCATTTTCTCTCCCACTCCCCAATAAACTTTAATGCTAGGTTCACATTGAGTTAGGGGCATCCGTTTAACGTATCCGTTAAACGGATGCGCTAACGCTGATGTCATTTTTGACATCTTTTGTGCCCTAGCGCTAACGGTATGCACTAACGCATGGTAGCATGGTCAAGGTCACATGATCGTGGCATGGAACAGGGAAATAGCCCATCACATACATGGCCATCATAATCCATTAAAAATATGTACAAAAGTGTGAAAAAAGAAGAAAGGGGAATAACCAGAGGGTAGGGGGAGGGAAAAGCTCGATTATACAAAGACATATCTAAAATGTGACAAATAACATACAGTACTGACCAAAAGTTTGGACACACCTTCTCATTCAAAGATTTTTCTGTATTTTCATAACTATGAAAATTGTACATTCACACTGAAGGCATCAAAACTATGAATTAACACATGTGGAATTATATACTTAACAAAAAAGTGTGAAACAACTGAAAATATGTCTTATATTCTTGGTTCTTCAAAGTAGCCACCTTTTGCTTTGATTACTGCTTTGCACATTTTTGGCATACTCTTGATGAGTTTCAAGAGGTAGTCACCGGAAATGGTCTTCCAACAGTCTTGAAGGAGTTCACAGAGATGCTTAGCACTTGTTGGCCGTTTTGCCTTCACTCTGCAGTCCAACTCACCTCAAACCATCTCGATTGGGTTCAGGTCTGGTGTCTGTGGAGGCCAGGTCATCTGGCGTAGCACCCCATCACTCTCCTTCTTGGTCAAATAGCCCTTACGCAGCCTGGAGGTGTGTTTGGGGTCATTGTCCTGTTGAAAAATAAATGATGGTCCAATTAAACGAAAACTGGATGGAATAGCATGCCGCTGCAAGATGCTGTGGTAGCCATGCTGGTTCAGTATGCCTTCAATTTTGAATAAATCCCCAACAGTGTCACCAGGAAAGCACCCCCACACCATCACACCTCCTCATCCAGGCATGTAGAGTTCATCCGTTCACCTTTTCTGCGTCGCACAAAGATACGGTGGTTGGAACCAAAGATCTCAAATTTGGACTCATCAGACCAAAGCACAGATTTCCACTGGTCTAATGTCCATTCCTTGTGTTCTTTAGCCCAAACAAGTCTCTTCTGCTTTTTGCCTGTCCTTAGCAGTGGTTTCCTAGCAGCTATTTTTACCTTGAAGGCCTGCTGCACAAAGTCTCCTCTTAACAGTTGTTGAAGAGATGTGCCTGCTGCTAGAACTCTGTGTGGCATTGACCTGGTCTCTAATCTGAGCTGCTGTAAACATGTGATTTGTGAGGCTGGTGTCACGCTGTATAGCAGATATATATATGTGATGACAGTAATCTATATCAAAAGGGCAACATACTATATAACATGCGCATAGATATATGATAACATAGAATTACCTGACAGAATGTCCAGTGGGTCAATACGGAATCCGTTATACGCTGTCTCTGGCTAGAGGGTGACCGGGGTCTATGCTGACCCTAAACTGGGGTCCTAACTAATCCCTCTACCTGGAGGTACTGTTAAAGGTACAGAGGTCCAGGCCACCAGCGTAAACCCTGTCTCCTATCAATCCCTGCCAACTGTAATCTAGTCCTAAGAAGGACCCTGATTACCACCAAAGGGAATGAACAGGTAACGGTTAATGAACAGAAAGACATACAAGAAAGACAAGAAATAAAGTAAATAAGGTCTTACATACAACACTCACATACAGTAGGAACACCTAAGGTCTCAGAGATAAACTATAAGCTATAAGAGTAAAAACAACTAAGGAGCTCTTAGCTTAAGTATTCTCAGAACCGATCCAGTCTGCTAGACTACATGAAGGCTTCACTGGCCTCTAACACCCAGACTGGCAGGGATATAAAGGAAGCTAATTAGAACATAATCAAAAGCAGCCGGGCGAGGCTGGACCTAGTCTTAGCAAAGAGCTAGGTAAAATTAACTCTCTCATTACCAAACACAAAGTAACAGCAACTCAGCTGCGAGAAGTCAGAATGTGCAATCGCGACGATCCTCGTGGCGATGCACCCATGACAGTACCCCCCCTTCTACGAGGGGCCTCCGGACCCTCAAGGCCAGGTCTGCCCGGGTAAGTTGTGTGGAAGGTCCGAACCAATCGATCTGCGTTAACCTCCGACGCAGGGACCCACGTCCTCTCCTCAGGACCATACCCCTTCCAATGAACCAGGTACTGAAGGGACCGACGACTGAGACGTGAGTCAATGATTTTCGACCCATGAAATTCCACGTTATCATTGACCACCACTGAAGGAGGAGGTAGAGGTGACGGTATGACTGGTGCCACATACTTTTTAAGTAATGACTTGTGAAACACATTATGAATTTTAAACGTAGGAGGGAGGTCCAAACGAAATGCCACAGGATTAATTATGGAACTGATCCTGTACGGCCCGATGAATCTGGGACCCAACCTCCAGGAGGAAACTTTAAGTTTTAAATTCCTGGTAGACAACCAAACCAGATCGTTCACCTTCAGATCTAGACCAGAAACTCTCCCCCTATCAGCCATCCGTTTGTAACGGTTCCCCGTAACCTTCAGTCTTAACTGATCTGGAACTATCAGTCTCCCTGAAAGTCCCACAGGGGCGTCCCCTGAGCCCCCAATACCTCCCCCTCAAGCTCAGAGCATACAGCTGACACTACAACTCCCTCCTGAGGAATAGGAACCGGATCATCCGTCCTCCCGGCCCCTGGGAAAGTACGAGATAAGGCATCAGGAAGCAACTTTATTGAGCAGTCATATGCGCGATGAGGAGGTAACTCTTTACACCCCTCCTCCGAGAACATCTCCCCAAAGTCCTCCAGAAAAGGAGACAAAGTCCTAGGCACAACCGCACCGATGACCGTGCTCATGCAGTTATTCCTGCAAAATTCACCCCACTGGCTTATCTTTCCGGATTGCCAATCAATCACTGGGTTATGTTTAGCCAACCAAGGAAGTCCCAACACAATAGGAGTAGGTAGACCCTCCAACACATAACAAGACAATTGCTCTTTATGTATTGCCCCTACTCGAAGATCTATGTTATGAACAGCTTGTACCAAGCAACCTTGACCGAGAGGTCTAGAATTAATAGAGACTATAGGGACTGGTTTGGCCAGAACACTCAGTTGCATACCATGCACCTGGGCAAACCGAGCGTCCACCAGATTAGCCCCGGACCCACTATCAAGAAAAACAGAAATCCTCTCAGTTCTAGTACCAATCACCACCTCCGCAGGCACGAGAAACTGAGAGGGATTTGGGGACGAAATACACACTCCCAGGTTAACTCCTTTGCTCAAAGAGGCCCGGGATGGACACCCCCCAACAAAATGTCCCTCTCTCCCGCAAAAGAAACACCTTCTAGTCTTGCGGTGCACCGCCGGTTCCCTCCTACAAAAAGATGTCCCTCCCAACTGCATGGGTTCCTCAGAACAGACCAGGGAACCTCAGTATAAGGGACTTTAGTAGTAGGTGGAGTCATCACGGGAGGCGGAGTTACCTCGCGTCTTCCCCGAATTCGTCTATCAATGCGAATAGCGAGGGCCATAGCAGCCTCCAGTGATGGAGGAGAATCATACTGAGCCAACACATCTTTTAATTTGTCAGACAACCCTTGACAAAACTGGCTCCTAAGAGCTGGGTCATTCCACTGAGTATCTGTTGCCCATCTACGGAACTCAGAAGAATATTCCCCCGCTGGACGATTTCCTTGCCGTATTTTACGTAACTTTGTTTCAGCAAGGGAAACTCGATCCGGATCATCATATACCAGACCCAGGGCAGTAAAAAATCGATCCACTGACTGGAGATCTGGGGAGCCTGGAGGAATAGAGAACGCCCAAGATTGAGGGTCCCCTTGTAAGAGCGAGATAATAATTCCCACCCTCTGCTCTTCACTCCCAGATGACCGAGGCTGCAGCCGAAAGTACAATTTACATGCCTCCCGGAAAGTAAAAAATTTGTCCCGCCCACCAGTGAACCTGTCCGGAAGAGCAACCTTAGGTTCAGATCTGGTTTGCTCCCGGGGGGGACAGAACCTTGGACTTAATGTCTGCCAACTCCATGGACAACCCCTGCAACTGCCGGGCCAGCTGGGCTACTGGATCCATGACAGCTGGGGAGAATCTTTAGTATTGGCCGGTGAAAATGTCACGCTGTATAGCAGATATATATATGTGATGACAGTAATCTATATCAAAAGGGCAACATACTATATAACATGCGCATAGATATATGATAACATAGAATTACCTGACAGAATGTCCAGTGGGTCAATACGGAATCCGTTATACGCTGTCTCTGGCTAGAGGGTGACCGGGGTCTATGCTGACCCTAAACTGGGGTCCTAACTAATCCCTCTACCTGGAGGTACTGTTAAAGGTACAGAGGTCCAGGCCACCAGCGTAAACCCTGTCTCCTATCAATCCCTGCCAACTGTAATCTAGTCCTAAGAAGGACCCTGATTACCACCAAAGGGAATGAACAGGTAACGGTTAATGAACAGAAAGACATACAAGAAAGACAAGAAATAAAGTAAATAAGGTCTTACATACAACACTCACATACAGTAGGAACACCTAAGGTCTCAGAGATAAACTATAAGCTATAAGAGTAAAAACAACTAAGGAGCTCTTAGCTTAAGTATTCTCAGAACCGATCCAGTCTGCTAGACTACATGAAGGCTTCACTGGCCTCTAACACCCAGACTGGCAGGGATATAAAGGAAGCTAATTAGAACATAATCAAAAGCAGCCGGGCGAGGCTGGACCTAGTCTTAGCAAAGAGCTAGGTAAAATTAACTCTCTCATTACCAAACACAAAGTAACAGCAACTCAGCTGCGAGAAGTCAGAATGTGCAATCGCGACGATCCTCGTGGCGATGCACCCATGACAGCTGGTGACTCGGATAAACTTATCCTCAGAAGCAGAGGTGACTCTTGGTCTTCCTTTCCTGGGGCGGTCCTCATGTGAGCCAGTTTCTTTGTAGCGCTTGATGGTTTTTGCCACTGCACTTGGGGACACTTTCAAAGTTTTCCCAATTTTTCGGACTGACTGACCTTCATTTCTTAACCCCTTAACGACCGCCGATACGCCTTTTAACGGCTGTCATTAAGGGTACTTAAACCACAGCGCTGTTAATTAACGGCGCTGTGGAAAAAGTGAATAGCGTCCCCCAGAGGCGCATTTTCTCCGGGGTCTCGGCTACCGGGGGTAGCCGAGACCTCAGAGAGCATGAATCGGGTCGGATTTTACCGACCCCAATGTTGCAATCGCCGTTATTAACCCTCTAACGGCGATCGCAAAAAAAAAAATGGTGTGCCATATAATTTCTCTCTCCTCTGATGTGATCGGACATCAGAGGAGAGAGAAAAAGGGCCCCCGATCCACCCCTTGTGGCCCCCGATCCCCTGCATGTGTCCCCCGGTGGGCGCCGCCATCTTTGGGGCCTAGAAAATGGCGGACGCATGCTCAGTGCACCCGCCGTGATGTGCTGGGGGGCTTGGGCAGTTTCGGCAGCCGAAACCCCAGAGAACATGAGCCGGGTCGGTATTTACCGACCCCGGTGTCGCGGTCGCCGTTATACCGAGTATTAGGGTCCCCAGGTCCGCCGACCCCACCCCGTACCTCCCGGTGTCCTCCGGAAGGTCCCCCTGTGCTGCGATCCTCCCGGGTCTTCTTCCTGTAAAAAAAAATGGCGGGCGCATGCTCAGTGCGCCCGCCGAATCTGCCTAGCGGCAGATTCAAAAAATGTTTCATTCATTCTCCTAAAAGAACATTTTGATCACTGTGATAAACTATCACAGTGATCAAAATAAAAAAAACAGTACATACCCCCCCACCTTTATCACCCCCTTAGTTAGGAACATATAATAAAATATAGAAATTATGTTTATTTTCTTTTTTCCATTAGGGTTAGGGCTAGGGTTAGGGCTAGGGTTAGGGTTATAATTAAGGTTAGGGTTAGGCTGGGTTTATACTGCGTTATGGCAGTCTATTAGACGGACTGCGTTACACCGCGGTATAACGCGGTGTAACACAGTCCGTTAACACTGCCATTCACCCCCATTTGAGGGCGCATCGCGACGCATGCTGTAAAGCGGCATGCGTTCGCGACGTGCCATCATTTAGTGACGGAGCCTCGGACGCGGCCTGCAGCGTCTGGTCTCCGTCACCGCTAGCGCAGATGAATCATCTGCTGATTCCTCTGCGCTAGCGGGTATAGCATAACGCGATCGCGTTATGCTATACCGTTACCAGCCCGTCAACACTATGTGTTGAACGGGCAGGTAAAACGCAAAATGAACCTAGCCTTAGGGTTATAATTAGGGTTAGGGTTACAATTAGGGTTGGAATTAGGGTTGGGATTTAGGTTAGGGTTAGGGTTGGGATTAGAGTTAGGGGTGTGTTGGGGTTAGGGTTGGAGCTAGAATTGAGGGGTTTCCACTATTTAGGCACATCAGGGGGTCTCCAAACACGTGGCGTTCAAAAAGTCAAATGGCCCTCCCTCCCTTCCGAGCCCTGCCGTGCGCCCAAACAGTGGTTTACCCCAACATATGGGGTATCAGCGTACTCAGGACAAATTGCACACCAATTTTGGGGTTCTAATTTCTCTTGTTACCCTTGGGAAAATAAAAAATAGCTGGCTAAAAAAATCATTTTTGAGGAAAAAATTATTTTTTATTTTCACGGCTCTGCGTTTATAAATTTCTGTGAAGCACTTTGGGGTTCAAAGTGCTCATCACACATCTAGATAAGTTCCTTAGGGGTCTAGTTTCCAAAATGGGGTCACTTGTGGGGGTTTTCCACTATTTAGTACTGCACTATTTAGTACTATTGGGGTACTGCAGACGGAAAATGACCCCCATCAACGTCTGCATTCCAAAACGTTATTTCTTCCTTTCCAAGCCCTGCTGTTCGCCCAAACAGTTTCCCCCCCCACATATTTGGTATCAACATACTCAGGACAAATTGGACAACAACTTTTAGGGTCCAATTTCCTTGTGAAAAATCAAGACTTCTGCACAACACAACTGATGGTCCCAACCCCATTTATAAGGCAAGAAATCACACTTATTAAACCTGACAGGGCACACCTGTGAAGTGAAAACCATTTCAGGTGACTACCTCTTGAAGCTCATCAAGAGAATGCCAAGAGTGTGCAAAGCAGTAATCAAAGCAAAAGGTGGCTACTTTGAAGAACTTAGAATATAAGACATATTTTCAGTTGTTTCACACTTTTTTGTTAAGTATATAATTCCACATGTGTTAATTCATAGTTGTGATGCCTTCAGTGTGAATGTACAATTTTCATAGTCATGAAAATACAGAAAAATCTTTGAATGAGAAGGTGTGTCCAAACTTTTGGTCCGTACTGTATATATATATATTTATATACATATATATATATATATATGTATACATATATATATATATATACAGGGTGGTCCAAAAGTAGGTGGACAGTATGTGTAATAGGGTTATGAAGGGGGAGATTTATCTAACATGGTGTAAAGTGAATCTCACTCAGTTGCCCTTAACAACCAATCAGATTCCATTTTTCATTCTTCACAGACTCTTTGGAAAATGAAATATAGAATTTGATTGGTTGCTAAGGGCAACTGAGTCAGTTTCACTTTACACCATGTTTGATAAATCTCCCCTTCATAACCCTATTACACATACTGTCCACCTACTTTTGGACCACCCTGTATATATATATTAAGGATATAAAAATTCAGAGTATGAAAATTGTGAAAAGTTCAATTTTTTTGTACATTTTTTCAGAAATAAATGCAAATCATATGTATCAAAATTTACCACCAACATAAAGTACAATGTGTCATGAAAAAACAATCTCAAAATCACTGGGATACTTTGAAGTGTTCCCGAATTGTTACCCCATAAACTGACACTGGTCAGAATTGAAAAAATTGGCCTGGTCAGGAAGGTGAAACCAGGCATTTGGGTGAATAGATTAGAGATAATTTGTCATCAGGAATTTGCCAAGTAAACTACAGGCATTGTTAGATTGGCGCTGATACACTGATTTAAATGATATCTGGGTTTAAGAAATCTGTCTTGTGCTTGTTTAATCTTTATTTGCAATTTTGAGGTAATGAGATGCTCGTGCTCTGGGGCAGCCTGTGGGCAAGGCTTTTTTGGTGCTCTTGCCTCATCGTCATCCTTATGGGTTTAAATGACAGGTCATTGAATCTTAAGTGACCTGCTTCCTACTTTAAATACTGCGCCTGCTCGTTTGTTACTGAGCTATTTAGAAAAAAAATGGCGCCTGCATTGCATGTGCAGTAGCATCTATCGGCAAGCTATGCTCTCAATCTGTGCATGCGCCGCCCCCTGTGTTTCGATTACCAGTGCGGGAGTGCGCAAAAGAAGAGGAAATCAATGCCGCTTACCATAGCAACGCTCCTGTTGGAATTTTTATTTCTTTTAACAGCACAGCATTAAATGCGCAGGCGCAGTATTAAAAGTAGGAGGCAGGTGTGACCTGTCATAAGCCCATATAGATGCATATGTAAGCAGTGCACCGCATAAATTCCCGCCCTGAAGCACGAGAATCTCATTAACTCAAAACTGCAAATAAAGATTTAACAACAACCACAAGACGGATTTAATCAACCAAAGTATCATTTTAATCAGTATAACAGCGCCAACCTGACAATATCTGTAATTTACTTAGCAAAATCCTGATGACAGGTTCCCTTAAAGACCAAGTGTAAATTCAAATCTGTGTATTAAAGCAGGGCACTAAATGTTAAGTGTACAACTGAATCCTCAGGCATTGCAATGTAAGAACCATAAAGTTGAATTGATGAATTTTTGACATTTTATTTTTTTAAGAAATCTTTGTTCACCCTAAGATTCATATTTATTATTTTCTTAAATTTTCAGATCAAAATGGAAATTTAGATCCTTGTGTTTTATCCCAGCTGACGCAGCTTTATCTGACTGTTGTCCTAGAATGTCCCTTTTACAAGGTATGTAAATTTTTCACGTATGGTAAATGTTTTGGTGAATTGTTGGTGAAAGAACGAGATCTTACTGTTTTCTATGTCAAATTAAAATTTTTATATTAATTGTATTTATTCCAAAGTCTAATCTACTCATAATTGTTTTTCATACCTTCATATAATGCACAATAATTCAAATATTATTCCCCAGTGGACAAGGTTATCTCCTATTTAGTTTCAGAATTAATTGCTAGGTTTAGTTTTTCTTCAATCCCTTCGTGCTCTACTCCATAATAGTATGTCAAAATGAGTGAGTGGTTGCCTTAATCCACCATACACTATGTTCCAAATTATTATGCAAATTGGTTTTAAGTGTCATAGCGTTTTTTGTTTTTTTTTTGTAAATTAAACCCATTGATGGTATTGTGTCTCAGGGTTCTTTGGATCCCTGAAATCAATCTCAGATACTGTCAAGGTAAAATATAATTTTCTATCTTATATTTTATACATATGTGTTTTGCTATTTTTATACCTTTATAAAAATATGTTTATATGTACTTTGTTACTTTGATATGTCAAGATAAACACAAAGTTTTCCTTGAATATGTATTATTCAGATTGAAACTTATTCTAAGATGACGTCAGTACCAGCTAGTCTGTCTCCAAGAAATTCATTGATGACTGCCCCCACCTTTGGGGAACTGAGGATTGCAACAGCAAGTCTGCCTGGATACAAGACCTATGGAATGTGAACCAATAGAAATGGCCAGATGCTAGATATGTCCATATATGGACATATATAGCTTACCTCCCCGCCCCCATCCACCCTTTACTCCACCCTGACATCCTGTGTAGATAATCCCATGCTTGCAGAAATAAAGAGCAGTACTTGCTGAGATTGGTGCCTGAATACAGCCCTCTAAGCATGCTCTGAAGTTTGAACCAACCTATTGTCTGACTCATTCTTTAAACGGTTAACCCATGCTTATAATCTAATCTGGAGTGACTGGAGGACGAGTGTTTGTCGTTTCGACCCCGACAATTGGCGCCTAGCAACGTGGAGCAGTGGATCGCCGCCCGTCCGGACCCGTCCTGAGGACTTTGCGGTGGTGCCCGCGGTGACTGAGTGCGAGGACTGCAGCCTCCATTGAACACGGTAAGTTGAGATCATATACTTTATATGCGTCCCACTTGCCTGTGTGTCAGTCATTGCCGGTTTTGCTGTATTGTCGATTTGGGTCTGGGTGGGTGACCGGTTGAGTGGTGAGACCGAAGGCGATCCCACGCCACGCTCCGAACCAGCAAGTGAGACCGAGTGACGTCGCATGTTTGCGTGTACTCGTGTCAGCACCACTTCCTCCTCCTCCGGTCACTGTACCTTTATGTAGATAGCTGCCTTCCTGTGACTGTTAGAATAAAGTTGGGACAAATTTTAGATTCTTGAAGTGTTGAGTGGGGTATAAGACGCACATGATAGTTTAGTTAGTGACAGATTGATTAGGATTCTCTGTCTTATAAATGACAAATTGAGCAGGGACTCTTTGTCTAACACGGGGAGCCTCATTAGGAGAAGCCCCAGTGTCAGTACATGGAGCGGGGACTCTGTGCTGTGTAGGGTGTCACGGCGAACTGTGCTGTAAAGTCACCATCCACAGTTAGGGAAAGGACAGATTGAGAAGGGCTCTTTGTCTTGTCAGTATATAGAGCGGGGACTCTGTATTGACGGGTGGTGACCTGCAAGTGACGCCGGTGGTCTGAGTCGCGACAGATCATTGCACTCTGTTAAAATCATGATGCGTATATTTAGATCTGAGAAACCTCATAAGTTAGAGGGTGGTGCTGTGGGAGTCAGTGAGCTTGTTCAGTCACGGGAAGGCCGGAAGGCTGTTAGAAATGTGAGAAGTTTGTATAAAATGATGGGTCTGCCCAGTACCGGGAGACTTCAGCCTTCAGTGTGGAAGGATTATGTAGGACAGAAGAAGGGAAAGTTATGTGATGAGGGACTCCTGCATCAAGCTCAGGCACATCTTAGAGTAGCAAATGATTTGAAAGTTGAGGGTTGGAAGGAAGTAGATGGTGCAGGAGGTTCAGAAGGTGCCGAGCCTTTGTTCGGATATGTGAAATGCTCTGCATGTGATCTTGTTGATATAACTAAAATGGCTCCCGCTGTTGATGTAACTAAAATGGCCGCTGCACACCTCATGTCTGTTGCTGTGCCAAGTCCCCAGCCACCGCCCTATAATGGCACCGATCTAAGAACAAAGGGAGGTTGGACTTGTAGTGCATGTGGTGAACAGAATCCGCCCTGGGCGGAGACCTGCTGTGTCTGTGGGGCGGGTCGCCCCTGGTGTAATGCCCAGCCCAATGCCCCTTCCATATCCAACAGTGGGACGCCCCCAGACAACGCCCTTCCCACAACACCTAGTGGCCATCTTGGAACACCTAGCGGCCATCTTGGGACACCCAGCGGCCATCTTGGGACACCCAGCGGCCATATTGGGACACCCAGCAGCCATCTTGGGACACCCAGCAGCCATCTTGGGACACCCAGCAGCCATCTTGGGACACCCAGAACCACCCAGTCAGGCCTGTATCCCCTCCTGACGCCTTCCGGCACCTACTACCAACCACCCGGACAGCCGGAAAAGGTTTTAGTCCCCGTCGCTGAGGCCCCTGTCCCAGGGCTCGGTCCTTCAGCCCCTGCCTCTGTTCCTAATCCGGAAACTGCTGCACTGCCTCTGTTCCCAGTGGGTGCCCCTCCTGCCCCAGATATAGAAAGCCTGATTCGGTCTGCTCCTTTCCAACAGCGCATGAGGGAGCTCCGTGAGCGCATGGGAGATACGGAGGGGTCAGAACCCGGGGAAGGTTGGGCTGCAGCTCCTCTCCCAACGCCTTCTTCTCATCGTCCCTCTCCACCAACTCCAATACCCACATCCACTCCCCGAGGTAGGCCCCGACCTCCTCAGAGGCCCACAAGTGAAAGACCCCCGGGTCCTCCAGTCCTTTCACCAGCTCCTCAGACATCCCCCTCTCCGAGTGTCAGGTGGGACGAACCCACCCCACATCCTAGACAGCAAGACAGGCCCGTACCCTCGGTCCCTCCTTCTACTGGGCTTCCCCCGGTGAGGCCTGAGGACTGGCACCCCTGTCACTCACATATCTACCATGGACCAAACAGACGGCCTGTTACCCTGTCTATAGGCTATGGGGATATCCTAACCCACCAAGTTGGTGCCATAGTTAGTCCTACAAATTCCCATCTCACCAATGGAGATGGTCTAGCCCGTAAGATTATACAGGCTGCAGGCCCTCTTGTTGACAGGTTGTGTGATGACCACGTACATAATTATGGCCTACTCCCGCCTGGACAGACCATGATGACCAGCGCTGGTGACCTTCCTGCAGATATAATCATTCATGCTGTGGGTCCTGTCTATAACTCTGAAGATCCTGAGGAGTCAAGATCTACCCTCAGGTCCACTATTCGTTCTATACTCTTCCATGATCCTCAGGATATGCCCAGACGTACGTTGTCTATACCCCTAATATCTTCTGGTATTTTTGGGTACCCCCTTGGCCCATGTATGCAAGAACATGTGTCCTCTTTGAAAGATGGCTCAAAAACTCTGGACCACAGACTGAACTCTGTACGCATCGTTTGCATCCGCAGTCCTGCGGTGGAAAGAACCATGACTCTGGTAGCTCAA
>JARQOD010000006.1:170708482-170937496 GCA_033576555.1 Oophaga sylvatica
GTGTTGGAGATGTCGTGAAATTGCAGCCAACTGTCCAATAGAGGGGGAGCCTATGTATTGTGATGTTGGCAGATCCCTCTCTCTCTGCCGCAGAACCTGTGTGTGAGTCCACCTCAGCCGAAGAGACTGGACCACAGGTGTCCCCGGTGGTTGTAAATGACTGCCCAGCACAGGCCCTCTTGGACTCAGAGAGTCCAGTGACTTCCGTATGTGACAGCCTGATTGATAGGGACTTCATCCCTGATAAGCACCTGAGTATGGTGTGCATCCATGGAGACACCAAAGTCTACCCAGAGACTGCCGTGGACTTGGTCCCCAAACTCGGGGAGGTTTCATATGAAGGGGGGGTAGTGAAGAACCTGGTGCAACCCGTTATATTGGGTAATGACTTTCCCCGATCTAAGGATCTCTGGGGGAAAAGTGTTTCTGATGGACAGTGTGATGAAGCTCCTACTGAGGCTGCGCAGTCCCGAGGGGCGGAACACAATGCTAGTGGGCCGTTAAACTTATGTGATAATGATGATGATGATAACGATAATGATGATGATGATCATGATAATGATGATGACCATGATAATGATGCTGATGCTGATAATGATGATGATGATGATCATGATAGTGATGATGATACTGATCATAATCATGATAATGATATTGATAATAATGATGACTGTGATAGTGATGAAATTCCTTTGCAGGTGATGTTGGGAGACGAGGATGGTGGTTCTCGGGAACCGAGTGTCCCTGACTTACCTGTGTCCTGTGACAATTTTGAGAGTGAGCAGTGGCGAGACCCCTCTCTTAAAACGGCCCAGGAAAATATAAATGTTCTAAATGAGGTTTCCCAAGAGCCTGGCTCTGAGGAGAGGTTACCTCATGTTGCCATAAACACTCACCTGTTGTATAGGGACACTGAAGTCCAGGGAGAGGTCGTGAGCCAGCTCCTAGTGCCTGAGCTATATAGAAGTATAGTGCTGGGGTTGTCACATAGTCACATACTTGAGGGACCAGATGGTGAAGTTAATGTTGTGGATGACATGTTAACTAAGGTTCCAGATCAAGATGTGAATGAGAATGAATTGTATAACCCTGACAGTGAGCAGGATGTGAATGAAAATGAAGTGTATAACCCTGAAAGTGAGCAGGATGTGAATGAGAATGAATTGTATAACCCTGACAGTGAGCAGGATGTGAATGAAAATGAAGTGTATAACCCTGAAAGTGAGCCAGATGTGGCTGAGAAAAAGGGGTCAGACAGGGATAGTGGTAGTGATAGTGAATCATCTGATGACCATAAAGCAACCAGTGCAAATGAGGAAGGCATGGTAGCAGAGGAGGTTGAGAGTCCTGAGAAGAAAGCTGATGCTGACCTTACAGCCGGACAGAAGATGGCATCTGAAGATGTTTTACAGTTGGCCGGTTCCCTGGCGAAGACTAAGGTGAAAGGAGGAGAGCTGAGCTTTAAAGGCAGGACTCTGAAACTGAACACAGCACAAGTGGATGCTGTTGAAGATGAGAAGTTATCAATGTATGGTATGGAGCTGCATCATGCCCAGGACTCTGAAGGTAATGCTGCAGAGGTGGAAAAAGCCATGGAAGTGGTGGTCACCAAGCCAAATGCCTCATCAGAAGCTGAGGTCTCAAGTGAAGCTGTGAGGAAAAAGACTGAAGATATGGGGACTGACTCTGTCCAGGAATCTGTTTCTCCCGAAGACAGCGGTGTGGAAAGGTTGCGGTCCGGATCAGTAGCTGCAACTCATGAAGCTCGGGCTGGAAGTTCGGCGCCCGGAGCCCCAGCAGTGTTCCCGAGTGATACCAAGGATCTGGATAAATCACAAGATGAGATTTTGAGACATCAGGCTGGCATTGGTGAGCTCAAGCGCACTTTCATGGAGTCTACATCGGAGCCACGTCCCAACAAATGGGAAAAGCGGTGTGTCACTCCTTTGCCGCTGCAGACACACGGGAGCTCAGATGGGATGCAGAACGTGGTGGAAGAGAAGAATTCGGCGGGTTCTGAGTATACAGATGCAGCTATCAAGGAGAACTTGAGAGCTGGAATAAATGGAGATATTGGAGACTTAGCGGATGAATTATGTGTACTGCAAAAGAAAAAACGATCTGCTCCTTCTACAGTCCCAATCATTTGAACAGAGTAGCTTAAAATGGTCAGAGACCATGGCAGAGGAGCTTAAGGTCTGTGAAATAGACTTTATGAGTCCACCGATATTCAAGAAAATAGATGTGCTAAAGAGGGTTCAAGGGGAACTAGAGAAAAGTAAAAAACCCCCTATACCTTCTGTGATAGGTGGTGACACATGGTCAGTGCACCAAGGACAGGAGGTACGTGAGTTTCTGAGGAAGAGTCAGCAGAAGTGTTCTGATGTGCCGGGTCGTACTTCTCTGGCCAGGCACTATATCGAAACTGAGCCCGGCCCTAAGGTCAAGATGAAACCGTGCAGGATACCCGAGGCCCGCAGAGAGCATAGGCCTGGGAGGGTACAGGGTAGTGCGGATGCTTCAGATGAAGAGAAAGCTGATGTTGGCTATGGCTCAGGTGAAGATACAGATGACAGTAGTGAAGATGAAGCTGATGAAGACCATGACTGGTCCAGAGTTCACTGTCTCTTTTGGATTGTTGACCAGCCCTCCGGTCTGGAGAAGAGGGGGGGGATATGTGAGACAGTGAAGGAATATGTGTCGAATGGGGTGTACATTTCACCTAGGTACTGTGCTGTATGGTATAAGGGAAATGTGTGGCTTTGTAAACCTAGTGGTAGAGAAAGGTCACTACACCTTACATTCAGTACACACTTGCAGCTCAGGCTTGAAACCATTCAGCTGTTAATTAGGAGACCAGAAGTAGGTGTCTGCGAACACAGTCAGAGAGCTCGCTTAGTCTGGACAGGGAGTCCAGGCACAAGAAGCAGTCTCCAGGAGTTTGAGCTATCTCAGTCTGGGTGCTCGATGTACCCCGGACACAGGAGTAGTCTCTGTGAGAATCCATGCGGATAGCTGCTGAATGGGAGGGGAGCTCTCTCAAGTCTGGACGTTGAAGGTGCCTTCAGACACAAGGAGGAGACTCTGTGAACCTCCATGCTGGTAAATGCTGAACATATGTGTTGTTTTGGCCCAGGCTGTTAGAGTCGGGACCCGGATAGATAGGGAAATCTATCTAAGTGTAGTAAGTGGCTAGACAAGCCCAGGTCTTATGTTTATGATTTGTTTTATCTGTTTGCTGTGGACTTTAATAAAGCTGGTTGCGGCCAGTTTTTACCAGAACTGCTGTCTCTGAATGAACTGTTTCTATGCCATTCCGTCTACCCGGACGGCGATCTCAGAGCTATATCCCCTGAAAAGCTTACACTTCATAGACTTTGCCTGTGGTGACAATACCACTGTAGTTCAGATAGTTAGTGATGGTAGTAGTAGGAGCTGTCTCCTACAGGAGTAAACAGGGTTACCGCCAAGTAAGCTACCTCTTAGGCTACTTTCACACTTGCGTTTTTTTGCGCAGCGCATCTTGCGCTATCGGACGCATGCGCAATGTTCCCCTATCTTTAACATGGCGGGCGCAGGGTCTAGCGCTTGCACGCGTTCATGTGCGTTTGTTGTGCGCTGCGCATTTTCCCGGTGTGCGCCCATACGCGCTAGATGCTACATGTTGCATTTTTTTTTTGGCCAACCGCTTTAAAAAAACGCGTGCGCACGTGTGCGCATGCTATGCGCAAAAAATAACATTGCAGTCTATGGGGGCGCTGACGTGCGCATGGCTTTGCGCTCGTCAGCGCTTTTGCACGCACGCGATTTTTCTGTAAATGATGGAGCCAGAGATGATGGAGACAGAGATGATGGAGACAGAGATGATGGAGACAGATGATGGAGCCAGAGATGATGGAGCCAGAGATGATGGAGACAGAGATGATAGAGCCAGAGATGATAGAGACAGATGATAGAGACAGAGATGATAGAAATGTGACACATAGACAACGCATGCGCCAAAGAAACGCAAACGCATGCAAAAACGCATTAAATCGCAGACAAACACTGCGTTTTTTTGTCGAAATGCTGATGCGACTAAATATCGCAGCGTTTACAAGCGTTTGCATGCGTTTTTTTAATGCGCTTCATGTGCGCTCGAAACGCAGCGCAAAAAAACGCAAGTGTGAAAGTAGCCTTACAGTACCACTAAGCTGAGGGGTTGATGTTAGCGGTAAGGTGATAAGGCGACCACCGTATGTGTTATAGCGGGGCTAAGTATGCGGCCAAATTACTGTGGAAACCAAAGAGTCTCACCTTGGAGATGGGCGCTGAGCATATCTCAGGGAGAGTGATGTTAGTGAGTGTCCACCTGTTGCTAGGACTGTGACGGCAGCATTGCTCCTCTGTGGATGTACTTCTGGCCTGATGTGGCCTATGTGCGCTGAGACAGGGGTCTGTACGTAGGATCCGGAGCTGGAGATGGGCTGCTGCACGGCCCCCCAAGGACCAAACCGATGAGCCGGGAGCCGCCGTGACTATCACCGCCAAGCAGCGCCCGGACGTCAGTGGGGTCTCCTGATGGGATCCTGGGCGAGCGCTCTGAAATCGGGCACCGCAGCAGGCCGCAAATGAAGCCAGAGGAATCGGAACTCCGACAGCAGCGACGACGCAGCCAGGCTGTAAAGTGCAGCTGCGGCTGACGCCCCGACGTCTGTACTCACGCGACTCCACGAGCGCTCCTCTAACTAGAGGTCGGGCAGGTGCCGGAGGTGAAGGAGGGAGACCGCAGGTTGTCGGCGGCTTCAGCGGGAGGCTCCGGTGAGTCCGGGGGATCAAGTCACTGATGAGGGGCGTTGAAACCCGCGACCGCGTGAGCAGTCCACAGCAAGGCCTCAGAAGGGTCCCCATTCTGAGTCGCTGCGATGCACACAGCAGCGTGCGTTCTGAGTCCAGGTGAAAGGCGGTCTCACGGGAGTCTCAGCCGGGAGACCAAGGCACTGGTGAGGGGCTGATATGACCGCGAGGCCACGTTGAGGCCCGTGACCGCGTGATCAGGCCGCAGCTAGGCCCCACTAGGTCGCAGATGTTTGGAGCCCAAGATGATGGTCTTTTTGGGTAAGAGTGGTCTCTTTGCACTTCTGCTGAAGTGCTCCTGAGGAATCCCAAGGCAGATCAGAGAAATTACTTGAGATGCTGTTGATTTTTGTACCGATGGAGGATTTCCCTCAGGAGCCCCAAGGAATCACGTCTCCCCCAGCAGAGACCCAAGCCACGCCCCCTTTGAATTTGATTTAAATGTGTCAAGGGATTATATCACTCTGATTGATCCAGGTAATTAATTCTAGTGGGGACCGCATAATAAAAGGCTCTGCCTCAAAATATTCTAAGCTGGACTGTTCTCTCAGATTAGTAAGCATGAATAATCAGCCTTGAGTACTGTTTTGTTGCCCTAGATCAGTCGTGAACAAAGTGTGGCCCACATTCGGCTCTTTGGCTGTTCCTGTCCAGCCCATGGACTAAGACAACTTAAGTGTTGAAAGCAGTGGACCATGGGCCAACCATGCAGCTTCTCTTCCCCACCTGCTGTCCCAATTTCACCACTGTCTAATATGGTGAGGTGAGTATATTGGAGGAAGAGAGAGACACCGACTCCTTCCATCATTGAGCACGTACGAGTGAAACAGCAGACTCGATTACGGTAATACATCACGTCTGCTGTGTGGAGCCTCAGTGCACACAGCAAGGTGCATGTGACATCCCTGTCAATGCTTTTCCTCTCTACTCCTACTGCGGCCGACACAAAGTGACTGTTCAGTAGCCCTGACTTATTCCTAGGACTAGTGGCTTTGACCAGTCCAGAAGCAATGGGGTTTATCCTGTTAGTTTGGGTTTCTTCCTGCTGACAGTATTGGGTGGGGCTGATTACTATATAAACCCATGAGAATCAGTTCCCACTGCCAGTAATTTGTTGTGAAACCTGGCTTACAATTGTACTGTGCTTCTTCTGTTTCTTCCTGATGTATCCCTGTTTTTTGACCACTTGTAGTGTATTGATATTTCTCCTGCCTGATAATTTTGTACCTCACATACCTCCTCGTTCTCACCCGGGCTATATGACTATTCTTCTCTGTTCATTGTAGCCATTTTGGAGCAGCCAGGCGGCCATGAACACTGCCCTCGTGAAAGATTTACTGGCCAGACATATAATGGATACCCTCAAAATAGTGTAGGATCAGATGCAAGACCCATCCAATTTAGTTCAGAAACTTGTAGGTCGTTTCAGCATTATAAAACCGCTCATGCCCAAACCCCTCTAGCACCTTCTGTGACCATTTCTGAACCCAAGGGTCATCTGCCTGACTTTCAGGAGAACATAGACTCTTTTTTTTTTCCTTTTGGGAAAGTGGTCATCTGTATTTCAGGCTCTACCCACTTTCATATGGTTCTCAGAGTCAGCATGTGGGACTTAACATTTCCCTGCTACAAGGTGACTCCTAGGTGTGGGCCTTTACTCTTCTGATTCTTCAGAACTCTCCACAGTCAACTCATTTTTTTGAAGCTCTAGGGCTACTATATGAGGAAACCTGACTAACTATTCATAGCGGAAAGTAAATTAACAGCCCTCCAACAGGAGCAAGGTGTGACACTTAATTTCTGACCAAATTAAGGACATCTCCTGACTCCCTCGACTCCGCCATGTACCTGGCTATCTGTCTGGATAGGCCGTTACCCGAACACCGATAGGAATGCACTTCTGACGCTGCACCTTTACGTAACACTGGTGTATTTATTACCTTTACTGCTGAATCTATGCAGATTAGGATGACCAACTCTGATCAATAACAAGGATCTAAGTGACAAAAAATACATTTCGATAGCACCTTTGGTGAGTCTATACGCCAAATGCACAAGGTAAATGTAGCAGTCTCTCCAATCTCGCTATTCCAGTCAGTATCAGCTCGAGCAATTTTAAACGCGTTCACCAAAAAAAATACACCTTTGTTCAGCTCCAGCCCAAACTCTACAATTCAACTCTGCTGAGCTAACACAGCTGCTGTAAGATCCCGGGCTGGATTTTGAGAACAACTTTTCCCACCCAGGCTCTTTTAATGGCTCGTTAATCTCAGACTCAAAATCCAGTCAAATTAAAACTTTCTCAGAAACCATTTGCTTCTGATACAAGCTTTTCATTACCAAGGTCAAACACATTAGTGACAAACAAATGCAATGCAGGACCTTACCTCCTGCTTTCTTACAGTGGGTTAAGGCTTTTATTGATTGTGGTTCGGCCTCTAATTTTATTGATGGCTAACTGGCTAAAGATTTCGGTTTACCACTGCTAAAAGTTCAGTATATTTCCTTATGAAAATAAGACTGAGGAATGCCCTTCCTCTAGAGGTAGCAATGGCAGTTACAATAACAGCTTTAAAAAAGGGTCGTATGATTTCCTCATCATAACAAGCATTATTTGCTGCAGATAATTTAGTGAGAAAGAATGATTAGTGGTAAAAGTTTAAACTTGATGGACCCAAGTCTTTTTTCAACCTATGTAACTATGTAAGTCATCGCTATTGATGAAACACCTCTCACCCAGGATGTGCTGAAGTATATCACTAAGGAGGTGTCCTTGCTTGTTGGTACATTACATTTTGAACCTATGTCATTTTTTGTTCTTGAAAACCTGTCTACGGCTGTGGTCCTGGGCATGCCTTGGTTACGTAAATGTGACCTGGTAATTAACTGACAGGCCATGAAAGATTACATTGCAGACAGTCTGCAATAAAGGTTCATCAGACTTTTTAGGTCAGCAGTAGGCACAGGATTATTTTTTGCTGGTAAAAAAAGATGGTGGTCTCAGGCCATCTATTGACTATTGGGAACTTAAAATTACTGGGAAAAATCAGCCACTCATCCCTCATCTATTTAACCAATTGTTGGGAGCTGTAAGGAAAACGAGGACTGGGGGATACGGATATGCCCCCCCGCAGTAACCAATCTGTGATGGAACTGACACAGTCACAGCTCTCTGTGACCCCTTACCCTTAGGTCAGTCAGGGAACTGCATCTAGGATAAGTAGTCACCGGAGAGGCTGCCCTGTTACGTACTGGTTATCGGGGCACTCTACAAGGAGGGCGATATATATCACCAGTCCCAGGCCGGGAATATATATATAAACCTCCAGTCTGTCACTGCCAGGATACCCCGTTAACAAGCTGATATTGGGTCAGAAACCAACCACAGGTAGCGTATAAGTACTAGCTGGACTTACGGACGTGGAAAATCAGTTTTCGAGATAAAAGAGCAGCCCAAAATCTATTCTATTATTTCTAAACACTGTTTTTCGGTGATTACTTTGTATCTCCGTTCATACTGCACCCACACACACAAATGATACACCATTTGAAAGGTAAACTTTCCCCCTTCAGCAAGAAAATAGCCAAGCAAACCACACATCCACGATTTGATCGCAAAATACAGTTTAAACATTAATTTTCATAAACCTGCAGTAAGGAAAAATGACCTGCAGGTGGCACCACACTACCCCAAAGCACAGTACCACAAAGCTGCTTACAGACATCACAAACAAATCCAAACATTTGCCTTGGGGGCTTTCCAGCTTGCCCAGCCTATTTCAGGCACATTGGAGGATTGCACGCTTCACTGCAGGTGAGTTACATATGCAAACACATTTTTAAACATGCACTGCTTTTTCGGTGATTACTTCGCCCCACACACACAAATGATACACCATTGGAAAGGTAAACTTGCCCCCTTCAGCAAGAAAAGAGCCAAACAAACAACACATTCACGATTTTGTCACTAAATACAGTTTAAACTCTCATTTTCATAAATCTGCACAAAGAAGCAATGACCTGCAGGTGGCACCTCAACCAGAAGACATTTTTTGGCCTCTACTTATTAAATCAATTTATTGTATTACCCTACCTGTCTGTGTTCATCATCTCATGAAATACATTTACATTTGACCGGCTTGCTTTTTCTGAAATTGTCTACGCCCCAACGACCAATGTGCGAAAATTTTGCACGGGCAAGCTAGTTAATTGATATTTTAATTGCCGAAAGGCGCACTAGATAATACAAATATATACAAAGTAAAATACAGATATTGTAGCAAGAAGTACAGATAAAGGTAGGCTACAGGTATGGAATTACAGTTAGCTATTTGTGTCACATTACCGTTTCTTATAGCATGTGGGAGCCAGGGAAGTGCTCGAGTCCACAAGTACTTTCTTAGTTTCTGGTCCGTCTATATGCGTGACGTGACGCGGTTTCTGTGGCAGAACAATGACACTGGCTAAAGGTGTGTAGCTAGTTTTTAACTACTAGCTCGCCCTCTCCCATATTTGCCATTGCCCCTCCTGGGTTGGACTGAAATCTTCTCCCTTTGACCTCCTAGCTGAAATAATTCCTAATAACTAGGATAGATCATAACTTCCTAGTGGGAGGTCCAAACTGGATGACTGACATCTCAGCGGGTTCTTTGGGGCTGGACCGATATGGAGAGTCCAAACTTGGTTCGACTAAGTGGTTCTGGAGAGCCAGTCTCGATAGCTTGGTATCCGGGACAGCTAGAGAAAGATTAGACACAGTGGTGTGTGCTGAGGGCTCCCAGGATTCTGGTGGTATATTGGACTTAACCCTGAGATGAACGGTACTCTCATAATTCATCTCTAGGTGTCGGTAACACTCCATGTAGAGCTTCCATTGATAGCTGGTTGATGTTGGCAGCCTTGCACAAAAGACAGCAGGGGATCCCAGCTCTGTTCCTCCTCGCCCTAAATAACACGTGGCCTCTAATTCTCTGGCCATATGGCATGTTCCAGTTCTTTTGGGAATTTGTGTACTTATCCCAAGCGTGGGGGCCACAATTTGGGAGTGGAAGGAGATCTCTGGATAATATATTGGGCCTGATTTAATAAATCCAAAATAGAGTCTCCCTCGTCCCTCATAGGAGCCCTTTGGTTCACCAAGCTTGATCTCAGAACTAAATAAGAGAAGGAGATGAGTGGAAGAAGGCATTTAACACCCTCGAGGGTCACTATGATTACCTTGTGATGCTTTTTGGGCTAAGTGATGCACCAGCTGTTCAGAAATATAAATGGTCAATTTGTGGTTTTCAATCTAGATGACATGTTGGTTTATTCACCTGATATTAAGTCACACATCCAACATGTATGTACTGAAACATTAATCAAAAGACACGATATGTATAAAGGGGCAGAGAGCATATTAAGGTCAAGCTCTCACAACGTGTAACCAAAATATAAATGCAAGAGTGGAGTACTCCAAATAATATATCAAAACTGGAAACTAAACGGAGTAGCAACAAACCACCAAAAAAATCAGTATAAGTATAATATTTATTATGAAAAATCGCATTAACCCCTTAGTGACAGAGCCAATTTGCAGCTTAATGACCAGGCCAATTTTTACAATTCTGACCACTGTCACTTTATGAGGTTATAACTCTGGATCACTTTAACGAATCCCGCTGATTCTGAGACTGTTTTGTCGTGACATATTGTACTTCACGATAGTGGTAAATTGTTTTTGATATGACTTGCGTTTATTTATGAAAAAAATGGAAATATGGCGAAAATTTGGAAAATTTAGCAATTTTCAAACTTTAAATTTTTATGCCCTTAAATCAGAGAGATATGGCATACAAATTTCTTAATAAATAACATTTCCCGCATGTCTACTTTACATCAGCCCAATTTTGGAAACTAAATTTTTTTTTGTTACAAAGTTATAAGGATTAAAAATTGACCAGTGATATATCATTTTTACAACACCATTTTTTTTAACGACCACATCACATTTGAAGTCACTTTGAAGGGTCTGTATGATGGAAAATACCCAAAAGTGACACCATTCTAAAAACCGCACCCCTCAAGGTGCTCAAAACCACATTCAAGAAGTTTATTAATCCTTTATGTGCTTCACAGGAACTGAAGCAATGTGGAAGGAAAAAATTAACATTTAACTTTTTTTTACAAAAAATTTAATTCAGAACCAATTTTTTTTTATTTTCTCAAGTGTTAAAAAAAAAATGAACCACAAACTTTGTTGTGCAATTTCTCCTGAATACACCGATACCCCATATGTGGGGGTAAACCACTTTTTGGGCGCACGGCAGAGGTTGCAAGGGAAGGAGCGCCGTTTGACTTTTTCAACGCAAAATTGGCTGGACGCCGTGTTGCTTTTGGAGAGCCCCTGATGTGCCTAAACAGTGGAAACCCCTAACAAGTGACCCCACTTTGGAAACTAGAACCCTTAACGAACTTATCTAGATGTGTGGTGAGCACTTTGAACATCCAAGTGCTTCACAGAAGTTTATAACGTAGAGCCGTGAAAATAAAAAATCATTTTTTTCCTCAAAAATAATTTTTTTAGCCTATTTTTTTTCCCAAGTGTAACAGGAGAAATTGGACCCCAAAAGTTCTTGTGCAATTTTTCCTGAGTACGCTGATACCCCATATGGGGGGGGGGAACCACTGTTTGGGTGCATGGGAGAGCTTGGAAGGGAAGGTGTTGTGAATGAGTTAGAAATGAATTCTGAGCAGAAGCTCCCTCTGGTGGTTACAAACAGTACTGAACCATTCAATGAAGATTGTGAAGATTGGCAATCAGGAGTTACAGACTGGTCTTATATAAGGGAGGTTCCCTCCCATCAAGGTTGCCGGTGATCAATTGTTCTTGTCTCAACTGTGGTTCCTGGTTCACTTGGAGGCTTGCTGAGTCTTGCCTGCATCTTCTGCTAACAGATGGGATATTTTCTGCTTTTATTTTTGTGCTTGCTTTTTGCATTGTTCCCTGCACTTCTGTGGAGGTCAGCCAGGTCCCCTCCGGGGGCTTGTGCTCCTCTCAGTTTATCTGAGCCACTGTTATTTGTTCATTTGCCTTTTCCAGTTTTTTCAGTGGCTGCTGCTTAGTTTTGTTTGACCAGAGAAGTAATTTAGGTGGTAGAGGTCGTGTGATCTCAGGTGTTTTTGCAATTAGTAGAGTTGGTATTTTTTTAGGGTTTTTTGGATTGCAGTAAGTGTCCTTCCTATCCTTTTCTTTCTAGGAAGATTGGGCCCCAACCTTTGCTCATACTATTTTCTGTCTGTGTCTGTATTTCCTCTTGTCTAACCGTCATTACCTGTTTGGGGGCTTTCTATGTTCTTTGGGGATCTGCTCCGGGACAGATAGCTTTCCTCTTTCTATCTTTAGGTGTAGTTAACCTCTGAGGCTGTGACGAGGCGTCTAGGACCAACGTAGGAACGCTCCACGGCTGCCTTTAGTTGTGGTGGTTAGTCAGGGTACTGCAATCCAGTAGATTCCAACCTCTCTGGTGTATTGCCGTTTTTGCCTGCTCTCCTCAGCTACCAAATCATAACAGTATCACCGGCCTAACTGAAAATTATATGGTACTCACAGAAGGGAAAAATAGTGTGGAAAAAAAAAAAAGTTGTCAGAGTTGTCAGATTTTTTTTTTTTGTTTGTTGCATTTTTTTTTTCCCTCTTTTTCTCTGGGTGCTGAGGATTTTTTTTTCTCTCAATGGAGTTTGCACAGTTGTCTGGCCGTGTGGATCAGCTTGCCACTGAAGTTCGGAGTATTGCTACCTATCTTGCAGGGTTGCCTGTTGTGGAACCTAGGATCCCCATGCCAGATTTGTTTTTAGGGGATCAAGCTAAATTTCTGAATTTCAAAAATAACTGTAAGTTGTTTTTTGCCTTAAAACCAAAGTCCTCAGGGAATGCAGCACAGCAGGTTCAAATTGTCATCTCTCTCCTGCGCGGCGATCCTCAGGATTGGGCTTTTTCCGTGACACCTGGGGACCCTTTTTTGAGTAATGTTGATGCGTTTTTTCTGGCTCTGGGGTTATTGTACGATGAACCTAATGTCACTGATCAAGCTGAAAAAACCTTGTTGGCATTAAATCAGGGGCTTGAGGACGCTGAGTTATACTGTCAGAAATTTTGAAAGTGGGCAGTCCTGACCAAATGGAATGATGATGCTTTGGCAGCCCTTTTTCGGAAGGGTCTGTCAGAGAATGTAAAAGATGTTATGGTGGGTTTCCCTGCTCCCTCTGGTCTCAATGATTCTATGTCATTAGCGATTCAAATTGACAGACATTTGTGTGAGCGTAGAGGTATGCGTGGAATAGTGTTGCCTTGTGAGCCAGCTTCTGAGTCCATGCAGTGTGATGGAGTGGCTTCTGGGGCACAGCGTCATGAGTTTCGAAAACGCAATGGGTTATGTTTCTACTGTGGTGACGCCTCTCATGCTATTTCAGTCTGCCCTAAGCGGGGAAGACGTTTTGCACGCTCAGTTGTCTTGGGTAGTGTTCAGACTAAATTTCTGTTGACTGTTACCCTGATTTGCTCCCTGTCCACATTTTCTGCTCAGGATTTTGTTGATTCGGGAGCAGCTATTAACCTGATGGATTTTGATTTTGCTAAACGTTGTGGGTTTCCCTTGATACCCCTACGGAAGTCTATTCCCCTACTGGGGATTGATTCTACCCTTTGGCTGAGAATAAACCCCAGTTTTCTACTCAGGTGATAATGAGGGTTGAACCTGATCATCAGGAGAGTTGCAAATTTTTGGTGCTGTATAATCTGCATGACATTATTGTACTAGGTTTCCCTTGGTTACAGTCTCATAATCCTGTTTTGGATTGGAAATCTGTGTCTGTAACCAGTTGGGGCTGCTAATGTGTTAATGCCAACACTCCTTTTTTTTCTGCCTCTCCCCAGGCTCAGGATGTTCCTGACTTTTTGACTGATTTTTCTGATGTGTTTAGCGAAAGTAAATCTGCATCCTTGCCCCCCATAGGAGCTATGACTGCGCTATTGAATTAGTGCCTGGTAGTAAATTCCCTAAAGGTCGCCTTTTTAACTTGTCTGTACCTGAACATGATGCTATGCGGTCTTATATCAAGGAGTCATTGGAGAAGGGCCATATCAGACCATCCTCTTCACCTTTGGGTGCCGGTTTTTTCTTTGTGGCCAAAAAGGATGGTTCATTAAGGCCGTGTATTGATTATCGTCTCTTGAAGAATATCACTGTGAAATATCAATATCCGTTACCCTTGATTTCTGACCTGTTTTCCAGGGTGAAAAGTGCTACTTGGTTTACCAAGCTTGACCTCAGGGGGGCGTCTAACCTTATTCGCATTAAGCACGGGGATGAATGGAAGACGGCATTTATTACCCCAGAGGGGCATTTTGAGTACCTAGTGATGCCCTTTGGGCTCACTAATGCTCCGTCCGTCTTCCAGTCCTTCATGAATGACATTTTCAGGGATTTTGTGGATAAATTTCTGATTGTTTATTTGGATGATATCTTGATTTTTTCCAATGACTGGGACTCTCATGTGAAACATGTTCGGACTGTGTTCCAGATTTTGAGAGAGAATGCTCTGTATGTGAAGGGATCAAAGTGTCTTTTTGGCGTACAGAGGATCTCATTTCTGGGATTCATTTTGTCCCCATCTGTTATTGAAATGGACCCGGTCAAGGTTCAGGCCATCTGTGATTGGGTCCAACCTACTTCATTAAAGGCTCTTCAGAGATTCTTGGGTTTTGCCAATTTTTATCGTAAATTTATTGTTAATTTCTCTGTTATTGTTAAACCATTGATTGATTTGACCAAAAAGGGTTCTGATGTGGTGAATTGGCCTCCTGAGGCAGTCTCTGCATTTCAGGAACTTAAGCAGAGATTCACTTCTGCTCCTGTTCTACGGCAGCCTGATGTTTCTCTGCCATTTCAGGTGGAGGTTGATGCCTCTGAAATTGGGGCAGGTGCCGTTTTGTCCAAAAGAGATCCAGAGACCTCTAAAAGTAACCCTTGTGCCTTTTTCTCTAGAAAATTTTCTCCAACTGAACGTAATTATGACGTGGGTAATCGGGAGTTATTGGCCATGAAGTGGGCTTTTGAAGAGTGGAGACATTGGCTGGAGGGAGCCAAACATCAGGTGGTGGTCCTCACGGACCATAAGAATCTGGTTTATCTGGAATCAGCCAAGCGACTTAATCCTAGACAGGCCAGGTGGGCCTTGTTTTTCACACGTTTTAATTTTGTGGTTTCCTTTCTTCCTGGCACTAAGAATGTTAAGGCGGATGCCCTCTCGAGGAGTTTCCTTGCGGACTCTCCTGACTTATCTGATCCTGCTGTTATTTTGAAAGATGGTGAAGTTCTTTCCGCCATCTCGCCCAATTTGAGACTGGCTCTGGAAGGGTGTCAGGAGGATAAACCCGAGCGCTGCCCTATTAGGAAATTGTTTATCCCAGACCGGTGGAAAAAGAATGTTATGTCTGAGATTCATTGTTCCGCGTTGGCCGGTCATCCCGGAATTTTTAGTACCAGAGACTTGGTTAGTCGGTCCTTTTGGTGGCCTACTTTGTCTCGTGACGTCAGGGAATTTGTGCAGTCCTGCGGGACTTGCTCTCGCTCCAAGCCTTGCTCTCGCTCTAGTGGTTTATTGATGCCATTGTCTGTGCCCAAGAGACCATGGACCCATATCTCTATGGATTTCATTTCCGACCTCCCTGTTTCTCAGAGAATGACCGTTATCTGGGTGATTTGTGATAGGTTTTCCAAAATGATACATCTTGTGCCATTACCTAAGTTGCCTTCCTCCTCCGAATTGGTGCCTTTGTTCCTTCAGCACGTGGTTCGGTTACACGGCATTCCTGAGAACATTGTGTCTGACAGAGGAGTCCAGTTTGTTTCCAGATTTTGGAGGACTTTTTGTTCTAAACTTGGTGTTCAATTGTCTTTCTCCTCAGCTTTTCATCCTCAGACCAATGGACAAACTGAGAGAACAAACCAGACATTGGAGACTAATCTGAGATGCTTTGTGTCTGCTGATCAAGATGACTGGGTCTCTTTTTTGCCTTTGGCTGAGTTTGCTCTTAATAATAGGGCTAGCTCTGCCACTTTGATGTCTCCATTTTTCTGCAATTTTGGGTTTCACCCTCGATTTTCTTCGGGACAGACGGAGGCTTCTGTCTGTCCAGGTGTTGACTTTGTTGTGGAGCGTATGCAGCAGATTTGGGACCAGGTAGTGGAGAGGTTGTCCCTCTCTCAGGAGAGGGCCCAGCGGTTTGCCAACCGGCACAGGACTGATGGTCCTCGGTTTGAAGTGGGGGACTTGGTCTGGTTGTCCTCAAGAAATATCCCTATGAGAGTTGCATCTCCTAAGTTTAAGCCTTGGTTCATTGGACCTTATAAGATCATGGAGATTCTTAATCCTGTTTCCTTTCGTTTACTTCTTCCAGGGACATTTAAGATCCATAACGTGTTCCACAAGTCCTTATTGAAAAGGTTTGTCGAGCCAGTGGTTCCTATGGCTGCGCCTCCTGACCCTGTTTTGGTTGAGGGCAATCTGGAGTATGTGGTTGTGAAAATATTGGATTCTCGTTTTTCTAGACGGAAACTCCAGTATTTGGTTAAGTGGAGAGGTTATGGTCAGGAGGACAATTCTTGGGTGTTTGCTTCGGACATCCATGCTATGAGACTGATCCGTGCATATCACAGAGCTCATCCTGACCGACCTGGTTGCCCAAATGAGGGTTCGGTGACCCTCCTCAAGGGGGGGGTACTGTTGTGAATGTGTTAGAAATGAATTCTGAGCAGAAGCTCCCTCTGGTGGTTACAAACAGTACTGAACCATTCAATGAAGATTGTGAAGATTGGCAATCAGGAGTTACAGACTGGTCTTATATAAGGGAGGTTCCCTCCCATCAAGGTTGCCGGTGATCAATTGTTCTTGTCTCAACTGTGGTTCCTGGTTCACTTGGAGGCTTGCTGAGTCTTGCCTGCATCTTCTGCTAACAGATGGGATATTTTCTGCTTTTATTTTTGTGCTTGCTTTTTGCATTGTTCCCTGCACTTCTGTGGAGGTCAGCCAGGTCCCCTCCGGGGGCTTGTGCTCCTCTCAGTTTATCTGAGCCACTGTTATTTGTTCATTTGCCTTTTCCAGTTTTTTCAGTGGCTGCGGCTTAGTTTTGTTTGACCAGAGAAGTAATTTAGGTGGTAGAGGTCGTGTGATCTCAGGTGTTTTTGCAATTAGTAGAGTTGGTATTTTTTTAGGGTTTTTTGGATTGCAGTAAGTGTCCTTCCTATCCTTTTCTTTCTAGGAAGATTGGGCCCCAACGTTTGCTCATACTATTTTCTGTCTGTGTCTGTACTTCCTCTTGTCTAACCGCCATTACATGTTTGGGGGCTTTCTATGTTCTTTGGGGATCTGCTCCGGGGCAGATAGCTTTCCTCTTTCTATCTTTAGGTGTAGTTAACCTCTGAGGCTGTGACGAGGCGTCTAGGACCAACGTAGGAACGCTCTACGGCTGCCTTTAGTTGTGGTGGTTAGTCAGGGTACTGCAATCCAGTAGATTCCAACCTCTCTGGTGTATTGCCGTTTTTGCCTGCTCTCCTCAGGTACCAAATCATAACAGGAAGCAGCGCCATTTTGTAATGCAGACTTTGATGGAATGTTCTGCGGGCATCATGTCGCGTTTGGAGAACCCCTGATGTGCCTAAACAGTAGAAACCCCCCACAAGTGACACCATTTTGGAAACTAGACCCCCCAAGCAGCTTATCTAGATGTCTGGTGAGCACTTTGAACCCCCAAGTGCTTCACAGAAATTTATAAACGCAGAGCCGTGAAAATAAAAAATAATTTTTTTCCTCAAAAAATCTTTTTTAGCCAGCTATTTTTTACTTTCCCAAGGACAACAGGATAAATTAGAACCCCAAAATCGGTGTGCAATTTGTCCTGAGTGCGCTGATGCCCCATATGTTGGGGTAAACATAAGCGTTTTTCACAGTGATCAAAATGTACTTTCACTGAATGAATGAATCTGCCGGCCAGCAGCCGAGACCCCAGAGAACATCCGACTCTGGGGGGCGCTATATACTTTTTCCACTGCGCCATTAATTAACGGCGCTGTGGTTTAAGTACCCTTAACTACCACCATTAAAAGGCGTATCGGCGGTCGTTAAGGGGTTAAAATCAGACTAAACATCATACATATAAACATAATAGACACAAATGGAGGAGACATGAATGTAGGCATGGGATGGGTTAGGGTTCAATATAGAACTTGGGGAAGCTAGGTAAATAAATGTTACAAATGTAGGTAACACTGAGTAAAGGACAATCTAGATACTAATAAAGTGTACCTACAGTTTATGTCAATGGCATAAAAAGGCACAACTCATAAACAACTGCTTACCCATGGTAGGTCCAGACCACTACACTTTCTTTCTCAAGGGGGAGTAGATAACATGTCCTGTCTCATACCAGCATTATATACAAAATAGGAATGCGCCGATAATTGCGGCGCATGCTTTATGGACTCCAGCCACACAGGATGTCACTTCCTCCACCACCGTCACCGCACAGTGCGCATGCGGGTGACCAAGCACCAGATGACGTCATTGGACATGCTTACTGCGTTGGTTAGATAGCCGCCGAGGAAGCGAAGTGCCAAGAAAGTCATGGTGCGCATTCACACTATTGGCCATTTTCTTGAAGAGCAGGGACAGCTGCCATCATGCCAAGTATCAATAAAGGTCAGTATTTAATGCGGTGGTGATAATATCCTAGCAACAAACCCCATGCTGAAGTCATATAAGGTTTAAAACAATGTCAAAGGGTAAAAACAGGAAACAAAAACTGGGGCAGTGAAGCCACCCCATAAGCTGGGGGAAATAAGTGTGTGGAAGCAAAATGCCACAGAGAAATGGAAAGTGAAATGCAGTCTCTGTGTAAGAATGGAGACACACATGAGGAACCCAGATATGTGTTTGAATATCGTGCTATAGATACAGTATGTAGGTACAAAGATGTTGAATGTAAGGCATACCTGAAAACACTGTATAAAAAATTATATTATATACGAGTGTTATGGTACCAGGGCCAATAAGACGGCCCGTAGGATAAAGTGACATAAATGCAAAGGGAAATACAGCAATACTATAAATCGTGAAAAGAAATAGACACCAAAGCAACAGATAAGACAACAACAATAAAATTTCCCCCATAGATACTTTATTACTGTAACACATATACAGATAAAAAAAAACATAAGATGTGTATCCAGAGAGGAGGCTGCAGCTGAAAGCACTACCAGTCCTTATGTATATGATGACTCTTATGTGGCTGATGGTGACGTGTTCCTCTTTTCACTTGAACAGATGGGAGGGGAGGACAGCCTAGGTAAATATGATGGATCGAAGAAGAATTCATGATAAAGGTGTGCATCTGGTAAGAACCAATAGAACAACTAAAAGAAAAAGTCAAAGACAATACATAAGATAAAAATCAAAAAGCCGGGTACCCAAGTGGGAGGAATATGGAGGATAACAGGCAAAAGTGGTAGAGAGCATCAGGTGGGACGGAACGGGCGGCAGGGGAGACAGATCACAAGAAGGGAGTGAAACTAAGCTTTTCAGTAAGTCCTTTCGGTGACATGGTGTCAGGGGTGACAATCCACCTACATTCACGTTGAGCCAACATCTGTTTCTGATTGCCACCCCTGAGGCCACCATGAATCCTATCTATACCCCTCACCCTCAGGCCACTGGGATCGGACCCATGGCAGGCCTTAAAATACCTCGGTAAAGTTCTAAGCGTTGAAACGTCAGAAACCTCCCTAGCAGCCAAAATATTGCATATACACCATGTTCCAAATTATTATGCAAATTGGTTTTAAGTGTCAAAGCTTTTTTTTTTTTTGTTTTTTTTTGTTTTTTTTTAAATGAAACCCATTGATGGTATTGTGTCTCAGTGTTCTTTGGATCACTGAAATCAATCTCCGATACCTGTGATAATTAGTTTGCCATTTGAGCCCAATAAAAGGAAAACTGGATGTTCCACAGTATTAAGCAGGCCAGAGTTTTCAAGTAACATGGGAAAGAAAAAGGATCTCTCTGCTGCTGAAAAGCATCAAATAGTGCAATGACTTGGTCAAGGGATGAAAACATTAGATATTTCCCGAAAACTTAAGCGTGATCATCGTACTGTTAAGAGATTTGTGGCTGATTTTAAGCACAGACGTGTTCGTGCTGAAAAAGGCAGAATGATGAAGGTTTCTGTCAGGCAAGTTCATTGGATTAAAGCCGGAGTCACACTACCGTATAATACGGACGAGCGCTAGGCGACAAAAAATCGCATAGCACTCGTCCCAATGTTAATGTATGGGGCTGCTCCCATCATCCGATTTTTTTCTCGCATGTTTTATACGTTCGAGTGAAATCGCAGCATGCTGCGATTGTACATGTATCTCGGCCGAGACTCGCCAATGCAAGTCTATGGGTGTGTGAAAACATTGGATTACACAAGGACCATCAGTGTGACGTGCGAGAAATACGCACCGGTGTCCTTTAGAAAAGCCGGCAATTCATCCCTTGCTATACTGTAAAATCACACTGACAGGTTTAATAAAGAATGGAAAGAATAGATATATACACATAGAATACATATACATATATATATATACTGTATTTTTCGGACCATAAGACGCACTTTTTTCCCAAAAAATTTTGGGGGAAAATGGGGGTGCGTCTTATGGTCGCAACATACTCATAAATCCGGTGGCGGCGGTCCCGTGGTGGCGGTCCCGATGAGCCTCCCTGTGCTCTGTGGTGGGGTGGTGTCGGGGCTCTGTAGTGTGGCTGCAACGGGGCTCTGTGCTGCGTGGCGGGGCTCCGCCGGCATTTCATTATAGCCAGAAAGCCCCCCGCAGCTCCGTTGCTCTTGCTGCAACGCGGTGGCCTCCAGAAAGATGGCCGCGCATACTCAAATTCAAATCTCGGCAACGAGATCTTGTCCCGAGATCTCGACTCCTGAGATCTCGAGACAAGATCTCGTTGCGGAGATCTGACTCTGAGCATGCGCGGCCATCTTTCCGGAGGCCCCAGGCGGCCATCTTTCCGGAGGTCTCCGCCTGCCAGCAAGTGCAACGGAGCTGCGGGGGCTTTCTGAATATGACAAAATGCAGACAGAGCCCCCCACGCAGCACAGAGCCCCGCTCTAGCCACACTACAGAGCCCCGACACCACCGCACCACAGAGCACAGGGAGGCTGCATTGGGACCACCGCCACGGGACCACCGCCACTGGACTTCTAAGTATACTGCCACCCCACAGAGCACAGCCACCCCCCCCACAGAGCACAGCCACCCCACAGAGCACAGCCACCCCACAGAGCACAACCACCCCACAGAGCACCCCTGCAACACAGAGCACCACCACCGCACCAGCCTGGACCACCGAACGACCCCTGTGACCACTCCTCTACCTGTGCTGATCCCTTCGCTGGTAAGCTGAATTCGGACTGTAAGACGGCCCTCCATTTGACACATTATGGGGTAAACATTAAATCTTTGACCTTAGAAATCCAGACGGATGGGCTAGGTGGATTAGCTTTCTTCCATAGCAGTGGAATACAAGTTCTGGCTGTCAGCACCAAAAATTTTAGAAGAGACTGTTGTAGGTGTAAACATACAGTACAGACCAAAAGTTTGGACACTCCTTCTCATTTAAAGATTTTTCTGTATTTTCATGACTATTAAAATTGTAAATTCACACTGAAGGCATCAAAACTATGAATTAACACATGTGGAATTATATACTTAACAAAAAGTGTGCAACAACTGAAATTATGTCTTATATTCTAGGTCCCTCAAAGTAGCTACCTTTTGCTTTGATTACTGCTTTGCACATTTTTGGCATTCTCTTCATGAGCTTCAAGAGGTAGTCACCGGAAATAATTTTCACTTCACAGGTGTGCCCTGTCAGGTTTAATAAGTGGGATTTCTGGCCTTATAAATGGGATTGGGACCATCAGTTGTGTTGTGAAATGAAGGTCAGTCAGTCCGAAAAATCGGGAAAACTTTGAAAGTGTCCCCAAGTGCAGTTGCAAAAACCATCAAGCTCTACAAAGAAACTGCCTCACATGAGGACCGCCCCAGGAAAGGAAGACCAAGAGTCACCTCTGCTTCTGAGGATAAGTTTATCCGAGTCACCAGCCTCAGAAATCACAGGTTTACAGCAACTCAGATTAGAGATCAGGTCAATGCCACACAGAGTTCTAGCAGCAGACACATCTCTGTTATGATTTGGTAGCTGAGGAGTGCAGGTAAAAAAAAAGGCAATACACCAGAGCAGTTGGAATCTATGAGATTGCAGTACCCTGACTAACCACCACAACTAGAGGCAGCCGTGGAGCGTTCCTACGTTGGTCCTAGACGCCTCGTCACAGCCTGAGAAACTAACTATACCTAAAGATAGAAAGATGAAAGCTATCTGCCCCGGAGCAGATCCCCAAAGAACATAGAAAGCCCCCAAACATGTAATGGCGGTTAGACAAGAAGAAATACTGACACAGACAGAAAATAGTATGAGCAAACGTTGGGCCCAAACTATCTAAATAGAAAAGGATAGGAAGGGCACTTACTGCAATCCCAAAAAACCCTGAAAAGCACCAACTCTACTAATTTCAAAAACACCTGAGATCACACGACCTCTACCACCTAAATTAGTTCTCTGGTGTAACAAAATCAAAACAGCAGCCACTGAAAAAACTGGAAAAAGCAAATGTACAAAACATCAGTGGCTGAACTAAACTGAGAGGGCAAAAGCCCCCGGAGGGGACCCTGAAGGCCCCCACAAGAAGTGCAGGACAAAATGCAAAAATCAAGCACAAAAACAAAAAGAAGAAAATGTCTTATCTGTTAGCAGGAAATGCAGACACGACACAGCAGGCTACTAAGGAAACAGGAATCAAGGATTGAGACCAGAACAATTGATCACCGGCAACCCTGATGGGAAGGCGACTCCCTTAAATAAGACCAGTCAGTAACACCTGATTCCCAATCCTCACAATCTTCACTGGACAGTCCAGTACCGCTTGTAACCACCAGAGGGAGCCTCTGCTCAGAACTCATTTCAAGTCCATTCACAACAGTACCCCCCCCTTGAGGAGGGGTCACCGAACCCTCACTTGAGCAACCAGGTCGGTCAGGATGAGTTCTATGATACGCACGGATGAGTCTCCTAGCATGGATGTCCGAAGCAAACACCCAAGAATTGTCTTCCTGACCATAACCTCTCCACTTAACCAAATACTGGAGTTTCCGTCTAGAAAAACGAGAATTCAATATTTTCTCAACCACAAACTCCATATTGCCCTCAACCAAAACAGGGTCAGGAGGCAAAGCAGTAGGAACCACTGGCTCAACAAACCTCTTCAACAAGGACTTGTGGAACACGTTATGGATCTTAAATGTCCCTGGAAGAAGCAAACGAAAAGAAACAGGATTAAGAATCTCCATGATCTTATAAGGTCCAATGAACCTAGGCTTAAATTTAGGAGATGCTACTCTCATAGGAATATTTTTTAAGGACAACCAGACCAAGTCCCCCACTTTAAACCGAGGACCATCAGTCCTATGCCGGTTAGCAAACCGCTGGGCCCTCTCCTGAGAGAGGGACAACCTCTCCACTACCTGGTCCCAAATCTGTTGCATACGCTCCACAACAGAGTCAACACCTGGACAGGCAGAAGCCTCCGTCTGTCCTGAAGAAAATCGAGGGTGAAACCCAGAATTACAGAAAAATGGAGACATCAAAGTGGCAGAGCTAGCCCTATTATTAAGAGCAAACTCAGCCAAAGGCAAAAAAGAGACCCAGTCATCCTGATCAGCAGACACAAAGCATCTTAGATAAGTCTCCAATGTCTGGTTTGTTCTCTCAGTTTGACCATTGGTCTGAGGATGAAATGCCAAGGAGAAAGACAACTGAACACCAAGCTTAGAACAAAAGGTCCTCCAAAATCTGGAAACAAACTGGACTCCTCTGTCAGACACAATGTTCTCAGGAATGCCGTGTAAACGAACCACGTGCTGAAGGAACAAAGGCACCAATTCGGAGGAGGAAGGCAACTTAGGTAATGGCACAAGATGTATCATCTTGGAAAACCTATCACAAATCACCCAGATGACGGTCATTCTCTGAGAAACAGGGAGATCGGAAATGAAATCCATAGAGATATGGGTCCATGGTCTCTTGGGCACAGGCAATGGCATCAACAAACCACTAGAGCGAGAGCAAGGCTTGGAGCGAGAGCAAGTCCCGCAGGACTGCACAAATTCCCTGACATCACGAGACAAGGTAGGCCACCAAAAGGACCGACTAACCAAGTCTCTGGTACCAAATATTCCGGGATGACCGGCCAACGCGGAACAATGAATCTCAGACATCACACTCTTTTTCCACTGGTCCGGGACAAACAATTTCCCAACAGGGCAGCGCTCGGGCCTATCCTCCTGACACCCCTCCAGAGCCAGTCTCAAATTGGGCGAGATGGCGGAAAGAACTACACCTTCTTTCAAAATAACAGTGTAAGGTTCTTTGTCTCTGTTGACATGTTCCTTGAAACTCAGTTTTCCGTCGGCCATTTTGCTTTCTGTCTTTCTGCAGCTCTTGCCCTCAGTTAATATGGAGTTCCAGTTTTCATGTTCCCGCCCTGATTCTTCCCTCTTGCTTCTTAAGCAGCCTCAGCTGAACAATCAGTGCTCCTGAATCAAGCCTCAGTCAGTCTGTGACCTGACTCCTGGAAACCTTGAACTTGTACTCCAGCTATTCCCTACTGAGGAACCTTTGAACACTTTTGGACTCTGGAAACCTGCTGTTTGGTGAATCCATGTTTGCAGAGGAATTACGGTACAGAGATGAGATCCTGAACCTGCTTTGGAGATTTATTGTAGTGCTTGAAATTACTCTGGCCTGCTGTGTCTCCTGACTCTGTTCCTGCAAACTGTGTGAACTTTTCAGCAAGCTTGTATGAAGTAATACAAGTCATTTCATTTCAACCTATGTCTCCTGTGTTTTCCTCGCACCCAAGCACAAGACGCTATAGGAACTGTACACTATACATGACAAGATTCAGGAGCCAATGTTTAGTGTCTGCTGGGTCTGGGAAAGCCGTGTCTGCTGTGACTGTGGATATCAGATGTCCGTTTAAATACCTTATGTGATGACAGTGGTTGTGACTTCTCACAACCATTCCAGGTGAGCGCATTCCCTTAAAATTTTACTCTGCAGTGTTACCACAGGTAAACACTATTGTTTGTTTTGTTTTTTTTTTCCTTTCCTCTTCTCCTTCCAGCACTTCTGCCTTTAAAGATCTGGAAGATGGAGGCCCGCATAAAGGAACTTTGCGGAGTGACTGATACAATCCTTTCAGATGTACAGACTTTAAAAACCCGTTTTGCAAGCCTACAGGACCTCACTAATCATAATTTGCAAGTGTTTGGACAGACTACCCAGGAATTGCGAGCCAGGATTGAGGCTCTAGAGGAACGAGCCCAGGCTCCTGCCATAACCACGAGTTCTGGGATCCCCAAATTACCTCCTTTTCGTTTTGGCGGTGAACGTGAGAAATTCAGGGGATTTATTAATCAATGCAATTTATTTTTCTCTGCACATGCTTCACAATTTCCCACTGAACGATCCAAAGTGCTTACTATAATTATGTTGCTTACCAATAAGGCTTTGATGTGGGCAAACCCTCTGATTGAGACTGAGGATGATTGTTTGAATCACCTTGATACTTTTATTTCAGCCATGGGGCAGGTGTTTGATGACCCCAATTGAGGTGCAACAGCTGAAGCAGCCATGTTAACTTTGCGCCAAGGTAAGCGTTCAGTAGCCGAATATGCCCTGGATTTTAGGAGATGGGCTCTTGATACCACTTGGGACACTTCCGCTAAGAAATCTATTTTTCGGAAAGGGTTGTCTCCACTGATTAAGGATGAACTTGCTCGTGCCGACCCTCCCACTGCGTTAGGTGACTTTATTAACTATTGTATTCGTATTGATGCTCGTCTGACTGAACGCAAACAAGAGAGATGGTTCGAAAATAATCGCACTAATCTTTTACTACCTCCCTCCTCAGCTAAGGAACCTTTGAGTAGGATCACAAGGGAACCAGAACCTGAACCCATGCAGGTGGACTCTTTACAAAGACGGGTTAGTGATGCACGCAAAGAACATCGTATAAAGGAAAATCTATGTTTCTACTGTGGTAAGTCAGGGCGCTTCATTATAAACTGCCCCAGCCGTTCTCGTAAGACTACTGCAGCAGTCATTCACTGTGAGTGTTGCGAGAGGAGCTCTGTCATGTCCGAGCCTCAGGCTCCAGAGAGATCTGCTGCAAGAGATCTTGATTTCTCGGACTTAAACTCTGTTAGTTCTGGGGACGATGACGGTATAAACGCTGCAATTTTTCAAGTTTCCTCAGCGATGTCCCAGCTGAGTTGTAAAAGAAACAATTCTCATTGCTTCCTTTCCATCAAACTCTGGGTTGACTCAGTCTGGGTGTCTAGCTTTGCTATGATCGACTCAGGAGCAAGTGGAAATTTTATGGATATCTCCTTTGCTCTGAAACAGGGGATACGTTCAGTGAAGAAGGCTACTCCAGTACAGATGGAGACTGTGGATGGCTCTCTACTGACTTCTGGACCAGTGGATCAAGAAACAGAGCCTTTGAGGGTCCTTATGGGTAAAGATCATCAGGAGAAAATGTCTTTTATGCTTATCTCTTCTCCCCACTTTCCCATTATTCTAGGGCTACCATGGCTGCAGGCGCAGAATCCTACGATTAACTGGGAGACCAAGGAATTACACTTTCCGGAGAAACAGATGAGTCAAGGAGTTTCAGCTTGCTCTGTTCCTAAAGGAACCATGTCAGTCCCTGAACTACCAGCTGTATACCAGGACTATGTGGATTTATGTGACAAGAAGAACGCTGATCAGCTTCCTCCTCACCGTCCATATGATTGTCCAATTGAATTATTGCCTGGAGCCGAGATACCTTTTGGTAAGATCTACCCCCGAGCGGGGCCCGAGCTAAAAGCTTTGAAGGATTATATAGACGAAAATTTAGTTAAGGGCTTCATACGCCCCTCTTCATCTCCCGCAGGTGCACCCATCTTCTTTGTGAAGAAGAAAGATGGATCTCTGAGACCCTGCATAGACTATAGGGAACTCAATAAGGTTACTATTAGAAACCGTTATCCATTGCCTTTAATCCCTGAGTTGTTGGAGAGAGTGCGGCATGCCAAAATTTTCTCTAAACTGGATCTCCGTGGGCCTATAACTTGGTCCGTATTAGACCTGGGATGAATGGAAGACTGCTTTCAGGTCACGCTATGGACACTTTGAATATCTAGTTATGCCTTTTGGTCTGAGTACTGCCCCAGCCACTTTCCAACACTTCGTGAATGATATCTTCAGGGATCTCCTAGATACATTTGTGGTGATTTATCTGGATGATATTCTAATTTTTTCTAACTCCACAGAGGAACATCATGGACATGTGAGAATGGTCTTAGAACGCCTAAGACAAAACCATCTCTACATCAAACTTGAAAAGTGTGAATTCCATAGGACCGAAATTCAATTTCTGGGGTATGTACTATCTACGCAAGGGATTAGTATGGATGGAAGCAAGACCCAAGCCATCAAGGATTGGCCAATTCCTAGAAATGTGAAGGAGGTGCAGCGCTTCATCGGGTTTACCAACTTCTATAGACGTTTCATTAAAAATTTTTCTGAGGTAGTGTCACCTATCACCCAACTTACCCGGAAACAGTCTAGGTTCTCCTGGACCCCGCAAGCTCAGGAAGCATTTTCCTGTTTAAAGGATAAATTTACCACCGCACCTATCTTAGTACATCCCAACCCCGAGCTTGCCTTCATAATAGAGGTGGATGCTTCAGACTGTGCCGTTGGAGCTATACTCTCTCAGAGAACAGGTGAGAAGAATGTCTTGCATCCCTGTGCCTTCTTTTCCCAGCAGTTGTCTTCGGCTGAGAGGAACTACGATGTGGGCAATAGAGAATTGTTGGCCATTATTGCCCCCTTCAAGGAATGGAGACACCTTCTTCAGGGAACTTCAAAGCAAATAGTCGTCCTGACAGACCATCGTAACCTTGAATTTATCAGGTCGGCTAAGTGCCTGACTCCTCGCCAGGCTCGCTGGAATCTTTTCCTAAACCAATTTAATTTTGTCATTTCTTATAGACCAGGATCGCGCAATGGAAAGGCTGATGCACTCTCTAGGATTCATTCAGCAGAGACACGTCCACTTACTCCTCCTAAGACTATTCTTCCTGACTCTAGATTCCTGGGAGTAATTCATAATCAAGACCTACTTAAGGACATCAAGGAAGCATACCATGCGGATTCTTTGTTGGCTCACCCCCAAGGGACGTAAGTCTTGTCTTTAAGAATGGTGTGTGGATTCAGGGACAACGTCTGTATATACCTGAAACAGTCAGATTGAGAGTATTGCAACTCATCCACGATTCCAAGATAGCCGGGCATAGGGAATTCTAAAGACACAAGAATTTCTTTTTCATTTCTTTTGGTGGCCCACTTACAGGAAAGATGTTTTAAACTATGTCACTTCATGTGAAGTCTGTTCAAGATGCAAAACACCTCGCTCCTCACCAACTGGTCTGTTGCAACCTCTTCCCACCCCGTCCCGCCCGTGGGGATCCATTTCTATGGACTTCATTGTGGAGTTACCAACCTCTCAAGGGAAGAACACCATTCTAGTGGTGGTTGACCGTCTAACAAAGGCAGCTCATTTTATCCCTTGTGTCGGCTTACCCACTGCAAAACAGACATCAGACTTGATGATTAAGAATGTGTTTCGCTTACATGGAGTACCGGATGAGGTCATTTCGGATCGAGGGGTGCAATTCACTTCAAGGTTCTGGCAAAATTTCTGTGCAGCATTGGACATTAAAGTAAACCTTTCTTCTGCTTTTCATCCTCAGACTAATGGACAGACAGAACGAACCAATCAGACCCTGGAGCAGTATCTCCGCTGTTTTATCTGCCACCTACAAGATGATTGGGTGGATCTACTTCCACTGGCTGAGTTCTCTTATAACAACTCTCAGAGCGCCTCCACTAAGCAGTCTCCTTTTTACTCCAATCTAGGTTATCATCCTAACATTCTTCCTCGATTTCCCATAGATACGCCCTTGCCGGCAGTGGCTGAAAGAATCACTTCTTTACAAAAGAATATGGATCTTCTAAAGGAAAATCTAGAATTGGCTCAGGAAAGGTACAAGAAAGCAGCAGATAAATTTCGTAAACCTGCACCAGCTTTCAAGGTAGGAGATTTGGTCTGGCTGTCAACCAGAAATCTTAAATTAAAGATTCCATCATCTAAATTGGGACATAAGTACATTGGACCTTATAAGATCAGTAAGATTATAAGTGCTGTTGCTTGTCGTCTTCAACTGCCCAGAACTATGAGAATCCACCCTGTCTTTCATGTATCCCTACTAAAGGCTGCAACACCCAATACGTTTCCTGGACGTTCTTCTCCTTGCCCTGACCCAGTGCTGGTCGATGGTCAGGAAGAATTTATGGTGGAAAGGATTCTAGATTCCAGGTTGTACAGAAATCAGTTGCAATATTTGATTAAATGGCAGGGCTACCCAGTGGAGGACAACTCATGGGAACCAGTCAACAATGTAAATGCTCCTCGCCTGCTCCGCCAGTTTCATCAGAGGTACCCTGACAAGCCTGGTCTGAGGTCATCCGGAGGTTGTCCCTAAGGGGGAGTAATGTAAGGTTCTTTGTCTCTGTTGACATGTTCCTTGAAACTCAGTTTTCCGTCGGCCATTTTGCTTTCTGTCTTTCTGCAGCTCTTGCCCTCAGTTAATATGGAGTTCCAGTTTTCATGTTCCCGCCCTGATTCTTCCCTCTTGCTTCTTAAGCAGCCTCAGCTGAACAATCAGTGCTCCTGAATCAAGCCTCAGTCAGTCTGTGACCTGACTCCTGGAAACCTTGAACTTGTACTCCAGCTATTCCCTACTGAGGAACCTTTGAACACTTTTGGACTCTGGAAACCTGCTGTTTGGTGAATCCATGTTTGCAGAGGAATTACGGTACAGAGAAGAGATCCTGAACCTGCTGTGAGACAGTGAGGGAATATGTGTTGAATGGGGTGTACATTTCACCTAGGTACTGTGCTGTATGGTATAAGGGAAATGTGTGGCTTTGTAAACCTAGTAGTAGGGAAAGGTCACTACACCTCACATTCAGCACACACTTGCAGCTCAGGCCTGAAACCATTCAGCTGTTAATTAGGAGACCAGAAGTAGGTGTCTGCAAACACAGTCAGAGAGCTGGCTTAGTCTGGACACAGGAGGTGTCCCGGCACAAGAAGCAGTCTCCAAGAGTGGAAGCTGGCTTAGTCTGGACACAGGAGGTGTCCCGGCACAAGAAGCAGTCTCCAGGAGTGGGAGCTGGCCTAGTCTGGACACAGGAGGTGTCCCGGCACAAGAAGCAGTCTCCAGGAGTGGGAGCTGGCTTAGTCTGGACACAGGAAGGTGTTTCGGCACAAGAAGCAGTCTCAGGAGTGGGAGCCGGCTTAGTCTGGACACAGGAAGGTGTCCCGGCACAAGAAGCAGTCTCCAGGAGTTTGAGCTATCTCAGTCTGGGTGCAGGAAGTACCCCGGACACAGGAGTAGTCTCAGTGAGAATCCGTGCGAATAGCGGCTGAATAAGAGTGGAGCTCTCTCAAGTCTGGACGCTGAAGGTGCCTTCAGACACAAGGAGGAGACTCTGTGAACCTCAATGCTGGTAAACGCTGGTAACATATATCATATGTGTTGTTTTGGGTCAGGCTGGTAGAGCCGGGACCAGGATAGACAGGGCAATCTATCTAAGTGTAATTAGTGGCTAGACAAGCCCAGGTTTTCTGTTTATGCTTTATTTTTATCTGTTTGCTGTGGACTTTAATAAAGCTGGTTGCGGCCAGTTTTCACCAGAACTGCTGTCTGAATGAACTGTTTTCGTGTCACTCTGTCTACCCAGACAGCGATCCTAGAGCTATATCCCTGGAAATGTTACAATTGGCGGAGAATGCTGGGGCAGCACAGTGGCTGATACAAATGGTGCTGGAATGTGCATGCAGCACAGTGGCTTAGAGACAGCAATAAAGGTGAAGTCTGTTGAAATAGCAGCAGAGAAAAAAAAAAAAATAAAGTGTGTCAAGAGAAACGTCTGATTGGAGCAGTCTTAAAGAGACAGTAGCCCTAATAGAGTTTGCAGAGAAGAAAAAAAAAAAAGTGTCTGCACAGCAGAGCTGAATTTTTCTGTGGAAAAGACTGTGGAGTGTGTATGTCTTGAGTGAAGACTGCCGTTGTTGAGACAGAGAAGTCTGACAGCATGGATGACAGCATGGAGGCGCTGTTTGAACATATGGCGCAAGTTAATGTGCAACATAAGACTGCCGTGGTTGAGACAGATAAGTCCGGCAGTATGAAGGAGCTCCTTGAGTACCTGGTACAGGCCCAGCGAAGCATGCAGCAGAGCATGGAGCAGCAGCGCCTGCAGCACCAGCAGCGCATGCAGCAGGCCCAGCAGCAATTCCTGCAGCAGCAGCAGGAGAATAACCGGTTGTTTTTTGAGCAGGTTGCAGCACTGCAGGGGACTTGTGGCGCATCGTCCCAAAGTAATGTTGCAAAGTCACCTGCATTGTCCACTGTAAAGAAGGCGGTAAGACGGTCCCTGAAAAAGATGACACCTCGTGATGATGTGGAGGTATATCTCACTAGGTTTGAGAGACTGGCAGAGAAGGAGAATCTGCCCCTATCTGAATGGGCCATGATGGTCGCACCCTATCTGATCGGAGAGCCCCAAAGGGCCTATGCTGACCTGAGCGAGCAGGACAGCCAAGACTATGCCAAGCTGAAAGCGGAGATTCGTACCCGGATGGGTGTTACGGTGACAGCCCGTGCCAGGGGAGTTCATGACTGGAGATACAGTTGGGAGTCTGCAGTCAGCAGGCCTGATTATGGAGTTGAAAAGGTGATAGTGAACCGCTACACCCGAGCATGTCCTCCTGAGGTACAGCCGTCTGAGAGGTCGTCACTTCGGAGTTCCCGGACGCTGAACTCTAGCGGTAAGAGCGTTCCAGCTGTGGGGGACATGGGGTATGCTGATAAGCGGGTTCAGGCCCGAGGGGACATATGGGAGGGTGATTGTGGTGGACAGTGTTGGAGATGTCGTGAAATTGCAGCCGGCTGTTCACTAGAGGGGGAGCCGATGTGCCGTGATGTTGGCAGGTCCCTCTCTCCCTGCGCAGAGCCTGTGTGTGTGTCCACCTCAGCCGAAGAGACTGGACCACAGGGGTCCCCGGTGGTTGTAAATGACTGCCCAGCACAGGCCCTCTTGGACTCAGAGAGTCCAGTGACTTCCGTATGTGACAGCCTGATTGATAGGGACTTCATCCCTGATAAGCACCTGAGTGTGGTGTACATCCATGGAGACACTAAAGTCTACCCAGAGACTGCCGTGGACTTGGTCCCCAAACTCGGGGAGGTTTCATGTGAAGTGGGGGTAGTGAAGAACCTGGTTCACCCCGTCATATTGGGTAATGACTTTCCCCGGTCTAAGGATCTCTGGGGGAGAAATGTTTCTGATGGACAGTGTGATGAAGCTCCTATTAAGGGTGCGCAGTCCCGAGGGGCGGAACACAATGCTAGTGGGCCGTTAAACTTATGTGATGATAATGATAATGATGATGATGATCATGATAATGATGATGACCATGATAATGATGCTGATGCTGATAATGATAATGATGATGACTATGATAGTGATGGGGTTCCTTTGCAGGTGATGTTGGGAGACGAGGATGGTTTTTCTCGGGAACCGAGTGTCCCTGACTTGCCTGTGTCCTGTGACAATTTTGAGAGTGAGCAGTGGCGAGACCCCACTCTTAGGACGGCACAGAAAATATGATTGTTCTAAATGAGGTTTCCCAGTAGCCTGGCTCTGAGGAGAGGTTTCCTCATGCTGCCATGGACAATAGCCTATTGTATAGGGACACTGAAGTCCAGGGAGAGGTCGTGAGTCAGCTCCTAGTACCTGAGCTATATAGAAGTATAGTGCTGGGGTTGTCACATAGTCACATACTTGAGGGACCAGATGGTGAAGTTAATGTTGTGGATGACATGTTAACTAAGGTTCCAGATCAGGATGTGAATGAAAATGAATTGTATAACCCTGACAGTGGGCAGGATATGAATGAAAATGAATTGTATAACCCTGACAGTGAGCAGGATGTGAATGAAAATGAATTGTATAACCCTGACAGTGAGCAGGATGTGAATGAAAATGAAGTGTATAGCCCTGACAGTGAGCCAGATGTGGCTGAGAAAAAGGGGTCAGACAGGGATAGTGATAGTGATAGTGAATCATCTGATGACCATAAAGCAACCAGTGCAAATGAGGAAGGCATGGTAGCAGAGGAGGTTGAGAGTCCTGAGAAGAAAGCTGATGCTGACCTTACAGCCAGACAGAAGATGGCATCTGAAGAGGTTTTACAGTTGGCCGGTTCCCTGGTGAAGACTAAGGTGACTGAAGAAGTAGAGTGTAGGACTGACGGTAGGGCTTCTGGGCATGTCCTGCCAGAAGAGCCTGAAGGAGGGGAACTGGAGAAAAGTGAAAAACCCCCTATACCTTCTGTGATAGTTGGTGACACATGGTCAGTGCACCAGGGACAGGAGGTACGTGAGTTTCTGAGGAAGAGTCAGCAGAAGTGTTCTGATGTGCCGGGTCGTACTTCTCTGGCCAGGCACTATATCGAAACTGAGCCCGGCCCTAAGGTCAAGATGAAACCGTGCAGGATACCCGAGGCCCGCAGAGAGCATAGGCCTGGGAGGGTACAGGGTAGTGCGGATGCTTCAGATGAAGAGAAAACTGATGTTGGCAATGACAGTGGTGAGGATGAAGCTGATGAGGGCCATGACTGGTCCAGAGTTCACTGTCTCTGTTGGATTATTGACCAGCCCTCCCGGTCTGGATGACCAGCCCTCCGGTCTGGAGAAGAGGGAGGGGATATGTGAGACAGTGAGGGAATATGTGTTGAATGGGGTGTACATTTCACCTAGGTACTGTGCTGTATGGTATAAGGGAAATGTGTGGCTTTGTAAACCTAGTGGTAGAGAAAGGTCACTACACCTCACATTCAGCACACACTTGCAGCTCAGGCCTGAAACCATTCAGCTGTTAATTAGGAGACCAGAAGTAGGTGTCTGCAAACACAGTCAGAGAGCTGGCTTAGTCTGGACACAGGAGGTGTCCCGGCACAAGAAGCAGTCTCCAGGAGTGGGAGCTGGCTTAGTCTGGACACAGGAGGTGTCCCGGCACAAGAAGCAGTCTCCAGGAGTGGGAGCTGGCTTAGTCTGGACACAGGAGGTGTCCCGGCACAAGAAGCAGTCTCCAGGAGTGGGAGCTGGCTTAGTCTGGACACAGGAAGGTGTTTCGGCACAAGAAGCAGTCTCCAGGAGTGGGAGCTGGCTTAGTCTGGACACAGGAAGGTGTCCCGGCACAAGAAGCAGTCTCCAGGAGTTTGAGCTATCTCAGTCTGGGTGCAGGAAGTACCCCGGACACAGGAGTAGTCTCAGTGAGAATCCGTGCGAATAGCGGCTGAATAGGAGTGGAGCTCTCTCAAGTCTGGACGCTGAAGGTGCCTTCAGACACAAGGAGGAGACTCTGTGAACCTCAATGCTGGTAAACGCTGGTAACATATATCATATGTGTTGTTTTGGGTCAGGCTGGTAGAGCCGGGACCCGGATAGACAGGGCAATCTATCTAAGTGTAATTAGTGGCTAGACAAGCCCAGGTTTTCTGTTTATGCTTTATTTTTATCTGTTTGCTGTGGACTTTAATAAAGCTGGTTGCGGCCAGTTTTCACCAGAACTGCTGTCTGAATGAACTGTTTTCGTGTCACTCTGTCTACCCAGACAGCGATCCTAGAGCTATATCCCCTGGAAATGTTACACTGCTTTGGAGATTTATTGTAGTGCTTGAAATTACTCTGGCCTGCTGTGTCTCCTGACTCTGTTCCTGCAAACTGTGTGAACTTTTCAGCATGCTTGTATGAAGTAATACAAGTAATTTCATTTCAACCTATGTGTAATGTATGTGGTACAGTTCATATAGCGTCTTGTGCTTGGGTGCGATGAAAATACTTGAGACACAGGTTGATAAAGAAAGTCTTGTATTGCTTCATACAAATTGGCAAAAATAAACACACAGGTTGCAAACACAGAAGCAGGAGACACAGCAGGCCAGAGTAATCTAAGTTCATCAATAACTCTCCACAACAGATTCAGATCTTCTTCTATGTTACCGCAAGTCCATGCAAACGTGAGGCTTTCAAGAGCAGAGTTCAGAGTCCACAAGTGCTTCAGAGTTTCTCAGTAGAAATGGCTGGAGTACAAGGTCCAAGGCTTCAGGAGTCAGAACACAGGTTCACTGCAGGCTAGATTCTGAAGCACTGATTGCTCAGGTGTGGCTGTTTAAGAAGCAAACGGAGAGAATCAGGGCGGGAACATGCAAGCTGGAAAACTCCATTTTAACTGAGGGCAAGATAGCTGCAGCAAAACAGAAAGCAAAATGGCCGACGAACAAACTGAGTTTCAGAAACAGATACACAGAACCTTACATTACTCCCCCCTTAGGGGCAACCTCCGGATGACCTCAGACCAGGCTTGTGTGGGTACCTCTGATGAAACTGACGGAGCAAGCGAGGAGCATTAACGTTATTGACTGGCTCCCATGAGTTGTCCTCCACTGGGTAGCCCTGCCATTTAATCAGATATTGTAACTGATTTCTATACAACCTGGAATCTAAAATCCTTTCCACCACAAATTCTTCCTGACCATCGACTAGCACTGGGTCAGGGCAAGGAGAAGAACGTCCAGGAAACGTATTGGGTGTTGCAGCCTTTAGTAGGGATACATGAAAGACAGGGTGGATTCTCATAGTTCTGGGCAATTGAAGACGACAAGCAACGGCACTTATAATCTTACTGATTTTATAGGGTCCAATGTACTTATGTCCCAACTTAGACGATGGAATCCTTAACTTAAGATTTCTGGTTGACAGCCAGACCAGGTCTCCTACCTTAAAAGCTGGTGCAGGTTTACGAAATTTATCTGCTGCCTTCTTGTACCTTTCCTGAGCCGATTCCAGATTCTCCTTTAGAAGATCCATATTCTTCTGTAAAGTCGTGACTCTTTCAGCCACTGCTGGCAAAGGCGTCTCTATGGGAAATCGTGGTAGAATGTTAGGATGATAACCTAAATTAGAGTAAAAAGGAGACTGTTTAGTGGAGGCACTCTGAGAGTTGTTGTAAGAGAACTCAGCCAATGGAAGAAGATCCACCCAATCATCCTGTAGGTGGCAGATAAAGCAGCGGAGATACTGCTCCAAGGTTTGATTGGTTCGTTCGGTTTGTCCATTAGTCTGGGGATGAAAAGCAGAAGAAAGGTTTACTTTAATGTCCAATGCTGCACAGAAATTTTGCCAAAACCTAGAAGTGAATTGCACCCCTCGATCCGAAATAACCTCATCCGGTACTCCATGTAAACGAAACACATCTTTAATCATCAAATCTGATGTCTGTTTTGCAGTGGGTAAGCCGACACAAGGGATAAAATGAGCTGCCTTTGTTAAACGGTCAACCACCACTAGAATAGTGTTCTTCCCTTGAGAGGTTGGTAATTCCACAATGAAGTCCATAGAAATGGATCCCCACGGGCGGGACGGGGTGGGAAGAGGCTGTAACAGACCAGTTGGTGAAGAGCGAGGTGTTTTGCATCTTGCACAAACCTCACACGAAGTGACATAGTCCAAAACATCCTTCCTACAAGTGGGCCACCAAAAGAAACGAGAAAGAAATTCCTGTGTCTTTAGAATTCCTCTATGCCCGGCTATTTTGGAATCGTGAATGAGTTGCAATACTCTCAATCTGACTGTTTCAGGTATATACAGACGTTGTCCCAGAATCCACACACCATTCTTAAAGACAAGACTTACGTCCCTTGGGGGTTGAGCCAAAAAAAAATCCGCATGGTATGCTTCCTTGATGTCTTTAATTAGGTCTTGATGATGAATCACTCCTAGGAATCTAGAGTCAGGAAGAATAGTCTTAGGAGGAGTAATTGGACGTGTCTCTGCTGAGTAAATCCTAGAGAGTGCATCAGCCTTTCCATTGCGCGATCCTGGTCTATAAGAAATAATAAAATTAAATTGGTTTAAGAAAAGATTCCAGCGAGCCTGGCGAGGAGTCAGGCACTTAGCCGACCTGATAAACTCAAGATTACGATGGTCTGTCAGAACGACTATTTGCTGTGCAGCTCCTTGAAGAAGGTGTCTCCATTCTTTGAAGGCAGCAATAATGGCCAACAACTCTCTATTGCCCACATCGTAGTTCTTCTCAGCCGAAGACAACTGCTGGGAAAAGAAGGCACAGGGATGCAAGACATTCTTCTCACCTGTTCTCTGAGAGAGTATAGCTCCCACGGCACAGTCTGAAGCATCCACCTCTATTATGAAGGCAAGCTCTGGGTTGGGATGTACTAGGATAGGTGCAGTGGTAAATTTATCTTTTAGACGGGAAAATGCTTCCTGGGCTTGGGAAGTCCAGGAGAACTTAGACTCTTTCCGGGTAAGTTGGGTGATAGGTGACACTACCTCAGAGAAATTTCTAATGAAACGTCTATAGAAGTTTGCAAACCCGATGAAGCGCTGTACCTCCTTCACATTTCTAGGACTTGGCCAATCATTGATGGCTTGGGTTTTACTTCCATCCATACTAATTCCTTGTGTAGACAGTACATACCCCAGAAATTGAATTTCGGTCTTATGGAATTCACACTTTTCAAGCTTGATGTAAAGATGATTTTGTCTTAGACGTTCCAAGACCATTCTCACATGTCCATGATGTTCCTCTGTGGAGTTAGAAAAAATTAAAATATCATCCAAATAAATTACCACGAATGTATCTAGGAGATCCCTGAAGATGTCATTCACCAAGTGTTGGAAAGTGGCTGGGGCGGTACTCAGACCAAAAGGCATAACCAGATATTCAAAGTGTCCATAGCGTGACCTGAATGCAGTCTTCCATTCATCCCCAGGTCTAATACGGACTAAGTTATAGGCCCCACGAAGATCTAGTTTAGAAAAAATTTTGGCATGTCGCACTCTCTCCAATAACTCAGGGATTAAAGGCAATGGATAACGGTTTCTAATAGTAACCTTATTGAGTTCCCTATAGTCTACGCATGGTCTCAGGGATCCATCTTTCTTCTTTACAAAGAATATGGGTGCCCCTGCAGGAGATGAAGAGGGGCGTATGAAGCCCTTGGCTAGATTTTCGTCTATGTACTCTTTTAAAGCCTTCAACTCGGGCCCCGCCAGGGGGTAGATCTTACCAAAAGGTATCTCTGCTCCAGGCAATAATTCAATTGGACAATCATATGGACGGTGAGGAGGAAGCTGGTCAGCGTTCTTCTTGTCACATAAATCCACATAGTCCTGGTATACAGCTGGTAGTTCAGGGACTGACATGGTTCCTTTAGGAACAGAGCAAGCTGAAATTTTTTGACTCATCTGTTTCTCTGGAAAGTGTAATTCCTTAGTCTCCCAGTTAATGGTAGGATTCTGAGCCTGCAGCCATGGTAGCCCTAGAATAATGGGAAAGTGAGGAGAAGAGATAAGCATAAAGGACAGTTTCTCTTGATGATCTTTACCCATAAGAACCTTTAAAGGCTCTGTTTCCTGATCCACTGGTCCAGAGGTCAGCAGGGAGCCATCCACAGTTTCCATCTGTACTGGAGCAGCCTTCTTCACTGAACGTATTCCCTGTTTTAGAGCAAAGGAGACATCCATAAAATTTCCACTTGCACCTGAGTCGATCATAGCAGAGCTAGACACCCAGGCTGAGTCAACCCAGAGTTTGATGGAAAGAAAACAGTGAGAATTGTTTTTCTTACAACTCAGCTGGGACACCGCTGAGGAAACTTGAAAGATGGCAGCATTTACACAGTCAACGTCCTCAGAGGTAACGGAGTTTAAGTCCGAGAAATCAAGATCTGTTGCTGCAGCTCTCTCTGGAGCCTGAGGCTCGGACCTGACAGATCCCCTCTCGCAACATTCACAATGAATGAGTGCTGCAGTAGTCTTGCGAGAACGGCTGGGACAGTTAATAATAAAGTGCCCTGACTTACCACAATAAAAACATAGATTCTCCTTAAAACGATGTTCCTTGCGTGCATCACTAACCCGTCGTAGTAAAGAGTCTACCTGCATGGGTTCAGGTTCAGGTTCCCGTGTAATCCTATTCAGAGGTTCCTTAGCTGGAGAGGAAGGTAGGAAAAGATTAGTACGATTGCTTTCGAACCATCTCTCTTGCCTGCGTTCAGTTAAACGAGTATCAATACGGATGCAGTAGTTAATAAAGTCACCTAACGCAGTGGGAGGGTCGGCACGAGCAAGTTCATCCTTAATCAGTGGGGATAACCCCTTTCGAAAAATAGATTTTTTGGCGGAATTGTCCCAGGTGGTATCAAGGGCCCATTTCCTGAAATCCAAGGCATATTCAGCTACCGAGTGCTTACCTTGGCGCAAAGCTAATATGGCTGCTTCAGCTGTTGCACCTCGATTGGGGTCATCAAACACCTGCCCCATGGCTGAAATAAAATCATCAAGGTGATTCAAACAATCATCCTCAGTCTCAATCAGAGGGTTTGCCCATATCAAAGCCTTGTTGGTAAGCAACATAATTATAGTAAGCACCTTAGATCGTTCAGTAGGAAATTGTGAAGCATGTGCAGAAAAAAAAAGATTACATTGATTAACAAATCCCCTGAATTTTTCACGTTCACCACCAAAACGAAAAGGGGGCAACTTGGGAATCCCAGAACTCGGGGCCACGGCAGGAGCCTGGACTCGCCCCTCCAGAACCTCAATCCTGGCTCGCAAATCCTGAGTAGTCTGTCCAACCACTTGCAAATTGTGATTATTTAGGTCCTGAAGATTTGTAAAACGGGTCTTTATATTCTGCAAATCTGCAAGGATATTATCAGTCACTCCACAAAGTTCCTTTATGCGGGCCTCCATTTTCCAGATCTTTTAAGACAGGATACTGGAAGAAGAGGAGAGAAAAAAAAACAATAGTGTTCACCTGTGGCAACACTAAAGAAAGAAAAAACTTTAAGAGAACTGCTCACCTGGAATGGTTGTGAGAAGTCACAACCACTATCATCACAGAAAGCTTTCAACCAGACATCTGATATCCAGAGTTTCAGCAGACAAAAAGAGAAGAGAAGAAAAAAAAAACAAAAAAAACAATAGTGTTTACCTGTGATAACACTGCAGAAAAAAAAACTTAAGGGAATTGCTCACCTGGAATGGTTGTGAGAAGTCACAACCACTGTCATCACAGAAAGTACAACCGGACATCCGATATCCACAGTACAGCAGACAAGCCTTTCCAGACCCAGCAGACACTAACGTTTGGCTTCAGAATCTTGTAATGTATGTGGTACAGTTCATATAGCGTCTTGTGCTTGGGTGCGATGAAAATACTTGAGACACAGGTTGATAAAGAAAGTCTTGTATTGCTTCATACAAATTGGCAAAAATAAACACACAGGTTGCAAACACAGAAGCAGGAGACACAGCAGGCCAGAGTAATCTAAGTTCATCAATAACTCTCCACAACAGATTCAGATCTTCTTCTATGTTACCGCAAGTCCATGCAAACGTGAGGCTTTCAAGAGCAGAGTTCAGAGTCCACAAGTGCTTCAGAGTTTCTCAGTAGAAATGGCTGGAGTACAAGGTCCAAGGCTTCAGGAGTCAGAACACAGGTTCACTGCAGGCTAGATTCTGAAGCACTGATTGCTCAGGTGTGGCTGTTTAAGAAGCAAACGGAGAGAATCAGGGCGGGAACATGCAAGCTGGAAAACTCCATTTTAACTGAGGGCAAGATAGCTGCAGCAAAACAGAAAGCAAAATGGCCGACGAACAAACTGAGTTTCAGAAACAGATACACAGAACCTTACACTATGTCTCCTGTGTTTTCCTCGCACCCAAGCACAAGACGCTATAGGAACTGTACACTATACATGACAAACAGAAGGATCAGATACCTCAGGAGAGTCCGCAAGGAAACTCCTCGAGAGGGCATCCGCCTTAACATTCTTAGTGCCAGGAAGAAAGGAAACCACAAAATTAAAACGTGTGAAAAAAAGGCCCACCTGGCCTGTCTAGGATTAAGTCGCTTGGCAGATTCCAGATAAACCAGATTATTATGGTCCGTAAGGACCACCACCTGATGTTTGGCTCCCTCCAGCCAATGTCTCCACTCTTCAAAAGCCCACTTCATGGCCAATAACTCCCGATTACCCACGTCATAATTACGTTCAGTAGGAGAAAATTTTCGAGAGAAAAAGGCACAAGGGTTACTTTTAGAGGTCTCTGGATCTCTTTGGGACAAAACTGCACCTGCCCCAATTTCAGAGGCATCAACCTCCACCTGAAATGGCAGAGAAACATCAGGCTGCCGTAGAACAGGAGCAGAAGTGAATCTCTGCTTAAGTTCCTGAAATGCAGAGACTGAGTCAGGAGGCCAATTCACCACATCAGAACCCTTTTTGGTCAAATCAGTTAATGGTTTAACAATAACCGAGAAATTACCAATAAATTTACGATAAAAATTGGCAAAACCCAAAAATCTTTGAAGAGCCTTTAATGAAGTAGGTTGGACCCAATCACAGATGGCCTGAACCTTGACCGGGTCCATTTCAATAACAGATGGGGACAAAATGAATCCCAAAAATGAGATCCTCTGTACGCCAAAAAGATACTTTGATCCCTTCACATACAGAGCATTCTCTCTCAAAATCTGGAATACAGTTCGAACATGTTTCACATGAGAGTCCCAGTCATTAGAAAAAATCAAGATATCATCCAAATAAACAATCAGAAATTTATCCACAAAATCCCTGAAAATGTCATTCATGAAGGACTGGAAGACAGAAGGAGCATTAGTGAGCCCAAAGGGCATCACAAGGTACTCAAAATGCCCCTCAGGGGTGTTAAATGCCGTCTTCCATTCATCCCCGTGCTTAATGCGAATAAGGTTATATGCCCCCCTGAGGTCAAGCTTGGTAAACCAAGTAGCGTTTTTCACCCTGGAAAACAGGTCAGAAATCAAGGGTAACGGATATTGATATTTCACAGTAATATTGTTCAAAAGACGATAATCAATACACGGCCTTAATGAACCATCCTTTTTGGCCACAAAGAAAAAACCGGCACCTAAGGGTGAAGAGGATGGTCTGATATGACCCTTCTCCAATGACTCCTTGATATAAGACCGCATAGCGTCATGTTCAGGTACAGACAAGTTAAAAAGGCGACCTTTAGGAAATTTACTACCAGGCACTAATTCAATAGCGCAGTCATAGCTCCTATGGGGAGGCAAGGATGAAGATTTACTTTCGCTAAACACATCAGAAAAATCAATCAAAAAGTCAGGAACATCCTGAGCCTGGGGGGAGGCAGAAAAAACAGGAGTGTTGGTATTAACACATTGGCTGCCCCAACTGGTTACAGACACAGATTTCCAATCCAAAACAGGATTATGAGACTGTAACCAAGGGAAACCCAGCACGATAATGTCATGCAGATTATACAGAACCAAAAATTTGCAGCTCTCCTGATGATCAGGTTCAACCCTCATTATCACCTGAGTAGAGAACTGAGGTTTATTCTCAGCCAAAGGGGTAGAATCGATCCCCAGTAGGGGAATAGACTTCTGTAGGGTATCAAGGGAAACCCGCAACGTTTAGCAAAATCAAAATCCATCAGGTTAATAGCTGCTCCCGAATCAACGAAAGCCTGAGCAGAAAATGAGGACAGAGAGCATATCAGAGTAACAGTTAATAAAAACTTAGTCTGAACACTACCCAAGACAACTGAGCGTGCAAAACGTCTTCCCCGCTTAGGGCAGACTGAAATAGCATGAGAGGCATCACCACAGTAGAAACATAACCCATTGCGCTTTCGAAACTCATGACGCTGTGCCCCAGAAACCACTCTATCACACTGCATGGGTTCAGAAGCAGGTTCACAAGGCAACACTATTCCACGCATACTTCTCCGCTCACGCAAACGTCTATCAATTTGAATCGCTAATGACATAGAATCATTGAGACCAGAGGGGACAGGGAATCCCACCATAACATCCTTTACATTCTCTGACAGACCCTTCCGAAAAAGGGCTGCCAAAGCGTCGTCATTCCATTTGGTCAGGACTGCCCACCTGCGGAATCTCTGACAGTATAACTCAGCGTCATCAAGCCCCTGATTTAATGCCAACAAGGCTTTTTCAGCTTGATCAGTGACATTAGGCTCATCGTACAATAACCCCAAGGCCTGAAAAAATGCATCAACATCACTCAAAACAGGATCCCCAGGTGTCAGGGAAAAAGCCCAATCCTGAGGATCGCCGCGCAGGAGAGAGATGACAATTTGAACCTGCTGCGCTGCGTTCCCTGAGGACTTAGATTTTAAGGCAAAAAACAATTTACAATTATTTTTGAAATTCAGAAACTTGGCTCGATCCCCCAAAAACAAATCTGGCATGGGAATCCTAGGTTCCACAACAGGCAACCTAACAAGATAGCAATACTCCGAACCTCAGTGGCAAGCTGATCCACACGGCCAGACAACTGTGCAAACTCCATTGAGAGAAAAAATCCTCCCCAACACCCAGAGATACAGAGGGAAAAAAAATGCAACAAACAGAAAAATATCTCTGACAACTCTGACAACCTTTTTTTTTTTTTTCACAATATTTTTTCCCTTCTGTGAGTACCATATAATTTTCAGTTTAGGCCGGTGATACTGTTATGATTTGGTAGCTGAGGAGTGCAGGTAAAAAAAAAGGCAATACACCAGAGCAGTTGGAATCTATGAGATTGCAGTACCCTGACTAACCACCACAACTAGAGGCAGCCGTGGAGCGTTCCTACGTTGGTCCTAGACGCCTCGTCACAGCCTGAGAAACTAACTATACCTAAAGATAGAAAGATGAAAGCTATCTGCCCCGGAGCAGATCCCCAAAGAACATAGAAAGCCCCAAACATGTAATGGCGGTTAGACAAGAAGAAATACTGACACAGACAGAAAATAGTATGAGCAAACGTTGGGGCCCAAACTATCTAAATAGAAAAGGATAGGAAGGGCACTTACTTCAATCCCAAAAAACCCTGAAAAGCACCAACTCTACTAATTTCAAAAACACCTGAGATCACACGACCTCTACCACCTAAATTAGTTCTCTGGTGTAACAAAATCAAAACAGCAGCCACTGAAAAAACTGGAAAAAGCAAATGTACAAAACATCAGTGGCTGAACTAAACTGAGAGGGCAAAAGCCCCCGGAGGGGACCCTGAAGGCCCCCACAAGAAGTGCAGGACAAAATGCAAAAATCAAGCACAAAAACAAAAAGAAGAAAATGTCTTATCTGTTAGCAGGAAATGCAGACACGACACAGCAGGCTACTAAGGAAACAGGAATCAAGGATTGAGACCAGAACAATTGATCACCGGCAACCCTGATGGGAAGGCGACTCCCTTAAATAAGACCAGTCAGTAACACCTGATTCCCAATCCTCACAATCTTCACTGGACAGTCCAGTACCGCTTGTAACCACCAGAGGGAGCCTCTGCTCAGAACTCATTTCAAGTCCATTCACAACACATCTCTACAACAACTGTTAGGCTGGAGTCACACAGAACGTTTAAAAAAACGTCCGATTTTGTAATGCGATAATCGCACAACTGTTCTCCGTATGTTGATCTGTATGTTATCCATTTTAAATGTGAGGATGCGATTTCGCATGTCAGGATCCGTGTGACATCCGTATGGCATCCGTATGGCTTTTCATTTCTCACTGCTTTTCTCCTTTGAATTTAATGGCTCAATGGGCTGTAATGAGGAAAATATGTGCGTATTTCTCGCAAGTCACACTGATGGTCCGTGTGTTGTCCGTTTTTTTGTCGCACCCGTAGATTTGCATTGGCGATTCTGAGCCGAGATACGCGTACAATCGCAGCATGCTGCGATTTCACTCGCGCGTATAAAACGCGCGAGAAAAAATCGGCTGATAGGACCTGCCCCATAGATTAACATTGGGACGAGTGCTAGGCGATTTTTTATCGCCTAGCACTCGTCCGTATTATACGGTAGTGTGACTCCGGCCTTAAGAGGAGACTTTGTGCAGCAGGCCTTAATGTTAAAATAGCTGCTAGGAAACCACTGATAAGGACTCTGGGAACTCCTTCAAGATTGTTGGAAGACCATTTCTGGCGACTACCTCTTGAAGCTCATCAAGAGAATGCCAAGAGTGTGCGAAGCAGTCATCAAAGCAAAAGGTGGCTACTTTGAAGAACCTAGAATATAAGACAATAATTTCAGTTGTTACACGCTTTTTTGTTAAGTATATAATTCCACATGTGTTAATTCATAGTTTTGATGCCTTCAGTGTGAATGTACAATTTTCATAGTCATGAAAATACAGAAAAATCTTTAAATGAGAAGGTGTGTCCAAACTTTTTGTCTGTACTGTAGTTCAGGATTGAAACGCCTGTATCGACCTGATAATGCTTTTCACTTTAGTCCAGAACGGTTGTAAAACTGGACAGTACCAGAAGATGTGAACGAAATTTCCCTCACCTGATCCACATCTCCAACACTTAGGATCAATAGAGGGGAACATTGTGTTTAACTTAACCGGAACCCTGTACCACCAAGAAAGAAGTTTGGAATTTGCTTCTGATGAAGAGACCGGAGTAGTCTCGAAAGCTTGCAATTTGTTACCATCTTTTCAGTTAGCCATTAAAAGGTATCAACCACTGAGGACTCTCAAGTCTAAATATTTTTCTTCCTGAAGCCGAGAATTTATGGAAGATTTATGCGTCAAGCCAAGAACAACACACTTTCCCTTTGTTCCATGGAGAGAGTGAGTCCTCTTCTTATTGCATTAAAAATCTGGGGGAGGGGTCTGATCTGTTGGGTTAGTTAGCATTGAGTGTACGGAGGAAAGTGCATGTCGAATCACCCCATCACTAGTGATGAGCGAGCATGATCGCCACTGCTCGGTACTCGCCCAAGCATCTCACTGCTCGAGATGCTCGGAGCTTGCCGAGTATTTCCGAGGTTGCTGGGGGGGAGCTTGGGTCCTCGCCCTGCATGTTTGGCGCTATTTAGAGAGCCAATGAACATGCAGGGATTGTCTGCCACACACTGTAATGCCGCAGCCATGTTGGTTGTGGCATTACAGTGATTGGCTGGCCGCTCAGCTCATCAAGTCTACAGTTAGGTCCATAAATATTTGGACAGAGACAACATTTATCTAATTTTGGTTCTAGACATTACCACAATGAATTTGAAACAAAACAAGTCAGATGCAGTTGAAGTTCAGACTTTCAGCTTTCATTTGAGGGTATCCACATTAAAATTGGATGAAGGGTTTAGGAGTTTCAGCTCCTTAACATGTGCCACCCTGTTTTTAACCCCTTACTGCCATCGGACGTACTATCCCGTCCATGGTACCTGGACCCGTATGACCATGGACGGGATAGTACGTCTCGTGCGATCGGACGCGCTCCCGGGGGGAGCGCAGCCGATCGCGGCCGGGTGTCAGCTGATTAGCACAGCTGACACCCATGACTGTGTGTCAGGAGCGGTCACGGACCGCTCCCGGCACATTAACCCCTTGCACACCGCGATCAAACATGATCGCGGTGTACTGGGGGCACAGGGGAGGATCGCGCAGGGTGGGAGGCTCCCTGCGCTCCCCCTGAGACCCTCAGAGCAGCGCGATGTGATTGCGCTGTTCTGAGGGCTTCCTCCCTCCCAGGACCCGGATCCAAGATGGCGCCGGGGTCCTGGAGGGAGGCGGCTACCTCAGTGCCTGCTGAGAGCAGGCACTGAGAAGCCTGCTGCACTGCCTGAGCGATCGCTGGTGTGACAGAGTGCTGTGCACACTGTCACACCAGCGATCTGATAAAATACAGTGATGTCCCACCCTGGGACAAAGTAAAAAAGTTAAAAAAATAAAAATAAACATGTTTTAAAAAAAAATCCAAAATAAGTAAAAAAAATATATATATATTCCCCAATAAATTCACTTCTTCCTGTAAATAAAAAAAACAAAGCAATAAAAGTACACATATTTGGTATCGCCACGTCCGTAACGACCCCCCCTATAAAATTGTCCCACTAGTTAACCCCTTTATTGAACCCCTTAAAAAAAAAAAAAAAACGAAGCAAAAAATCAATGCTTTATCATCATACCGCCGAACAAAAAGTGGAATAACGCGATCAAAAAGACCGATATAAAAAAACATGGTACTGCTGAAAACGTCATCTTGTCCCGCAAAAAACAAGCCATCATACAGCATCATCAGCGAAAAAATAAAAAAGTTATAGCTCGCAGAATAAAGCGATGCAAAAATAATTATTTTTTATATAAAATTGTTTTTATTCTATAAAAGCGCCAAAACATGAAAAAATGATATAAACGAGGTATCGCCATAATCGTACTGACCCGTAGAATAAAACTGCTTTATCAATTTTACCACACGCGGAACGGTATAAACGCCTCCCCCAAAAGAAATTCATGAATTGCTGATTTTTGTTCATTCTAACCTCCCAAAAATCGAAATAAAAAGCGATCAAAAAACGTCACGTGCTCAAAAATGGTACCAATAAAAACGTCAACTCGTCCCGCAAAAAATAAGACCTCACATGACTCTGTGGGCCAAAATATGCAAAAATTATAGCTCTCAAAATGTGATGATGCAAAAACTATTTTTGCAATAAAAAGCGTCTTTTAGCGTGACAGCTGCCAATCATAAAAACCCGCTATAAATAGTAAATCAAACCCCCCTTTATCACCCCCTTAGTAAGGGAAAAATAATAAAATTAAAAAAAAGTATTTATTTCCATTTTCCCATTAGGGTTAGGGTTAGGGTTGCGGCTAAAGTTAGGGTTAGGGTTGGCGCTAAAGTTAGGATTAGGGTTAGGGTTGGGATTAGGGGTGTGTTAGGGTTAGGTTTGTGGTTAGGGTTGGGACTAGGGTTAGGGGTGTGTTGGGGTTAGGGTTGGAGTTAGAATTGGGGGGTTTCCGCTGTTTAGGCACATCAGGGGCTCTCCAAATGTGAAATGGCGTCTGATCTCAATTCCAGCCAATTCTGCGTTGAAAAAGTCAAACGGTGCTCCTTCACTTCTCAGCTCTGCCATGCGTCCAAACAGTAGTTTATCCCCACATATGGGGTATCAGCGTACTCTGGACCCCAAGAGTTATTGTGCAATTTGTCCTATTTCTTCTGTTACCCTTGGGAAAATAAAAAACTGGGGGCGAAAATATCATTTTTGTAAAAAAAAAAGGATTTTTTATTTTTACGGCTGTACGTTATAAACTTCTGTGAAGCACTTCGGGGTTCAAAGTGCTCACCACACATCTAGATAAGTTCCTTGTGGGGTCTATTTGCCAAAATGGGGTCACTTGTGGGGGTTTCCACTGTATAGGTGCATCAGGGGCTCTCCAAATATGACATGACGCCCCCAGACCATTCCATCAAAGTCTGCAATCCAAAACGTCACTACTTCCCTTCCGAGCCCTGACGTGCGCCCATACAGTAGTTTTCTCCCACATATTGGGTATCAGCGTACTCAGGACAAATTGGACAACAACTTTTGGGGTCCAATTTCTCCTGTTACCCTTGTGAAAATAAAATATTGGGGGCGAAAAAAATCATTTTTGTAAAAAAAAAAAGATTTTTTATTTTTACGGCTGTACGTTATAAACTTCTGTGAAGCACTTCGGGTTCAAAGTGCTCACCACACATCTAGATAAGTTCCTTGTGGGGTCTATTTGCCAAAATGGGGTCACTTGTGGGGGGTTTCCACTGTATAGGTGCATCAGGGGCTCTCCAAATGTGACATGACGCCCCCAGACCATTCCATCAAAGTCTGCAATCCAAAACGTCACTTCTTCCCTTCCGAGCCCTGACGTGCGCCCATACAGTAGTTTTCTCCCACATATTGGGTATCAGCGTACTCAGGACAAATTGGACAACAACTTTTGGGTTCCAATTTCTTCTGTTACCCTTGTGAAAATAAAATATTGGGGGCGAAAAAATCATTTTTGTGAAAAAAAAAAAGGATTTTTTATTTTACGGCTGTACGTTATAAACTTTAGTGAAACACCTGGGGGTTAAAAGTTCTCACCACACATCTAGATAAGTTCCTTGAGGGGTCTAGTTTCCAAAATGGTGTCATTTATGGGGTTTCCACTGTTTAGGCAGATCAGGAGCTCTCCAAACACGACATGGCGTCCAGCCAATTCTGCGTTGAAAAAGTCAGACGGCGCTCCTTCCCTTCCAAACTCTGCCATGCACCCAAACAGTGGTTTACCCCCACATATGGGGTATCAGTGCACTCAGGACAAATTGCACAATAACTTTTGGAGTCTTGTTACCCTTGGAAAAATAAAAATTGGGGTGAAAAGATCATTTTTGTGGAAAAAATATGATTTTTAAATTTTAACGGCTGTACGTTATAAACTTGTGTGAAGCACTTGGGGGTTCAAATTGCTCACCAAAGATCTAGAAAAGTTCCTTAGGGGGTCTAGTTTCCCAAATGGGGTCATTTGTGGGGGGTTTCCACTGTTTAGGCACATCAGGGGCTCTCCAAATGCAACATGGCATCCAATCTCAATTCCAGACAATTTTGGTTGGAAAAAGTCAAATGGTGCTCCTTCCATTCCGAGCTCTGCCGTGCACCCAAACAGTGGTTCCCCCCACATATGGGGTATCAGCGTACTCAGGACAAATTGGACAACAACTTATGTGGTCCAATTTCTCCTGTTACCCTTGGGAAAATAAAAAATTAGTGACTAAAGATAATTTTTGTGGGAAAAAAATAGGATTTTTTATTTTCATGCCCGGGTATTATAAACTTGTGTGAAGCACTTGGGGGTTCAAAGTGCTCACCAAAGATCTAGATAAGTTCCTTAGGGGGTCTAGTTTCCAAAATGGGGTCATTTGTGGGGGGTTTCCACTGTTTAGGCTCATCTGGGGCACTGCAAACGGAACATGACCCCCATCAACGTCTGCATTCCAAAACGTTACTACTTCCTTTCCAAGCCCTGCCGTGCACCCAAACAGTTTCCCCCCCCACATATGGGGTATCAGCGTACTCAGGACAAATTGGACAACAACTTTTGGGGTCCAATTTCCTTGGGAAAATTCAAAAATTTGGGACTAAAAAATCATTTTTGTGGAAAATTGTTTTTTTTTTTTTTTCACACCCAGGCATTATAAGCTTTTGTGAAACACTTGGGGGTTCAAAGTGCTCACAACAGATCTAGATAAGTACCTTAGGGGGTCTAGTTTCCAAAATGGTGTCACTTGTGGGGGTTTCCACTGTTTAGGCGCATCAGGGGCTCTCCAAACACGACATGGCGTCCAATCTAAATTCCAGCCAATTTTAGTTTGAAAAAGTCAAACGGCGCTCCTTCCCTTACGAGCTCTGCCGTGTGCCCAAACAGTGGTTTTCCCCACATATTGGGTATTGGCGTACTCAGGAGAAATTGCATAACAACCTTATCTGTCAATTTTCTGCTTTTACCCTTGTGAAAATAAAAAAAAGTTTGTAAAAGATCATTTTTGTGGCTAAAAAGTTAAATATTCATTTTTTCCTTCCACGTTGCTTTAGTTCCTGTGAAGCACCTGAAGGGTTAATAATCTTCTTGAATGTGGTTTTGAGTACCTTGAGGGGTGCAGTTTTTAGAATGGTGTCACTTTTGGGTATTTTCTGCCATATAGACCCCTCAAAGTGACTTCAAATGAGAGGTGGTCCCTAAAAAAAATGGCTTTGTAAATTTTGTTGTAAAAATGAGAAATCGCTGGTCAACTTTTAACCCTTATAACTTCCTAACAAAAAAAAATTTTGGTTCCAAAATTGTGCTGATGTAAAGTAGACATGTGGGAAATGTTATTTCTTAACTATTTTGTGTGATATATTTCTCTGTTTTAAGGGAATAAAAATTCAAAGTTTGAAAATTGCAAAATTTTAAAAATTTTTGCCATATTTGCGTTTTTTTTCAAAAATAAACGCAAGTTATATCGAAGAAATTTTACTTCTAACGTGAAGTACAATATGTCACGAGAAAAATTCTCAGAATCGCGAAGATCCGTTGAAGCGTTCCAGAGTTATAACCTCATAAAGAGACAGTGGTCAGAATTGTAAAAATTGGCCCGGTCATTAACGTGCAAACCACCCTTGGGGGTGAAGGGGTTAAAGGGACCAAAAGTAATTGGACAGATTAAATAATTGTAAATAAAATGTTCATTTCTAGTACTTGGTTGAAAACCCTTTGTTAGCAATGACTGCCTGAAGTCTTGAACTCATGGACACCACCAGACACTGTGTTTCCTTCTTTTTGATGCTCTGCCAGGCCTTCACCGCGGTGGTTTTCAAGTTGCTGTTTGTTTGTGGGCCTTTCTGTCTGAAGTTTAGTCTTTAACAAATGAAATGCATGTTCAATTGGGTTGAGATCAGGTGACTGACTTGGCCATTCAAGAATATTCCACTTCTTTGCTTTAATAAACTCCTGGGTTGCTTTGGCTTTATGTTTTGGGTCATTGTCCATCTGTAGTATGAAACGACGACCAATCAGTTTGGCTGCATTTGGCTGGATCTGAGCACACAGTATGGCTCTGAATACCTCAGAATTCATTCGACTGTTTCTGTCCTGTGTCACATCATCAATAAACACTAGTGACCCAGTGCCACTGGCAGCCATGCATGCCCAAGCCATCACACTGCTTCCGCCATGTTTTACAGATGATGTGGTATGCTTTGGATCATGACCTGTACCACGCCTTCGCCATACTTTTCTCTTTCCATCATTCTAGTAGAGGTTGATCTTGGTTTCATCTGTCCAAAGAATGTTCTTCCAGAACTGTGCTGGCTTTTTTAGATGGTTTTTAGCAAAGTCCAGCCTAGCCTTTTTATTCTTGATTCTTATGAGTGGCTTGCACCGTGCAGTGAACCCTCTGTATTTAATTTCATGCAGTCTTCTCTTTATGGTAGATTTGGATATTGATACGCCTACCTCCTGGAGAGTGTTGTTCACTTGGTTGGCTGTTGTGAAGGGGTTTCTCTTCACCATGGAGAGTATTCTGCGATCATCCACCACTGTTGTCTTCCGTGGGCGCCCAGGTCTTTTTGCATTGATGAGTTCACCAGTGCTTTCTTTCTTTCTCAGAATGTACCAAACTGTAGATTTTGCCACTCCTAAAGTTGTAGCAATTTCTCGGATGGGTTTTTTCTGTTTTTTGCAGCTTAAGGATAGCTTGTTTCACCTGCATGGAGAGCTCCTTTGACCGCATGTTTCCTTCACAGCTAAACCTTCCAAATGCAAACACCACACCTCAAATCAACACCAGCCCTTTTATCTGCTTAATTGAGAATGATATAATGAAGGGATTGCCCACACCTGTCCATGAAATAGCCTTGGAGTCAATTGTCCAATTACTTTTGGTCCCTTTAAAAACAGGGTGGCACATGTTAAGAAGCTGAAACTCCTAAACCCTTCATCCAATTTTAATGTGGATGTCCTCAAATGAAAGCTGAAAGTCTGAACTTCAACTGCATCTGATTTGTTTTGTTTCAAATTCATTGTGGTAATGTCTAGAACCAAAATTAGATAAATGTTGTCTCTGTCCAAATATTTATGGACCTAACTGTATATCATACCTGGCAGCGCCATGCTCATCACAGTCTACTCCGGAATCAGGCAGTCTAGGGAGAGGTGCTGCTGAGCTAGTGAGAGATTTACTTGTTTCTTAGTTAGTATAGGTATACCACAATATATTATACACATATCCATCTCAACTAACAGTCCTTCTGAGGACTAATCCAGCTGCATGGATATCAGTGCTAGGCAGGCAAGCAGTGTATGTGGCAGACTGCAGTGCATATAGCAAGAGGGTCCATTCCAGTTCTGTCTGCTGCTGCTGCTTTTACAGACATTTCTAGACATAGCCCCAGGTATCAGGGGCCAGGAATAATTTTTTTTGCATCTTAATCCTAATTATTTGCCTTAAAAGCAGTCCAGAGAACACTATTTTTCTGCTCCATTTGCTTGTTGGCACTGCAGAATACAGCCAGATCCTTTCCATATTACATTGCTAAAGTTTCCATCAATTTAAAACTGTGGTTTGTCCGTCAGTGCGCTCAAAATTCTGACATTGCTGGCCTCCATTTAAATTTTCTTTGCAGTGGGTTAGCGAAGTTATTGACACCAGTTTACTGTAAAAATAGGTACCTACAGGCCAGCTATATAAAACTGGGGTTTGACCGTCACACGGATCACATATAAGTGCACTCAAATTTCTGCCATTTCGGACTTCCGGAAGGTGGATCTACAGGATGGCCGCATTTTAGCTAAGCTCCTTGGCGCAGGTTTTAATCCACAGCCATTGCGCCACCAAATTTGGCAGACAGCAGCGATAAGGCCTGGGCAAGGACTCTCGGTATCGAGTCCAGCTCTCCGGTACTCCGGAGGCTCCAGGCGCAGGCAGCGCCGAGAAACACGCGGCTTCAGACGAGACGGCAGGGACAGGCCGCATCGGAATGCGCATGTACCATAACTCTCCACCAGGTTACAGAGCACACCAGGTGAAGACGACCTGCCTGCAGAAGAGTTGGAGAGGCGGCAGGGACCGGCACACAGAAACGCTTACCGAGTTCAGTCGGGGGGAAGCAGGCTAGTAAGGCTGATGGCACGATTCCTGGATCTGGAGGGTGGCAGGATCAGGCCACGCAGGCTGTGCTCTCATATGTATAACAACACACACAACCTTCAATAAATGATGGAAGGCACAGGAATGTATATGAAAAACAAATTTTATTAATACAAATATACTCAATTCCTAAAAGGGATGCCTCATATCCATTGGTGACTCAGGCAATCGACTGCACAAATATTTTGAACAAATAAATCCCAGCACAAAAAATGTTGGATTACAAAAACACATTGGTAAACACCTAAATCAATAACCTGAAATTTCACCTATAATATTTTACAGATTATTCCATTAAGACATCATGTCATATCATGTACTAGGATAAATGAATAGCAGCATTTTTGACATTCATGACCAATTGTGACATTCATCAATATTGTATTGGAATAAATTCCTCAGCATGTGGGGCTAAAAAAGGGAAAACAAAATCCTCACTAATATAGCATTACTGTAGTATGATCAGGCATAGTGCCTACTAAATTCCCCACGTATCACCCTCACTATAATACTTGATGAAAGCAAAACACTGGTAAAGTGCAAAGTCTAACCTTATAAGGTGCTTATTGTGCATAAAATGCTGGTTGATAATACCTTAGTGGTAGCAGCGATGCGCTGTGTCACCCACCCCAACGCACGTTTCGCTAGCTCTTCTTCCGGGGGCGTATGTTAGAGGGAGGATCGTATGTCCTTTTAAACAGCCGCTAACCAATCAGAATTGCATTATATGTAAAAAACCCTAAAGCACACGTTGTAGCTAATTGTCTCCATATAAGTCGTGTAACGCCGCCCCATCAAGCTGGCATACATAGAATGACCACACGTCACATAATGACGTCAGCCCACGGGATGTCTCCACTCTGCTTATTCAAAAAACTCCTCCTCACTCGCATCAACCAATCAAGTAGCTGTACCTCGCTCACTGACGTCCACCCCACGTGGTGTCCCTGCTCAGTGTTCCATGACCCTGCCTCATTTAGGCAGCACCAATGAGATGTCGGCGCATCACATCATGACGCTGTTACCTTGGAAGGACCTTCCTCTCCCGACGCGGTGGAACAAATGCATTCCATCCAGCCTAGGCTGGAATGGAAGTCACGATCCCACCTAATGTCAGACCGAGGAAGATCCGGCACAGCGGCAACTCAGTGTGCGCTCCTCAAAGGAGCTTAAGTGCAAATATATAAGGTGAAGTCCATAACTTAATAAAATTAGACTTAAACAGACAGTGAAAGTGACATATTGCAAAGACAGCCTGCCCATAGGTATATTATGTAAACCATTGTTGCCCACTACAATGGATCAAAAAAATTAATAATGAGAACTTAATAATTATTATAATAATTATAAGTGATCTAAATTAACACAATATTAAAACATATATACTCATACAATTACAGTGTAATATATACTGAAAATACAATATATATATACAAAAAATATATATAGTAAATAAAAATGAAAATAAAAACAAAAGCTACTATAATCCCAATAAAAATTGAGCTTGTGAAGATGGCATGGAACATCATTGTAGGGATGAAACGAGGTAGGAGAATCCTCTGTAAGAGTGTTCATAAGCGGAAACAGCAACGGCCATATGGATATTCAACATTACTTCTAAATAAACATGAATAAACAAAATTAGACAAAATTAAAAACATCCATCCTCCATAAAAACCAGATAGCAATATTTAGGACAAAAAACGATTTAACAGAGAATTATGGCAAAAACCTGGTGGCAAAACAACAACCACTATAGAAAAGCCCCGAAGCCCATGTTCTCATTTAACCCTGATGGAGACATAGAACCCAATCGGAAAATCCATCGGCTCTCTAATTGTGCTAAGGCCTTACCTACATTACCTCCTCGAATCCCTAATGATATTGAGTCAATCCCTTTGATTTTCAAGCCTCCTGCATTACACTGATGATACTTTTTAAAATGCTTTGGAAGGGTTTTTAATGAGGACCAATCATCCTCGAACTTTGCTTTCTCAATATGTCTACAATGTTCACGCACCCGCACTTTTAACTCACGTGTAGTCAATCCTACATAGATTTTTTGGCAATGGACACGTGGCATGATATATAACATTGCGAGAAGAACAGGTAATGTACTTTCTGATATCATATACCTTAGTATTACCACAATTCGAAAAGATCTTAGTCTTAGTCAAATTCATGCATGCTTTGCATATGCCACAGGGGAAAAAAACAACTGTGGCAGTAGAATTGTCTTTGTTTGTGCGGGATTGTATAAACTATGTACTAGGTGTATCTCGTAGGTTTGTCGATCTCCTTGCTACGATTGATGGTCTATTAGGTAATATCCCTTTTAAAATGGGGTCCCATAGATAACCCTCTTGTTAGGTTTTGTTTCAGTTTGCTGGTCACATGACCTTTTTACCCTATTTAGTCTGGCTCCGCCTTCTGGCTTTGCTGGACTTCATTGTATTATCTACTCTTAAGCTAGCCGGGTGCTTAGGTGCCTTACTCTGTCAGTTTTGCTTGATCTTAGGATCTCTTAGTAATTTGTTTTCTGTTTTATTTTTCTCTGCTACAATTTCTGTTAGGAGGTGTCCACCTTTTCACCCAGTCCCTAGATCTTGTAGGGATTCCTCCCTCGCAACTATAGGTCTTCGTTCAGACTAGTGAGGACTTTAGCGGTCTGGTCGCAGGATCAGGTTCCCCGTTACATCGTAGGGATCCAGCTTAGTACTATTGTAGGGACAGAATTCCTACCTTTCCTTAGTGCTTGTAGCAGATCATAACAGTAAGTCCAGCCAAGAAAAAAAAAAAAAAAAAAAATCTGTAAGGAAAGATTTTCTTTTTCTATCATGGTGTCGATTCAGGATTTAGTTCAACGCCTGCAGGGACTCTCTCTGGAGGTGGCTGAGATAAAGCAACACGTGAGTAGTTGTTCTGGAGCACATTTCGTGGAGCCAAAGGTACGTTTGCCTGATTTATTTTTTGGTGAACAACAAGATTTTTTTTCTTTTAAAAATGCTTGCTTGTTGTATTTTCCGTTTGAGACCCAGATCCTCTGGTGATGAATCACAGCGCATAGGGTTCATAATGTCACTTTTGCGCAAAGAACCTCAGGAATGGGCCTTTTCTCTGCAGCCTAGTGATCCATGTTTTTAGATCAGTGGATAGTTTTTTTTCTGCTTTGGGGTTATTGTATGACGATCCGGATCGTGTTTCATCAGCTGAGACAGAATTGAGACTTTTTGAGACAGGGATCAGGTGGTGGTGGAAAAGTATTGTACTCACTTCCGTAGATGGTCCACTCAGGTAGGATGGAACGATTCAGCTTTGAAAAGTTTATTTCTTGCAGGGTTAAGTGAAAGGGTTAAAGATTTGCTGATTGCTTATCCCATACCTGGTAACTTGCAAGAGGCTATGCAATTAGCCATACGGGGGGATAGGAGACTGCGTGCTAGGGTTTAATGAGAGTAAATCTGCCTTGTCAGCTCCAAGTTTGGAGAAGGAATGTACTGACATTGGAGAGCCATGGAAATTGGAGCAATGACACCTCACTCTCGTGAAAAAGAACGCAGATTTGCTAAGGGCTTGTGTTTCTATTGTGGCAAATCTGACCATTTCATTAAGAACTGTGCGCTTCGTATGAATAAAGAAAAAAAAAAAATGAGGTCAGTTTCGCCCGCATAGCTTGTTTAAAACAATAAAGGTGTCTTTCTTTCTGCTACCACTGCTGTTGAGGAGGAATTAATGGAGTTTCGGGTATTTGTGGATTGTGGTTCAACTCTCAATGTGATTGATGGGAAATTTTTGGAAAAACTAAAATTAGAACCCAAACTTCTGTCTTCCCCTATTAATGTGGTGTCTGTGGATGGTTCTCCCTTGAAAATGTTACTCACCATATCTGTTGAATTTCCTCTTACTATTAATGGTGTTCATCAAGAGAATTTGGATTTGGTAGTTTTGAACAATTTGCCCTCACCGGTGATTTTGGGGTTACCCTGGTTAAAATTGCACAATCCGGTACTGGATTGGTCTACCAATGAAATTAAGTCCTGGAGTCCTAATTGTTTTTGACAAGTGTTGTAACGGGCGTAATTGCTGCTGTAGTTAAGGGGGAGTTACCTGTACCTATTCAGGATTTTTGGAAAGTTTTTTCTGATAAGGAATCGCAGTATTGCCTCCTCATAGAGAATATGATTGTGCAATTGAATTTGTCCCTGGAGCGACTCTTCCTAAAAGTCGCTTATTTAATTTGACTATTCCTGAGAGAAAGGCTTTGGAGGAATACATACAGACAAGCTTGGCCGCCGGTCACATTAGGCCTTCCAAGTCTCCTGTGGCGGTTGGATTTTTTTTTGTTAAAAAAAAGGACGGCGGTTTAACGGGCCCTTTTCTGGATTTTCGTGAGATTAATAAGATTACTGTACGCAATCCTTACCCACTGCCATTGATTCCTGATTTGTTTAAACCAGTTAGTGGGGGGCCAAGTGGTTCTCGAAAATTGATCTTCGAGGGGCATACAATTTGTTGCGCATGAAGGAGGGGGATGAATGGAAGACTGCGTTTAACACTCCACTGGGTTATTTTGAGAATCTGGTTATGCCTTTTGGGCTTTCCAGTGCTCCGCATTTTTTCAGAATCTTATCAATGACATCCTTAGACCTTTGATCGGCAGAAGTGTGGTTGTGTATTTGGATGACATTTTGATTTATTCACCGGATTTGCAGTCTCATTGGAGTAGTGTGCGTGAAGTAATTACAGTTACTGAGTGATAATTCACTTTTTGCCAAAACTAGAAAAATGTGAGTTCGCTGTACAGAGACTTAGTTTTTTGGGCTACATTGTCTCCAGTGAAGGTTTTGAGATGGACCCGGTGAAAGTGCAAGCTGTGCAGGATTGGCCTAGACCTATTGGTGTGAAATCAATACAGAGGTTTTTGGGGTTCGCCAATTATTATAGAAAATTCATAAAAAATGTTTCTGTGATTGCCAAAACTCTGACCGATCTCACCAGGAAAGGTGCTGATGCGGTTCAGTGGACTACTGAGGCCATTGAGGCTTTTGTGTTGCTAAAGGAGAAGTTCAGCTCTGCTCCCATCCTTACGCAGCCTGATGTGACTAAACCATTTTTGGTTGAGGTTGATGCTTCTTCTGTGGGGGTCGGCGCGGTGTTGTCTCAGGCAAAGACGGATGGAGTACATCCCTGTGCTTTTTTTTCAAAGAAATTTTCTGAGTCTGAACTAAATTATGATATCGGTAATCGGAGTTGTTGGCAATTAAACTCGCATTTGAACACTGGCGTCATTTTTTGGAGGGAGCGGAATTTCCCGTTCAAGTCTTCACCGATCATAAAAATCTGATTACCTTGATGCGCCAAACGCTTGAATGCCCGTCAGGCTAGGTGGGTACTGTTTTTCTCACGGTTTAATTTTACCGTTACTTACATCCAGGTACTAAAAATGTTAAAGCTGATGCTTTGTCTCGCAGCTTTTCTCCTATGGTGGGTACTGAGGAGGAGGAGAACATTTTACAAGAGGGGGTTGTTATTGCTGTCTTGGACTCCGTGTTGGAAGATGAGATTCTTAAAGCACAGGAGAATGCCCCATCTAACACGCCGCATGGGAGGTTGTTTGTGCCTGGTACCCTGAGGAGAGATTTGTTGTTGAATGTCATGACCTCGGTTGGCAGGTCATCCTGGAATCTCTGAGACCAAGGACTTGTGGGTCGCAGTTTTTGGTGGCCAGGATGGCAGAAGGAAGTCATTAAGTGGGTGCGTCAATGCACTGTGTGTGCTAGATCTAAGTCTTCTCAATACTCCTGCTGCGGGGTTTGCTTTGCCCTCTGGAGGTCCCTAGTGCACCTTGGACACATTTGGCTATGGACATTATTACTGACCTTCCCCCCTCTGAGGGTTTCACTGTCATCTGGGTGGTCGTGGACCGTTTTAGCAAGATGTGTCACTTGGTTCCTTTCATCAAACTGCCCTGCGCTAAGACTCTCGCTAAGGCCTTTGTCAAGGAAATAGTCAGACTACATGGTGTTCCTACTGACATTGTTTCGGATAGGGGACCTCAGTTTGTGGCTCGTTTTTGGCGCGCCTTTTGTGACAGGTTGGGAGTTCATTTGTCGTTGGCCAGACAGAAAGGAAAAACCAGGATGTTGAGCAGTTCTTGCGTTGTTTTGTGACTGATAATCAAGAGGGGTGGTCTGAGTTTCTGCACTTGCTGAGTTTGCTCTTAACAACCATACTTCTGCTTCTGCTGGTTGTTCGCCTTTTTTTTGTTGTACTGGGAGACATCCGTCTTTTGGGTCATTTTCCAAGTTGGGATCGGCTGTACCTGAAGAGGAGAATTTTTCTGGTGTTTTGAAGAGAGTTTGGACTGATGTGCGTGGTAATCTTCAGGAGGCTAACAAAAGATCCAAAGTGTATTTTGATAGAAAACGACAAGAGGTTTTGTTTGCTATTGGTGACATGGTTTGGTTGTCCTCTAAGAATCTGCGCTTGAGGATTCCGTCTAAGAAATTGGGTCCCAAGTTTGTAGGGCCCTTTAAGGTGCTTCAGTTATTAACCAATCTGCTGTTAGGTTGGATCTTCCTACCTCCTGGAAGATCAATCCGGTGTTTCATGTTTCTCTCTTGAAAAAAGCTGAGGCCTCAGATGGAGACGTCTCGGCCACTGTTCCCCTGTGGTGGAGGACGGGCAATATGAGATTTCCCGCATCCTAAATTCTAGACGGTATAGAGGGAGTTTACAGTACCTCGTCGCTTGGAAGGGTTATGGACCCGAGGATAACTCATGGGTGAGGGCGGATGATGTTTCTGCGTCTAGACTTGTCAGAGCGTTTCACAAGAGATTTCCGGATAAGCCTAAGTCATAGGGGATCCGGAGGATCCTCTTAGAAGGGAGGGTACTGTTATAACCCTCTTGTTAAGTTTTGTTTCAGTTTGCTGGTCACATGACCTTTTTACCCTATTTAGTCTGGCTCCGCCCTTCTGGCTTTGCTGGACTTCATTGTATTATCTACTCTTAAGCTAGCCGGTGCTTAGGTGCCTTACTCTGTCAGTTTTGCTTGATCTTAGGATCTCTTAGTAATTTGTTTTCTGTTTTATTTTTCTCTGCTACAATTTCTGTTAGGAGGTGTCCACCTTTTCACCCAGTCCCTAGATCTTGTAGGGATTCCTCCCTCGCAACTATAGGTCTTCGTTCAGACTAGCTGAGGACTTTAGCGGGTCTGGTCGCAGGATCAGGTTCCCCGTTACATCGTAGGGATCCAGCTTAGTACTATTGTAGGGACAGAATTCCTACCTTTCCTTAGTGCTTGTAGCAGATCATAACAGATAGTACATTCCAATGCTTATTCAAAATGTTTTTGAATTGGGACCATTTGTTGTGGTATGTTGTGATCATCCGAATTTCCTTGGTTTTTCATCGCATTCTTTCTTTTGATTATACAACAATTCATTTCTGGTAACATTTACAGCCTTTTTATATCCCCTTTTGATGTTTCTGTGGCTATAACCTCTATCTCTAAACCGATCAGAGAGTATCGAGTCCAGCTCTCCGGGTACTCCGGAGGCTCCAGCGCAGGTAGCGCCGTGAAACACGCGGCTTCAGACGAGACGGCAGGGACAGGCCGCATCGGAATGCGCATGTACCATAACTTTCCACCAGGTTACAGAGCACACCAGGTGAAGACGACCTGCCTGCAGAAGAGTTGGAGAGGCGGCAGGGACCGGCACACAGAAACGCTTACCGGAGTTCAGTCGGGGGAAGCAGGCTAGTAAGGCTGACGGCACTATTCCTGGGATCTGGAGGGTGGCAGGATCAGGCCACGCAGGCTGTGCTCTCATTTGTATGCCTACAACTTTGGGAAGCCGGTACCCAGAGACATAAATTAAGTCTTCTACTTTAACACTGCAATCCTGACTGGTGCTGCCCCCTGCTGGATTTGGGTGAAGCCTTGTTGCCTCAGTGCTCAGTGACTTAACTCTCATTAAACGGTCAGTGCCTGAGAAGATCACGGGCCATATAGTTCTTAGAGCCCTCATCTGGCAGTGCATGTTAGCACGTGGACTCAGTCCTGATTACCGCTGTCCCCTGCTGGATTTGAGTGATCTTGGTCAGTGGACAGAAGTATAGATTGAAACTTTAGAGAACAGTACCCACTGCTGGATTTTAGTGCTGCCTTACACTGACAGTGCCCTTAATTAACTCTGTACTAATAACTGGTAACTCTGGATGCTATTGCTACTCAGATTAATACAACAAGGGGCACGCATAACAGCCGCAGAACAAAGAGTGTAAGATTTGGAGGACATGGTTACGGAGCTTTCAGGGAAGTTGGATCAGAGAGACAAAAACATCACATATCTTCTAGAAAAGGTTGACGATTTGGAGAACAGGTCTTGCTGTAATAATTTGAAATTAGTGGGACTTCCTGAATCGATCAAAGCATCTGATTTAATGGGGGTGGTGTCAGAATGGCTCCCGAAAGCTCTTAATTTAACACCGCCTTCTGATGCCTTAAAAATTGAGAGAGTCCATCGCTTGGGTCCTCCTAGAAATGATACAGATCATAGGCCACGTCCAGTAATTTTCCGGGTCTTGGAATTTCAGGACAAAGTCAGCTTACTATCAGCATACAGAAAGAAGCAATCATTATCTTACGATCACCACAAATTGTTTCTTTTCCAAGACTACTCGGATGCTGTCGCTGCTAAGCGCAAGGTCTTTAACCCCGCATGTGCGATCTTAGCAGGAAAAATTATTAGTTTTGGGCTACAATTTCCTGCAACCTTACGCTTTTCCATGAATGGGAAAAATTGGGTCTTTAATGAGCCAGAAAAGGCACTACAGCATCTTTGAGCAAATGCTCAATCTACAATGCAGTCTTCGGATGAAACCTGAAGACAGTGGTCACCTTTTTCTCTCTTTCACCTTTATATTAATAATGGTGACGCCACTCTTCATGTTTTTCTTGTTGAAACATTAATTTCTTTTTTTCAAACAGGTTCACCCTCATAGCTATCTTGAGCATGGTTATTAGTGGGTTTAATTTGTTAATGTTGGGGGGTGGGTCCTTGTGTGTGTTCATCTCATTTTCTAGTTAATGTGACCTCTACGCCCACTGGCTGGGATGGGTGTGGGGTTTATATACATTGACTAATTTCACCACGTTCAGGTGTAGGTTAAATGACAGATAATGGGAGTAGTACTATGTCCACAATGCATTCATTATATTGGTGTTCTTGGAATGTAAATGGGCTAAACTCCCCAGTTAAAAAAAGGAAAAAGGTTATGCATTATCTACATCGTTTTAATTTTCATGTGATCTTTTTACAGGAAACTCATTGGGCTAGGAATAAGCACCCATCTTTATTTAGTAAAAAGTGTGTTCTATGTGTGGAGGCATCATATTCCAAAAAACAGAGGGGACTGGCGATCCTTGTCAACAAATGTATTAATTATGATATTTTACAAACTTTGGAAGACTCAATGGGGAGATTCTTAATAGTAAATATAAAAATAGAAGGGGCCCTGGTAAATGTATATGCACCCAATGGCCCAGACTCGCAGTTTCAAGCTCAGTTACTCTCTAAACTAGCGAATTGGGACACATCCAATCTTATAGTTGGGAGTGACTTTAATGAGGTACATGATTCTGCTATGGATAGATCGGGTACAAACAGTCATGGCATTGCAATACACGGTGGTCTCATACAGAAATTGATAGACTATCTGGGACTGACAGATGTATGGAGATGGCAACATCCTACAGATAGGGGGACTATTCCCACTATTCTCATGTTAATAATTCCCATGCAAGATTAGACTGTTGGTTATTGGGTTTATCAATGGTGCTACTTGTTCTTTTGACAGATATCTTGGATATTCATACATCCGACCATGCCCCGGTGGTCTTTAAATCTCGATCAATAAACCCGGTTTGTAGGGAGCGGAGGTAGAGGTTTCCCTCTTATATTCGTTTGATGATTTTAGGGCCTTTTTGAAGATGTCATGGAACGTATACAAAGAGGATAATAAGGAACATTGCAGCGATCCACATTTGTTCTGGGCGACCTCTAAGGCGGTTTTTAGACGACAAATCATTTCTTATGTTGGGAAAAAACAGAAAAAAATTGTTGGAGGCTACATTAGCAACACAGGAAAAATTAACTCAGGCCTATAAGAATTTTAAACTATCCAATATGCCCATAAATAGACAGAACTTTGTGGAGGCGAAAGAGCGCTATACAGTTTAGACTATCAGAAACACAGGTATTTCAAATCGGGGCACAGGCCGGAGAAATTACTTGCCTCTCTAACCAAACCATATAGAAATGTGACTAGAATTTACAGGATTTGTAAACAAGAAACAAGATGGTGATGTTACAACAGATAACGAAGAAATAATAAATGAGTTTAGACTTTTTTTGGCTCTCTATATGCAACTTGAGAGAGAGGAAATTGCAGGGGATTCGCACTTTCTTCAAGGTGAGGTAGTTCCTAGTATTACGGAGGATCAAAGGAATTTGCTTAATTCACCCATCACCATAACAGAGGTACTACAGGCCATCTCTACTCTTAAGATCTCTAAAGCACCGGGCCCAGATGGCTTTAGTGGCGAGTATTATAAAATTCTGGGTTCTTCGGTGGGTCCACATCTATGTGAGCTATTTAATTAAATAATGGAGAAAGCTTACATGCCAGATAGAGTTAACGAGGTATGTATTATTATGCTCCCAAAGCCTGGGAAAGATCCGATGCAAGTGGAAGGGTATCGTCCAGTTTCGTTACTTAATGCAGATTTTAAGCTCCTTACAAAAATATTAGCAACCAGGGTTCAGCAGATCATTCCTGAACTGATTTCACCACATCAGACGGAGTTTGTACTTGGGAATTCAATAACTTACAATATAAGAACAGCGATAGGCACCATATCTTGTAGTAGACTCAATGACTGCAAAAAGAATATAGTGGTGGGCCTTGACGCAGACAAGGCCTTTGATAGGGTATAATGGAATTATTTACATAAGTTTTTGGAAATTAGAGGGTTTAAGTCATGGTTTTGCACTGCTATTAGACTGATATATAGGGACCCCACGTCTAGGCTTTTTATAAATAATACTCTATCATTACTTTTTGACATTCAAAGGGGTAAAAGACAGGGATGCCAATTGTCTCCATTACTATTCAATCTGGCGTTAGATCCCATATTAAGAACTCTCCACAATTTATCAGGTTTTCATGGGATACACTTGGGGAACATAGAGACCAAACTATTAGCTTTTGCCGATGATATTCTGTTATTTATTGCTAATCCGGCACAGGCTATTCCAATCATAATATCGACAATTGAAAGTTTGGGAGAACTTACTGGGTTTAAAATTAATTATAACAAATCTGAAGCCTTGGCAATATTTAGATCGGGAAGGATATCCGGGGACTCATTTCCCAATTCAATGGAAAAAACGGATCTATTGTGTATCTGGGCATCCGACTTCCAGCAGATCCATATAATGTATATACAAGGTGGGCCATGTATATGGAAACACCTAAATAAATTGGGAATGGTTGGTGATATCAACTTCCTGTGTGTGGCACATTAGTATATGGAAGGGGGAAAACTTTTCAAAATGGGTGGTGGCCATTTTGAAGTCGGCCATTTTGGATCCAACTTTATTTTTTCCAATGGGAAGAGGGTCATGTGACACATCAAACCTATTGAGAATTTCACAAGAAAAACAGTGATGTGCTTGGTTTTAATTTAAATGTATTCTTTCATGAGTTATTTACATGTTTCTCTTTGTTTACAGCCATTGACATGTTGTAGAGGTTAATACATGAGGAGCGGATAGAAATTGTGTTGAAGTCTGGTAAACAAAGTACCCGGGTCCTAGCAGCAGATTTCAATGCAAGACACCCCACGCAAGAAAACTGTCACAATTCCCATTTTATTTAGGTGTATCCATATAAATGACCCACCCAAAGAAGTTTGCCTCATCACTGAACATAATGTTCTGTGTAAACTGAGGGTCCTTTTCCAATTTTTGTTTTCCCATTCTGCAAATTCAGCGCGCCGATCTGGCATCAGTCGAACATCCCTTCGGCCGATATTAGCTACTCACAAATGACACTCTTACAAAATCCAGCTTTTTCAGCATCTCAACGAGGATGACCCTGATCGGCGCGCTGAATTTGCAGAATGGGCAAAACAAAGATTGGAACAGGACCCTCAGTTTACACAGAACATTATGTTTAGTGATGAGGCAAACTTTTTTGAGTGGGCCATTTTTATGGATACACCTAAATAAAATGGGAATGGTGACAGTTTTCTTGTGTAGGGTGTCTTACATTGAAATCTGCTGCAATGACCCGGGCACTGCGTTCACCAGACAGCAACACAATTTCTATCCGCTCCTCACGTGTTAACCTCTGTGACATGTCAATGGCTGTAAACAAAGATAAACTTGTAAATAACTCATGAAAGAATAAATTTACATTAAAACCAAGCACACCATTGTTTTTCTTGTGAAATTCTCAATAGGTTTTATGTGTCACATGACCCTCTTCCCATTGGAAAAAATAAAGTTGGATCCAAAATGTCCGACTTCAAAATGGCCGCCATGATCACCACCCATCTTAAAAAGTTTTCCCCCTTCCATATACTAATGTGCCACACAAACAGGAAGTTGATATCATCAACCATTCCCATTTTATTTTGTGTTTATTCATATACATGGCCCACCCTGTACTGTAGTCTTAATTATAGACCCATTATTCTTAAAGTGACTAATCTCCTTAAATCATGACAGCACTTTACTCTATCCTTTTCTGGGAAATGCCACCTACTCAAAATGATAATATTCTCAAAGTTATTATATTTATTTCAAATATTACCACATTTATTATCCCAATCTTAAATTAATCTATTGAACAAGACTTTTAGACCGTTTATTTGGGGAATGGGGGTGCCTTTCACATATTGGGTTATGCAAGCTACAACAGGTACAACTGCCAAGAACTGAGGGTGGTATCAATTTTCTTGACATTGGTAGATATAATATAGTGGCCAACCTTCAGTATGTCATCGATTGGTTGCGAGGGGCATCTCACTTTGCCAATGTTCACTTAGAGGGGCAGATATATCCCCATATATCTTTAATGGCCTTGGTAAATTTGACTAATTAGGAACTTCATAGTGATATCAGAGATCATTCGATAATATGGCAAACTATTCTGTCTTGGAGATGAGGAAGGAAATTATGTAATTTAAGAGGTAGACTGTCACCCTTCCAACCCTTCCTAGACAACCCGCTATTTCTAAAGGGTAATCCGCCTAAAGTTTATAAGATCTTGGCGCAGCATAAATGTGTCTCGGTGATAGATCTGTTGAATCATTGCTTTTCTGTACTCACTTTTGACGAGGCGGCACATCGTTTTCCCTTGTTTAGAGGAAGACCGTTCCTATTTCTGCAAGCATGCAGTTTAGCCCTCAAATATGTAAATAGTAGACGGGAAGAATATGGGAGATAGATTGGACATTCTCTTTAGAACAGGTAGATCCCAGCTGATCTCAACTAGTACCATATATTCTATTTTGCGTAAGGATTGGTCTTGAAATGCTAAAACACAGGCCCGGCGAGGTGGACAAAAGACATAGGGGGATTGGAGGTTCAGGATATTTTAGAAGCTATTATGGCACAAAGAAAAATTATTCCATATAGCAGCTATACTGATATGGCTTTACTGCTTTTTCCTAGGGCTTACATTACCCCTGGTGTCCAGTTCAGGATGTCTCCCATGAACTCTTATCAGTGTACAAAATGTGGTTTGCATGATACTGACATATTTCATCATATGTGGAGTTGTACTAAAATTCAAAAGTTGTGGCACGATATTCACTCTGAATTGCAACAATTAGGCGAGATTGAATTTTCTCTCACCCCACAGTGGGCAATTTTCAATGTCTTGGAGGAGCCTCAGAAAACACTACCTAAACATTTGAAGGCTATGTTATTGATTTGGGCCTCAGCGGTAAGGAAAAGCATATTGTGTCAGTGGTTAAACTCGAGTGTACATTGAAATCATTTATATTAACAAAGATTAATTTCCTGTTTAAAATGGACTGGTTAGAGACCTTGACCAACAAAGAAAAAGTGACAGAAATTTTTCACTAGATGGTCGTTCTTTCTTCCCTCTCTGGATACAGAGTCCAAGAACAGACTTAAGAAACAATTTGAAGGCACCAATTGGTACTTACTACAAAGTGTTAGTGGATACACACAAATTTAAGTGGAACCTTTTAAACGATGACACACGCAGGGAAGGAAGTGGGGAAAGGGTGGGATAATAGTTGTTGTTGTGAGTTCAACTATAAGCTTTATTTTGACAAGCAATGTACTGTTATTGAAGCTTAACCCCTTCACCCCCAAGGGTGGTTTGCACGTTAATGACCGGGCCAATTTTTACAATTCTGACCACTGTCTCTTTATGAGGTTATTACTCTGGAACGCTTCAACGGATCTTCGCGATTCTGAGATTGTTTTCTCGTGACATATTGTACTTCACGTTAGAAGTAAAATTTCTTCGATATAACTTGCGTTTATTTTTGAAAAAAAACGCAAATATGGCAAAAAATTTTAAAATTTTGCAATTTTCAAACTTTGAATTTTTATTCCCTTAAAACAGAGAAATATGTCACATAAAATAGTTAAGAAATAACATTTCCCACATGTCTACTTTACATCAGCACAATTTTGGAACCAAAATTTTTTTTTTAGGAAGTTATAAGGGTTAAAAGTTGACCAGCGATTTCTCATTTTTACAACAAAATTTACAAAGCCATTTTTTTTAGGGACCACCTCTCATTTGAAGTCACTTTGAGGGGTCTATATGGCAGAAAATACCCAAAAGTGACACCATTCTAAAACTGCACCCCTCAAGGTACTCAAAACCACATTCAAGAAGATTATTAACCCTTCAGGTGCTTCACAGGAACTAAAGCAACGTGGAAGGAAAAAATGAATATTTAACTTTTTAGCCACAAAAATGATCTTTTACAAACTTTTTTTTTATTTTGACAAGGGTAAAAGGAGAAAATGGACAGATAAGGTTGTTATGCAATTTCTCCTGAGTACGCCAATACCCAATATGTGGGGGAAAACCACTGTTTGGGCACACGGCAGAGCTCGTAAGGGAAGGAGCGCCGTTTGACTTTTTCAAACTAAAATTGGCTGGAATTGAGATTGGACGCCATGTCGTGTTTGGAGAGCCCCTGATGCGCCTAAACAGTGGAAACCCCCACAAGTGACACCATTTTGGAAACTAGACCCCCTAAGGTACTTATCTAGATCTGTTGTGAGCACTTTAAACCCCCAAGTGTTTCACAAAAGCTTATAATGCCTGGGTGTGAAAAAAAAAAAAATTTTTTCCACAAAAATGATTTTTTAGTCCCAAATTTTTGAATTTTCCCAAGGAAATTGGACCCCAAAAGTTGTTGTCCAATTTGTCCTGAGTACGCTAATACCCCATATGTGGGGGGGGGAAACTGTTTGGGTGCACGGCAGGGCTTGGAAAGGAAGTAGTAACGTTTTGGAATGCAGACGTTGATGGGGGTCATGTTCCGTTTGCAGTGCCCCAGATGAGCCTAAATAGTGGAAACCCCCCACAAGTGACCCCATTTTGGAAACTAGACCCCCTAAGGAACTTATCTAGATCTTTGGTGAGCACTTTGAACCCCCAAGTGCTTCACACAAGTTTATAATGCCCGGGCATGAAAATAAAAAATCCTATTTTTTTCCCACAAAAATTATCTTTTAGTCACTAATTTTTTATTTTCCCAAGGGTAACAGGAGAAATTGGACCACGTAAGTTGTTGTCCAATTTGTCCTGAGTACGCTGATACCCCATATGTGGGGGGGAACCACTGTTTGGGCTCACGGCAGAGCTCGGAATGGAAGGAGCACCATTTGACTTTTTCCAACCAAAATTGGCTGGAATTGAGATTGGATGCCATGTTGCATTTGGAGAGCCCCTGATGTGCCTAAACAGTGGAAACCCCCCACAAATGACCCCATTTGGGAAACTAGACCCCCTAAGGAACTTTTCTAGATCTTTGGTGAGCAATTTGAACCCCCAAGTGCTTCACACAAGTTTATAATGTAGAGCCGTAAAATTTAAAAATCATATTTTTTCCACAAAAATGATCTTTTCACCCCAACTTTTATTTTTCCAAGGGTAACAAGACTCCAAAAGTTATTGTGCAATTTGTCCTGAGTGCGCTGATACCCCATATGTGGGGGTAAACCACTGTTTGGGTGCATGGCAGAGTTTGGAAGGGAAGGAGCGCAGTCTGACTTTTTCAACGCAGAATTGGCTGGACGCCATGTCGTGTTTGGAGAGCTCCTGATCTGCCTAAACAGTGGAAACCCTCATAAATGACACCATTTTGGAAACTAGACCCCTCAAGGAACTTATCTAGATGTGTGGTGAGAACTTTTAACCCCCAGGTGTTTCACTAAAGTTTATAACGTACAGCCGTAAAATAAAAATCCTTTTTTTTTTACAAACATGATTTTTTCGCCCCTAATATTTTATTTTCACAAGGGTAACAGAAGAAATTGGAACCCAAAAGTTGTTGTCCAATTTGTCCTGAGTACGCTGATACCCAATATGTGGGAGAAAACTACTGTATGGGCGCACGTCAGGGCTCGGAAGGGAAGTAGTGACGTTTGGATTGCAGACTTTGATGGAATGGTCTGGGGCGTCACGTCACATTTGGAGAGCCCCTGATGCACCTATACAGTGGAAACCCCCCACAAGTGACCCCATTTTGGAAAATAGACCCCACAAGGAACTTATCTAGATGTGTGGTGAGCACTTTGAACCCCGAAGTGCTTCACAGAAGTTTATAACGTACAGCCGTAAAAATAAAAAATCTTTTTTTTTTTACAAAAATGATTTTTTTCGCCCCCAATATTTTATTTTCACAAGGGTAACAGGAGAAATTGGACCCCAAAAGTTGTTGTCCAATTTGTCCTGAGTACGCTGATACCCAATATGTGGGAGAAAACTACTGTATGGGCGCACGTCAGGGCTCGGAAGGGAAGTAGTGACGTTTTGGATTGCAGACTTTGATGGAATGGTCTGGGGGCGTCATGTCGCATTTGGAGAGCCCCTAATGCGCCTAAACAGTGGAAACCCCCCACAAGTGACCCCATTTTGGAAAATAGACCCCACAAGGAACTTGTCTAGATGTGTGGTGAGCACTTTGAACCCCGAAGTGCTTCACAGAAGTTTATAACGCACAGCCGTAAAAATAAAAAATCTTTTTTTTTTTTGCAAAAATGATTTTTTTTGCCCCAATATTTTATTTTTACAAGGGTAACAGGAGAAATTGGACCCCAAAAGTTGTTGTCCAATTTGTCCTGAGTACGCTGATATCCAATATGTGGGAGAAAACTACTGTATGGGTACACGTTGGGGCTCGGAAGGGAAGTAGTGACGTTTTGGATTGCAGACTTTGATGGAATGGTCTGGGGGCGTCATGTCGCATTTGGAGAGCCCCTGATGCGCCTAAACAGTGGAAATCCCCAACAAGTGACCCCATTTTGGAAAATAGACCCCACAAGGAACTTATCTAGATGTGTGGTGAGCGCTATGAAGCCCCAAGTGCTTCACAGAAGTTTATAATGTACAGCCGTAAAAACAAAAAAAATAATTTTTTTTGTACAAAAATGATATTTTCGCCCCCAGTTTTTTATTTTCCCAAGGGTAACAGAAGAAATAGGACAAATTGCACAATAACTCTTGGGGTCCAGAGTACGCTGATACCCCATATGTGGGGATATAACTACTGTTTGGACGCATGGCAGAGCTGAGAAGTGAAGGAGCACCGTTTGACTTTTTCAATGCAGAATTGGCTGGAATTGAGATCAGACGCCATGTCACATTTGGAGAGCCCCTGATGTGCCTAAACAGCGGAAACCCCCCAATTCTAACTCCAACCCTAACCCCAACACACCCCTAACCCTAGTCCCAACCCTAACCACAAACCTAACCCTAACACACCCCTAATCCCAACCCTAACCCTAATCCTAACTTTAGCGCCAACCCTAACCCTAACTTTAGCCGCAACCCTAACCCTAATGGGAAAATGGAAATAAATACTTTTTTTAATTTTATTATTTTTCCCTTACTAAGGGGGTGATAAAGGGGGGTTTGATTTACTATTTATAGCGGGTTTTTATGATTGGCAGCTGTCACGCTAAAAGACGCTTTTTATTGCAAAAATAGTTTTTGCATCATCACATTTTGAGAGCTATAATTTTTGCATATTTTGGCCCACAGAGTCATGTGAGGTCTTATTTTTTGCGGGACGAGTTGACGTTTTTATTGGTACCATTTTTGAGCACGTGACGTTTTTTGATCACTTTTTATTTCGATTTTTGGGAGGTTAGAATGAACAAAAATCAGCAATTCATGAATTTCTTTTGGGGAGGCGTTTATACTGTTCCGCGTGTGGTAAAATTGATAAAGCAGTTTTATACTTCGGGTCAGTACCATTATGGCGATACCTCATTTATATAATTTTTTCATGTTTTGGCGCTTTTATAGAATAAAAACAATTTTATATAAAAAATAATTATTTTTGCATTGCTTTATTCTGCGAGCTATAACTTTTTTATTTTTTCGCTGATGATGCTGTATGACGGCTCGTTTTTTGCGGGACAAGATGACGTTTTCAGCGGTACCATGTTTTTTTATATCGGTCTTTTTGATCGCGTGTTATTCCACTTTTTGTTCGGCGGTATGATGATAAAGCATTGATTTTTTGCTTCGTTTTTTTTTTTTTTTAAGGGGTTCACTAAAGGGGTTAACTAGTGGGACAATTTTATAGGGGGGGTCGTTACGGACGTGGCGATACCAAATATGTGTACTTTTATTGCTTTGTTTTTTTTATTTACAGGAAGAAGTGAATTTATTGGGGAATATTTTTTTTTTTTTTATTTATTTTGGATTTTTTTTTAAAACATGTTTATTTTTATTTTTTTAACTTTTTTACTTTGTCCCAGGGTGGGACATCACTGTATTTTGTCAGATCGCTGGTGTGACAGTGTGCACAGCACTCTGTCACACCAGCGATCGCTCAGGCAGTGCAGCAGGCTTCTCAGTGCCTGCTCTCAGCAGGCACTGAGGAAGCCGCCTCCCTCCAGGACCCCGGCGCCATCTTGGATCCGGGTCCTGGGAGGGAGGAAGCCCTCAGAACAGCGCGATCACATCGCGCTGCTCTGAGGGTCTCAGGGGGCGCGCAGGGAGCCCCCACCCTGCGCGATCCTCCCCTGTGCCCCCAGTACACCGCGATCATGTTTGATCGCGGTGTGCAAGGGGTTAATGTGCCGGGAGCGGTCCGTGACCGCTCCTGACACACAGTCATGGGTGTCAGCTGTGATAATCAGCTGACACCCGGCCGCGATCGGGAGCGCGTCCGATCGCACTAGACGTACTATCCGTCCATGGTCATACGGGCCCAGGTACCATGGACGGGATAGTACGTCCGATGGCAGTAAGGGGTTAATGTCATAAGCATACTATGATTTTGTATGTTCATTTATGCAAAAATTTATAAAAAGTTATAAAAAAATTCTGCCATTTTTGGCCTCCATTTAAATTTTGTTGCAGTGTGTTAGCGAAGTTATTGATACCAGTTTGCTCTTAAAAATACTTACCTACAGGCCAGCTATTTAAAACTGGTTTTCCATCACACAGATCACATATAAGTTCGCTCCAAATTCAGCCATTTGTAGTGAACGTGGAAAATATTGTCCTTAATTTAAAATGGGCAAGGCGCGTGGCAAGTGATGGTGAACTGGATGTGATGGTAATGGTGATGGTGCACGCAGAGGCCGAGACCGTGGGCAAGCTGAAATTGTGCAACAACAAACAACCACATCTTCTCGCCCGACCTTCCTGTCCAAATTACTAGGGGACCGCAGTACACCACTATTGAACCCAGAGCAGTGTCAAAAGGTTGTTGGTTGGATAGTGGATAATGCTTCCAGTCACTTTGCCACCAACACCACCACCCTGTCTTCCACACGGTCAAGTCTCAGAAGCCGTGTGTCGGGACCGCATTTTCCTCAGCCTGATCGTCCTTCCTCCCACCATGGCGAGAGCCCAGAGACAACTGATCACACACTTGGACACTCCGAAAAGCTGTTCACTTTTCCATTTATAGATTTGGGCCTCTCGGTCCACTTGAAGTGGGGCAAGAGGAGATCGCATGTAGCAATGCCCGGTCACACGAAGGCGATGGTGGGAACATGTCACAAGAGGAGGTGGTGGATGATATAGTAACTGACCCAACCTGGCAGGAGGACATGCAGAGTGAGGACAGCAGCACACAGGGGAAAGGAGGCGTAGCACCCCAACAAACAGGAAAAAGCAGTGTGGTGGCCACAGACAGAAGGCGGGCAACTGTTCTCTGTAACACCAACACGACGGAAGTTGCCAGTACAACTGTTAGGTCTTCCCGAGTCTGGTTGTTTTATAAAGACTCTGTTGATAACCCCAAAAAGGCCATTTGCACCACCTGCCAGGCAAGCATCAGCAAAGGTAGCAAAACTAGCAGCCGGACCACCAAGAGCATGATCAGGCACATGGCAGCAAAGCACCCGACTTTGTGGGCCGAACCCCAGGGTCCAGGAACAGTGTCTGCAGGTGACACCACTGCTTCTTCCGCTGTTGTGCGGGCAAGCCAATCCCCTGTCCATGGTGCATGCGAAGATGCATCCTGCCCTGCACATGTCATTGCTACACTCAACTAGCACCATCAGCAAGCACCTCCACGTCCTTGTCCTAGCGCAGCGTTCAGTTGTCCATACCCCAGTCCTTGGAAAGCAAGCGCAAATACGCAGCCAATGCCCCACAGGCCACATTACTAAATTCCCACATTTCGCAACTGCTTGCACTCGAAATGTTGCCTTTTAGGCTCGTGGAAACGGAAGCGTTCCTCAACCTGATGGCGGCAACCGTTCCTCGCCACTATTTCTCCCGGTGTGCCGTCCCCGCATTACACAAGCACATGTCCCACCACATTAGCCGTGCCCTCAACAATGCAGTTACTGGGAAAGTCCACCTAACCACGGACACATGGACAAGTGCTTGTTGGCAGGGACCGTACATCTCGCTGACGGCACACTGGGTTAACATAGTGGAAGCCAGGATCCAGTCGAACCTTGGGATGGAACATGTCCTCCCGACGCCGAGGATTGCGGGCCCTAGGTCAATCAGGGTTGCCCCCACAGTCTACAGCTCCTGCACCTCATTCTTCTCCTCCTCTTCAGCCTCCATCTCCAAAATGACCACATTAGTCACAAGCTAGAAGCACGGCAGCACTGCCTCAGCCAAGCGCAACAGGCTGTGCTGAAGCTAATATGCTTAGGTGACAAACCGCACAATGCTGAAGAGTTGTGGACAGCTCTGAAAGAGCATACAGATCTGTGGCTGGCACATGGTCGTGTGTGACAATGGCCGGAACCTGGTGGCAGCTTTAAGGTGAGGTGAGCTCACACATATACCATGCCTGGCCCATATGCTTAACTTCGTTGTTCAGCAGTTTCTCAAAACCTACTCGGAGATGCCAAATCTGCTTGTCAAAGTACGCCGCCTATGTGCCGATTTTAGAAAGTCAGCTACAGCTTGAAACACACCTTGCCGTGCTTCAGCAGCGATTTCAGCTTCTGGCTCACCGACTGGTGTGTGATGTCCCCATGTGTTGGAACTCTACACTGCAGATGTTGGGAAGGATTTGTGAGCAGAAGAGAGCAGTTGTTGACTACCAGCATCAACAAGGCCATCAGTATTCAGTTCAGACTCCACACATAAGACTCTGTTGATAACCCCAAAAAGACAATTTGAACCACCTGCCAGGCCAGCATCAGCAGAGGTAGCAAAACTAGCAGCCGGACCACCAAGAGCATGATCAGGCACATGGCAGCAAAACACCCGACTTTGTGCGCCGACCCTCAGGGTCCAGGAACAGTGTCTGCAGGTGACACCTGTCACGGGTGTATCGCCACGAAGAACGTCGCGATTTCACATTCTGACTTCTCGCAGCTGAGTTGTTGGTGCTTGGTGTTTGTTGGCAGTGAGGGAGTTAATTCTACCTTTCTCTGTGCTTAGACTAGGTCCAGCCTCGCCCGGCTGCAGTGTATTAGGCACTAATTAGCTTCCTTCAAATACCTGCCAGTCTGCTTGAGAATTGTCTGTGAAAGCATTCATTCAGACCAGCAGAGCGGATCGTTTCTGAGAAGACTTAAGCTAAGAGTGCCTGTTGTGGTTTATCCTCTCCTCGCTTATTGTTTATCTCCTTAACCTTTTGTGTTCCCTCTGTAGTTGAAGTTTTGTTGTAAGGCAGTATTTACTTTACCCCTTGTCTGTCTCGTTTGTCTTATACTGTTTGTAAGCTGTGACCTGCCCATTCCCTGTGGTGGTAATCAGGGTCCTTCTCAGGACTAGATTACAGTGGTCAGGGAACTACAGGAGACAGGGTTACGCTGGCGGCCTGGACCTCTGTACCATTAACAGTACCTCCAGGTAGAGGGACTAGTCAGGACCCCAGTTTAGGGTCAGCATAGACCCCGGTCTACCTCTATCCTGAGACAGCGTGACATTTTCACCGACCACACTAAAGATTCTCCCCAGCCACCATGGATTCAGTAGCCCAGCTAGCTCAGCAGTTGCAGAGTTTGTCCATGGAGCTGACGGACGTTAAGTCCAAGGTTTTGTACCCCCTGGAGCAAACCAGATCGGAACCTAAAGTAGCTCTCCCGGACAGGTTCACTGGTGGGCGGGACAATTTTTTTACCTTCCGGGAGGCATGTAAATTATATTTTCGGCTGCGGCCTTGGTCGTCGGGGAGTGAAGATCAGAGGGTGGGAATTGTCATCTCGCTCTTACAAGGGGACCCTCAATCCTGGGCGTTCTCTCTTCCTCCGGGCTCCCCGGCTCTCCAGTCAGTAGATCGATTTTTTACAGCCCTGGGTCTGGTATATGATGACCCGGATCGGGTCTCCCTTGCTGAAACGAAGTTACGTAAGATACAGCAGGGAGATCGTCCGGCGGAGGAATTTTCTTCAGAGTTCCGTAGATGGGCCACAGATACTCAGTGGAATGACCCAGCTCTTAGGAGCCAGTTTTGTCAAGGGTTATCTGACAAATTAAAAGATGTGTTGGCTCAGTATGATTCTCCCCCATCACTGGAGGCCGCTATGGCCCTTGCTATTCGCATTGATAGACGGCTTCGGGAGAGGTGCGGGGTGACTCCGCCCCCTGTGATGACTCCACCTTCTACTAAAGTCCCTTATATTGAGGTTCCCCTGGTTTGTTCCGAGGAACCTATGCAGTTAGGAGGGACATCATTCCGAGGGAGGGGATCGGCGGTGCGCCGCAAGACAAGAAAGTGTTTCTTCTGCGGGAGAAAGGGACATTTTATTGAGGGGTGTCCATTCCGTACTGTACTGAGTAAGAAGTCGCCGGAAAACTTTTAATCCCAGGTTGTGTGGTGGACGACAATCTGGGAGTATGTATTTCATCCCCAGGTCCGTCTCAGTTTCTCGTACCAGCGGAGGTGGTGGTAGGTACGAGAACTGAGAGGATTTCTGTTCTTCTGGATAGTGGGGCCGGGGCTAATCTGGTGGACGCTCGGTTTGCCCAGGTGCAAGGTATGCAACTGAGTGTATTGGCCAAACCTATCCCTATATTCTCTATTGACGCCAGGCCTCTCGGTCAAGGTAGCTTTTTGCAAGCCGTGCATAGACCTTCGAGTGGGGGCAATACATAAAGAACTATTGTCTTGTTATGTGTTGGAGGGTCTTCCCACTCCTATTGTGTTGGGTCTTCCTTGGTTAACTAAGCATAACCCAGTTATTAATTGGCAATCCAGAGAGATAAGCCAGTGGGGTGAATTTTGCAATAGTAACTGCATGAACACAGTCATCAGTGCGGTCGTGCCTAGAACCTTACCTCCTTTTCTGGAGGACTTTGAGGATGTGTTTTCAGAGGAAGGGTGTCAAGAATTACCTCCTCATCGCGCGTATGACTGTTCTATAAAATTGCTTCCTGATGCTAAGCTACCTAAATCTAGGTTATATAACCTTTCTGGTCCTGAGAGGCAAGCTATGAAGGATTATATTTCGGAAAGTCTGGCCAAGGGGCATATTAGAACTTCATCTTCCCCGGTGGCCGCGGGGTTCTTCTTTGTGAAGAAAAAAGATGGAGGCCTACGCCCTTGCCTGGATTTCCGTGAGCTTAATCGGATTACGGTCCGAGATCCGTATCCGCTCCCACTTATTCCCGATCTCTTCAATCAGATTGTGGGCGCCAAATGGTTCTCTAAGTTGGATCTCAGGGGGGCGTATAATCTGATTAGGATGAAGGAGGGGGATGAGTGGAAGACGGCATTTAACACTCCGGAGGGACATTATGAGAACCTTGTCATGCCATTCGGTCTAACTACTGCCCCGGCGGTGTTTCAACATTTTGTTAATGACATCTTTCGCCACCTAGTGGGACAGTTTGTTGTCATTTATCTAGATGACATCTTAATTTACTCGCCGGATCTTGTGTCTCATCAGGAGCATGTGAGACAGGTGTTGCAAATCTTGCGAGACAATAAACTGTACGCCAAATGGGAGAAGTGTGTATTCGCCGTACAGGAACTTCAGTTTTTAAGATTCCTGGTGTCAGCTTCCGGTTTCCGTATGGACCCTGGGAAAGTGAAGGCAGTGCTTGAGTGGGATCGGCCAGAGGATCTTAAGGCACTGCAGCGTTTCCTGGGGTTTGCTAACTACTACCGGAAATTTATTCGTAATTTCTCATCCGTTGTCAAACCTCTCACTGACATGACAAAAATAGGGACGGATTTTTCAAGGTGGTCTGACAAAGCTTGTCAAGCATTTTCCTCCTTGAAAAAATGTTTTGCTTCGGCACCCATACTCATTCAACCGGATGCATCACAACCGTTCATTGTGGAGGTAGACGCGTCTGACGTAGGGGTGGGTGCGGTATTATCTCAAGGTCCGTCCCCTGGTAAATGGCATCCGTGCGCTTTCTTCTCTAAAAAATTGTCGTCCGCTGAGAGGAATTATGATGTTGGCAATAGGGAACTCTTGGCCATTAAGTTGGCTTTTGAAGAGTGGCGTCATTTTTTGGAGGGGCAGTCCACCCGGTCACCGTCATTACTGATCACAAGAACCTGCTGTATTTAGAGTCTGCAAAACGTCTGAATCCCAGACAAGCTAGATGGTCGTTGTTTTTTACCAGGTTTAATTTTGTCGTCACATATCGTCCTGGGTCAAAAAATGTAAAGGCTGATGCCTTATCTCGCAGTTTCCCTGGGGCCGGGAAGACGGATGACCCGGTTCCTATCCTTCAGGAGGGAGTAGTGGTGTCAGCTGTATGCTCTGAGCTTGAGGAGGAGGTATTGGAGGCTCAGGGGGACGCCCCTGTAGGACCTCCAGGGAAACTGTTTGTTCCAGATCAGTTAAGACAAAAGGTTATCGAGGCACATCATAATTCTGCTTTGGCAGGACACCCAGGGAGTAAAGCAACTGTGGATCTCCTTTCACGCCGGTTTTGGTGGCCTAACTTAAATAAGGAGGTGGTAACTTTTGTCGCGTCCTGTGGGGTTTGTGCACGCTCTAAGACCCCACATACCCGTCCGTCTGGGGCCCTCTTACCTTTGAAAATCCCGGAGCGTCCATGGACCCATCTGTCTATGGACTTCATTACGGACCTCCCTCCGTCTTCAGGTAAAACTGTCATACTAGTTGTAGTTGACAGGTTCAGTAAGATGGCACATTTTATTGCTCTTCCTGCTCTTCCTAATGCTAAAACTCTGGCGCAGGTGTTCATTGGGGAGATTGTGAGACTTCACGGGTTGCCTTCCGATGTGGTGTCGGATCGGGGGTCTCAGTTTGTGTCCAAATTCTGGAAGGCATTTTGTTCACGGCAGGGGATGCAATTGTCATTTTCTTCGGCTTTTCATCCGCAGACCAATGGTCAGACAGAGCGTCTGAATCAGAGCTTAGAGACATATCTCCGGTGTTTTGTCTCAGAGAACCAGGAGGACTGGTCTTCTTTCTTGCCTCTGGCAGAGTTCACTCTTAACAATAGGCGGAGCGAGTCCACTGGTAAGTCCCCGTTTTTTGGGGCATATGGTTTTCACCCCCAGTTTTGTACTTTCAATGGGGGGGGGCTCTTCTGGGGTTCCTGAGGAGGAAAGATTTTCGTCGTCACTTGCTTCAGTGTGGAGAGGAGTGCTGAATAATCTGAGTACTATGGGGAACCGATACAAACGTATGGCTGATAGGAGGAGAGTGTCTGGTCCGGACCTAAGTGTGAACGATCTGGTATGGTTGTCTACCAAGAATATAAAACTTAAGGTTCTCTCCTGGAAACTCGGTACCAGGTTCATCGGGCCATACAGGATCAGTTCAATAATTAATCCGGTGGCATTCCGTCTTGACCTCCCTCCTACGTTTAAAATCCACAATGTGTTCCACAAATCGTTGCTTAAGAGGTACGTGGCGCCAGTTATACCGTCACCTCTACCTCCTCCTCCAGTGGTGGTCAATGGTAACTTGGAGTTTCAGGTGTCGAAGATCATTGACTCACGTCTGAATCGCCGGTCCCTTCAGTACTTGGTTCATTGGAAGGGGTATGGTCCTGAGGAGAGGACGTGGGTTCCTGCGTCTGATATTAACGCAGACCGATTGGTTCGGGCCTTCCACACAACTCACCCAGACAGACCTGGCCCTGAGGGTCCGGAGGCCCCTCGTAGAAGGGGGGGTACTGTCACAGGTGTATCGCCACGAAGATCGTCGCGATTTCACATTCTGACTTCTCGCATCTGAGTTGTTGGTGCTTGGTGTTTGTTGGCAGTGAGGGAGTTAATTCTACCTTTCTCTGTGCTTAGACTAGGTCCAGCCTCGCCCGGCTGCAGTGTATTAGGCACTAATTAGCTTCCTGCCAGTCTGCTTGAGAATTGTCTGTGAAAGCATTCATTCAGACCAGCAGAGCGGATCGTTTCTGAGAAGACTTAAGCTAAGAGTGCCTGTTGTGGTTTATCCTCTCCTCGCTTATTGTTTATCTCCTTAACCTTTTGTGTTCCCTCTGTAGTTGAAGTTTTGTTGTAAGGCAGTATTTACTTTACCCCTTGTCTGTCTCGTTTGTCTTATACTGTTTGTAAGCTGTGACCTGCCCATTCCCTGTGGTGGTAATCAGGGTCCTTCTCAGGACTAGATTACAGTGGTCAGGGAACTACAGGAGACAGGGTTACGCTGGCGGCCTGGACCTCTGTACCATTAACAGTACCTCCAGGTAGAGGGACTAGTCAGGACCCCAGTTTAGGGTCAGCATAGACCCCGGTCTACCTCTATCCTGAGACAGCGTGACAACACCACTGCTTCTTCCGCTGTTGTGCGTGCAAGCCAATCCCCTGTCCATGGTGCATGCGAAGATGCATCCAGCCCTGCACATGTCGTTGCACACACTCAACTAGCACCATCAGCAAGCACCTCCACGTCCTTGTCCTAGCGCAGCGTTCAGTTGTCCATACCCGAGTCCTTTTAAAAGCAAGCGCAAATACGCAGCCAATGCCCCACAGGCCACATTACTGAATTCCCACATTTCGCGACTGCTTGCACTCGAAATGTTTCCTTTTAGGCTCGTGGAAATGGAAGCGTTCCTCAACCTGATGGCGGCAGCCGTTCCTCGCCACTATTTCTCCCGGTGTGCTGTCCCAGCATTACACAAGCTCATGTCCCACCACATTAGCCGTGCCCTGAACAATGCAGTTACTGAGAAAGTCAACCTAACCACGGACACATGGACAAGTGCTTGTTGGCAGGGACGGTACATCTCGCTGACGGCACACTGGGTTAACATAGTGGGAGCCAGGACCCAGTCGAACCTTGGGATGGAACATGTCCTCCCGACGCCGAGGATTGCGGGCCCTAGGTCAATCAGGGTTGCCCCCACAGTCTACAGCTCCTGCACCTCATCCTCCTCTTCCTCTTCAGCCTCCATCTCCAAAATGACCACATCAGTCACAAGCTGGAAGCACGGCAGCACTGCCGCAGCCAAGCGGCAACAGGCTGTGCTGAAGCTAATATGCTTAGGTGACAAACCGCACAATGCTGAAGAGTTGTGGACAGCTCTGAAAGAGCAGGCAGATCAGTGGCTGACACATGGTCGTGTGTGACAATGGCCAGAACCTGGTGGCAGCTCTGAGGTGAGGTGAGCTCACACATGTACCATGCCTGGCCCATGTGCTTAACTTCGTGGTTCAGCAGTTTCTCAAAACCTACCCGTACTGCCAGATCTGCTTGTCAAAGTACGCCGCCTGTGTGCCAATTTTAGAAAGTCAGCTACAGCTTGAAACACCCTTGCCGTGCTTCAGCAGCGTTTGCAGCTTCCGGCTTACCGACTGGTGTGTGATGCCCCCACGTGTTGGAACACTGCAGATGTTGGGAAGGATTTGTGAGCAGAAGAGAGCAGTTGTTGACTACCAGCATCAACAAGGCCGTCAGTATTCAGTTCAGACTCCATACATAAGACCTCAGGAGTGGACATGGATGTCAAGACATACAGTATGTACCATCCTGCACACCAGGCTTCACTTCATCAGTTACTTGCATTAGGCACCCAATAAAAGTTGTCTGAACAAGTCGCTTTGCTCCCTCTTCAACTTCTCCAACATAAAAGGTTTCATTGAGATCCCCATGGTATCCATTGTGATAAACAGTAATGTCCACATTAACAATATCGCCATCTTGCAGTGGTCTCCGATCTGGAATCCCATGGCAGATCACTTCATTCACCGATGTACAACATGACTTTAGGAAGTTGTAATAGTTCAGTGGAGATCGGTTGCAGTTTCAGAAAATGCAGGCCAAATGTATTGCATGGTCTATCTCTTCAGTAGTGACTCCAGCCCTCACCATCATTGCAGCCACATCCATCATTGCATGCCTTCAATTTCTTCTGGAGAAAGCACTTTAATTTGGGAAGTTCCCTTCTAGGCTTGTTCAGATTGTGACATTCCTAACGGGTGTTCTGCATAATTCTGGTGTTCTGCATAATCTGGCCTTTGTATGTAGCTTGGCACCGGTCTCATTGGCATCACTGGATAGTGTGGTCTGAGTTTTCCAGTATAATGATAGACGAGCCAAGGATTTGTGTTGATTTCTCCTTCCATCATCCATGGTGAATCCTCTGCTTTGCTTTTTTCATTTGCTCTTTTGTGCAGTTTTTTGTGAGCTGGCCAGCTTCCCCTAAAACACTCCTGCGAGCAGAAGTCCGAGCCTTGGATGCCCAGCTTCAGGCAGGTCAGGCACTGCAGCTTGGCCTCGCTGGTGCAATGCTCTGTCTTGCACACTCTTCTCGCCGCCACTGCCGCCATGCTTCACCCGGCAGCACCTACAAAAGGGCGGGGAGGAGATGTGAAGAAGGCGTGTGCCGTCGATACAGACTGTTGGGCGGTGCCATAACCGGCCTGTCTGAGGAGATGACAGGGATTGGCGAGCACTGACAACAGGAAAGGGAACCTATCGTGCACCTTCCAATGCTTGCACGCCGGCAGCTGCCAGCATCAACAAGGCCGTCAGTATTCAGTTCAGACTCCACACATAAGACCTCAGGAGTGGACATGGATGTCTGTCATATGTACCATCCTTCAAAACTTTGAGGACTCCACCAAGATGGTGAGCGGCGATGATGCCATAATTAATGTCACCATCCCGCTTCTCTGTGTTCTGAAACGCTCTCTGCTCACAATCAAAGAGGATGCATTGCAGGCGGAGCATAATGAGATGGAGCAAGGAACCATACAGGGTGATTACACACAGCCCAGCCTAATCTCATCCCAACATGGATTGGGTGACAATGAGGAAGAGGAGGAGGAAGAACAATACATAGTTTCATGCGCTTTAGACTGTACTACCTGCACAACTGTCATACCGTCTGTTCAGCGTGGATGGCCTGAGGACAGGGAGGAGGAGTACATAGTCAGTCGTCCTCATGGTGAGGACACCGAAGTCTTGCCTGTTAGCAGTCTGGCATGCATAGCTGAGTTTGTTACGCTGCCTTTCCCGTGACCCTTGCGTTCTCAAAATTTTGGGTGACAGTTATTACTGGTTGGTGACACTTCTAGACCCACGCTACAAGGAGAACTTTCTATCTCTTATTCCTGAGGCGGACAGGTCTACTAAAATTGGACAGTACCAGAAGGCCGTTGTTGTGGACTTATTAAAAAAATTCCCATCTGAAAACGCTGGCGGCCAAGGTCACAGTTCATTGGATAACCAAGGAGTACAGGCGAGAGAGACACAACTCCAATCCAGCAGAAGCAGGGGAACACTGTCAAAGTTCTGGGAGAGTTTTCTCAGACCCTCCCATCGCACACGCCCTGAGGCGCAGGGTACTCTCACAAGCAGTGCAAAGTTTGGGAAGATGCTGAGGGAGTACCTTGATGACCCTACCAACGTCCTCCGTGATTCCTCTGTGCTTTATAATTATTGGGTATCCAAAGTGGACACATGGCATGAACTGGCTCTTTACACCATGGAGGTCCTGGCCTGCCCAGCCGCTAGAATTTTGTCAGAGTGGGTTTTTAGTGCCGCTGGTGGAATTATAACTGATAAGCGCATCCGCCTGTCAACTGAAAATGCTGACAGGCTGACTCTTATAAAAATGAACAAGTGCTGGATTGGGCCAGACTTCTCAACACCACCGAATGATAACAGCGTAACATAAACTCAAATTCAGTGTCTTTTTTTGGGAGATCTATTCCCATGCACCTCTTCACACCCACACATGGGTATACGCTTCCTGATTTTGGCTATTTGCTGTTGTCCTCCTCCTTCTCCTCATCCTCATCCTCCACCACCATATCACCAGGGTGACCGTGGTCCATGATGCAACAACCACATCATTTTTTTAAAGGGTGTTAATGCTTGGGCATTACAAGTATAGGAGACCCGCTCCTTTCTAATGGGAACATTTTTTTATAAGGCCCTTCTCCACGTCTCTTTCAAGGGGCATTGGAGTGCCTCCAAATTTTTGTCAGTCCTTGCATTGACTGCAAAGGCAAACACTTAAATTAGACCACTCTTAATAGTGGGAACATTTTTTCATGAGGCCCCCCTCTACGTCTCTTCCAAGGGGCATTGGAATGCCTCCAAATTTTTGGCAGCCCTTGCATTCACTGCATAGGTAATCACTATGAGAGACCCACTTCCTAATAATGGGAACATTTTTTCATGAGGCCCTCCTCTACGTTTCTTCAAAGGGGCATTGGAGTGCCTCCAAAGGTTTGGCAGCCCTTGCATTCACTGCATAGGCAAACAGTATGGGAGACCCACTTCCTAATAATGAGAACATTGTTTTCAGGAAGCCCTCCTGTACGTCTTCAAAGTGGTATTGGGGTGCGTCCAAATTTTGGGCAGCCCTGCCACTCAGTGCATACGTATTAACAGTATAGGAGACCCACTGTTTAATAATGAGAACAACAAAGCATAGCTGGCTGATGGCGCTCTAAGAATAGTGAGGGACGACTGCAGGCCCTTTAAGAATAGTAAAGGCCGTCTGATGGCCCTATAAAAATAGGCTTTGTGACTTTCAGAGTCCCTACTTCATAAATGAAATAGGATGTGTCTGATGATGTGTCACACACCACATGGCCAGATAAGGTTGTAAAATGTTAAAATTACATTTCCCAGTGAATGCATTTGTCTTGGTTGAAAGCAATGCTAAAGTTCAAAAACGCATCAAAAACGCTACATGTGAACATAGCCAAAGGTGGAAAGGAGCATTTTTGTTTTTGGTTATTTATTTTGCTTTATATACAAGTCATTACCTGGAAAGGATGTTCCTTAACACATTTTGGTTTCGTTTTTGTATGTTTTATTGAGAGTCTGTAAAAGTGGTGTAAGGCTCTGACGACATTGTTCACAACGGTGACCTGGGAGTCAGAAATGCTTCCAGGGGTCTTCCCTATGCTGTTTCCATGTCATTTGAGCACTGTTCCCTTCGACTTCTGCAATTTCTAGTCCCACTGCAGACTGCCGGGGGGGTGGGGCTGCCGGAAAAATGCTCGAGTTTCTCATAGACTTACATTGGGCTCGTTGCTCGAATCGAGCACCCGAGCATTTTAGTGCTCGCCCATTACTACCCATCACAAATACTAATAGATTTTGGAAAGGGTTTGTGGATATTGAGCATAGTTTGGAAGAGAGTGGATAAAGTGACAGAGTTGGAGACAATGCCATGTGCCCAGTGTTAAGGGGTCAATAATAGCTTAAAGTGCCTCTAATGAAGTCCAATCATTATCTACACCAATCTGAAAGGCCCTTTCCTTGAGAGATCCAAAGTCTGAATACAGGGTATGACAGGCCAGGGGAGAATTCCAGAGAGTCAGTAATAGGCAATAAAGGACATGGAATGGGAAGGAGAAGTTTGCGTATCTCTGGTCTGGAGCAGCAATAGATTGTAGTATTAATTGGAGGATGAGATTTCAACGAAGTTTAGGGAAATGGAAAGTAACCAGTGGAGAGCAGCTGTAGTGGCCTCGGAAAAGCTTTGTTCTATTGCTTCCATTGCTTCATTGTAGCGTTTATGCACCAATCTATAGCTCTAGACTTATGAGCAAACAGTTAATACATTTTTATACCCGGAATGCCTAATCTTCCTCAACATTTTGGCCTACATAGGAGGGATTGCTGGAGTCTTGGGGAGAGTTTGAAAAAGCTATAATATGCGAGGGAGAGCATTCTTTTTAAGAATTTCACATCTGCCAAACCAAGTAAAATAAAGTTTACACCATTTGGAACAATCCACTTTAATATTTTGGAGAAATGATAACAAATGAAATTTGAAGATGGAATTATATCAACGGACAGGAGAATGCCTAAATACTTCAGGGACTGAGATGACCAACACAATTTAAGTGAGTTCTGTAATAAGGAAACTAATTTCAAAGCGAGAATTATATTCAAAGCCTCCGACTTTGCTAAGTTAATTTTAAAATTGGACAGAAGTGCATATTTTTTAAATTCCAACGTCAAACTAGGAAGTGATACAATTGGATTTGTAATGAAGAATAATATGTCATCTGCATAAGCTGCAATTTTTGTAAGAGATATTTTGAATCTTTAGACCCGTAATATCTGGGTTGGACCGGATACACCAAAGGAAGGTCTCAAGAGTGAGGAGAAAAATGAGGGGAGAGAGGGGGCAGCTCTGCTGAGTGCCATTTGCAATTGGAAATTTCTCGTAGAAAACACCATTCATCCGCACACATGCGGAGGGAGTACTGTAGAGAGAATCGATCCACTTTAGCATGGAGCTCTGCAACCCAAAAGATTTCAACACCTCTTCCATGAACACCCGATCGAAGGCTTTTTCGGCATCTGTCGATAAGAGCATCAAAGGGGTGTCATCCAATTTGGCTCAATAACTGAGATTCAAGGGTGACTAATGTCTTCGGGCAAGTGCGCTGGTCTGGTTGCTAGAATCTTGGTAAAAAGTTTCAAGTCTACATTAAGTAAAGATGTTGGGCAATAGCTGGTGCACTGGGAAGGATCTTTACCTACTTTATGTATAACCGTAATGTTGGCCGTTAGTGCATCTTTGGGAAGTGGAGATACCGAGCAAGCAGTTATTGATGGCAGACAAAAGGGAGAGAATATGTAGGAGTCAAGTTTTTGTAACAGATCAGGGGGAGACCATATGGTCCTTAGACTTTACCCCCAGCTCAGAGATAGGACTCTCTGGGGCAGTGATATCCTCTTTCTTCAATGAAGGGAGGCCAGAGTTTTTGATATAATCATGAATACAGTTCTGAAAATCTGCCCTGGCAGAGCCAGAGGTAGATTTATCAATAGATTATAGAGAAGTGTAGAAATCCATAAAGGAAGAAGCAATGTCTTTTGATAGAGTTGCTTTACCACCTCCTGAGGGGGTCTGAATATTTGGGATATAACCCTTCGATTGCTGTAACCAATGCATGATCTGAGAAAGATATATTGTCAATTGAGACTTCTATAAGAGAATGTAGATCACTATGTTTGATGAAAAAGTCATCTAAATGTGAGTATGTATCATGTAACGATGAGTAATATGTATAATCTCTGCCAGATGGATGTAAAAGATGCCAGGTGTCGATCAGTTGATGTTCATGGAATGCCCGTCTGATATGTTGGAGAACAGTTTGCGACATGTATGATTGCCCCTTCAAAATATCAACTGATGATTCCAGGGAAACATTGAAGCTTGTCTGGTCTGAAGTAAGAGAAAACCTATGAAGGGTAGACAGACCACTTCCGCTAATAAAAGACTCATGGATGGACCAATCTTTGCTATCATGGATAAGGTATGGTTATGCAACAGAGGTATCAAACTCAATGTCCCCTGACCTAAGCTGTGACCCAAATTCATTGGTCCTCATGTGATAGGACCAGAGGTTGTCAATCCAGAGGCCTTCAGGCTAAAACTTCCCCCTTCCTTCTGGATTCCCAATGTGTTCCACAAATCCTTGCTAAAGGGATACCGTTTTCCTGTGCACTCTGTTAAGCATCTCCTCCCCATGTTGTTTAGATGTTTGAAATAGAAAAAATTATTGATTCTCAGATAGTAAGGAGCTCTGTGCAATACCCGGTACATTGGAAGAGCTATGATTAAAAGGAAAGATTTGGGGTGTCGGCTAACAACTTCAATGCCGACAATCTCCTAGGAAGGTTCCATAAGTCTTTCCCTGACAAGCCCCCTCCTAAGGGTCTGAAGGCCCCTCATAAGAGGAGGGATACTGTGACATACGCTGTCTCTCCTACTCCTCCTTCAGTTATCGGCTGACCCAGAGGCTCTGTTGAGTAGCCCTATTTTATTCCTGGAGCTTGTGGTAGTCCAGAAGCTATGGGGTTAATTCTGTTTGTTTGTGTTTCTTTCTGCTGGCATATAGTCTGCTTACTATATGAACTGCTGAGAGACAAAATGGAAAATAAGCAGACTCGTTATAGATAAAGGGATACATCTGATGGTTTTTGCGTCCGTCATGTGGCAAATTCAGATGGCACAAAACTGATGGTGGTTCTGGTGATGTGTTCCGGTTCTGGTGACATATTGATGTACTGATGGTTGTTCTGGTGCTGTATTTATGTAGTGATGAGGATTCTAGTGATATATTCATCAAATCAGCCAAAATCATCATTAGTATATAATTAGAGCACCAGACCCATGAATGGTACATTAATATGGCAACAGAAACATCATCAGTAAATATGTCACCAGAACCACCATCAGTACATGAATGTCACAAGAATCACCATCAGTACTTGACTACGTCACCAGAACCACTATCAGTAGATTATTGTCACTAGAACCTCCATCAGTACATGAATTAGTCCCCAGACCCACCAGAAGTACATGAATACATGACCAGAACCAAGAGTACTTGAATACAAGAACCAAGCTTAGTACAACGATCAATTATAATATCAAGTCAGCCCCAGACTGCTGACCATACAGGAACCACAGCACTGATGAGATTTAGTCAGTATCTGTCATGTGTGCATTGCCACGAAGATCGTCGCGGTTGCACATTTTGACTTCTCACAGCTGAGCTGCTGTTTCTTTGTGTTTGGCAGCTAGGTAGTTAATTCTGTCTGTGCTCGGTGCTGGGACTGGGTGCAGTTTCTCCCGGCTGCAATTGATTATTTGTTGATTGGTTTCCTTTAAATTCCTGGTTGTCTGCTTGGGGAGTTGCCAGTGAAACCTTCATGCAGACCACAGATAGGAATGAATCTGTATAGACTTTAGTTGTGAGCTCCTTAGTTGTTCTAAGCTCAACTTGGTTAGAGTTTATTTCCCAGACCATTTATGTTCCTTTGGTGTTTGAGTGTGTATGCAAGCGAGTGTTATCCTGTCTGTCTTATATGTCTAATCTGTGTATTTAGCTAAGATCAGCCCATATCCCTTTGGTGGTAGTCAGGATCCTTCTTAGGACTGATTACAGGGTTCAGGGTCTGATAGGAGACAGGGTTAGGTTGGTGACTTGGACCTCTGAACCATTATCAGTACCTCCAAGGTGAGGGATTAGTTAGGACCCCAGTTTAGGGTCAGGTTAGATCCCGGTCCACCTCTTTCCTGTTTCAGCTCATCAAGTCCTCAAGATTAACCCTGAGTTCAGCAGATATCGTGTCAGGTAAATCTATTCTATACTTACATGCTGATGTTGCTATACTAGTTGTTGTATAGAGTGTTGTTCCTGTATTAATAGTTTACTGACATTGTATACATATCATTAGACAGCGTGACAGTATCACAAATAAACATTTACATCCAGGTACCTTATAGATTACGTCTTCTCTGGAGTCATCTCTTTCTTTTCATCTAAATCTAGTTTAAATTACGTGATAAGTTTTCGCAGCCACAGCTCTTCTCTGCAGACCTCCCTTTTCTCTGTTCATTTGCAGCACATCCCAACGCAGTGCCCTTAAAATTAAGAGTGTTATTAAAATTCCCTCTGCATAAAAATATCTGTTCATATTATGACCTAAATAAGTCTCCCATGGTAAATGACATCCACACTGTCCTCCATTATCGGCTATAACCACCACACCATCTACCCTTATGAACCACAGCCTATACTATGGCTATCCATCCCTTCTTTAATTTTTCTTTACACTTTCTATATCTCTACATTGTCCCCCCGCCATGCTAATTCTCTCCATATTGTGCCTACATTTCACACTGTCCCCTCTTCATATCTCCGCTCCAACCACAATGTCAGCTGATGATTTCAATGTCTGGAAGGCAGTGAGGAGAGACTTGCAGAAAATGATCCCGAGTGACGACATAGAGGGCTTTTTGAACCATTTTTTAAAGACTCGGCGAAAGGGAGAAACTCCCGCCAGAGCAGTGGGCGGAAGTCTTGACGCCATACTTAATTGGGGAGCCTCAAAATGACTACTATGATTTGGCCTTACAGGACTTTAAAAATATTTAGAAAATTTTGGCACATTTGGGGGTGACAATGACTGTCAGGGCACAATGTGTCAGATCACATTAGGCAGATCACTGTGACAAACTCCCTCGCTACCAAATGTTTGATCTGCTGCACCTCATCCAAAACTGGATACAGTCGGCGTCCTCTACCCCAGCGTATATGGTAGAGTGAGTTGTAATGGACTGGTTCATGCATTCCCTTTCGAACTTGATGCAGACTTGGGTTGCCCAGATAGATCCCAGGAATGCTAATGACTTGGTCGGACTGATCGAAAGGTATCAGGGCGTCGACAGTTCCTTGGGAAGGCAACCCAATCCATACTGGGGGTGGAGATTAAAAAGAGGGTGAGGTGTCCAAGGGGGCTGAGGAGGCCATGTTGAGGGCCTCACAGGGAGATGTAATTCGCTGGAGATGTCATGGCCCAGGTCATTTAACTTCCCATGATTTTATGACCACCGAGCAAATGAACTGTAGCATGGGATGCCAGTGTTCATTCTACTACTATCCAGCTTGCAGTGTGGACTGTCCACCAATTGAGCGGCCATAAGCTTGTCCTGTAAAAGTGAATGGTCTGCAAATGACTGGACTACTAGACTCAGTGAGTTTGATGACCCTCGTGATGACCACACTCCCTCTTCAATTGATCCCTGGGAAGAAGGTGGGCATCCAAAACATTCATGGGGATGCTAGAGACTATCAGGTGGCCAGAATGGTCATTGAGAGCACCCGAGGTACTGAGTCCCATGAGGTCGACGTCATCCAAGATTTATTGCACCCAATTATCATAGTCTGGGACTTTGTGTTGTTTTGGGACTTGGGGAGGGGTGGAGACCTTGATTGCTTGGGTAAGAAACAGGTTGGCCCTAAAAAAGTCTCGCCAACCCCAGAGTCTAACAGACTTTCCTTCTGTGTAATAGGAGAAAAAGAAAAGGTAGTATACACTATATTAATATACAAATACAAAATGGCTATTGTGCCACCGGTATATCTTTATTTAACCCCTTTCTGACATTTGACATACTATCCTGTCCATGTGACCTGGGCCCCTATGACCATGGACGGGATAGTACGTCATATGCGATCGGCCGCGCTCACGGTGGGAGCGCAGCCGATCGCGGCCGGGTGTCAGCTGATTATCACAGCTGACACCTGGCACTAAGTGCCAGGATCGGTCACAGACCGCTCCAGGCATTTTAACCCCCGGAACACTGTGATCAAACATGATCGCAGTGTTCCGGAGCCGGCACGGGCATGCGCAGTGCATGTCAGGAAGTCTCACAGGTTAGTGTACAGTACAGAAGCTGCAGCTCTGACAGCTTCTGTAACATGCAGATGCTGCATTCTTTAAAGTAAGAATTAAATAAAAAAAAAAATTTAAAATAATTGTTAAAATATTTAAAAAATATTTAAAAAAAAAAAATATTTATTCTATCACTAAATAAATATTTGAATAAAAAAATCTAAACAACTCAAAATCTAGAGGGACAGGTATCCTGGTTTCCCGGACTCTCCCATGGGAGTTTATGGATTCTCGCACAAATAACATGGGCAGAATGACATTGGTAATGGGGAAAATAGCTTCCCACATCTTTACTCTTGCCTCTGTGTATCTACCTAATGTCGGACAGGTCTCTGCGCTGGCGGGCACATTTCTGCTTTTTACACCATGGAAGAAAGTTGTCAGTCAGAAACTCTATATACTTTGCAGAGGTCATTTTCACACCTTCAGGAACCTTAAAGGGCCCTACCACCTGTTTCCCCATGATTCCAGCCCAAAACATGACTCCTCCACCTCCTTGCTGACATCGCAGCCTTGTTGAGACATGGTGACCATCCACCAACCATCCACTACTGCATCCATCTGGACCATCCAGGGTTGCTCGACACTCATCAGTAAACAAGACTTAAGGCTGGGTCTCACATAGCGATACACCAGCGATCCCGACAACGATCAGGATCGCTGGTGTATCGCTACATTATCGCTGCTGAGCTGCCAAACAGGCAGATCAGGCAGCGATCAGTACAAGCGACACTGCGGGTAACATCGCTTAGTTACCCGCAGTGTACCTTGGATACCAGCGCCCTGATGCAGGGAGCTGGTAACCAAGGTACACAGCGGGTTTCCAGGCGCTGCGCGGTGCCTGGAAACCCGCTGTGTACCTTGGTTTCCAGCTCCCTGCATCAGGGAGCTGGTATCCAAGGTACACAGCGGGTTTCTAGGCACAGCCCCGCGCCTGGAGACCCGCTGTGTAACTTGGTTACCAGCGGATCGCTGGTCTCCCGCCTGTCACACGCAGCGATGCGTGCCTGTCAGCGGGAGACCAGCGATCAAAAAAACGTCCTGACATTTCAGCGACGATCAGCGATACCCGGCAGGGGGGCTGATCGTCGCTGAATGTCACACACAGCGATATCGCTGGTGAGCTCGCTGCTGCGTCACAAAACTAGTGACTCAGCACCGATCTCGCTAGCGATATCGCTATGTGAGACGAGTGCTTTAGGCACATAGAACTGACTTATAACTTGCTGGAGACTGGACTGGTAACTGGTGCTTGGAATGGAAGGAGCCGATGCTTCCTACAGGTGTCCACAGACCGCGCGTGCAGTGGGGAAGGCAAGATGGCAGTGAAGCAGGGAGTGTCCTCCCTGTTGTATAGCAATGCCTCCTGAATAGCCGCGCAACGGTCTCAACAAACAGCGATGTCCTCCGGCCGAGTGGCGCCGCTGGAAGGAAGTTTGTTATGATTTGGTAGCTGAGGAGAGCAGGCAAAAACTGCAATACACCAGAGAGGTTGGAATCTACTGGATTGCAGTACCCTGACTAACCACCACAACTAAAGGCAGCCGTGGAGCGTTCCTACGTTGGTCCTAGACGCCTCGTCACAGCCTGAGAGGTTAACTACACCTAAAGATAGAAAGAGGAAAGCTATCTGCCCCGGAGCAGATCCCCAAAGAAAATAGGAAGCCCCCAACATGTAATGGCGGTTAGACAAGAGGAAATACAGACACAGACAGAAAATAGTATGAGCAAACGTTGGGGCCCAAACTACCTGGACAGAAAAGGATAGGAAGGACACTTACTGCAATCCAAAAAAACCCTAAAAAATACCAACTCTACTAATTACAAAAACACCTGAGATCACACGACCTCTACCACCTAAATTAGTTCTCTGGTGTCACAAAACTAAGCCGCAGCCACTGAAAAAACTGGAAAAGGCAAATGAACAAATAACAGTGGCTCAGATAAACTGAGAGGAGCACAAGCCCCCGCAGGGGACCTGGCTGACCTCCACAGAAGTGCAGGGATCAATGCAAAAAGCAAGCACAAAAATAAAAGCAGAAAATATCTTATCTGATAGCAGAAGATGCAGGCAAGACTCAGCAAGCTTCCAAGTGAACCAGGAACCACAGTTGAGACAAGAACACTTGATCACCAGCAACCATGATGGGAGGGAACCTCCCTTATATAAGACCAGTCTGTAACTCCTGATTGCCAATCCTCATTGAATGGTTCAGCACTGTCTGCAACCACCAGAGGGAGGCCCCGCTCAGAATTCATCTCTAACACATTCACAACAGTACCCCCCCTTGAGGAGGGGTCACCGAACCCTCATTTGGGCAACCAGGTTGGTCAGGATGAGCTCTGTGATACGCACGGATCAGTCTTCTAGCATGAATGTCCGAAGCAAACACCCAAGAATTGTCCTCCTGACCATAACCTCTCCACTTAACCAAATACTGGAGTTTCCGTCTAGAAAAATGAGAATCCAATATTTTCTCAACCACATACTCCAGATTGCCCTCAACCAAAACAGGGTCAGGAGGCGCAGCCATAGGAACCACTGGCTCGACAAACCTCTTCAATAAGGACTTGTGGAACACGTTATGGATCTTAAATGTCCCCGGAAGAAGCAAACGAAAGGAAACAGGATTAAGAATCTCCAAGATCTTATAAGGTCCAATGAACCTAGGCTTAAACTTAGGAGATGCAACTCTCATAGGGATATTTCTTGAGGACAACCAGACCAAGTCCCCCACTTCAAACCGAGGACCATCAGTTCTATGCCAGTTGGCAAACCGCTGGGCCCTCTCCTGAGAGAGGGACAACCTCTCCACTACTTGGTCCCAAATCTGCTGCATAGGCTCCACAACAGAGTCAACACCTGGACAGACAGAAGCCTCCGTCTGTCCCGAAGAAAATCGAGGGTGAAACCCAAAATTGCAGAAAAATGGAGACATCAAAGTGGCAGAGCTAGCCCTATTATTAAGAGCAAACTCAGCCAAAGGCAAAAAAGAGACCCAGTCATCTTGATCAGCAGACACAAAGCATCTCAGATTAGTCTCCAATGTCTGGTTTGTTCTCTCAGTTTGTCCATTGGTCTGAGGATGAAAAGCCGAGGAGAAAGACAATTGAACACCAAGTTTAGAACAAAAAGTCCTCCAAAATCTGGAAACAAACTGGACTCCTCTGTCAGACACAATGTTCTCAGGAATGCCGTGTAACCGAACCACGTGCTGAAGGAACAAAGGCACCAATTCGGAGGAGGAAGGCAACTTAGGTAATGGCACAAGATGTATCATTTTGGAAAACCTATCACTAATCACCCAGATAACGGTCATTCTCTGAGAATCAGGGAGGTCGGAAATGAAATCCATAGAGATATGGGTCCATGGTCTCTTGGGCACAGGCAATGGCATCAACAAACCACTAGAGCGAGAGCAAGGCTTGGAGCGAGAGCAAGTCCCGCAGGACTGCACAAATTCCCTGACGTCACGAGACAAAGTAGGCCACCAAAAGGACCGACTAACCAAGTCTCTGGTACCAAAAATTCCGGGATGACCGGCCAACGCGGAACAATGAATCTCAGACATCACACTCTTTTCCACCGGTCTGGGACAAACAATTTCCCAACAGGGCAGCGCTCGGGTTTATCCTCCTGACACCCTTCCAGAGCCAGTCTCAAATTGGGCGAGATGGCGGAAAGAACTACACCCTCTTTCAAAATAACAGCAGGATCAGATAACTCAGGAGAGTCCGCAAGGAAACCCCTCGAGAGGGCATCCGCCTTAACATTCTTAGTGCCAGGAAGAAAGGAAACCACAAAATTAAAACGTGTGAAAAACAAGGCCCACCTGGCCTGTCTAGGATTAAGTCGCTTGGCTGATTCCAGATAAACCAGATTCTTATGGTCCGTGAGGACCACCACCTGATGTTTGGCTCCCTCCAGCCAATGTCTCCACTCTTCAAAAGCCCACTTCATGGCCAATAACTCCCGATTACCCACGTCATAATTACGTTCAGTTGGAGAAAATTTTCGAGAGAAAAAGGAACAAGGGTTACTTTTAGAGGTCTCTGGATCTCTTTGGGACAAAACGGCACCTGCCCCAATTTCAGAGGCATCAACCTCCACCTGAAATGGCAGAGAAACATCAGGCTGCCGTAGAACAGGAGCAGAAGTGAATCTCTGCTTAAGTTCCTGAAATGCAGAGACTGCCTCAGGAGGCCAATTCACCACATCAGAACCCTTTTTGGTCAAATCAGTCAATGGTTTAACAATAACAGAGAAATTACCAATAAATTTACGATAAAAATTGGCAAAACCCAAGAATCTCTGAAGAGCCTTTAATGAAGTAGGTTGGACCCAATCACAAATGGCCTGGACCTTGACCGGGTCCATTTCAATAAGTGACGGACACAAAATGAATCCCAGAAATGAGATCCTCTGTACGCCAAAAAGACACTTTGATCCCTTCACATACAGAGCATTCTCTCTCAAAATCTGGAACACAGTCCGAACATGTTTCACATGAGAGTCCCAGTCATTGGAAAAAATCAAGATATTATCCAAATAAACAATCAGAAATTTATCCACAAAATCCCTGAAAATGTCATTCATGAAGGACTGGAAGACGGAAGGAGCATTAGTGAGCCCAAAGGGCATCACTAGGTACTCAAAATGCCCCTCTGGGGTATTAAACGCCGTCTTCCATTCATCCCCATGCTTAATGCGAATAAGGTTATACGCCCCCCTGAGGTCAAGCTTGGTAAACCAAGTAGCACTTTTCACCCTGGAAAACAGGTCAGAAATCAAGGGTAACGGATATTGATATTTCACAGTGATATTGTTCAAGAGACGATAATCAATACACAGCCTTAATGAACCATCCCTTTTGGCCACAAAGAAAAAACCGGCACCCAAGGGTGAAGAGGATGGTCTGATATGACCCTTCTCCAATGACTCCTTGATATAAGACCGCATAGCGTCATGTTCAGGTACAGACAAGTTAAAAAGGCGACCTTTAGGGAATTTACTACCAGGCACTAATTCAATAGCGCAGTCATAGCTCCTATGGGGGGGCAAGGATGCAGATTTACTTTCGCTAAACACATCAGAAAAATCAGTCAAAAAGTCAGGAACATCCTGAGCCTGGGGAGAGGCAGAAAAAACAGGAGTGTTGGCATTAACACATTGGCAGTCCCAACTGGTCACAGAAACAGATTTCCAATCCAAAACAGGATTATGAGACTGTAACCAAGGGAAACCCAGTACAATAATGTCATGCAGATTATACAGCACCAGAAATTTGCAACTCTCCTGATGATCAGGTTCAACCCTCATTATCACCTGAGTAGAGAACTGGGGTTTATTCTCAGCCAAAGGGTAGAATCAATCCCCAGTGAGGGAATAGGCTTCCGTAGGGGTATCAAGGGAAACCCACAATGTTTAGCAAAATCAAATCCATCAGGTTAATAGCTGCTCCCGAATCAACAAAAGCCTGAGCAGAAAATGTGGACAGGGAGCAAATCAGGGTAACAGTCAACAGAAATTTAGTCTGAACACTACCCAAGACAACTGAGCGTGCAAAACGTCTTCCCCGCTTAGGGCAGACTGAAATAGCATGAGAGGCGTCACCACAGTAGAAACATAACCCATTACGTTTTCGAAACTCATGACGCTGTGCCCCAGAAGCCACTCTATCACACTGCATGGACTCAGAAGCTGGTTCACAAGGCAACACTATTCCACGCATACCTCTACGCTCACGCAAACGTCTGTCAATTTGAATCGCTAATGACATAGAATCATTGAGACCAGAGGGAGCAGGGAAACCCACCATAACATCTTTTACATTCTGTGACAGACCCTTCTGAAAAAGGGCTGCCAAAGCATCATCATTCCATTTGGTCAGGACTGCCCACTTTCGGAATTTCTGACAGTATAACTCAGCGTCCTCAAGCCCCTGATTTAATGCCAACAAGGTTTTTTCAGCTTGATCAGTGACATTAGGTTCATCGTACAATAACCCCAGAGCCAGAAAAAATGCATCAACATTACTCAAAACAGGGTCCCCAGGTGTCAGGGAAAAAGCCCAATCCTGAGGATCGCCGTGCAGGAGAGAGATGACAATTTGAACCTGCTGTGCTGCGTTCCCTGAGGACTTAGGTTTTAAGGCAAAAAACAACTTACAGTTATTTTTGAAATTCAGAAATTTAGCTCGATCCCCCAAAAATAAATCTGGCATGGGGATCCTAGGTTCCACAACCGGCAACCTAGCAAGATAGGTAGCAATACTACGAACTTCAGTGGCAAGCTGAGCCACACGGCCAGACAACTGTGCAAACTCCATTGAGAGAAAAAAAAATCCACCTCAGCACCCAGAGAAAAAGAGGAAAAAAAAAATGCAACAAACAGAAAAAAAAAAAAAAATCTCTGACAACTCTGACAACTTTCTTCTTTCCACACTTTTTTTTTTTTCCCTTCTGTGAGTACCATATAATTTTCAGTTGGGCTGGTGATACTGTTATGATTTGGTAGCTGAGGAGAGCAGGCAAAAACGGCAATACACCAGAGAGGTTGGAATCTACTGGATTGCAGTACCCTGACTAACCACAACAACTAAAGGCAGCCGTGGAGCGTTCCTACGTTGGTCCTAGATGCCTCGTCACAGCCTGAGAGGTTAACTACACCTAAAGATAGAAAGAGGAAAGCTATCTGCCCCGGAGCAGATCCCCAAAGAAAATAGGAAGCCTCCAACATGTAATGGCGGTTAGACAAGAGGAAATACAGACACAGACAGAAAATAGTATGAGCAAACGTTGGGGCCCAAACTACCTGGACAGAAAAGGATAGGAAGGACACTTACTGCAATCCAAAAAAACCCTAAAAAATACTAACTCTACTAATTACAAAGATCACACGACCTCTACCACCTAAATTAGTTCTCTGGTGTCACAAAACTAAGCCGCAGCCACTGAAAAAACTGGAAAAGGCAAATGAACAAATAACAGTGGCTCAGATTAACTGAGAGGAGCACAAGCCCCCAGAGGGGACCTGGCTGACCTCCACAGAAGTGCAGGGAACAATGCAAAAAGCAAGCACAAAAATAAAAGCAGAAAATATCTTATCTGATAGCAGAAGATGCAGGCAAGACTCAGCAAGCTTCCAAGTGAACCAGGAACCACAGTTGAGACAAGAACTATTGATCACCGGCAACCATGATGGGAGGGAACCTCCCTTATATAAGACCAGTCTGTAACTCCTGATTGCCAATCCTCATTGAATGGTTCAGCACTGTCTGCAACCACCAGAGTGAGCCCCCGCTCAGAATTCATCTCTAACACATTCACAACAGAAGCTGGCAGAGCGGTGGGCGGGAAAAGGGTCGGGTGACAGGGACAGGGAGCTGAAAGGATCAAAAATCTACCGACTCGTTTCAAAGGCTCACAGACCTTTTTCATCAAGGATCCCTGATCAGGAGGCATTGCTATACAACAGGGAGGACTGCTTCACTGCCATCTTGCCTTCCCCACTGCACGCGTGGTCTGCGGACACCTGTAGGAAGCATCGGCTCCTTCCTTTCCAAGCACCAGTTACCAGTCTAGTCCCCAGCCAGTTATAAGTAAGTTCTATGTGCCTATATCTTACTACATGTAAGCACTATATTGCCATCCCTCTACATAGGATTAGCTCTACCATTTGGCTTTTTGTTTGGTCGATAGTTGATTCGGGTGTACTAGCATCATTGGAGGCGCAGGTAGTGTATTTTTGATATATTTGTCTCATTTTCTTAGGTCAGCTATTGCACAGTAGCTGACACAACTCCAGCAGCCTCCACAGTCCCCCATCCGTATAGGGGTGCATGCTCATTTTTACATGCACCCATATACATATTTTTGTTCATCATTTCCCTACACCCTCAGGTAGCGCCAGTGTATTTTTCTTATATCTCTAGTAAACAAGACTGTTTGAAAATTAGTCTTCATGTACTGTATGTCTCGGCCCACTGCAACCGTTTCTGCTTGTGAGCACTGTTTAGGGGTGGCCGAATAGTAGGTTTATGCACCACAGCAAGCCTTTGAAGGATCCTACACCTTGAGGTTCGAGGGACTCCAGAGGCACCAGCAGCTTCAAATATCTGTTTGCTGGTTTGTAATGGCTTTTTAGCAGCTGCTCTCTTAATCCAATGAACTTGCCTGGCAGAAACCTTTATCATTCTGCCTGTCATGTATAGTGTACAGTTCCTATAGCGTCTTGTGCTTGGGTGCGAGGAAAACACAGGAGACATAGGTTGAAATGAAATGACTTGTATTACTTCATACAAGCATGCTGAAAAGTTCACACAGTTTGCAGGAACAGCGACAGGAGACACAGCAGGCCAGAGTAACTTCAAGCTCTACAATAACTCTCCAAAGCAGGTTCAGGATCTCTTCTCTGTACCGTAATTCCTCTGCAAACATGGATTCACCAAACAGCAGGTTTCCAGAGTCCAAAAGTGTTCCAAGGTTCCTCAGTAGGGAATAGCTGGAGTACAAGTCCAAGGCTTCCAGGAGTCAGGTCATAGACTGACTGAGGCTTGATTCAGGAGCACTGATTGTTCAGCTGAGGCTGCTTAAGAAGCAAGAGGGAAGAATCAGGGCGGGAACATGAAAACTGGAAACTCCATATTAACTGAGGGCAAGAGCTGCAGAAAGACAGAAAGCAAAATGGCCGACGGAAAACTGAGTTTCAAGGAACATGTCAACAGAGACAAAGAACCTTACATTACTCCCCCCTTAGGGACAACCTCCGGATGACCTCAGACCAGGCTTGTCAGGGTACCTCTGATGAAACTGGCGGAGCAGGCGAGGAGCATTTACATTATTGACTGGTTCCCATGAGTTGTCCTCCACTGGGTAGCCCTGCCATTTAATCAAATATTGCAACTGATTTCTGTACAACCTGGAATCTAGAATCCTTTCCACCATAAATTCTTCCTGACCATCGACCAGCACTGGGTCAAGGCAAGGAGAAGAACGTCCAGGAAACGCATTGGGTGTTGCAGCCTTTAGTAGGGATACATGAAAGACAGGGTGGATTCTCATAGTTCTGGGTAGTTGAAGACGACAAGCAACAGCACTTATAATCTTATTGATCTTATAAGGTCCAATGTACTTATGTCCCAATTTAGACGATGGAATCTTTAATTTAAGATTTCTGGTTGACAGCCAGACCAAATCTCCTACCTTGAAAGCTGGTGCAGGTTTACGAAATTTATCTGCTGCTTTCTTGTACCTTTCCTGAGCCAATTCTAGATTTTCCTTTAGAAGATCCATATTCTTTTGTAAAGAAGTGATTCTTTCAGCCACTGCCGGCAAGGGCGTATCTATGGGAAATCGAGGAAGAATGTTAGGATGATAACCTAGATTGGAGTAAAAAGGAGACTGCTTAGTGGAGGCGCTCTGAGAGTTGTTATAAGAGAACTCAGCCAGTGGAAGTAGATCCACCCAATCATCCTGTAGGTGGCAGATAAAACAGCGGAGATACTGCTCCAGGGTCTGATTGGTTCGTTCTGTCTGTCCATTAGTCTGGGGATGAAAAGCAGAAGAAAGGTTTACTTTAATGTCCAATGCTGCACAGAAATTTTGCCAAAACCTTGAAGTGAATTGCACCCCTCGATCCGAAATGACCTCATCCGGTACTCCATGTAAGCGAAACACATTCTTAATCATCAAGTCTGATGTCTGTTTTGCAGTGGGTAAGCCGACACAAGGGATAAAATGAGCTGCCTTTGTTAGACGGTCAACCACCACTAGAATGGTGTTCTTCCCTTGAGAGGTTGGTAACTCCACAATGAAGTCCATAGAAATGGATCCCCACGGGCGGGACGGGGTGGGAAGAGGTTGCAACAGACCAGTTGGTGAGGAGCGAGGTGTTTTGCATCTTGCACAGACTTCACATGAAGTGACATAGTTTAAGACATCTTTCCTGTAAGTGGGCCACCAAAAGAAACGAGAAAGAAATTCTTGTGTCTTTAGAATTCCCCTATGCCCGGCTATCTTGGAATCGTGGATGGGTTGCAATACTCTCAATCTGACTGTTTCAGATATATACAGACGTTGTCCCTGAATCCACACACCATTCTTAAAGACAAGACTTACGTCCCTTGGGGGTTGAGCCAACAAAGAATCCGCATGGTATGCTTCCTTGATGTCCTTAAGTAGGTCTTGATTATGAATCACTCCCAGGAATCTAGAGTCAGGAAGAATAGTCTTAGGAGGAGTAAGTGGACGTGTCTCTGCTGAATGAATCCTAGAGAGTGCATCAGCCTTTCCATTGCGCGATCCTGGTCTATAAGAAATGACAAAATTAAATTGGTTAAGGAAAAGATTCCAGCGAGCCTGGCGAGGAGTCAGGCACTTAGCTGACCTGATAAATTCAAGGTTACGATGGTCTGTCAGGACGACTATTTGCTGTGCAGCTCCCTGAAGAAGGTGTCTCCATTCCTTGAAGGCGGCAATAATGGCCAACAATTCTCTATTGCCCACATCGTAGTTCCTCTCAGCCGAAGACAACTGCTGGGAAAAGAAGGCACAGGGATGCAAGACATTCTTCTCACCTGTTCTCTGAGAGAGTATAGCTCCAACGGCACAGTCTGAAGCATCCACCTCTATTATGAAGGCAAGCTCGGGGTTGGGATGTACTAAGATAGGTGCGGTGGTAAATTTATCCTTTAAACAGGAAAATGCTTCCTGAGCTTGCGGGGTCCAGGAGAACCTAGACTGTTTCCGGGTAAGTTGGGTGATAGGTGACACTACCTCAGAAAAATTCTTAATGAAACGTCTATAGAAGTTGGCAAACCCGATGAAACGCTGCACCTCCTTCACATTTCTAGGAATTGGCCAATCCTTGATGGCTTGGGTCTTGCTTCCATCCATACTAATCCCTTGCGTAGATAGTACATACCCCAGAAATTGAATTTCGGTCCTATGGAATTCACATTTTTCAAGTTTGATGTAGAGATGGTTTTGTCTTAGGCGTTCTAAGACCATTCTCACATGTCCATGATGTTCCTCTGTGGAGTTAGAAAAAATTAGAATATCATCCAGATAAATCACCACAAATGTATCTAGGAGATCCCTGAAGATATCATTCACGAAGTGTTGGAAAGTGGCTGGGGCGGTACTCAGACCAAAAGGCATAACTAGATATTCAAAGTGTCCATAGCGTGACCTGAAAGCAGTCTTCCATTCATCCCCAGGTCTGATACGGACCAAGTTATAGGCCCCACGGAGATCCAGTTTAGAGAAAATTTTGGCATGCCGCACTCTCTCCAACAACTCAGGGATTAAAGGCAATGGATAACGGTTTCTAATAGTAACCTTATTGAGTTCCCTATAGTCTATGCAGGGTCTCAGAGATCCATCTTTCTTCTTCACAAAGAAGATGGGTGCACCTGCGGGAGATGAAGAGGGGTGTATGAAGCCCTTTGCTAAATTTTCGTCTATATAATCCTTCAAAGCTTTTAGCTCGGGCCCCGCTAGGGGGTAGATCTTACCAAAAGGTATCTCGGCTCCGGGTAATAATTCAATTGGACAATCATATGGACGGTGAGGAGGAAGCTGATCAGCGTTCTTCTTGTCACATAAATCGTCATAGTCCTGGTATACAGCTGGTAGTTCAGGGACTGACATGGTTCCTTTAGGAACAGAGCAAGCTGAAACTCCTTGACTCATCTGTTTCTCCGGAAAGTGTAATTCCTTGGTCTCCCAGTTAATCGTAGGATTCTGCGCCTGCAGCCATGGTAGCCCTAGAATGATGGGAAAGTGGGGAGAAGAGATAAGCAAAAAAGACATTTTCTCCTGATGATCTTTACCCATAAGGACCCTCAAAGGCTCTGTTTCTTGATCCACTGGTCCAGAAGTCAGTAGAGAGCCATCCACTGTCTCCATCTGTACTGGAGTAGCCTTCTTCACTGAACGTATCCCCTGTTTCAGAGCAAAGGAGATATCCATAAAATTTCCACTTGCTCCTGAGTCGATCATAGCAGAGCTATACACCCAGACTGAGTCAACCCAGAGTTTGATGGAAAGGAAGCAATGAGAATTGTTTCTTTTACAACTCAGCTGGGACACCGCTGAGGAAACTTGAAAAATTGCAGCGTTTATACCGTCATCGTCCCCAGAACTAACAGAGTTTAAGTCCGAGAAATCAAGATCTCTTGCAGCAGATCTCTCTGGAGCCTGAGGCTCGGACATGACAGAGCTCCTCTCTCAACACTCACAGTGAATGACTGCTGCAGTAGTCTTACGAGAACGGCTGGGGCAGTTTATAATGAAGTGCCCTGACATACCACAGTAGAAACATAGATTTTCCTTTATACGATGTTCTTTGCGTGCATCACTAACCCGTCTTTGTAAAGAGTCCACCTGCATGGGTTCAGGTTCTGGTTCCCTTGTGATCCTACTCAAAGGTTCCTTAGCTGAGGAGGGAGGTAGTAAAAGGTTAGTGCGATTATTTTCGAACCATCTCTCTTGTCTGCGTTCAGTCAGACGAGCATCAATACGGATACAATAGTTAATAAAGTCACCTAACGCAGTGGGAGGGTCGGCACGAGCAAGTTCATCCTTAATCAGTGGAGACAACCCTTTCCGAAAAATAGATTTTTTAGCGGAAGTGTCCCAAGTGGTATCAAGAGTCCATCTCCTGAAATCCAGGGCATATTCGGCTACTGAACGCTTACCTTGGCGCAAAGTTAACATGGCTGCTTCAGCTGTTGCACCTCGATTGGGGTCATCAAACACCTGCCCCATGGCTGAAATAAAAGCATCAAGGTGATTCAAACAATCATCCTCAGTCTCAATCAGAGGGTTTGCCCACATCAAAGCCTTATTGGTAAGCAACATGATTATAGTAAGCACTTTGGATCGTTCAGTGGGAAATTGTGAAGCATGTGCAGAGAAAAATAAATTGCATTGATTAATAAATCCCCTGAATTTCTCACGTTCAGCGCCAAAACGAAAAGGAGGTAATTTGGGGATCCCAGAACTTGGGGTTATGGCAGGAGCCTGGGCTCGTTCCTCTAGAGCCTCAATCCTGGCTCGCAATTCCTGGGTAGTCTGTCCAAACACTTGCAAATTATGATTAGTGAGGTCCTGTAGGCTTGCAAAACGGGTTTTTAAAGTCTGTACATCTGAAAGGATTGTATCAGTCACTCCGCAAAGTTCCTTTATGCGGGCCTCCATCTTCCAGATCTTTTAAGGCAGAGGTGCTGGAAGGAGAAGAGGAAAGGAAAAAAAAAAAAACAATAGTGTTTACCTGTGGTAACACTCCAGAGTAAAATTTTAAGGGAATGCGCTCACCTGGAATGGTTGTGAGAAGTCAAAACCACTGTCATCACATAAGGTATTAAACGGACATCTGATATCCACAGTCACAGCAGACATGGCTTTCCCAGACCCAGCAGACACTAAACATTGGCTCCTGAATCTTGTCATGTATAGTGTACAGTTCCTATAGCGTCTTGTGCTTGGGTGCGAGGAAAACACAGGAGACATAGGTTGAAATGAAATGACTTGTATTACTTCATACAAGCATGCTGAAAAGTTCACACAGTTTGCAGGAACAGCGACAGGAGACACAGCAGGCCAGAGTAACTTCAAGCTCTACAATAACTCTCCAAAGCAGGTTCAGGATCTCTTCTCTGTACCGTAATTCCTCTGCAAACATGGATTCACCAAACAGCAGGTTTCCAGAGTCCAAAAGTGTTCCAAGGTTCCTCAGTAGGGAATAGCTGGAGTACAAGTCCAAGGCTTCCAGGAGTCAGGTCACAGACTGACTGAGGCTTGATTCAGGAGCACTGATTGTTCAGCTGAGGCTGCTTAAGAAGCAAGAGGGAAGAATCAGGGCGGGAACATGAAAACTGGAAACTCCATATTAACTGAGGGCAAGAGCTGCAGAAAGACAGAAAGCAAAATGGCTGACGGAAAACTGAGTTTCAAGGAACATGTCAACAGAGACAAAGAACCTTACACTGCCTTTATCAGCACGAACACGTCTGTGCTCAGAATCAGCCACAAATCTCTTAACAATACAATGATTACGCTTACGTTTTCGGGAAATATCTAATGTTTTCATCCCTTGACCAAGGCATTGCACTATTTGATGCTTTTCAGCAGCAGAGCGATCCTTTTTCTTTCCCATGTTACTTGAAAACTCTGGCCTGCTTAATAGTGTGGAACATCCAGTTTTCCTTTTATTGGGCTCACATGGCAAACTAATTATCACAGGTATTTGAGATTGATTTCAGTGATCCAAAGAACCCTGAGACACAATACCATCAATGGGTTTCATTTACAAAAAAAAACGCTATGACAATTATTATAAACCAATTTGCATAATAATTTGGAACATGGCATGGTGTAGTAAATCAAACCCCTCTTTTTCACCCCTTTAGGGAAAAACAAAATAAAAAAAAGTATTTCCATTTTCCCATTAGGGTTAGGGTTGGGGCTAAAGTTACGGTTAGGGTTGGGGCTAATGTTTGGGTTGGGGTAGAGTTGGGGTTAGGGTTTGGATTACAGTTACTGTTGGGATTAGGGTTAGGGGTGGCATTAGGGTTAGGGGTGTGTTGCGGTTAGGGTTGGAGTTAGAATTGGGGGGTTTCCACTGTTTAGGCACATCAGGGGCTGTCCAAACGCGACATGGCGTCTGATCTCAATTCCAGCCAATTCTGCTTTGAAAAAGTCAAACGGTGCTCCTTCCCTTCCGAGCCTGCCGTGCGACCAAACAGTGGTTTACCCCCACATATAGCGTATCAGCATTCTCAGGACAAATTGCACAACAACTTTTGGGGTCCAATTTCTCCTGTTACCCTTTGGAAAATAAAAAATTGTGGGCGAAAAGTTATGATTTTTTTATTTTTACGGCTCTACGTTATAAACTTCTGTGAAGCACTTGGGGGTTCAAAGTGCTCACCACACATCTAGATAAGTTCCTTAGGGGGTCTGCTTTCCAAAATGGTGTCACTTGTGGGGGGTTTCCACTGTTTAGGCACATCAGGGGCTCTCCAAACACGAAATGGCGTCTGATCTCAGTTCCAGCCAATTTTGCATTGAAAAGTCAAACGGCGCTCCTTCCCTTCCGGGCTCTGCCATGCGCCCAATCAGTAGTTTCCCCTCCCCCACATATGAGGTATCAGCATACTAAGGACAAATTGCACAACTTTTGGGGTCCAATTTGTCCTGATACTCTAGGTAAAATAAAAAAATTGGATTTGAAGTAAGTTTTTGTGAAAAAAGTTAAATGTTCATTTTTTTAAACATTCCAAAAATTCCTGTGAAGCACCTGAAGGGTTAATACATTTCTTGAATGTGGTTTTGAGTACCTTCAGGGGTGCAGTTTTTAGAATGGTGTCACTTTTTGGTATTTTCTATCATATAGACCTCTCAAATTGACTTCAAATGTGATGTGGTCCCTAAAAAAAAGGTATTGTAAAAATGAGAAATTGCTGGTCAATTTTTAACCCTTATAACTTCCTAACAAAAAAAATGTTGGTTCCAAAATTGTGCTGATGTGGGGAATGCTATTTATTAACTATTTTTTGCAATTTAACTCTCTGAATTAAGGGCATAAAAATTAAGTTTGAAATTTGTGAAATTTTCGCCAAATTTACATTTTTTTCACAAATAAACGCAAGTTATATCGAAGAAATTTTACCACTAACGTGAAGTATGATATGTCTTGAAAAAACAGTCTTAGAGTCGCCAAGACTAGTTAAAGCATTCCAGAGTTATAACCTTATAAACGGACAGTGGTCAGAGTTGTAAAAATTGGCCTGGTCATTAATGTGCAAACCACCCTCAGGGGGTAAAGGCGTTAAATATTTTTCCATACAGAAATTTTCTTTTTTAGCAGCCACATCACTTTGTACTGCATAATACAGCAGGCTAACTTGCAGGAGAAATAGTACATATATCTAGGTTTTCTTCGTATGCACTCAATTTGTACAACCAAATAAACACAAGTGTTACATCTCATGATCGCAAGTGGCTCTAGAAATTATCATCTATGGATGCAGTGGCAGTAAATATCAAGCCACAATAGTGCATTCATATAGGATGATTAACAACCCACAAGTGTGATCAAACAATTTATAAAAAACTGTGTTCCTTACTAGTAGTCCCCATATCTCCTGCCGTTTGCCACCGCAAATAGGAGCTGAACTGTTCTCTACTGCAGGGATGTCAAAGTCAAACACACCGAGGGCCAAAAAAACAAATTTGCTACAAGCCGAGGGCCGGACTGGTTCAATGTTTATTAAAACATATCGAAATGATTGCACATAGTCTATTGAACCAAGACCTAACACAGTGTACATTATTTATGATTAAATGAATATGGCAATATTTTGTTATGGCTCTGTCAGTAACTTCAAGTTAAAACATTTTCAACAGCCAAACAGCAAGCGGGGGGGCCCAGTGGCGGCGCTAACACCGCTCTCCTCCGCTAACAGGCGCCGGCAGAGGTGTATCTAGGTTTTCTGGCACCCAGGGCAAGAACTCAGTTTTGCGCCCCCCTCCACACCCACCCCCTAACCCTAATCCCCCCTTCACACTGAATAATCTCCCCTTTACACTAATAATAAATCCCCCTCACACTGAATAATCCCCCAACACACAGAATAATCCCCCCTCTACACAAATACCCCCTCCACACTGAATAATACCCCCTCCACACAAATAATAAATCTCCTTCACATTGAATAATTCCCCAACACACAGATTAATCCCCCCTCCACACAAATAATAAATCCCCTTACACTGAATAATCCCCCATCCACACTAATAATAAATCCCCCTCACACTGAATAATCAATCCCCCAAAACACAGAATAATCCCCCTCCACACAAATAATAAATCCCCCTTACACTGAATAATCCCCCAACACACAGAATAACCTCCCCTCCACACAAATAATAAATACCCCCTCCACACTAAATAATCCCCCCTCCACACAAATAATAAATCTCCTTCACATTGAATAATCCCCCAACACACAGAATAATCCCCCCTCCACACAAATAATAAATACCCCCTCCACACTGAATAATCCCCCTCCACACAAATAATAAATACCCCTCCACACTGAATAATCCCCCCTCCACACAAATAATAAATACCCCCTCCACACAGAATAATCCCCCTCCACACAAATAATAAATACCCCCTCCACACTGAATAATCCCCCCCACACAGAATAGATCCCTCCACAAAGAAGGAATTCCACCCACACACAAGCAAACAATAAATCATCCCCCTTCTACGCTGAATCTGCAGCTCCACAGACACACGAGGCAGGAGCACTTACATCAGATCTTCTGCTCTCTTCTGCCTGCCGGAAAGTGACTTCAGCACTTGCCCGGGTGTTGCCGGGTTCTGACGCCGGCCCTGCTACCGGTGCATTGTGGGAAATGTAGTGTTGGTGCGTGCAAAACACCAGCAGGCGGCTGTGGCCTGCGGGCCGGATCTAATAGTAATTAAATATCATCCAGGGGGCCATAGATAATCAATTCGCGGGCCGGATCTGGCCCGCGGGCCTTGACTTTGACATATGGGCTCTACTGCATTCAATTTGCCTAAGTTAAAAATCAGCAGAAGCACAATCAGATACACCCAGATTATTTGTCACCTATTCTAAAATAAGCTAAGGCTGGTTTCACAATAGCGTTGCACTGACCTGCATCGGTCAGCGCACGGCCACCGCTAAGCTCCGCCCTCCTCCCGATCGCTCCGCCTATGCGCGCATGACGCTGCATGCGACCTGCGTACCCTATCTTTAGCATTGGGTACGCAGGGAGTGCGCAGATATGCGTTTGCCGGCGCATGCGTCCTAGACTCATTTCTACTTTAGTATCCCCTGAAGCAGACTTTGCTCAGAAAGGGGTTACCAGAGAAAATTTTGGGTTCACTCAACATATGGAACTAACTCTAAAAGAAGTGTTCAGTGATTTCCTATTATTTCATGTTAAGTGGATAATCATTGTACCGGGTTACCAAGGTGAGGGAGGACATAGTGGAGCAATTGTTGCTGGTACCAGGACCCTAAAGACAAAGGGTGTTTGACATGACCCATTCATATGTCTTGGGTGGCCATCTTGAGGTCAAGCAAACTCAAGAATGCGTCATGCAGATATTGCAAGTCCTGTCTCACCTGCCAGTTAACCGCTAACACCTCTCACTTCCAAAATCCTCGTTCTGCCACCACATTGAGGATGTCACAGTGGCAGAGACACTGCCACTGACCCAGAACCAACAGTGCCAAGAACTGTTTTAGCGGAACTGGGACCTGTTTTTGGAGTTGATAGGTTGTACGCAGGTTGTTGAACATGAAATCCTGAGGGAACCACATGTGCTGGTGAACCAAAAGCCTTACAAAATCCCCAAAGCCCGCTGGAAGGTGATTTAGAAGGAGGTGAGGAAAATGGTGAGCCTGAGCGTCGTCTACAGTCAAAGGGCAGTGGGTCCCAAACCATTGTCCTTGTGTGGAAGACTGTTGGAGACTGGCGTTTCTGCAACAACCACAGGAAGCTAAATGTGGTGTCTAAATGTGACGCTGTTGTAGCTGTTTTCATTCTGACCCAAAGTCTGATATGCCAGATCACCAATGAGGCCAAATTAGAGGTTAAGCCCTCAAATTGACAAGCGTACTTGGAGAAAGGAATGCACACAGGTTGTGAGCAAATCATTTTTCTAGTTTATTGAAACAAGAGGCAGTATTTTATACAGTTTACAGCAATGTAACTCAATGTAGCTCCCTCGTTACCCAGGGTTAGTAACTATGATTAATTGTCTCTGTATTGTATTAAATTCATTAAGAACCTCAAGAACCTGGAAAATCTGATCATCCAGGTAGTCAGTAGCTTCCACTAGCTTATCCCACATTTGTGTTATGAAGGGGTATATTAGTATACTACTGAATATTTTATTTGTTACCCCCGTTTCTACTAAAAGTGGCCTACCATTTGGACGGGGCTTATTGTCTGCTGCCCTTCTGTACAAGGTGTGAATTGGGACTGCTGCTGTGTCGATTTTACTATGAGGAACTATGAAAGTGGCTGGTGTTAGTTTGGCAAGAGTGCAAACCACTCTTATGTCTGGGCTCACCCACCTGTAGGCACGATGTCTGTAAATTAAGAATACTCCTGGGAGAACACAAATGTGACCAGGGTTCTGCATACGTTGGTATAAATTCAAAAGTCCCAACATAGGTTTATGGGCACATCAAGTATTATTCATTTGTTGTCCGTTTATACCAAATGTACATTTACCCCTTTCTTTCCTTACTATTTTTCCCTAGATGTTTTACAGCCTTCAACACCATCTTGGTACACCATCTCATTAACCTGAGATTGATCATCTATAATATAATGCTGTAAAGGCACTGCCACACTTAGCGATCGCACCAGCGATCACAACAACGACACGACCTGGCGAGATCGCTAGTGCGATCGCTATGTGATCGCTAGTTAGATTCCAAACACAACTCATCAGCGATCTGTGATTCCAAACACAACTCATCAGCGATCTGTATAACGACCTCTGCGGTCGTTGGGAAAACCTAGTCCCACCTGCGACGCTGGTGAAGTGGTTCATAAAGGGTGTCACACTCAGCGATTCAGGCTCACCAGCGGGACACCAACGACCAAAAAACGGCTCAGAACGTTCATAAGCGATCAGTGACATCTCAGCAGGGGCCACATCGCTGCTACATGTCACACACAGCTAAGTCGCTAATGAGATCGCTACTGCGTCATAAATGGTGACGCAGTAGCGATCTCGTTAGCGATCTCGCTTAGTGTGGCATACCCTTAAGTGTCACTCTGTCTGAAGCTTTTATAGACTGCGCAAGCGCGACGCGCCTGCGCAGTCTGGCTCCAGACAGAAGATGGCATACAGCGGTGAGGATTGTGTATGGTGCCAGAGATCGCGGTATGTGTAGACACTGAATGCATACCGCGATCTCCGGCGCCATACCTATATACTTACCTGACCGGGAGGAGCGTTGCCGCGGCGCTTCTTGCCGTAGACCGGGGCAGGAGTGCACGTCGGAATCGCGCACGCGCATAGCGCTATCCGCATTTGCAGTGTGTCTTCAGCAATATGGCGCCGGACAGTGCGGTATGGGCATGCGCGTACTCCGGCACCACACTCCTCCCCCGGCCTCCTGCAGAACGGGACAGTTGTTGTGAGCGTTCTGGAGATGACTTCTGAGCGGAGGCTCCCTCTGGTGGTTGCTGACGGTATTGAAGCTGTATTGAATGACAAGGCTTCCGCACCTGGAAGCGAGGACTGGCAATCAGGAGAGACGGACTGGACTGATATAATTGAGCTGCCTTCCCATGATCCTCGCCGGTGATCAATTGTTGTTTCCTGGTTCATTTGGAAGTCAGCTGGTGTCTTGCCTTCGTCTGCTACTTTCAAATAAGTAATTTGCTGCTTGTTTCTATCGTGTTTGCTATTTCCATTTTTTTTCTGCACTTTTGTGGGAGGTTAGCCGGGTTCCCCTCCAGGGGCCTGTGCTACTCTCTGTTTTTCAGTAGCCACTGTTTATTGTTCCATTGCTCTGTCCCTGCTATTTGAGTGGCTGCGGGTTAGCCGCTTGTTCACACCAGAGATCTGATTTAGCGAGTGGCGAGATTGTGTGATTTCAGCATTTTTTAACTCAGAAGTGTTGGAAGTTTTTCTAGGGTTTTGCTGGGTTGCAGGTAGTATTCTGTCCTGTCCTATCTAGGCAGTGTTTGGCCTCAGCGTTTGCTCACTCTATTTTCTGCCTGCGTTTGTATTTCGTCTTGTCTAACCGCCATTATATGTGTGGGGGCTACCTATTCCTTTGGGGCTGTACTTCGGGAAAGTTAGCTTTCCTGTTTCTATCTTTAGGTGTAGCCAGCTCTCCGGCTGTGCCGAGGCGTTTGGTCACCGTAGGTACGTCCCACGGCTGCTTCTAGTTGTGCGGTTAGTTTAGGGATCTGTAACCCATTAGTTCCCAACCTCTCTGGGTGTTTGGCTGCCTTTGCTGTTTTTTGCTCCTGTCCTCCTCGGCTACCAAATCACAACAGACAGCGCTGGAGCACAGGGAAGAAAGGTGAGTAAAAATGTTTTTTTTTGTATGTGTGCAGTTTAATAGGGGTGAGGGGGACCATACATATCAGGATTGGGGTGTAGACAGTTCAGGGGGTTTAGCTCCGGGATCGCCGTCTTGGGTAGACGGAGTGGCATAGAAAAGTTTAATCACAGACAGCAGTACTGGTATAAACTGGCCGCAACCAGTTTTATTGAAAGTCCACAGCAATAAACATAAAGCAAACCATAAAACAAAATCCTAAGCCTGGCAGGCTGCTAACTAGACACAGTCAGTTCCCTCACTACCGTGGTCTAGACTCTAACAGCCTGGCCACAACAACACAGATTTATAATTACCAGAGATTGGCTTGCAGGAGACTCCAGCAGCGTCTGAAGCCAGATTCAGACTGAGAGCTCTATCTGTCTAGCTCAACCACCTACTTCTGGCTGCTTGATTAGACAGCTGAGTGCACTCAGGGTTGGGCTGCAAGCCTGTACTGGATGGTGAGTGGAGTGAACGTCGCACTGACAACCTACCTTCACTCCTACATTCCTTATGCGACCCAGCTAAGAAACCTGGGTGAGATATACACCCCGTCCAGTACGCACCCTTCACTGTCTCACAGGGGGTGAGACATAGCATGCATACGAGGATAGGGGGTGATGGGACCATGCATATCAGGATTGGGGAGTGAGGGGGACCATACTTATCAGGATAGGGGGGTGAGACGTAGCATGCATACGAGTGTTAGGGTTCGAGTTCCCACTGCTGCACAAGGGGAGTCTCGAACCAGTCCCGCTGCGGTCCCCCATTCATCTCCGGCCGCAGTGGAGCCTGCTCAGCAGAGACGTCGGTCCCAGCGTCTTGCCCATTCCAGTACTGTGCAGAGACTTGCTGCTGCCTCTCCTGGATCTGCTATTATAGCCAGTACTGGAGCAGACGTCTTTGGGACGAAGTCCTGCGTTTCCCTTTCTGAGCATGCCCAGGGAAAGATCTCTCATTGGAGATCAGGGGTCACATGTTCAGGTACTGCAGCAGCTCCTATTGGTCCGCCAGGAAGGTCATGAAACTACATGTGTTTGGAACAGTTACTCATTGGTCCTTGTTTCTGGCAGGTCCTGTAGCTGTTGCTATAAAAGGGTGGCATGGCTGGGCCGCCGTGCGCTAATATCAATCATTATATGCTTAGCGCCAGTGTGGTCATGCGTGTGTGTGGTTAGGGCCCGGCTGAAATAAGCCCCTAGAATACCGACTTAATCGGTGAGGAGTTTGGTATGCTAGCTGGTCAGGGTCGGTGTCCTAGATGCCCTAGATTGCCGGCATAACCGGTGAGGAGTTTGATTGCCGTATTCAGGGCCTGGCGTTCAGACGCCATAGATTGCGGGTGACTCCCGCGAGGACATTAGCGCATGATCACGTTCTATGTTCGCTTAGCTGTTCACTGTGTACCTGGGTGCCTGACAGGACACAGAAGTTTGTCTCAGTGGCTCTGTGACGTAACAGGGTTCGCTTTCAACGCTAGACGGCGCCCTAGCGTGTTTATTTTGCGACTCAGTTGTGTTAAGTGAGTTTGCACACATCGCCATATAGAGCTGCGGCACTCCTTCTAGCGGCTCTGTGGATTAACAGAGTTCGCACTTATTGCCACAGCGCGTTACGGCGTTTATTTTGGCGACTCTGCGGGATAACAGAGTTCACTTCTTGCGCCATTTTACTAGCAGCAGGCTCCGCCTGCACGGTGGACCCCGGGCTGCAAACGCACCTCTCCACATCTTATATTTGGTGCGTTCCGCAGACCCTAACATAATTTTAGCGCCAGGGTCTGGCTAGTAAAATGACGGAATGAACAGCGTTTACAGCTGTACATCCAGCAGCTGGAGGGTAGGTTGGCGGCTCTTGAGCGCACAACCTCAGCTGTGGATGTTACCGCAGTCGCTGTTCAGGCTGCTAGCGTAGCTGCAGCCAGTTTGTCCTCTGCCACCCCTGTCCCTACATTGTCCCACCTCCCGCTTCCAGACAAGTTTGCTGGTGACAGCAAGCAATGTCGGGGATTCGTAAGTCAGTGCTCCATACACCTCGAGCTTCTGGCTGCACGTTTCCCCACGGATCGGGCACAAGTGGGCTTTGTGATAGCTCTTCTGTCGGACAGAGCGTTGGAGTGGGCAACGCCACTGTGGGAGCGCGACGACCGTGTGGTGCAGAGCGCTTCTCGTTTTCTGGAGGCTCTGAAAAAGGTTTTTCTAGGACCTCAGGTCACCCACGATACGGCGCTCAAACTGCTGGCAAGTACCCAGGGTTCGGCTTTGGTCAGCCATTTTGCTGTCCAATTTCGGACTCTGGCCTCGGAATTAGAGTGGCCAGATAAAGTCCTCATTCCCGTGTTCTGGAGAGGACTGGCGGGTCATGTGAAAGACGCCTTGGCTACCAGGGAGATTCCTGCCACACTGGAGAAGCTTATCGCTATTTCCACCCGCGTCGACCTCCGTTTCCACTAGCGGAGGCTGGAACGTGCCCAGTGTAGGCAGAGTGTCCGGTTGGCTCCTACCTTCGCCACCCCTCTGGAGTCGCCTGTTCAGGCGCCCGACCTTCAGGAGGTTGCTCCTGCAGGATCTAAATCTTGGGTCACTCATCCATCCCCGATTTGTTATATTTGCCAGCAGCAGGGACATTTTGCCAACCGATGTCCACAGCGGCTGAATAAACGGTCGCGCCCAGTAACCGTAGGAACAGGGTCACTGGACGCCATGAGTTTTGCCCCTAAAGTGCTCCTCAAGGGGATAATTACCCACGGTTCTACCACCCTACCCGTCAAGCTGTGTGTGGATTCTGGGGCAGAGGGGAATTTTATGTCTTCCTCCTTTGCTTCTCGCCACACCATGCCTTTGGTGTTGCTGGCTGAACCAGTATCGGTACGGGTGTTGAACGGAGCAATTCTGCCCTCACAAATCACCCATCAGTCTGTCCCACTCACCTTGTCTATGTCTCCTTCCCATCAGGAGAATATATAATTTTTTATCCTCCTGAGGGTATAGATGAGGTTTTGTTGGGATTACCCTGGCTCCGCCACCACTCTCCCCATATTGAGTGGTCTTCAGGGAGAATTCTGGGTTGGGGTAATTTATGTAAAGGCAGATGCATTAGGGACAGCGTGCAGGTAAACACCACTGAGATACCCATAGACCTCTCTCCTCTTCCCAAGGTCTATTGGTCTTATGCCGACGTTTTCTCGAAGAAGGCTGCGGAGACTCTTCCGCCTCATCGCCCCTATGACTGTCCTATCGACCTCCTGCCTGGAGCTGAGCCTCCTAGAGGAAGGGTTTATCCCCTCTCTCTTCCTGAGACAGAGACCATGTCCCAATATATTCAGGAGAACTTGGCAAGGGGATTCATTAGGAAGTCGGTGTCACCAGCGGGAGCGGGGTTCTTCTTTGTGCAGAAGAAGAACGGAGAATTACGTCCGTGCATTGATTATTGGGGTCTCAACGCTATCACCGTGAAAAATAAGTATCCTTTGCCGCTAATCTCTGAGCTCTTTGACAGGCTTCGGGGAGCAAGGGTATTTACTAAGCTAGACCTGCGGGGTGCGTATAACCTGATTCGCATCCGTGAGGGGGACGAATGGAAGACGGCATTTATCACCAGGGATGGCCATTATGAATATCTGGTAATGCCCTTTGGGCTCTGTAATGCCCCAGCTGTCTTCCAAGACTTTGTGAACGACATCTTCCGGGATATGTTGACCACCTCGGTGGTAGTCTATCTGGATGACATTCTCATCTTTTCTCCAGATATGGCCTCCCACCGGAGAGATGTCTGCAAGGTCTTCGACCTCTTGCGAGCAAATTCCCTATATGCGAAGTTGGAGAAGTGCATGTTTGAGCAGGAGTCTCTACCTTTCCTGGGCTATATCATCTCCATCCAGGGATTGGCTATGGATCCTACTAAACTACAGGCTGTGATGGATTCGCAAGAACCCCACTCCCTTAAGGCGGTGCAGCGCTTTATGGGGTTCATTAACTACTATCGCCAATTCATTCCCCACTTCTCTACTTTGGTAGCTCCCTTGGTAGCCCTCACCAAGAAGGGAGCTAATCCCAAGTTGTGGTCAGAGGAGGTCACAAGGCGTTCTCCTCCATCAAGTCGCATTTCGCTAGTGCTCCCATCTTACATCGCCCCGATGTCGATAAACCGTTTATCTTAGAGGTGGATGCCTCTTCTGTTGGTGCTGGAGCAGTCCTTTTTCAAAAGGATGCCAGGGTCGGAAGCATCCCTGCTTCTTCTTTTCCAAGACCTTTACACCAGCAGAGAGGAATTATTCCATCGGGGACAGGGAGTTACTGGCTATGAAGTTGGCCTTCTCCGAGTGGAGACATCTTCTGGAGGGGGCTCGCTTCCCCTTCCAAGTATTCACGGACCACAAGAACTTGGTGTATTTGAAGACAGCCCAGCGGCTAAATTCCCGTCAGGCCAGATGGTCCTTGTTTTTCTCCCGGTTCCATTTCACCCTCCATTTCCTCTCCGGTGAGAAGAACATTCGCGCAGACGCTCTCTCCCACTCCGTGGTGTACTCTGAGGAGGTGGAGGAGGAGCCTCGGCTTATTGTCCCCACAGAAAGCCTAAGAACGGTGGCTCCGGTTTCGCTTGAGTCTGTGCCTCCGGGCAAGACTTTTGTGCCCACCAATTTGCGACCGGAAGTACTCTCTTGGGCACATTCGTCCAGGGTGGGTGGACATTTTGGGACAAAAAGGACTTCTGAGTTGCTGGCGAGGACATACTGGTGGCCGCAGATGGCCCGTGACGTCAGGGAATACGTTCAGGCGTGCGTCTCCTGCGCCAAGAATAAGTCCCCTCGACAACGGCCAGCTGGGTTACTTTTCCCTTTACCGGTGGCAGACAGGCCTTGGGAGATGGTCGGGATGGATTTTGTGGTGTGTTTACCCAAGTCTCGGGGCTGCACCATCATCTGGGTGATAACCGATCACTTCTCCAAAATGGTGCACTTAGTGCCATTACCACGGTTACCGTCTGCACGGGCCTTGGCAGCATTATTCATTACGCATATTTTCCGCCTACACGGTATGCCAGACAAAATTGTCAGTGATCGAGGTCCCCAGTTTGCGTCTCGGTTCTGGAGAGAGCTGTGTCGTTTACTCAGCATTGAGTTGAATCTCTCCTCTGCATACCATCCCGAGACGAATGGGTTGGTAGAGAGGGCCAACCAGACCTTGGTCACATACTTGCGACATTTTGTCTCTGCCAGGCAGGATGACTGGGCATCCTTGCTACCGTGGGCTGAGTTCGCTCTAAATAATGCTGTGGCTGACTCCACCGGACAGACCCCATTCCTCCTGAACTACGGTCAGCATCCGCGGGTACCAGTGCCCATGCCCGTGTCTTCCGCCGATTCCAGGGTGGCAGACTGGGCTGTGGAGGCACGGGACATTTGGGACCGCACCCAGGATGCCATTCAGGCCTCCAAAGAGAGGATGAGGTCTTCGGCCGATGCCCATCGGCGCCCCGCTCCTACATTTGCTCCGGGTGACCTAGTGTGGCTTTCTGCCCGAAACATCAGGCTTTGTGTAGAGTCCACCAAGTTGGCACCTCGCTTTTTGGGCCCCTTTAAAGTTCTTGAGCAGGTGAACCCGGTGGTTTACCGCCTAGCCCTTCCGCCTCGCCTTGGTATCACTGACACCTTTCACGTGTCCCTCCTGAAACCCATGGCCATTTCCCGGTTTTCCGAGTCATCTGCCGGGACGTCGGGTTCATCTACCGACGATTATGAGGTGAACGCCATTGTTGGGTGCAAGGTGGTACGAGGCAAAAAATTTTATTTGGTGGATTGGAGGGGTTATGGGCCTGAGGATAGGTCCTGGGAGCCTGCCGAGCATGTTCACGCTTCGCAGCTCATCGCTGCCTTTGAGCGCAGCGAGGCCCAAAGAAGGGGGGCCTTAGGAGGGGGGGTAATGTTAGGGTTCGAGTTCCCACTGCTGCACAAGGGGAGTCTCGAACCAGTCCCGCTGCGGTCCCCCATTCATCTCCGGCCCCAGTGGAGCCTGCTCAGCAGAGACGTCGGTCCCAGCGTCTTTCCCATTCCAGTACTGTGCAGAGACTTGCTGCTGCCTCTCCTGGATCTGCTATTATAGCCAGTACTGGAGCAGACGTCTTTGGGACGAAGTCCTGCGTTTCCCCTTCTGAGCATGCCCAGGGTAAGATCTCTCATTGGAGATCAGGGGTCACATGTTCAGGTACTGCAGCAGCTCCTATTGGTCCGCAAGGAAGGTCATGAAACTACATGTGTTTGGAACAGTTTCTCATTGGTCCTTGTTTCTGGCAGGTCCTGTAGCTGTTGCTATAAAAGGGTGGCATGGCTGGGCCGCCATGCGCTAATATCAATCATTATATGCTTAGCGCCAGTGTGGTCATGCGTGTGTGTGGTTAGGGCCCGGCTGAAATAAGCCCCTAGAATACCGACTTAATCGGTGAGGAGTTTGGTATGCTAGCTGGTCAGGGTCGGTGTCCTAGATGCCCTAGATTGCCGGCATAACCGGTGAGGAGTTTGATTGCCGTATTCAGGGCCTGGCATTCAGACGCCATAGATTGCGGGTGACTCCCGCGAGGACATTAGCGCATGATCACGTTCTATGTTCGCTTAGCTGTTCACTGTGTACCTGGGTGCCTGACAGGACACAGAAGTTTGTCTCAGCGGCTCTGTGACGTAACAGGGTTCGCTTTCAACGCTAGACGGCGCCCTAGCGTGTTTATTTTGCGACTCAGTTGTGTTAAGTGAGTTTGCACACATCGCCATATAGAGCTGCGGCACTCCTTCTAGCGGCTCTGTGGATTAACAGAGTTCGCACTTATTGCCACAGCGCGTTACGGCGTTTATTTTGGCGACTCTGCGGGATAACAGAGTTCACTTCTTGCGCCATTTTACTAGCAGCAGGCTCCGCCTGCACGGTGGACCCCGGGCTGCAAACGCACCTCTCCACATCTTATATTTGGTGCGTTCCGCAGACCCTAACATAATTTTAGCGCCAGGGTCTGGCTAGTAAAATGACGGATGAACAGCGTTTACAGCTGTACATCCAGCAGCTGGAGGGTAGGTTGGCGGCTCTTGAGCGCACAACCTCAGCTGTGGATGTTACCGCAGTCGCTGTTCAGGCTGCTAGCGTAGCTGCAGCCAGTTTGTCCTCTGCCACCCCTGTCCCTACATTGTCCCACCTCCCGCTTCCAGACAAGTTTGCTGGTGACAGCAAGCAATGTCGGGGATTCGTAAGTCAGTGCTCCATACACCTCGAGCTTCTGGCTGCACGTTTCCCCACGGATCGGGCACAAGTGGGCTTTGTGATAGCTCTTCTGTCGGACAGAGCGTTGGAGTGGGCAACGCCACTGTGGGAGCGCGACGACCGTGTGGTGCAGAGCGCTTCTCGTTTTCTGGAGGCTCTGAAAAAGGTTTTTCTAGGACCTCAGGTCACCCACGATACGGCGCTCAAACTGCTGGCAAGTACCCAGGGTTCGGCTTTGGTCAGCCATTTTGCTGTCCAATTTCGGACTTTGGCCTCGGAATTAGAGTGGCCAGATAAAGTCCTCATTCCCGTGTTCTGGAGAGGACTGGCGGGTCATGTGAAAGACGCCTTGGCTACCAGGGAGATTCCTGCCACAATGGAGAAGCTTATCGCTATTTCCACCCGCGTCGACCTCCGTTTCCACTAGCGGAGGCTGGAACGTGCCCAGTGTAGGCAGAGTGTCCGGTTGGCTCCTACCTTCGCCACCCCTCTGGAGTTGCCTGTTCAGGCGCCCGACCTTCAGGAGGTTGCTCCTGCAGGATCTAAATCTTGGGTCACTCGTCCATCCCCGATTTGTTATATTTGCCAGCAGCAGGGACATTTTGCCAACCGATGTCCACAGCGGCTGAATAAACGGTCGCGCCCAGTAACCGTAGGAACAGGGTCACTGGACGCCATGAGTTTTGCCCCTAAAGTGCTCCTCAAGGGGATAATTACCCACGGTTCTACCACCCTACCCGTCAAGCTGTGTGTGGATTCTGGGGCAGAGGGGAATTTTATGTCTTCCTCCTTTGCTTCTCGCCACACCATGCCTTTGGTGTTGCTGGCTGAACCAGTATCGGTACGGGTGTTGAACGGAGCAATTCTGCCCTCACAAATCACCCATCAGTCTGTCCCACTCACCTTGTCTATGTCTCCTTCCCATCAGGAGAATATATAATTTTTTATCCTCCCTGAGGGTATAGATGAGGTTTTGTTGGGATTACCCTGGCTCCGCCACCACTCTCCCCATATTGAGTGGTCTTCAGGGAGAATTCTGGGTTGGGGTAATTTATGTAAAGGCAGATGCATTAGGGACAGCGTGCAGGTAAACACCACTGAGATACCCATAGACCTCTCTCCTCTTCCCAAGGTCTATTGGTCTTATGCCGACGTTTTCTCGAAGAAGGCTGCGGAGACTCTTCCGCCTCATCGCCCCTATGACTGTCCTATCGACCTCCTGCCTGGAGCTGAGCCTCCTAGAGGAAGGGTTTATCCCCTCTCTCTTCCTGAGACAGAGACCATGTCCCAATATATTCAGGAGAACTTGGCAAGGGGATTCATTAGGAAGTCGGTGTCACCAGCGGGAGCGGGGTTCTTCTTTGTGCAGAAGAAGAACGGAGAATTACGTCCGTGCATTGATTATTGGGGTCTCAACGCTATCACCGTGAAAAATAAGTATCCTTTGCCGCTAATCTCTGAGCTCTTTGACAGGCTTCGGGGAGCAAGGGTATTTACTAAGCTAGACCTGCGGGGTGCGTATAACCTGATTCGCATCCGTGAGGGGGACGAATGGAAGACGGCATTTATCACCAGGGATGGCCATTATGAATATCTGGTAATGCCCTTTGGGCTCTGTAATGCCCCAGCTGTCTGCCAAGACTTTGTGAACGACATCTTCCGGGATATGTTGACCACCTCGGTGGTAGTCTATCTGGATGACATTCTCATCTTTTCTCCAGATATGGCCTCCCACCGGAGAGATGTCTGCAAGGTCTTCGACCTCTTGCGAGCAAATTCCCTATATGCGAAGTTGGAGAAGTGCATGTTTGAGCAGGAGTCTCTACCTTTCCTGGGCTATATCATCTCCATCCAGGGATTGGCTATGGATCCTACCAAACTACAGGCTGTGATGGATTCGCAAGAACCCCACTCCCTTAAGGCGGTGCAGCGCTTTATGGGGTTCATTAACTACTATCGCCAATTCATTCCCCACTTCTCTACTTTGGTAGCTCCCTTGGTAGCCCTCACCAGAAGGGAGCTAATCCCAAGTTGTGGTCAGAGGAGGTCACAAGGCGTTCTCCTCCATCAAGTCGCATTTCGCTAGTGCTCCCATCTTACATCGCCCCGATGTCGATAAACCGTTTATCTTAGAGGTGGATGCCTCTTCTGTTGGTGCTGGAGCAGTCCTTTTTCAAAAGGATGCCCAGGGTCGGAAGCATCCCTGCTTCTTCTTTTCCAAGACCTTTACACCAGCAGAGAGGAATTATTCCATCGGGGACAGGGAGTTACTGGCTATGAAGTTGGCCTTCTCCGAGTGGAGACATCTTCTGGAGGGGGCTCGCTTCCCCTTCCAAGTATTCATGGACCACAAGAACTTGGTGTATTTGCAGACAGCCCAGCGGCTAAATTCCCGTCAGGCCAGATGGTCCTTGTTTTTCTCCCGGTTCCATTTCACCCTCCATTTCCTCTCCGGTGAGAAGAACATTCGCGCAGACGCTCTCTCCCACTCCGTGGTGTACTCTGAGGAGGTGGAGGAGGAGCCTCGGCTTATTGTCCCCACAGAAAGCCTAAGAACGGTGGCTCCGGTTTCGCTTGAGTCTGTGCCTCCGGGCAAGACTTTTGTGCCCACCAATTTGCGACCGGAAGTACTCTCTTGGGCACATTCGTCCAGGGTGGGTGGACATTTTGGGACAAAAAGGACTTCTGAGTTGCTGGCGAGGACATACTGGTGGCCGCAGATGGCCCGTGACGTCAGGGAATACGTTCAGGCGTGCGTCTCCTGCGCCAAGAATAAGTCCCCTCGACAACGGCCAGCTGGGTTACTTTTCCCTTTACCGGTGGCAGACAGGCCTTGGGAGATGGTCGGGATGGATTTTGTGGTGTGTTTACCCAAGTCTCGGGGCTGCACCATCATCTGGGTGATAACCGATCACTTCTCCAAAATGGTGCACTTAGTGCCATTACCACGGTTACCGTCTGCACGGGCCTTGGCAGCATTATTCATTACGCATATTTTCCGCCTACACGGTATGCCAGACAAAATTGTCAGTGATCGAGGTCCCCAGTTTGCGTCTCGGTTCTGGAGAGAGCTGTGTCGTTTACTCAGCATTGAGTTGAATCTCTCCTCTGCATACCATCCCGAGACGAATGGGTTGGTAGAGAGGGCCAACCAGACCTTGGTCACATACTTGCGACATTTTGTCTCTGCCAGGCAGGATGACTGGGCATCCTTGCTACCGTGGGCTGAGTTCGCTCTAAATAATGCTGTGGCTGACTCCACCGGACAGACCCCATTCCTCCTGAACTACGGTCAGCATCCGCGGGTACCAGTGCCCATGCCCGTGTCTTCCGCCGATTCCAGGGTGGCAGACTGGGCTGTGGAGGCACGGGACATTTGGGACCGCACCCAGGATGCCATTCAGGCCTCCAAAGAGAGGATGAGGTCTTCGGCCGATGCCCATCGGCGCCCCGCTCCTACATTTGCTCCGGGTGACCTAGTGTGGCTTTCTGCCCGAAACATCAGGCTTTGTGTAGAGTCCACCAAGTTGGCACCTCGCTTTTTGGGCCCCTTTAAAGTTCTTGAGCAGGTGAACCCGGTGGTTTACCGCCTAGCCCTTCCGCCTCGCCTTGGTATCACTGACACCTTTCACGTGTCCCTCCTGAAACCCATGGCCATTTCCCGGTTTTCCGAGTCATCTGCCGGGACGTCGGGTTCATCTACCGACGATTATGAAGTGAACGCCATTGTTGGGTGCAAGGTGGTACGAGGCAAAAAATTTTATTTGGTGGATTGGAGGGGTTATGGGCCTGAGGATAGGTCCTGGGAGCCTGCCGAGCATGTTCACGCTTCGCAGCTCATCGCTGCCTTTGAGCGCAGTGAGGCCCAAAGAAGGGGGGCCTTAGGAGGGGGGTAATGTTAGGGTTCGAGTTCCCACTGCTGCACAAGGGGAGTCTCGAACCAGTCCCGCTGCGGTCCCCCATTCATCTCCGACCCCAGTGGAGCCTGCTCAGCAGAGACGTCGGTCCCAGCGTCTTTCCCATTCCAGTACTGTGCAGAGACTTGCTGCTGCCTCTCCTGGATCTGCTATTATAGCCAGTACTGGAGCAGACGTCTTTGGGACGAAGTCCTGCGTTTCCCCTTCTGAGCATGCCCAGGGTAAGATCTCTCATTGGAGATCAGGGGTCACATGTTCAGGTACTGCAGCAGCTCCTATTGGTCCGCAAGGAAGGTCATGAAACTACATGTGTTTGGAACAGTTTCTCATTGGTCCTTGTTTCTGGCAGGTCCTGTAGCTGTTGCTATAAAAGGGTGGCATGGCTGGGCCGCCATGCGCTAATATCAATCATTATATGCTTAGCGCCAGTGTGGTCATGCGTGTGTGTGGTTAGGGCCCGGCTGAAATAAGCCCCTAGAATACCGACTTAATCGGTGAGGAGTTTGGTATGCTAGCTGGTCAGGGTCGGTGTCCTAGATGCCCTAGATTGCCGGCATAACCGGTGAGGAGTTTGATTGCCGTATTCAGGGCCTGGCATTCAGACGCCATAGATTGCGGGTGACTCCCGCGAGGACATTAGCGCATGATCACGTTCTATGTTCGCTTAGCTGTTCACTGTGTACCTGGGTGCCTGACAGTACACAGAAGTTTGTCTCAGCGGCTCTGTGACGTAACACGGTTCGCTTTCAACGCTATACAGCGCCCTAGCGTGTTTATTTTGCGACTCAGTTGTGTTAAGTGAGTTTGCACACATCGCCATATAGCGCTGCGGCACTCCTTCTAGCGGCTTTGTGGATTAACAGAGTTCGCACTTATTGCCACAGCACGTTACGGCGTTTATTTTGGCGACTCTGCGGGATAAAAGAGTTTGCTTCTTGCGCCATTTTACTAGCAGCAGGCTCCGCCTGCACGGTGGACCCCGGGCTGCGAACGCACCTCTCCACATCTTATATTTGGTGCGTTCCGCAGACCCTAACATACGAGGATAGGGGGTAAGGGGTGCCATACATATCAGGATTGGGGGGTGAGGGGATCATGCATATCAGGATTGGGGGGTTAAGGGGACCATACATTCCAAGATTGGGGGGGTGAAGGGACCATGCATTCCAGGATTGGAGGGTGAGGGGACCATGCACACCAGTATAGGGAAGTGAAGGGTAGCATGCATATCAGGATTGGGGGGTGAGAGGACCATGCAAATCAGGATTGGGGTTGAGGGTACCATACATCCTACGATAGGGATGAGGGGGGACCATGCATACCAGGATTTGGCGGTGAGGGGATCATGCATACCAGGATTGGGGGGTGAGGGGCCCATGCATTCCAGGATTAGGGGGTGAGGGGTAGCATGCAAACCAGGATTGGGGGGTGAGGGGACCATGCATACCAGTATAGCGGGTGAGGGGTAGCATGCATCCCAGGATAGAGGGGTGAGGGGTAGCATGTATATCAGAATTGGTGGGGTGAGAGGACCATGCAAATCAGGATTGGGGTTGAGGGTACCATACATCCTACTTATAGGGATGAGGGGGGATCGTGCATACCAGGATTGGGGGGTGAGGGGATTATGCATACCAGGATTGGGGGTGAGGGGACCATGCATTCCAGGATTGGGGGGTGAGGGGACCATGCACTCCAGGATTGGGGGTGAAGGGACCATGCACACCAGGATTGGGGGGTGAGGGGACCATGCACACCAGGATTAGGGGGTTGAGGGGACCATGCACACCAGGATTGGGGGGTGAGGGGACTATGCACACCAGGATTAGGGGGGTGAGGGGACCATGCACACCAGGATTGGGGGGGTGAGGGGACTATGCACACCAGGATTGGGGGGGGTGAAGGGACCATGCACACCAGGATTGGGGGGTGAGGGGACCATGCACACCAGGAGGATTGGGGTGGTGAGAGGACCATGCATTCCAGGATAGGGGAGTGAGGGAACCATGAATATCAGGATTGGGGGTGAGAGGACCATACATATCAGGATTGGGGGTGAGGTGACCATGCATACCAGGATAGGGGTGTGAGGGGACCATACATCCTACGATAGGCATGAGGGGGGACCGTGCATACCAGGATTGGGGGGTGAGGGGATCATGCATACCAGGATTGGGGGTGAGGGGACCATGCATTCCAGGATTGGGGGGTAAGGGGACCATGCATTCCAGGATTGGGGGGGAGGGGACCATGCACTCCAGGATTGGGGGGTGAGGGGACTATGTACACCAGGATTGGGGGGTGAGGGCACCATGCACACCAGGATTGGAGGGTTGAGGGGACTATGCACACCAGGATTGGGGGTTGAGGGGACCATGCACACCAGGATTGGGGGGTGAGGGACCATGCACACCAGGATTGGGGGGTGAGGAGACCATGCACACCAGGATTGGGTGGTGAGGGTACCATGCATTCCAGGATTGGGGGGGAGGGGACCATGCACTCCAGGATTGGGGGGTGAAAGGACTATGTACACCAGGATTGGGGGGTGAGGGGACCATGCACACCAGGATTGGGGGGTGAGAGGACTATGCACACCAGGATTGGGGGGTTGAGGGGACCATGCACACCAGGATTGGGGGTTGAGGAGACCATGCACACCAGGTTTGGGGGGTGAGAGGACCATGCATTCCAGGATAGGGGGGTGAGGGAACCATGCATATCAGGATTGGGGGTGAAGGGACCATACATATCAGGATTGGGGTGAGGGGACCATGCATACCAGGATAGGGGTGTGAGGGGACTATGCATACCAGGATTGGGGGTTGATGGGACCATGCATACCAGGATAGGGGGATGAGGGGACCATTCATACCAGGAAAGAGGGGTGAGAGGACCATGCATACCAGGATTGGGGGATGAAGTATACCATGCATACCAGGATTGTGGATGAGGGGACCATGCATACCAGGATTGGAGGGTGAGAGGGTACCATACATCCTACGATAGGGATGAGGGGGACCATGCATACCAGGATTGGGAGTGAGGGGACCATGCATACCAGAATTGGGGGGGGGTGAGGGGACCATGCATACCAGGATTGGGGTGTGTTGGGACCATGCATTCCAAGATTGGGGAGTGAGGACACCATGCATACCAGGATAGGGGTTGAGGGGACCATGCATATCAGGATTGGGGGTGAGGGGACCATACATATCAGGATTGGTGGTGAGGGGACCATGCATATTAGGATGGGGGGTGATAGGACCATACATACTTGGATAGGGGGGTGAAGGGTACCATGCATACAAGGATTGGGGATGAGGGGACCATGCATACCAGAATTGGGAGCTAAGGGGTGCCATGTATACCAGGATTGGGGATGAGGTGACCATGCATTCCAGGATTGGCGGGTGAGGGGGTACCATACACCCTACGATTGGGATGAAGAGGGACCATGCATACCAGAATTGGGGGTGAGAGGACGATGCATACAGGATTGGGGGGTGAGGGCACCATGCATACCGGGATTGGGGGAGATGGGACCATGCATTCCAGGATTGGGGGGAGGGGACCATGCATTCCAGGATTGGTTGGGTGAGGGGACCATGCATACCAGGATTGGGGGGAGGGGACCATTCATACCAGGATTGGGGGTGAGAGGACGATGCATACAGGATTGGGGGAGGGGACCATGCAACCAGGATTGGGGGGTGAGGGGACCATGCAATACCAGGATTGGGGGAGGGGACCATGCATTCCAGGATTGGAGGGGAGGGGACCATGCATACCAGGATTGGGTGTGAGGGGACCATGCATACCAGGATTGGGGGTGAGGGGACCATGTATACCAGGATTGGGGGTGAGGGAACCATGAATACCAGGATATGGATGAGCAGGTACCATGCATACCAGGATAGGGATGAGGGGCTACCATGCATACCAGGATTGGGGGTGTGAGGGGACCATGCATACCAGGATGAGGAATGGGGTGCCATGCATACTAAGATTGGGTGGGAGTGAGGGGACCATGCATACCAGGATAGGGATGAGAGGTGCCATCCATACCAGGATAGGAGGGGGGCAGCACATACCAGGATGGGAGACCATATACTAATAAAAATGCTTGCCACCCGGGCGTAGAACGGGTTCATAGCTAGTGTGTGTATATACCGAAGTAATTATTGTCCTCACCACAGGTATTTGCTCCAGTGTGTTGAAGACTGAACCACAATCCATCATTGGGAATGGAGTCTGAAAGAGGGATCTCAGTCCTCCTCTTGGTGACCACATTTCCAACCTCTGAATCATACTCCTGCCACCACATTTGTACCATAGGTCGCGTTATATTAAACTGGAACCAGGGATTAGCAGCCCATCCGATTATGGTCAATGAGGCAGATATATCACGAGGCACATCTTTTCCCCAAAACTTAGATTGAGTCCAGGTCTGATTGTGTATGCAGTATGGTGTTAAACTTAGATTGAGTCCAGGTCTGATTGTGTATGTAGTATGGTGTTAATACCTTATATGGCTCCAGAGGTAAGGCTAAGTATGGCATAGTCCTTGCAGATACTGTGCTGTGTGTACAGATCCAACAGTCTTTTGGTTTTACCTTGGTTTTGCTGTGCACAGATGAGGCAGGACTGCATGAGTTTCGCAGCTGCGTAACTGAAACCAGGAGCGATCCAGAAGGCATATACCATGGTACACATGTGACTTTTTGAGGCGTGAGTTGGGCCATGTGTTGCTTGCGCAATGACTGGGAACAGAGACCTCGGTAAGCACAATTTATCCTTATTCTCCCATATTCCATTTGAGTTGAGCTCAGCTCCCATTTTTTTACATTGTTACTTCTCTGAGCGGAAAGCCTGCTGCTGGAGGGATTTCAGGATATCTAGGCTCAGTGTGGCTGGAATTCGCTGACTCCCCTCCACTATCCTCTGCTCCGTAAGCCGCTTTAATGCAACTTTAGCAGCCTCATTCGCCCTTCTGTTGCACTCTACCTCCAGTGAGCTACCTTTTGTGTGTGCTTTCACCTTGATTATGCCAACCTGTAATGGTAACATCAATGCCTCCATTAATTGTTTCACCAGCTCTGCATTTTTAATGGGCTAACCAGCTGATGTAAAAACACTCTGCTTCTCCAGATAGGGCCATAATCATGGGATATTCCCCATGGATAATTTGAATCTGTGTAAATATTAGCGACTTTACCTGCAGCAGCTCTACACGCCTCAGTGAGTGCCTTCAACTCTGCCTCCTGCGCTGACATGTGAGGAGGGAGACTGGGCAGCTCGGATTACCTCATGTGAGGATACTATTAATGACCTTGTAGGGGGCGTACAGAGTAGTATTTCAATATTTGCAGATGACACTAAGCTCTGCAAGGTAATCAATACAGAGGAGGACAATTTTATATTGCAGGAGGATTTATGTAAACTAGAAGCTTGGGCTGATAAATGTCAAATAAGCTTTAATGGGGATAAATGTAAGGTCATGCACTTGGGTAGAACAAACAAGATGTATAATTATGTGTTTAATTGTAAACCACTGGGCAAAACTGTCACTGAAAAAGACCTGGGTGTATGGGTGGATGACAAACTCAAATTTAGTGGCCAGTGTCAGACAGCTGCTGCAAAGGCAAATAAAATAATGGGATGCATTAAAAGAGACATAGATGCTCATGAGCAGAACATAATTTTACCTCTATACAAGTCACTAGTGCGACCACACTTAGAATACTGTGTACAGTTCTGGTCTCCGGTGTATAAGAAAGACATAGCTGAACTGGAGCGGGTGCTGAGAAGAGTGACCAAGGTTATTAGAGAACTGGGGGGTCTGCAATACCAGGACAGGTTATTACACTTGGGGTTATTTAGTTTGGAAAAACGAAGATTTAGGGATGATCTTATTACAATGTATAAATATATGAGGGGACAGTACAAAGACCTTTCTAATGATCTTTTTACTCTTAGACCTGTGACGGGGACAAGGGGGCATCCTCTACGTCTGGAGGAAAGAAGGTTTAGTCATAATCACAGATGCAGATTCTTTACTGTAAGAGCAGTGAGACTATGGAACTCTCTGCAGTCTAATGTTGTAATGAGTGATTCCCTACTAAAATTTAAGAAGGGACTGGATGCCTTTCTTGAAAAGTATAATATCACAGGCTTTATTCACTAGATTCCTAGATATTGCGTTGATCCAGGGAGCTAGTCCGGATTGCCGTATGTGGAGTCGGGAAGGAATTTTTTTCCCCAATGTGAAGCTTACTGTTTGCCACTTGTTTTTTTTTTTGCCTTTTGCCTTCCTCTGGATCAACATGTTAGGGCAGGTTAGGATAGGATATGGGTTGAACTAGATGGACTTAAAGTCTTCCTTCAACCTTAATAACTATGTTATGATGGAGACAGAGAAAGGGTGTTACTCTGGGGTCATTCCTCTAAGTTCGCCGGTCATGTTGGAGTGAAGAAGACTCTCCTCCTTATCTCTCGCCATTATTGGTGGCCCTCCCTCCGTCGAGATGTGAAGGACTTCGTCTCTTCTTGTCCCTCCTGTGCCAAAATCAAGATTCCGAGACAATTGCCCGCGGGTCCCCTGCAGCCTCTTCCGATACGGTCTGCTCCATGGCAACATATAGCAATGGACTTCATCACCAACCTATTTCACTCCTCGGGGTGTACGGTCATCCTAGTGGTTGTGGACCGGTTTTCCAAAATGGCTCACTTTGTTCCTCTGCCTGGTTTACCCTTGGCACCCGAGTTGGCCAGAACTTTTATTAGTCACATCTTCAGAATCCACGGGTTCCCGCAACACATCGTGTCTGACAGAGGAGTACAATTCACTTCACGGTTCTGGAGAGCCCTCTGTAAGCTTATGTAAGCTTATGGATGTGACATTGGACTTCTCCTCTGCCTATGTCATGTATAGTGTACAGTTCCTATAGCGTCTTGTGCTTGGGTGCGAGGAAAACACAGGAGACATAGGTTGAAATGAAATGACTTGTATTACTTCATACAAGCATGCTGAAAAGTTCACACAGTTTGCAGGAACAGAGACAGGAGACACAGCAGGCCAGAGTAACTTCAAGCACTACAATAAATCTCCAAAGCAGGTTCAGGATCTCTTCTCTGTACCGTAATTCCTCTGCAAATATGGATTCACCAAACAGCAGGTTTCCAGAGTCCAAAAGTGTTCCAAGGTTCCTCAGTAGGGAATAGCTGGAGTACAAGTCCAAGGCATCCAGGAGTCAGGTCACAGACTGACTGAGGCTTGATTCAGGAGCACTGATTGTTCAGCTGAGGCTGCTTAAGAAGCAAGAGGGAAGAATCAGGGCGGGAACATGAAAACTGGAAACTCCATATTAACTGAGGGCAAGAGCTGCAGAAAGACAGAAAGCAAAATGGCCGACGGAAAACTGAGTTTCAAGGAACATGTCAACAGAGACAAAGAACCTTACAGCCTATCATCCACAGACCAACGGCCAGGTGGAACGTACCAACCAGATCCTGACGTCTTACCTTTGACAAAGTTTGCGTCCAACATTCACCCCAGCAAGGCATTCAACAAGTCTCCCTTTTTTGTCATTTCCGGACAACATATGCCTTTACCGGTTCGTCCAGTCTTGGGCATGACCGCAGCGACTCTCTGTCCATAGAGTTCTCGAAGATTTGGGAGGAGACCAAGAGAGCCCTGGTTAACACGGGAGATAGGATGAAGCGATATGCTGACAAACGGCACCTGGATTCTCCTCCTTATCGTCCTGGTGATAAAGTCTGGCTTGCTACCAAGTATATCAGACTCAAGATGCCTTCGTACAAGCTGGGTCCCCGATACACTGGTCCTTTCGAGATTCTAGCTCGAATTAATGACGCCTGCCTGACATTGGCCACTAAATGTGAGTTTGTCGTCCACTCATACACCCAGGTCTTTCTCAGTGACAGTTTTGCCCAGTGTTTTACAATTAAGCACATAATTATACATCTTGTTTGTTCTACCCAAGTGCATGACCTTACATTTATCCCCATTAAAGCTCATTTGCCATTTATCAGCCCAAGCTTCTAGTTTACATAAATCCTCCTGTAATATAAAATTGTCCTCCTCTGTATTTATTACCCTGCAGACTTTAGTGTCATCTGCAAATATTGAAATACTACTCTGTATGCCCCCTACAAGGTCATTAATAAATATGTTAAAGAGAAGCGGCCCAATACTGACCACTGTGGTACCCCACTGCTAACCGTGACCCAGTCCGAGTGTGCTCCATTAATAACCACCCTTTGTTTCCTATCCATGAGCCAGTTCTTAACCCACTTACACATATTTTCCCCTATCCCCATTGTTCTCATTTTATGTATCAACCTTTTGTGTGGCACCGTATCAAAAGCTTTTGAGAAGTCCATGAACACCACGTCCACTGCATTCCCTTGGTCCAGTCCGGAACTTACCCCTTCATAAAAGCTTATCAGATTAGGCCTCTTTCACACATCAGGTTTTCGGTGTCAGGCGCTATGCCGGATCCGGTTTTTTTATGTAAAACCGGATGAGACGGATCTGGTTTTCGGCCGGATGCGTCGAGCGGATCCGGCCGAAAACCGGATCCGTCTCATCTGGTTCATCCGGTTTTTTTATCCGTTTTTCGACGGATTAGGACGGATCCGGTTTTTTAAAACGCCCCTTGGGGCTTCCAAACAGCCCATCTTTGACAGGTTGTAGAGGAGCAAGTGCAGGTTGGAGAGAAGAGCAAGTGGCTGGTGAAGATGGACGTTGTGATAGGAAACATTATGAAGAATTTGGTGGATTTCACAGTGGAGGCGAATCGTCTGAAAGCGAGTGTTCTGGAGAAGGAGAGAAAGATACAGCAGCGCATCATGCATTGACGCCATTTCTGGATCCACCCCATCACAGCCCAGAGAATGACGCGTGGGGTGTTTTCTACACTATACATGGAGCTACGAGGAAACCCTCAGAAATTTTTTGCATATGTTCGCATGAAAATGGAGAACTTTGATTTCTTGGTGGAGCGTATTGGAGACCTCGTAAGAAGATCGGACACGTATTGCCGCTTCTCCATTTCACCGGCGGAGCGTCTGATGGTGAGTCTTCGGTAAGCCATATTTATTGTATCTGCTTGCTTCAGAGCACACTTGTCCTGGAATGTTGTTGCTGGTAGTTTGTATACGGCCATCTGACTCAGCTTTAACAATTGGAGATACTATAAAAATATTTTTTTATAGTATCTCCAATTGTCATAGCTGAGGTCTGGTATGTTATGCTGTAATTTGAAACTCATTTTTTTTTTTTTATTCACAGATTCCTGGCAATTGGAGAATCTCTTTCCTCACTCCATTTCCAGTACAGACTTGGGATTTCCACCATCTCTGGAATTGTGAAGCACACATGCCGTGCATTGTGGGACTGTCTAGTTGCGGAATTTCTACCAGAGCCCACAACAGAGAGTTGGATTGGAATTGCAGAAAAGTTTGAATATGTCAGTTTCCTAATTGCCTGGGCGCTGTGGACGGGAAACATATCCGGATTGTCAAGCCAGCAGAATCTGGATCCGAATATTTTAACTACAAAAAATATTTCTCCATTGTCATAATGGCCATCGCTGACGCGGAGTACAAATTTATTGCCGTAGATATTGGGGCCTATGGCCGCTCCAATGACTCTCAAGTGTTCAAACTGTCAGCAATGGGTCGTCAGCTGTATGGAAACACCTTCCAGTTCCCACTCCCTAGACCACTGCCTCAAACATCTGGCCCACCGATGCCTTTTGTTTGTGTAGGGAATGAAGCCTCCCAGCTGTCAGAACACCTGCTAAAACCGTACTCCAGCAGAGGATTGACACACACAAAAAGAATTTTTAATTACCGCCTCACAAGAGCCAGAAGAATGGTGGAGTACGCTTTTGGGATTCTGGCAGCCAAATGGCGTGTTCTATTGACTGTTATCAACCTAAAAACTGAAACTGTGGACAAGGTAATCAAAGCTTGTGTGGTTCTACACAATTGTGTTATCAGCAAGGAACAGATTTCCATTGAGGACCACTCTGAAGAAACCACCTTGCATGATTACCAGAACGTTACCAGTAGAAGTTCTGTGACTATTTCCCGAATGAGGGACAAATTTGCTGAATACTTTATGTCCCCTGAAGGAAGACTACACTGGCAGGATGACAGAGTTTAATAAACTGCTCTGTGACCTTTGTACCTTGTGTACCCACAGTATACCTCTGCCAACCAAAGTGGTGTACCTTGTTGTGTATTATGTACAGTATTTTACCTTTTGGCCAAAGTTGTGTCCCTGGTTGTATATTACCAAAGTATTTCACCTTTTAACCAAAGTTCTGTACCTTGTTGGGGATTACCTAACAATGTACAGAACTTTTGTTAAAAGGTGAAATACTTTGACTAATACACAACCAGGGACACAACTTTGGCCAAAAGGTAAAATTATTTTTCCTTTTACCCAAAGTTATGTGCCTGGTTTTGTATCCCCAATAAATGTTACCTTTATTTTACCTTTGCCAACCAAAGTTGTCTACCTTGTTGTGTATTATGTACAGTATTTTACCTTTTGGCCAAAGTTGTGTGCCTGGTTGTGTATTACCAAAGTATTTCACCTTTTAACCAAAGTTCTGTACCTCGTTGGGGATTACCTAACAATGTACAGAATTTTGGTTAAAAGGTGAAATACTTTGGCTAATACACAACCAGGGACACAACTTTAGCCAAAAGGTAAAATTATTTTACCTTTTACCCGAAATTATGTGCCTGGTTTTGTATCCCCAATAAATGTTACCTTTATTTTACCTTTGCCAACCAAAGTTGTCTACCTTGTTGTGTATTATGTACAGTATTTTACCTTTTGGCCAAAGTTGTGTCCCTGGTTGTGTATTACCAAAGTATTTCACCTTTTAACCAAAGTTCTGTACATTGTTAGGTAATCCCCAACAAGGTACAGAACTTTGGTTAAAAGGTGAAATACTTTGGCTAATACACAACCAGGGACACAACTTTGGCCAAAGGGTAAAATTATTTTACCTTTTACCCAAAGTTGTGTGCCTGGTTTTGTATCCCCAATAAATGTTACCTTTATTTAACCTTAGAAATAAATGACAGACAACCATTTTAATCAACCAAATTAACATTTATTTTATGAAAATGTGTAATAACATACTTTTTTCAATGTGAAATAAACTTTTATTAACTTTTTTTTCAATGTGAAATAAATCTTTATTAATTTTTTTTTTCAATTTGAAATAATTTTTTTTGCCATATTTTAAACAAGAAAATTTAACAAACATATTTACAAATTGGTGTAGTGTGGGGTGGAGATACTACTGGAGGGGCTGTGGGACCCTTCAACAGTGGAGTGTGGAGAGCGGACTGGGATGGTGGTGGAGAAGGATCAGGTAAAAGAGGTGAAGGGGTGAAAAAGAAATGGAACGGGTGGAGAGGTGGGAGGCAGAAAAGGTGGGTGGTGGAGAGGAGGATTGGGCAGGGAGTAGAGGAGCAGATGTGGTTGGGAACTGGTACTGGGAAGGATGTTGGTATGGGGCAGGTTGTTGGAAGTGGGGAGGTTGTTGGAAGGGCGAGGTTGTTGGAATGGGGAGGTTGCTGGAAGTGGGGAGGTTGCTGGAAGTGGGGAGGTTGTTGGTACTGGGGAGGTTGGTGGTATTGGGGAGGTTGCTGGTATTGAATGGGAGGGGGAGGAGGGACGGTGGCTGGGGGGGTAGGTTTGGGAGGAATGACTGGTGTGGGTGTAGGAGGTTATGAGGTAACCTGCGCTAGAGCAGCGTGGCAAGTATGCATTACATGAATCTGCTGGCTAGGAGATAGCGTATCCATGCGCTCGGCTACAGACTGGAAAAAACTATGGTTTGGCGAACTTCTTGCTTCTGAATGCATCGTTTGCAGAATTGTCTCGACCTCCAGAATGCTGGAGTTGAGCAGATTAAAGCCTGCAGCCATTTGCTCTGACAAGACTTTAAGACAGTTCTGAAACGATGCATTTAGATGCAAGAATTCGGGCGCATAGCTCCTTTCCTGACCCCTCTGCCGCAGCCGCCCAGTAGCCACAGGTGTACTAGAGGTGGCAGCGGCAGAAGGGTGGGGTAAGTGGAAATCTATCTCCTGACCAGTAGCCTCATGCAATACACTCGGCCACGATGCTCCAGAGCTGGTGGAGGGGACAGAAGGCTCACGTGTCTGGGAAGGCTGGGAAGGTGAGGATGGGCAGGGCTGTCGAAGTGTCCCTCGGTGGCGGACTCCTGAGGGATCGCTCCAGAAGGGTCCAACGCTGCAGGCTGGTCACCGTTCTGTGGAATAAAGAGAAAAAATACAATTAATATACTGTATTTCAATGGCACTGGCTGAAAAAAAAAAATTAGACATGTTAGCATTTTTTTTTTACATGGGGTGTGTAATATTTACCTTCTGGTGACCATTGTTACCCGGAGGAACGACAGGGCTTCTGCGTACTTGTACTTGCTCCTGCGTCCTCCAGATACACTCGGGGCCCACATTTCTTTGTTGAACTCCTTCTTGAAGCGATCCCTCACAGACCGCCACCGCTTCACAATTCTCTCCCCTGAAACGAGAAAGCACAAATTGGTTAGTTTACAACATCAGTGTTTCCCAGCCCCCACTGGTTATGTTTTCAGGATTTCCATAGTGTTGCACAAAAGGAAATCCTGAAAACATGACCCGTGGGGGCCACTAGAACTGGAGTTTGGGAAACACTGCTTTATATCCAGCAACCTGAACTGTGTATACTTACACATTTTACTCCGGGCCCGAGCATCGAGGTCCTCCCAGCCTTCCACAAGTTGATTGAAAATCCCAGAGCCGACGGGTCACTATGACATCAGCATGGCGGCGGTCCCCCATGTTCCACAGCGGCTCCCTTTCTCTGACCAGATCGATGAGGAGGTCCACGTTGAGAATCCCCTCCTCACCTTCTGAGTCGGGAGGACGCTGTGAAGCCTGTTAAAGAAAAAGAGAAAAAATATACATTAGTCTCCAAACTACCAAGGAAAAAAAAAAAATGTAAAAAAAAATAAAACAAAAATGTTCTAAAAAAAAAACAAAACAAAAATACTTACATGATGGTGACCGCCACGTCGCTCACGCCAACGACCCTGAGAGCAACTGCGAGGACCTCTTTGCCGAGCACCAGATTCAGAAGACTATAAAAAAAAAAAATTATGTGCTTGGATGTAGGCATATGTGTTTGGGTGCAGTGTGATGTCTGTACTAAATTGTTTTCTATGTGTTGTGTGTATTGTGATGTTGTGTTTCAGCGATCCATGCAGGAAACTTACGAATTGTGAGCCCACTCCTGGTATCTCTCCACCCCTTCGTTCTTCTTCTGGGAGCTCCTCTTCAGCTTAAATTTCCTGGTATAAATAAAAAGTAATGCAATTAATATATAGATCACAGATATGGATTGTGAAACAAAAAAAAAAATTCTTATCTGTAAACGCTGACGATGCGTGGGAGGGCTCCCAGAAGTGTGTGTCCTGCTGTGCTGCTGCAGGAGTTGAGGGCCGGCTTCTACTGTGGAATAAAGAGAAAAAAAGGCCATGCAATATCAATTGATTTTGCATGGCCCTGGCTGGAAGGGTTTGTGTGTGATATTTACCGTCTGGCCTCTGCTGCCATCCTGTCCTCACTCCCAGACGACGTGTCCTGCTGTGCTGGTGCAGGAATTGAAGGCCGGCTTCTGCTGTGGAATAAAGAGAAAAAAAGGCCATGCAATATCAATTGATATTGCATGGCCATGGCTGAAGGGGGTTGTGTGTGATATTTACCGTCTGGCCTCTGCTTCCATACTCTCCATCAGCAGGCGCATTTGTTGGAGTCCTGGTGTTGTAGGTGCTCCAGCTCCTGGTGACGCTGCTGCTGTTGGGAGGCTTGTGCTGTGGAATAAAGAGAAAAAAAGGCCATGTATATATTGATATTGCATGGCCCTGGCTGAAAGGGGTTGTTTGTGATATTTACTGTCTGCCTTCTGCTCCCGGCTGCATCATCATCTCTTGGGGTGGTGCTGCTTGTGCTGGTCTGGTCTCTCTCCTGCGGCTGGCTCCTGGCATGTTTTTTTTTATAGGTTGGTTGTGAGCTGGGCTACAGAGAGCATGCTCAGACTAAAAAGCCGGATCCGGCCACCGGATCCGGCTTTTTCCGGACCCGGCGCATTGCGGCGCTCAGAGACTTTCATTGTAACAAAAAGCCGGAAGCGCATCCGGCGCTTCTGACTTTTTCACCGCAGACAAAAAAGCTTACAGTAGACGTTTTTTCCAGATGCCGGAATGAGACAATTAGCCGGATCCGGCGAAAACCGGACGCGCCGCATGGCGCCGCAAGGCCATGCGGCGCGATCCGGCGCTTATGTTAGTTAATGGGAAAAAAACGGATCCGGTATTAGATTTTGCCAGATCCGGTTTTAAGAAAAAATGCCGGAACTCGCCTGATTGCAAAAAACTGATGTGTGAAAGTAGCCTTAGTCTGACAGGAACGGTCCCTCATAAACCCATGCTGATACTGTGTCATGAGGTTATTCAGCCTCAGATACTCCTATATAGTATCCCTTAAAAACCCCTCCAGGATTTTACCCACAGTAGATGTTAAGCTCACTGGCCTATAATTTCTAGGTTCAGTTTTTGCCCCCTTTTTGAATATTGACACCAAATTTGCTATACGCCAGTCCTGTGGTATAGACCCCGTTATTATGGAATCTTTAAAGATTAAAAATAATGGTCTATTTATGACTGTAAAATTTGTCAATTTTAGTGATTTTTAGACGCCGCCGTACTTCCTGCTGGGTTAAGCAGGTGACATTTAATGGAGAAATTTTTTTTATCAATGATCATGTTATCTGTCATGGGATTTTCTTGTGTAAATACAGTTGAAAAAAAGTCATTTAGCATATTGGCTTTTTCCTCATCGTCATCCACCATTTCACCCAGACTATTTTTAAGGGGGCCAACACTATCATTTTTTAGTTTCTTGCTATTTATGTAGTTAAATAATATTTTGGGATTATTTTTACTTTCTCTGGCAATGAGTCTCTCTGCCTCAATCTTTGCTGTCTTGATTTGCTTTTTACAGAATTTATTCAATCTTCTGTATTTATTTAATGCCTCATCACTACCTACTTGCTTTAATTCCCTAAACGCTTTCTTTTTGTCACTTATTGTGCCCCTTACAGCTCTATTTAGCCATAGTGGTTTCCTCTTAATTCTAGCATGTTTATTCCCATAGGGTATATACTGTGCACAGGTCCTATTCAGGATGCTAATAAACGTCTCCCATTTTCTTTGTGTATTTTTATGTCTCAGGATATCGTCCTAGTTTATTGCACTAAGATCATCTCTCATCCGTTGGAAATTTGCCTTCCTGAAGTTTAGTGTCCTTATAACCCCTCGACTACACATCTTATTAAAGGATACATGAAAGCTTATTATTTTGTGATCATTATTACCCAAGTGACCCCCAACCCTTATATTTGATATGCGGTCTGGCCTGTTGGTTAATATTAGGTCTAGCAGTGCCCCCCTCTTGTTGGGTCCTGAACTAGTTGTGAAAGGTAATTGTCTCTCATAGTTGCCAAAAACTTATTACCTTTGCTGGAACTACAGGTTTCTCTTCCCCAATGTATTTCAGGGTAGTTGAAGTCCCCCATAATAATGACTTCTCCTTGAGTCGCTCTTCATCTATTTGCTTTACGAGGATATTCTCTGTTGCTTCCATTATTTTAGGAGACTTATAACAAACCCCTATCAGTAATTTATTATTTTCCCCCCTCCCCTAATCTCCACCCACAGAGACTCTACATCTTCATTAGATTCACATATATTATCACGCAGGATGGGTTTTAAGGATGATTTTACATATAAACACACACCCCCACCTTGCTTATTTTTACTGTCATTTCTAAACAGACTATAGCCCTGTAAATGAACCGCCCAGTCATGGCTCTCATCCAGCCAAGTCTCAGATATCCCCACCATGTCATAATTATGTTCCAACAAAATTAATTCTAATTCCGCCATTTTGTTGGTGAGGCTTCTGGCATTAGTATACATGCACTTTATGTATCTCTCTGTACATCTATTCTTTCTTAAATTATTAACTGTTCTAACCCCACCCCCAATTTCATTATTTGTGCCCAGGTCTCTATCTGCACTGCCTTCCCCTCCTATAAAATGAATACCCTCCCCCCTAGTCCCTAGTTTAAAGACTCCTCCAACCTTCTAGCCATTTTCTCCCCAGCACAGCTGCACCCTCCCCATCGAGGTGCAGCCCGTCCCTAGCATAGAACCTGTAGCCAACTGGGAAGTCGGCCCAGTTTTCCAGGAACCCAAACCCCTCCTTCCTACTCCAATTCTTGAGCCACTTATAAACCTCCCTAATCTCCCTATGCCTCTCTGGTGTGGCACGTGGTACAGGCAGTATTTCAGAAAATACCATGTTGGAGGTCGTTGCTTTAAGCTTGCAGCCTAATTCCCTGAAATCGTCTTTAAGGACCTTCCACCTACCTCTAACTTTGTCATTTGTGCCAATGTGCATCATAACCGCTGGGTTCTCACCAGCCCCTCCCAGTAATCTGTCAACCCGATCAGCGATGTGTCAGACTCGAGTGCCAGGTAGGCAGCACACTGTTCGACGATCCCTGTCTTTGAGACAGATTGCCCTATCTATTCCCCTATTAATTGAGTCCCCCACTACCAGCACCTGTCTGGCCTGCCCTGCTCTCCTAATTCCCCCCTTACTGGAGCAGACACTCCTCCGGATTTCAGAGGACGTGCCTGGCTGCAGCAGTGCTACCCCTGTACTGACACCCCCTTCATCTGTCAACTTTGCAAACTTATTGGGGTGTGCCAGATCAGGACTAGCCTCCCTGGTGCTTTCCCTCTACCCCGCCTTCTAACTGTCACCCAGCTTGCTGCTTCAGTGTCCTGCAGCTCCATCCTAGCATCCCCCCCTCATTTATCCCATTGAGCATCTGCTCAGTGAGCAGAAGACTCCTTTCCATATTGTCTATGGATCTCAGTGTTGCCAGCTGCACATTTAGATCCAGTATTTGGGCTTCCAAATGCACAACGTGCTCACATCTCGCACAGCAGTATGCACCCTCGACCGGCTGTTCAAGGACTGTATACATGTGGCAAGATGTACACTGGATGGCATTGGCAATAGTGGAGCACATTTCTAATGGGGATTTCACCAGACAGCAAAGATAAGTAAAAATAAATAAAAAGTATTAATAAAATATAACAGCAATTCAGTAATTCCTCCCTTGTCAACTCCCTGAATCCAAATTCACTGAATCTCAAGTCACACTTACCACCGTTCTCACTTGCAGACCGGTCACACTCAGCTCGCTCACACTCTGTAAGGTTCTTTGTCTCTGTTGACATGTTCCTTGAAACTCAGTTTTCCGTCGGCCATTTTGCTTTCTGTCTTTCTGCAGCTCTTGCCCTCAGTTAATATGGAGTTTCCAGTTTTCATGTTCCCGACCTGATTCTTCCCTCTTGCTTCTTAAGCAGCCTCAGCTGAACAATCAGTGCTCCTGAATCAAGCCTCAGTCAGTCTGTGACCTGACTCCTGAAACCTTGGACTTGTACTCCAGCTATTCCCTACTGAGGAACCTTGGAACACTTTTGGACTCTGGAAACCTGCTGTTTGGTGAATCCATGTTTGCAGAGGAATTACGGTACAGAGAAGAGATCCTGAACCTGCTTTGGAGATTTATTGTAGTGCTTGAAGTTACTCTGGCCTGCTGTGTCTCCTGTCGCTGTTCCTGCAAACTGTGTGAACTTTTCAGCATGCTTGTATGAAGTAATACAAGTCATTTCATTTCAACCTATGTCTCCTGTGTTTTCCTCGCACCCAAGCACAAGACGCTATAGGAACTGTACACTATACATGACAAGATTCAGGAGCCAATGTTTAGTGTCTGCTGGGCCTGGGAAAGCCGTGTCTGCTGTGACTGTGGATATCAGATGTCCGTTTAATACCTTATGTGATGACAGTGGTTGTGACTTCTCACAACCATTCCAGGTGAGCGCATTCCCTTAAAATTTTACTCTGGAGTGTTACCACAGGTAAACACTATTGTTTTTTTTTTTTTTCCTTTCCTCTTCCAGCACTTCTGCCTTAAAAGATCTGGAAGATGGAGGCCCGCATAAAGGAACTTTGCAGAGTGACTGATACAATCCTTTCAGATGTACAGACTTTAAAAACCCGTTTTGCAAGCCTACAGGACCTCACTAATCATAATTTGCAAGTGTTTGGACAGACTACCCAGGAATTGCGAGCCAGGATTGAGGCTCTAGAGGAACGAGCCCAGGCTCCTGCCATAACCCCGAGTTCTGGGATCCCCAAATTACCTCCTTTTCGTTTTGGCGGTGAACGTGAGAAATTCAGGGGATTTATTAATCAATGCAATTTATTTTTCTCTGCACATGCTTCACAATTTCCCACTGAACGATCCAAAGTGCTTACTATAATCATGTTGCTTACCAATAAGGCTTTGATGTGGGCAAACCCTCTGATTGAGACTGAGGATGATTGTTTGAATCACCTTGATGCTTTTATTTCAGCCATGGGGCAGGTGTTTGATGACCCCAATCGAGGTGCAACAGCTGAAGCAGCCATGTTAACTTTGCGCCAAGGTAAGCGTTCAGTAGCCGAATATGCCCTGGATTTCAGGAGATGGGCTCTTGATACCACTTGGGACACTTCCGCTAAAAAATCTATTTTTCGGAAAGGGTTGTCTCCACTGATTAAGGATGAACTTGCTCGTGCCGACCCTCCCACTGCGTTAGGTGACTTTATTAACTATTGTATCCGTATTGATGCTCGTCTGACTGAACGCAGACAAGAGAGATGGTTCGAAAATAATCGCACTAACCTTTTACTACCTCCCTCCTCAGCTAAGGAACCTTTGAGTAGGATCACAAGGGAACCAGAACCTGAACCCATGCAGGTGGACTCTTTACAAAGACGGGTTAGTGATGCACGCAAAGAACATCGTATAAAGGAAAATCTATGTTTCTACTGTGGTAAGTCAGGGCACTTCATTATAAACTGCCCCAGCCGTTCTCGTAAGACTACTGCAGCAGTCATTCACTGTGAGTGTTGCGAGAGGAGCTCTGTCATGTCCGAGCCTCAGGCTCCAGAGAGATCTGCTGCAAGAGATCTTGATTTCTCGGACTTAAACTCTGTTAGTTCTGGGACGATGACGGTATAAACGCTGCAATTTTTCAAGTTTCCTCAGCAGTGTCCCAGCTGAGTTGTAAAAGAAACAATTCTCATTGCTTCCTTTCCATCAAACTCAGGGTTGACTCAGTCTGGGTGTCTAGCTCTGCTATGATCGACTCAGGAGCAAGTGGAAATTTTATGGATATCTCCTTTGCTCTGAAACAGGGACACGTTCAGTGAAGAAGGCTACTCCAGTACAGATGGAGACTGTGGATGGCTCTCTACTGACTTCTGGACCAGTGGATCAAGAAACAGAGCCTTTGAGGGTCCTTATGGGTAAAGATCATCAGGAGAAAATGTATTTTTTGCTTATCTCTTCTCCCCACTTTCCCATTATTCTAGGGCTACCATGGCTGCAGGCGCAGAATCCTACGATTAACTGGGAGACCAAGGAATTACACTTTCCGGAGAAACAGATGAGTCAAGGAGTTTCAGCTTGCTCTGTTCCTAAAGGAACCATGTCAGTCCCTGAACTACCAGCTGTATACCAGGACTATGTGGATTTATGTGACAAGAAGAACGCTGATCAGCTTCCTCCTCACCGTCCATATGATTGTCCAATTGAATTATTGCCTGGAGCCGAGATACCTTTTGGTAAGATCTACCCCCTAGCGGGGCCCAAGCTAAAAGCTTTGAAGGATTATATAGACGAAAATTTAGCCAAGGGCTTCATACGCCCCTCTTCATCTCCCGCAGGTGCACCCATCTTCTTTGTGAAGAAGAAAGATGGATCTCTGAGACCCTGCATAGACTATAGGGAACTCAATAAGGTTACTATTAGAAACCGTTATCCATTGCCTTTAATCCCTGAGTTGTTGGAGAGAGTGCGGCATGCCAAAATTTTCTCTAAACTGGATCTCCGTGGGGCCTATAACTTGGTCCGTATTAGACCTGGGGATGAATGGAAGACTGCTTTCAGGTAACGCTATGGACACTTTGAATATCTAGTTATGCCTTTTGGTCTGAGTACCGCCCCAGCCACTTTCCAACACTTCGTGAATGATATCTTCAGGGATCTCCTAGATACATTTGTGGTGATTTATCTGGATGATATTCTAATTTTTTCTAACTCCACAGAGGAACATCATGGACATGTGAGAATAGTCGTAGAACGCCTAAGACAAAACCATCTCTACATCAAACTTGAAAAATGTGAATTCCATAGGACCGAAATTCAATTTCTGGGGTATGTACTATCTACGCAAGGGATTAGTATGGATGGAAGCAAGACCCAAGCCATCAAGCATTGGCCAATTCCTAGAAATGTGAAGGAGGTGCAGCGTTTCATCGGGTTTGCCAACTTCTATAGACGTTTCATTAAGAATTTTTCTGAGGTAGTGTCACCTATCACCCAACTTACCCGGAAACAGTCTAGGTTCTCCTGGACCCCGCAAGCTCAGGAAGCATTTTCCTGTTTAAAGGATAAATTTACCACCGCTCCTATCTTGGTACATCCCAACCCCGAGCTTGCCTTCATAATAGAGGTGGATGCTTCAGACTGTGCCGTTGGAGCTATACTCTCTCAGAGAACAGGTGAGAAGAATGTCTTGCATCCCTGTGCCTTCTTTTCCCAGCAGTTGTCTTCGGCTGAGAGGAACTACGATGTGGGCAATAGAGAATTGTTGGCCATTATTGCCGCCTTCAAGGAATGGAGACACCTTCTTCAGGGAGCTACACAGCAAATAGTCGTCCTGACAGACCATCGTAACCTTGAATTTATCAGGTCGGCTAAGTGCCTGACTCCTCGCCTGGCTCGCTGGAATCTTTTCCTAAACCAATTTAATTTTGTCATTTCTTATAGACCAGGATCGCGCAATGGAAAGGCTGATGCTCTCTCTAGGATTCATTCAGCAGAGACACGTCCACTTACTCCTCCTAAGACTATTCTTCCTGACTCTAGATTCCTGGGAGTGATTCATAATCAAGACCTACTTAAGGACATCAAAGAAGCATACCATGCGGATTCTTTTTGGCTCAACCCCCAAGGGACGTAAGTCTTGTCTTTAAGAATGGTGTGTGGATTCAGGGACAACGTCTGTATATACCTGAAACAGTCAGATTCCAAGATAGCCGGGCATAGGGGAATTCTAAAGACACAAGAATTTCTTTCTCGTTTCTTTTGGTGGCCCACTTACAGGAAAGATGTCTTAAACTATGTCACTTCATGTGAAGTCTGTGCAAGATGCAAAACACCTCGCTCCTCACCAACTGGTCTGTTGCAACCTCTTCCCACCCCGTCCCGCCCGTGGGGATCCATTTCTATGGACTTCATTGTGGAGTTACCAACCTCTCAAGGGAAGAACACCATTCTAGTGGTGGTTGACCGTCTAACAAAGGCAGCTCATTTTATCCCTTGTGTCGGCTTACCCACTGCAAAACAGACATCAGACTTGATGATTAAGAATGTGTTTCGCTTACATGGAGTACCGGATGAGGTCATTTCGGATCGAGGGGTGCAATTCACTTCAAGGTTTTGGCAAAATTTCTGTGCAGCATTGGACATTAAAGTAAACCTTTCTTCTGCTTTTCATCCCCAGACTAATGGACAGACAGAACGAACCAATCAGACCCTGGAGCAGTATCTCCACTGTTTTATCTGCCACCTACAGGATGATTGGGTGGATCTACTTCCACTGGCTGAGTTCTCTTATAACAACTCTCAGAGCGCCTCCACTAAGCAGTCTCCTTTTTACTCCAATCTAGGTTATCATCCTAACATTCTTCCTCGATTTCCCATAGATACGCCCTTGCCGGCAGTGGCTGAAAGAATCACTTCTTTACAAAAGAATATGGATCTTCTAAAGGAAAATCTAGAATTGGCTCAGGAAAGGTACAAGAAAGCAGCAGATAAATTTCGTAAACCTGCACCAGCTTTCAAGGTAGGAGATTTGGTCTGGCTGTCAACCAGAAATCTTAAATTAAAGATTCCATCGTCTAAATTGGGACATAAGTACATTGGACCTTATAAGATCAATAAGATTATAAGTGCTGTTGCTTGTCGTCTTCAACTGCCCAGAACTATGAGAATCCACCCTGTCTTTCATGTATCCCTACTAAAGGCTGCAACACCCAATACGTTTCCTGGACGTTCTTCTCCTTGCCCTGACCCAGTGCTGGTCGATGGTCAGGAAGAATTTATGGTGGAAAGGATTCTAGATTCCAGGTTGTACAGAAATCAGTTGCAATATTTGATTAAATGGCAGGGCTACCCAGTGGAGGACAACTCATGGGAACCAGTCAATAATGTAAATGCTCCTCGCCTGATCCGCCAGTTTCATCAGAGGTACCCTGACAAGCCTGGTCTGAGGTCATCCGGAGGTTGTCCCTAAGGGGGGAGTAATGTAAGGTTCTTTGTCTCTGTTGACATGTTCCTTGAAACTCAGTTTTCCGTCGGCCATTTTGCTTTCTGTCTTTCTGCAGCTCTTGCCCTCAGTTAATATGGAGTTTCCAGTTTTCATGTTCCCGCCCTGATTCTTCCCTCTTGCTTCTTAAGCAGCCTCAGCTGAACAATCAGTGCTCCTGAATGAAGCCTCAGTCAGTCTGTGACCTGACTCCTGAAACCTTGGACTTGTACTCCAGCTATTCCCTACTGAGGAACCTTGGAACACTTTTGGACTCTGGAAACCTGCTGTTTGGTGAATCCATGTTTGCAGAGGAATTACGGTACAGAGAAGAGATCCTGAACCTGCTTTGGAGATTTATTGTAGTGCTTGAAGTTACTCTGGCCTGCTGTGTCTCCTGTCGCTGTTCCTGCAAACTGTGTGAACTTTTCAGCATGCTTGTATGAAGTAATACAAGTCATTTCATTTCAACCTATGTCTCCTGTGTTTTCCTCGCACCCAAGCACAAGACGCTATAGGAACTGTACACTATACATGACACACTCGCTGAAGCAGAAGATTGAAAGAGAGATTTTTTTTTTCTCCTTTAACAGCAAACCACCCTGCTGGTCAAATGCACTTCCAAAAGGACTTGAGCCCCAACCAGCTTGCCCTTATAAACCCTTAGGGCACTGCCACACTTTAGCGATCGCACCAGCGATCACGACAACGACATGACCTGGCGAGATCGCTAGTGCGATCGCTATGTGATCGCTAGTTAGATTCCAAACACAACTCATCAGCGATCTGTGATTCCAAACACAACTCATCAGCGATCTGTATAACAACCTCTGCGGTCGTTGGGAAAACCTAGTCCCACCTGCGACGCTGGTGAAGTCGTTCATAAAGGGTGTCACACTCAGCGATTCAGGCTCACCAGCGGGACACCAACTACCAAAAAACGACTCAGAACATTCATAAGCGATCAGCGACATCTCAGCAGGGGCCACATCGCTGCTACATATCACACACAGCTAAGTCGCTAACGAGATCGCTACTGCGTCATAAATGGTGACGCAGTAGCGATCTCGTTAGCGATCTCGCTGGCGATCTCGCTTAGTGTGGCATACCCTTTAGGCCTCTTTCACACATCAGTTTTTTGCAATCAGGCACAATCCGGCAAATTGTTTAAAAGACTGATCCGGCGTAGATTGTAAAAAACTGATGTGCCGGATCCGTTTTTTAGCTGGATCCGTCCTGACCTTTTTTTTAACCCGGAAAATGTAGTAGTAGTAGTAGTAGTAGCAGCAGCAGCAGCAGCAGTAGTAGTCCTTGATTTCCAGAATCCGGATCAGTCTTTTGCCGGATTGCACAAAAGACTGATCCAGTTCCACAGAGTTCTATTGTTTCCGGCCGCCTGATGCTCTGCTTCAGGCGCTGTCAGGCATTGCCGGCAGAAAAAAAAAACGTTACATGATGCGTTCTGTCCGGCTGCCGGAATTAAAATCTAGGACGGATCCGGCAGAAAACGGACTAAACGTAATGCGATCCGGCGCTAATGCATGTCAATGACAAAAAACGGATCCGGTGATTAAAAAAAACAGATCCGTTTTTTTACAAAAATGCCGGATCGCGCCTGACGGCAAAAAACTGATGTGTGAAAGAGGCCTTAATTATGAACCCCCACCCTTAATTAACCCCTTGTGAATATAGCTACACCAAGATTTAAATGCTATATAGTTAACCTTTAAACACACAGATAGTAAAATAAGAGATTAATCCTTTAGAGAGAAAAAATAGGTTAAAAAAGGCCCCAAAATATAGAACAGGTAAGGCACTCAGCAATCCACAATTCAGCCACTCACACCAATTCACACAGGTATTTGATTAAAGGTTTTCCAAATACTTCTTCACTGAATCTCAAGTCACACTTACCACCGTTCGCACTTGCGCACCGGTCACACTCCGCTCGCTCACACTCGCTGAGCAGATTTAAAGAGAGATTTTTTTTTCTCCTTTAATAGCAAACCACACTGCTGCTCAAATGCACTTCCAAAACGGTGACATGCGTGTTACCCAGGGGTAGGGCAGCAAGACTTGGGGGAGCCAAGGAGAAAATTCGGGAAGGGTCAATGATGCGATATGGGTCCTCTTCAGTGCTAACCGGCTGGAGAGACTTGGACAGAGCGTCCGCCTTGATGTTCTTGTTGCCCGGCCGGAAGTGAAGCTCAAAGTAGAAGTGACAGAAAAATAGGGACCACCTAGCTTGCCGGGAATTGAGCCTCTGCGCAGACTGGATATACGCTAGATTCTTGTGGTCTTAAAAAATTACAAAGGGATGAATCGCCCCCTCGAGCAGATACCGCCACTCCTCTAGAGCCAACTTACGGCCAACAGTTCTTTGTCACCGGTGGAGTAAATGCGCTCGGCTGTAGAGAACGCCTTGAAGAAAAAAGCGCTGGTGACTTGGCGACCGGACGGAGACTTCTGAGACAGCACTGCCCCAGCTCCAGTAGAGGAAGCATCCACCTCGATGACGAATAGCCTGCTCGCTTCAGGGCGGTGGAGCCCAGGAGCGGTTGCAAACGCCTGTTTTAAGGACAGAAAGGCGTCCTTAGCCTCTGTAGACCAAACGGGGTTGGCTCCTTTGCGAATGAGTGCTGAGATTGGCGTGGTCAGAGAGGAGAAATGAGGTATGAACTGTTGGTTATAGTTTACAAAACCGAGGAATCGTTGAATGGCCCTAACTCCGAGAGGTAGCGGCCAGTTGAGGATGGCGGACACTTTCTCGGGATCCATCCTTAACCCCGAGTTGGAGATGATGTATCCCAAAAATGGTAAAGACGTCTGTTCGAAAATACATTTTTAAAATTTGGCATAGAGACTGATCAAATTATAGACTCCACGAAGATCAAGTTTAGTGAAGATCCGTGCTCCCCTCAAGCGATCAAAAAGCTCCGGAATCAGCGGTAGTGGATTCTTATTCTTCACTGTGATGTCATTCAGACCTCTGTAGTCAATACAGGGACGAAGCAAGCCGTCTTTCTTTTTGACGAAAAAGAATCCAGCCCCGGCGGTGAAGAGGATTTCCGAATAAAACCCCTAGCCAAATTCTCCTGGACATAGTCCGACATAGCCTGGGTCTCAGTCAGGGAGAGCGGGTATATTCTACCCCTAGGAGGGGTGATGCCAGGAACTAGCTCAGTCGGGCAGCCATACGGTCTATGTGGAGGAAGACTTTCTGCCTCCTTCTTGCTGAAGACGTCCGCGAAGGACCAGTATGCGGCTGGTAACCCTGTGGGAGCGGAAACAGGACGTGACATGCGAACTGGTCAAACCGACAGTAGACACTTCTCCTGGCAGGACAGGCCCCAATGAAGTACGTCCCCTGAGCACCAGTCAAGAATCGGCTCATGTGCCCTTAACCACGAAGAAGATCGTGGGACAAATTAGAGAGAACATAAAAGGTTATCCTGTCCCGATGCAGGAGGCCCACTTGTAACTCCACCTCTTCGGTAACCTTTGTGACAGTCTCTGGTAAAGGTCAGCCGTCCACCGAAGAAATCAATAGAGGGTTCTCCAAGGTCCTGACAGGAATCCGGTACTTCTCGACCTCTTCTTGCTTATTGAAGTTACCTGTCGCGCCCAAATCCACATAACCCTCCTTAGAGCGGCGTTTGGAACCTAAAGAATGTAGAACTGACAAAATTAGGGGTAGAGAGGAATCACTAACACCTAGCGAGGCCTTCATTAACTGTCTTAGGTGGAGGAGTTTCCCGTATGCTCAGGACAGGAATGAAGCAAATGCAAAGCACCACCGTAATAGAAACAGAGACCCTGTGCGCGTCTTTCCTTGCGTCGTTGCTCCACCAATTTGAGCCGATCTACTTGAATCAGTTCCGGAGCAGCGAAGGACGAAGACTCCCCGGAACGTGGTCCAAGTGGCCTAAGATCAGAAGATGATGGGCAACCAGATCCCCTCTCACGAATGGCCTCACGTGAACGTTCCTGGAACCGCAGGTCGATACGGGTAGCGAGAGAAATTAAATCCTCCAGAGAAGCTGGAGTTTCTCATCCGGCGAGCTCATCCTTAATCCGACGTGACAGTCCCCGCCAAAGGCTCGTACTAGTGCCTCATTATTCCAGCCCAGCTCAGAAGACAACGTGCGAAAGCGTATGGCACATTGACCTACAGTGAGCGAGCCTTGATGGAGATTAAAGAGAGACTCAGTGGTAGAGGTCAAACTACCCGGATCGTCGAATACTCTACGAAAGGTCTCCAAAAATAGAGATAACTGTGACACCACAGGATCATCACGTTCCCACAATGGATTTACCCATGCCAGAGCCTCCCCCTCTAGGTGAGAAACAACAAATGCCACCTTAGCCCGATCGGTGTTGTATTGATGAAATAATAGTTCAAAGTGGAGGTGGCATTGGTTCAAAAATCCCCTGTAAAATTTGGGGTTGCCACTGTACCTGGGCGGCTTTCCCAAGCGAAGCGCGGGGTGGGGCACTGATGCCGAATCTCGGATTCCGACCGGGGCCATGGCTGTGGCCTGGAGACTATTCAGCCGGTCATCCACAGGGGCCATGTAACTTAACATACGGGACTGTGTGTCCCACTGTAGCGTGAGCTCCTGTTGCAGACCAGCAAGCTGCGACACGTTAACTGGATCAGAGGACTGTAAGGAAGTCAGGTGAGTATCAATGGACTACATGAAGGACGTGATACGATTCTGATTCTCGCACAGGAATCCTAACTCCTTCTGAGCTGGAAGGGAGGTACCTGCGGGATCCATGGCCTGAGTATACTGTCACGGTTCCTGGAGTGGACCCACTGACTTGCGGAACCAACTGACCCCGGACGAGCTGGCCAGGTGGAACCGACCCCTATACAGGGAGCGTTAGGGGCAGGCCAGGGGAGAAGGCACCTGTAAAGTTCTTTGTACATGTTCTTGAAACTCAGTTTTTCCGTCAGCCATTTTGCTTTCTGTCTTGCTGCAGCTATCTTGCCCTCAGTCAATATGGAGTTTCCAGCTTTCATGTTCCCACCCTGATTCTCTCCCTCTTGCTTCTTAAGCAGCCACAGCTGAGCAATCAGTGCTTCAGAATCTAGCCTGCAGTGAACCTGTGACCTGACTCCTGGAAGCCTTGGACTTTGTACTCCAGCTATTCCTACTGAGGAACTCTGGAACACTTGTGGACTCTGGAACCCTGCTCTTTGAAAGATCCACGTTTGCATGGACTTACGGTAACAGAGAAGAAGATCCTGAACCTGTTGTGGAGAGTGATTGCTGAGCTTAAGTTACTCTGGCCTGCTGTGTCTCCTGCTTCTGTATCCGCCCGTGGGGATCCATTTCTATGGACTTCATTGTGGAGTTACCAACCTCTCAAGGGAAAAACACCATTCTAGTGGTGGTTGATCGTTTAACAAAGGCAGCTCATTTTATCCCTTGTGTCGGCTTACCCACTGCAAAACAGACATCAGATTTGATGATTAAAGATGTGTTTCGCTTACATGGAGTACCGGATGAGGTTATTTCGGATCGAGGGGTGCAATTCACTTCAAGGTTTTGGCAAAATTTCTGTGCAGCATTGGACATTAAAGTAAACCTTTCTTCTGCTTTTCATCCCCAGACTAATGGACAGACCGAACGAACCAATCAAACTCTGGAGCAGTATCTCCGCTGCTTTATCTGCCACCTACAGGATGATTGGGTGGATCTACTTCCATTGGCTGAGTTCTCTTATAACAACTCTCAGAGCGCCTCCACTAAGCAGTCTCCTTTTTACTCCAATCTAGGTTATCATCCTAACATTCTTCCACGATTTCCCATAGAAACGCCTTTACCAGCAGTGGCTGAAAGAATCACGTCTTTACAGAAGAATATGGATCTTCTAAAGGAGAATCTGGAATTGGCTCAGGAAAGGTACAAGAAAGCAGCAGATAAATTTCGTAAACCTGCACCAGCTTTCAAGGTAGGAGACCTGGTCTGGCTGTCAACCAGAAATCTTAAGTTAAGGATTCCATCGTCTAAGTTGGGACATAAGTACATTGGACCCTATAAAATCAGTAAAATTATAAGTGCCGTTGCTTGTCGTCTTCAACTGCCTAGAACTATGAGAATCCACCCTGTCTTTCATGTATCCCTACTAAAGGCTGCAACACCCAATACGTTTCCTGGACGTTCTTCTCCTTGCCCTGACCCAGTGCTAGTCGATGGTCAGGAAGAATTTGTGGTGGAAAGAATTCTAGATTCCAGGTTATACAGAAATCAGTTACAATATTTGATTAAATGGCAGGGCTACCCAGTGGAGGACAACTCATGGGAACCAGTCAATAACGTTAATGCTCCTCGTTTGCTCCGCCAGTTTCATCAGAGGTACCCAGACAAGCCTGGTCTGAGGCCATCCGGAGGTTGTCCCTAAGGGGGGAGTAATGTAAGGTTCTTTGTACATGTTCTTGAAACTCAGTTTTTTCGTCAGCCATTTTGCTTTCTGTCTTGCTGCAGCTATCTTGCCCTCAGTCAATATGGAGTTTCCAGCTTTCATGTTCCCGCCCTGATTCTCTCCCTCTTGCTTCTTAAGCAGCCACAGCTGAGCAATCAGTGCTTCAGAATCTAGCCTGCAGTGAACCTGTGACCTGACTCCTGGAAGCCTTGGACTTTGTACTCCAGCTATTCCTACTGAGGAACTCTGGAACACTTGTGGACTCTGGAACCCTGCTTTTTGAAAGATCCACGTTTGCATGGACTTACGGTAACAGAGAAGAAGATCCTGAACCTGTTGCGGAGAGTGATTGCTGAGCTTAAGTTACTCTGGCCTGCTGTGTCTCCTGCTTCTGTATCTGCAAACTGTGTGACTATTTTTGCCACTTGTATGAAGTAATACAAGACCTTCTATATCAAACCTGTGTCTCATGTATTTTCATCGCACCCAAGCACAAGACGCTATATGAACTGTACTACATACATTACAAGATTCTGAAGCCAAAACGTTAGTGTCTGCTGGGTCTGGGAAGGCTGTGTCTGCTGTAACTGTGGATATCAGACGTCCGGTTGTACTTTCTGTGATGACAGTGGTTGTGACTTCTCACAACCATTCCAGGTGAGCAGTTCCCTTAATTTTTTTTTCTCTCTGCAGTGTTACCACAGGTAAACACTATTGTTTTTTTTTTTTTTTTTCTCCTCTCCTTCCAGTACTCCTGTCTTAAAAGATCTGGAAAATGGAGGCCCGCATAAAGGAACTTTGCGGAGTGACTGATAATATCCTTGCAGATTTACAGACTATAAAAACCCGTTTTACAAACCTACAGGACCTCACTAATCACAATTTGCAAGTGTTTGGACAGACTGCCCAGGATTTGCGAGCCAGGATTGAGGTTCTAGAGGAGCGAGTCCAGGCTCCTGCCGTAGCCCCGAGTTCTGGGATTCCCAAGTTGCCCCCTTTTCGTTTTGGCGGTGAACGTGAAAAATTCAGGGGATTTATTAACCAATGCAATCTGTTTTTTTCTGCACATGCTTCACAATTTCCCACTGAACGATCTAAAGTGCTTACTATAATTATGTTACTTACCAACAAGGCTTTGATGTGGGCAAACCCTCTGATTGAGACTGAGGATGAATGTTTGGATCATCTTGATGCTTTCATTTCAGCCATGGGGCAGGTGTTTGATGACCCCAATCGAGGTGCAACAGCTGAAGCAGCCATGTTAACTTTGCGCCAAGGTAAGCACTCGGTAGCCGAATATGCCTTGGATTTCAGGAGATGGGCCCTTGATACCACCTGGGACAGTTCCGCCAAAAAATCTATTTTTCGAAAGGGGTTGTCTCCACTAATTAAGGATGAACTTGCTCGTGCCGACCCTCCCACTGCGTTAGGTGACTTTATTAACTACTGCATCCGTATTGATACTCGCCTGACTGAACGCAGGCAAGAGAGATGGTTCGAAAGCAATCGCACTAACCTTTTCCTACCTTCCTCCCCAGCTAAGGAACCTTTGAGTAGGATCACACGGGAACCTGAACCTGAACCCATGCAGGTAGACTCTTTACAAAGACGGGTTAGTGATGCACGCAAAGAACATCGTTTTAAGGAAAATCTATGTTTCTATTGTGGTAAGTCAGGGCACTTCATTATAAACTGCCCCAGCCGTTCTCGTAAGACTACTGCAGCACTCATTCACTGTGAGTGTTGCGAGAGGAGATCTGTCAGGTCCGAGCCTCAGGCTCCAGAGAGATCTGCAGCAACAGATATTGATTTCTCTGACTTAAACTCCGTTACTTCTGAGGACGATGACTGTGTAAACGCTGCAATTTTTCAAGTTTCCTCAGCGGTGTCCCAGCTGAGTTGTAGGAAAAACAATTCTCATTGCTTCCTTTCCATCAAACTCTGGGTTGACTCAGTCTGGGTGTCTAGCTCTGCTATGATCGACTCAGGGGCAAGTGGGAATTTTATGGATGTCTCCTTTGCTCTGAAACAGGGGATACGTTCAGTGAAGAAGGCTACTCCAGTACAGATGGAAACTGTGGATGGCTCCCTGCTGACCTCTGGACCAGTGGATCAGGAAACGGAGCCTTTGAGGGTCCTTATGGGTAAAGATCATCAAGAGAAACTGTCCTTTATGCTTATCTCTTCTCCCCACTTTCCCATTATTCTAGGGCTACCATGGCTGCAGGCTCAGAACCCTACCATTAACTGGGAGAGCAAGGAATTACACTTTCCAGAGAAACAGATGAGTCCAGAAGTTTCAGCTTGCTCTGTTCCTAAAGGAACCATGTCAGTTCCTGAACTACCAGCTGTATACCAGGACTATGTGGATTTATGTGACAAGAAGAACGCTGACCAGCTTCCCCCTCACCGTCCATATGATTGTCCAATTGAATTATTGCCTGGAGCAGAGATACCTTTTGGTAAGATCTACCCCCTGGCGGGGCCCGAGCTAAAGGCTTTAAAGGATTACATAGACGAAAATCTAGCCAAGGGCTTCATACGCCCCTCTTCATCTCCTGCAGGTGCACCCTCTTCTTTGTGAAGAAGAAAGATGGATCTCTGAGACCCTGCGTAGACTATAGGGAACTCAATAAGGTTACTATTAGAAACCGTTATCCATTGCCTTTAATCCCTGAGTTATTGGAGAGAGTGCGGCATGCCAAAATTTTCTCTAAATTGGATCTCCGTGGGGCCTATAACTTGGTCCGTATTAGACCTGGGGATGAATGGAAGACTGCATTCAGGTCACGCGATGGACACTTTGAATATCTAGTTATGCCTTTTGGTCTGAGTACCGCCCCAGCCACTTTCCAACACTTGGTGAATGACATCTTCAGGGATCTCCTAGATACATTCGTGGTGATTTATTTGGATGATATTCTAATTTTTTCTATCTCCACAGAGGAACATCATGGACATGTGAGAATGGTCTTGGAACGTCTAAGACAAAACTGTTATGTTACGGTAGCTGAGGAGTGCAGGTAAAAAAGGAAATACACCAGAGCAGTTGGAATCTATGAGATTGCAGTACCCTGACTAACCACCGCAACTAGAGGCAGCCGTGGAGCGTTCCTACGATGGTCCTAGACGCCTCGTCACAGCCTGAGAAACTAACTACACCTAAAGATAGAAATAGGAAAGCTATCTGCCCCGGAGCAGAACCCCAAAGATAATAGAAAGCCCCCAAACATGTAATGGCGGTTAGACAAGAGGAAATACTGACACAGAAAGAAAATAGTATGAGCAAACGCTGGGGCCCAAACTATCTAAATAGAAAAGGACAGGAAGGGTACTTACTGCAATCCCAGAAAACCCTGAAAAACACCAACTCTACTAATTTCAAAATCACCTGAGATCACACGACCTCTACCACCTAAATTAGTTCTCTGGTGTAACAAAAACAGCAGCCACTGAAAAAACTGCAAAAAGCAAAAGTACAAAACACAGTGGCTGGACTAAACTGAGAGGGCAAAAGCCCCCGGAGGGGACCCAGAAGGACCCCACAGAAGTGCAGGACAAAATGCAAAAATATAGCAAAAACACAAAATAAGAAATTGTCTTATCTGATAGCAGGAGATGCAGACACGACACAGCAGGCTACAAGGGAAACTGGAAAGAAGGATTCAGACCAGAACAATTGATCACCGGCAACCCTGATGGGAAAATGATTCCCTTAAATAAGACCAATCAGTAACACCTGATTCCCAATCCTCACTAGCACCGCTTGTAACCACCAGAGGGAGCCTCTGCTCAGAACTCATCTCAAACCCATTCACAACAGTACCCCCCCCTTGAGGAGGGGTCACCGAACCCTCATTTGAGCAACCAGGTCGGTCAGGATGAGTTCTATGATACGCACGGATAAGTCTCCTAGCATGGATGTCCGAAGCAAACACCCAAGAATTATCTTCCTGACCATAACCTCTCCATTTAACCAAATACTGGAGTCTTCGTCTAGAAAAACGAGAATCCAATATTTTCTCAACCACATACTCCAGATTGCCCTCAACCAAAACAGGGTCAGGAGGCACAGCAGCAGGAACCACTGGCTCAACAAACCTCTTCAACAAGGACTTGTGGAACACGTTATGGATCTTAAATGTCCCTGGAAGAAGCAAACGAAAAGAAACAGGATTAATAATCTCCATGATCTTATAAGGTCCAATGAACCTAGGCTTAAATTTAGGAGATGCTACTCTCATAGGAATATTCTTTGAGGACAACCAGACCAAGTCCCCCACTTTAAACCGAGGACCATCAGTCCTATGCCGGTTAGCAAACCGCTGGGCCTTCTCCTGAGAGAGGGACAACCTCTCCACTACCTGGTCCCAAATCTGCTGCATACGCTCAACAACAGAGTCAACACCTGGACAGACAGAAGCCTCCGTCTGTCCTGAAGAAAATCGAGGGTGAAACCCAGAATTACAGAAAAACGGAGACATCAAAGTGGCAGAGCTAGCCCTATTATTAAGAGCAAACTCAGCCAAAGGCAAAAAAGAGACCCAGTCATCCTGATCAGCAGACACAAAGCATCTTAGATAAGTCTCCAATGTCTGGTTTGTTCTCTCAGTTTGACCATTGGTCTGAGGATGAAATGCCGAGGAGAAAGACAATTGAACACCCAGTTTAGAACAAAAAGTCCTCCAAAATCTGGAAACAAACTGGACTCCTCTGTCAGACACAATGTTCTCAGGAATGCCGTGTAAACGAACCACGTGCTGAAGGAACAACGGCACCAATTCAGAGGAGGAAGGCAACTTAGGTAATGGCACAAGATGTATCATTTTGGAAAACCTATCACAAATTACCCAGATGGTGGTCATTCTCTGAGAAACAGGAAGATCGGAAATGAAATCCATAGAGATATGGGTCCATGGTCTCTTGGGCACAGGCAATGGCATCAACAAACCACTAGAGCGAGAGCAAGGCTTGGAGCGAGAGCAAGTCCCGCAGGACTGCACAAATTCCCTGACATCGCGAGACAAGGTAGGCCACCAAAAGGACCGACTAACCAAGTCTCTGGTACCAAAAATTCCGGGATGCCCAGCCAATGCGGAACAATGAATCTCAGACATCACACTCTTTTTCCATTGGTCCGGGACAAACAATTTTCCAACAGGGCAGCGCTCGGGCCTATCCTCCTGACACCCCTCCAGAGCAAGTCTCAAATTAGGCGAGATGGCGGAAAGAACTACACCCTCCTTCAAAATAACAGAGGGATCAGATAGCTCAGGAGAGTCCGCAAGGAAACTCCTCGAGAGGGCATCCGCCTTAACATTCTTAGTGCCAGGAAGAAAGGAAACCACAAAATTAAAACGTGTGAAAAACAAGGCCCACCTGGCCTGTCTAGGATTGAGTCGCTTGGCAGATTCCAGATAGACCAGATTCTTATGGTCCGTAAGGACCACCACCTGATGTTTGGCTCCCTCCAGCCAATGTCTCCACTCTTCAAAAGCCCACTTCATGGCCAATAACTCCCGATTACCCACGTCATAATTACGTTCAGTAGGAGAAAATTTTCGAGAGAAAAAGGCACAAGGGTTACTTTTAGAGGTCTCTGGATCTTTTTGGGACAAAACGGCACCTGCCCCAATTTCAGAGGCATCAACCTCCACCTGAAATGGCAGAGAAACATCAGGCTGCCGTAGAACAGGAGCAGAAGTGAATCTCTGCTTAAGTTCCTGAAACGCAGAGACTGCCTCAGGAGGCCAATTCACCACATCAGAACCCTTTCTGGTCAAATCAGTTAATGGTTTAACAATAACAGAGAAATTACCAATAAATTTACGATAAAAATTGGCAAAACCCAAAAATCTCTGAAGAGCCTTTAATGAAGTAGGTTGGACCCAATCACAGATGGCCTGAACCTTGACCGGGTCCATTTCAATAACAGATGGGGACAAAATGAATCCCAGAAATGAGATCTTCTGTACGCCAAAAAGACACTTTGATCCCTTCACATACAGAGCATTCTCTCTCAAAATCTGGAATACAGTTCGAACATGTTTCACATGAGAGTCCCAGTCATTAGAAAAAATCAAGATATCATCCAAATAAACAATCAGAAACTTGTCCACAAAATCCCTGAAAATGTCATTCATGAAGGACTGGAAGACGGAAGGAGCATTAGTGAGCCCAAAGGGCATCACAAGGTACTCAAAATGCCCTTCAGGGTGTTAAATGCCGTCTTCCATTCATCCCCGTGCTTAATGCGAATAAGGTTATACGCCCCCCTGAGGTCAAGCTTGGTAAACCAAGTAGCGTTTTTCACCCTGGAAAACAGGTCAGAAATCAAGGGTAACGGGTATTGATATTTCACAGTAATATTGTTCAAGAGACGATAATCAATACACGGCCTTAATGAACCATCTTTTTTGGCCACAAAGAAAAAACCGGCACCTAAGGGTGAAGAGGATGGTCTGATATGACCCTTCTCCAATGATTCCTTGATATAAGACCGCATAGCGTCATGTTCAGGTACAGACAAGTTAAAAAGGCGACCCTTAGGGAATTTACTACCTGGCACTAATTCAATAGCGCAGTCATAGCTCCTATGGGGAGGTAAGGATGCAGATTTACTTTCGCTAAACACATCAGAAAAATCAAACAAAAAGTCAGGAACATCCTCAGCCTGGGGGGAGGCAGAAAGAACAGGAGTGTTGGTATTAACACATTGGCAGCCCCAACTGGTTACAGACACAGATTTCCAATCCAAAACAGGATTATGAGACTGTAACCAAGGGAAACCCAGCACGATAATGTCATGCAGATTATATAGAACCAAAAATTTGCAGCACTCCTGGTGATCAGGTTCAACCCTCATTATCACCTGAGTAGAAAACTGGGGTTTATTCTCAGCCAAAGGGGTAGAATCGATCCCCAGTAGGGGAATAGACTTCTGTAGGGGTATCAAGGGAAATCCACAACGTTTAGCAAAATCATAATCCATCAGGTTAATAGCTGCTCCAGAATCAACGAAAGCCTGAGCAGAAAATGAGGACAGAGAGCATATCAGAGTGACAGTTAATAAAAACTTAGTCTGAACACTACCCAAGACAACTGAGCGTGCAAAACGTCTTCCCCGCTTAGGGCAGACTGAAATAGCATGAGAGGCATCACCACAGTAGAAACATAACCCATTGCGCTTTCGAAACTCATGACGCTGTGCCCCAGACACCACTCCATCACACTGCATGGGCTCAGCAGCTGGCTCACAAGGCAACACCACTCCACGCATACTTCTCCGCTCACGCAAACGTCTGTCAATTTGAATCGCTAATGACATAGAATCATTGAGACCAGAGGGGACAGGGAATCCCACCATAACATCCTTTACATTATCCGACAGACCCTTCCGGAAAAGGGCCGCCAAAGCGTCGTCATTCCATTTGGTCAGGACTGCCCACCTACGGAATCTCTGACAGTATAACTCAGCGTCATCAAGCCCCTGATTTAATGCCAACAAGGCTTTTTCAGCTTGATCAGTAACATTAGGCTCATCGTACAATAACCCCAAAGCCTGAAAAAATGCATCAACATCACTCAAAACAGGATCCCCAGGTGTGAGGGAAAAAGCCCAATCCTGAGGATCGCCGCGCAGGAGAGAGATGACAATTTGAACCTGCTGCGCTGCGTTTCCTGAGGACTTAGATTTTAAGGCAAGAAACAATTTACAATTATTTTTGAAATTCTGAAACTTAGCTCGATCCCCTGAAAACAAATCTGGCATGGGGATCCTAGGTTCCACAACAGGCAACCTAGCAAGATATGCAGCAATACTCCGAACCTCAGTGGCAAGCTGATCCACATGGCCAGACAACTGTGCAAACTCCATTGGGAGAAAAGATCCTCCCCAGCACCCAGAGATACAGAGGGAAAAAAAAAAAAAAAAAAAAAATGCAACAAACAGAAAAATATCTCTGACAACTTTTCTTCCTTCAAAATATTTTTTCCCTTCTGTGAGTACCATACAATTTTTATGGCCGGTGATACTGTTATGTTACGGTAGCTGAGGAGTGCAGGTAAAAAAGGAAATACACCAGAGCAGTTGGAATCTATGAGATTGCAGTACCCTGACTAACCACCGCAACTAGAGGCAGCCGTGGAGCGTTCCTACGATGGTCCTAGACGCCTCGTCACAGCCTGAGAAACTAACTACACCTAAAGATAGAAATAGGAAAGCTATCTGCCCCGGAGCAGAACCCCAAAGATAATAGAAAGCCCCCAAACATGTAATGGCGGTTAGACAAGAGGAAATACTGACACAGAAAGAAAATAGTATGAGCAAACGCTGGGGCCCAAACTATCTAAATAGAAAAGGACAGGAAGGGTACTTACTGCAATCCCAGAAAACCCTGAAAAACACCAACTCTACTAATTTCAAAATCACCTGAGATCACACGACCTCTACCACCTAAATTAGTTCTCTGGTGTAACAAAAACAGCAGCCACTGAAAAAACTGCAAAAAGCAAAAGTACAAAACACAGTGGCTGGACTAAACTGAGAGGGCAAAAGCCCCGGAGGGGACCCAGAAGGACCCCACAGAAGTGCAGGACAAAATGCAAAAATATAGCAAAAACACAAAATAAGAAATTGTCTTATCTGATAGCAGGAGATGCAGACACGACACAGCAGGCTACAAGGGAAACTGGAAAGAAGGATTCAGACCAGAACAATTGATCACCGGCAACCCTGATGGGAAAATGATTCCCTTAAATAAGACCAATCAGTAACACCTGATTCCCAATCCTCACTAGCACCGCTTGTAACCACCAGAGGGAGCCTCTGCTCAGAACTCATCTCAAACCCATTCACAACACAAAACCATCTTTACATCAAACTTGAAAAGTGTGAATTCCATAGGACCGAAATTCAATTTCTGGGGTATGTACTGTCTACACAAGGAATTAGTATGGATGGAAGCAAGACCCAAGCCATCAAGGATTGGCCAAGTCCTAGAAATGTGAAGGAGGTGCAGCGCTTCATCGGGTTTGCCAATTTCTATAGACGTTTCATTAGGAATTTCTCTGAGGTAGTGTCACCTATCACCCAACTTACCCGGAAAGAGTCTAGGTTCTCCTGGACTCCCCAAGCCCAGGAAGCATTTTCCCGTCTAAAAGATAAATTTACCACCGCACCTATCTTGGTACATCCCAACCCCGAACTTACCTTCATAATAGAGGTGGATGCTTCAGACTGTGCCGTTGGAGCTATACTCTCTCAGAGAACAGGTGAGAAGAATGTCTTGCATCCCTGTGCCTTCTTTTCCCAGCAGTTGTCTTCGGCTGAGAGGAACTATGATGTGGGCAATAGAGAGTTGTTGGCCATTATTGCCGCCTTCAAAGAATGGAGACACCTTCTTCAGGGAGCTGCACAGCAAATAGTCGTCCTGACAGACCATCATAACCTTGAATTTATCAGGTCGGCTAAGTGCCTGACTCCTCGCCAGGCTCGCTGGAATCTTTTCTTAAACCAATTTAATTTTGTCATTTCTTATAGACCAGGATCGCGCAATGGAAAGGCTGATGCACTCTCTAGGATTCATTCAGCAGAGACCCGTCCACTTGCTCCTCCTAAGACTATTCTTCCTGACTCTAGATTCCTGGGAGTGATTCATAATCAAGACCTACTTAAGGACATCAAGGAAGCATACCATGCGGATTCCTTGTTGGCACAACCCCCAAGGGACGTAAGTCTTGTCTTTAAGAATGGTGTGTGGATTCTGGGACAACGTCTGTATATTCCTGAAACAGTCAGATTGATAGTATTGCAACTCATTCACGATTCCAAGATAGCTGGGCATAGAGGAATTCTAAAGACACAGGAATTTCTTTCTCGTTTCTTTTGGTGGCCCACTTGCAGGAAGGATGTTTTAAACTATGTCACTTCATGTGAAGTCTGTGCAAGATGCAAAACACCTCGCTCCTCATCAACTGGTCTGTTACAACCTCTTCCCACCCCGTCCCGCCCGTGGGGATCTATTTCTATGGACTTCATTGTGGAGTTACCAACCTCTCAAGGGAAAAACACCATTCTAGTGGTGGTTGATCGTTTAACAAAGGCAGCTCATTTTATCCCTTGTGTCGGCTTACCCACTGCAAAACAGACATCAGATTTGATGATTAAAGATGTGTTTCGCTTACATGGAGTACCGGATGAGGTTATTTCGGATCGAGGGGTGCAATTCACTTCAAGGTTTTGGCAAAATTTCTGTGCAGCATTGGACATTAAAGTAAACCTTTCTTCTGCTTTTCATCCCCAGACTAATGGACAGACCGAACGAACCAATCAAACTCTGGAGCAGTATCTCCGCTGCTTTATCTGCCACCTACAGGATGATTGGGTGGATCTACTTCCATTGGCTGAGTTCTCTTATAACAACTCTCAGAGCGCCTCCACTAAGCAGTCTCCTTTTTACTCCAATCTAGGTTATCATCCTAACATTCTTCCACGATTTCCCATAGAAACGCCTTTACCAGCAGTGGCTGAAAGAATCACGTCTTTACAGAAGAATATGGATCTTCTAAAGGAGAATCTGGAATTGGCTCAGGAAAGGTACAAGAAAGCAGCAGATAAATTTCGTAAACCTGCACCAGCTTTCAAGGTAGGAGACCTGGTCTGGCTGTCAACCAGAAATCTTAAGTTAAGGATTCCATCGTCTAAGTTGGGACATAAGTACATTGGACCCTATAAAATCAGTAAAATTATAAGTGCCGTTGCTTGTCGTCTTCAACTGCCTAGAACTATGAGAATCCACCCTGTCTTTCATGTATCCCTACTAAAGGCTGCAACACCCAATACGTTTCCTGGACGTTCTTCTCCTTGCCCTGACCCAGTGCTAGTCGATGGTCAGGAAGAATTTGTGGTGGAAAGAATTCTAGATTCCAGGTTATACAGAAATCAGTTACAATATTTGATTAAATGGCAGGGCTACCCAGTGGAGGACAACTCATGGGAACCAGTCAATAACGTTAATGCTCCTCGTTTGCTCCGCCAGTTTCATCAGAGGTACCCAGACAAGCCTGGTCTGAGGCCATCCGGAGGTTGTCCCTAAGGGGGGAGTAATGTAAGGTTCTTTGTACATGTTCTTGAAACTCAGTTTTTTCGTCAGCCATTTTGCTTTCTGTCTTGCTGCAGCTATCTTGCCCTCAGTCAATATGGAGTTTCCAGCTTTCATGTTCCCGCCCTGATTCTCTCCCTCTTGCTTCTTAAGCAGCCACAGCTGAGCAATCAGTGCTTCAGAATCTAGCCTGCAGTGAACCTGTGACCTGACTCCTGGAAGCCTTGGACTTTGTACTCCAGCTATTCCTACTGAGGAACTCTGGAACACTTGTGGACTCTGGAACCCTGCTTTTTGAAAGATCCACGTTTGCATGGACTTACGGTAACAGAGAAGAAGATCCTGAACCTGTTGTGGAGAGTGATTGCTGAGCTTAAGTTACTCTGGCCTGCTGTGTCTCCTGCTTCTGTATCTGCAAACTGTGTGACTATTTTTGCCACTTGTATGAAGTAATACAAGACCTTCTATATCAAACCTGTGTCTCATGTATTTTCATCGCACCCAAGCACAAGACGCTATATGAACTGTACTACATACATTACAGCACCGCAAGAACTAGTACTTGAGGGCCGGCTCGTAGGAGACAGAAAGGACCAGGAGCGCGTAAGGGACCGGAGAGCTAGAGAGAGGGACTGGAAGCAGGAGCGGGAGAGCAAAACCAGGAAACCCGAGGATACGGGGCAGGAGCTGAACTAGGATCCCCAGAAACTGGGCAGAGCATAGGCTGAAGGTGTACATGGCTGTGGACAGGACAGAGGACACGCTGGGAAGCGTACAGGGCTGAAGACAGGGAAGAGAACACACTGGGAAGTGTACAGGGTTAAGGACAGGGCAGAAGACATGCTGGGAAGCATACAGGCTGAGGACAGGGCAGAGGATACGCTGGGAAGTGTACAGGGCTGAGGACAGGGTAGAGGAGACCAGAGTGCAGGAATGTCAGCAGCGATACCGAACGGTACCACCAGGACACACAGGCGATACTCATGTGCTTACCCTGGTCAGAAGGCAGTCTGATATACCCCATGGTGGTCGCCATTACAGGGCGGAGCTGCAGGGTCACGACCCTCCCCCAGAATGCTGTGCAGAAGGAGTGCGTCGCCGGGACCCTCTGTGCATGCGCGGATAACGGAACCCCGGAGGTACCAGCGAAGCACGGCGCAGACCCCATCCAGCGATACAGTGAGAATCCAGGTAAGTATCATGGGACCGGGTGGGTGTAACAGTATGTCACCTACCTTTGTACTTACCAAACTCTTTAAGTCTGCCCAGGTGCACCTATATGCTCGCTGTATTTCCTTTATTTGTGTGTAAAATGGGAAAAGTTAGTTCTCAGGTCAGGCAACTGTTTTAGCATAGCTAGCTGGTCAGAGGGGCTCCAGGGATAATACTCCTGTATCTGTCTTACTCTAGTCACCCTTCTTGGTCCTGATGTGGAAGGTCGTCTGGTAGTGGAGGTGACCGGATGATCAGTGGGGGTGACATGCTGCTCTAATACTTCCTCCCTCTCAGGACTACTGTCAGCTTCCTCCCCAAAAGTCAATGCCCCCACTACTGAGTCAGCCTGTTCTGTCACTACATGTGATCTTGTCCGGACAGGATTTATTGTAGTTCGCTTAGGTCGGGTTGCAGCACAGGTCACACAAGTATCTCTGTAGTCTGGGTTTGGCTGACCACAATGTTTACAAGTCCACCTGTCTTGTCTGGGTTTCTGGTTATACAGAGGTGGAGCGATAGCAGTCATAGTCATAGATTTTTGTGCATCAAAACAGTCATAATACACTTTACGTCCCACTGTAGTCTCTTTATTTCTGTAGTATTGTATTTCCTCTGCCACATGACACAATTTACTCACTTGTTGCTCTCTTCCCTTGTCTTTTATCCAACCTTTATTCTCTTCCCTGAAACTTCCATTTTTGTACATCCAAACATCCACTCTCTGGCATGTTTTTAAATATTGGTCCCACATCTCTCACTGCTTCCTTTCCTTCTTTGTCTTTTACAATCTGTATAGCTGTTTTGGATCCCATTGGGGGCCCTGACCGCACACAGAACAAGTTGCCCATGGCTTCAACTTATTCTCCAGGCAGTTCACCTTTCTGCAAATGCCCTCTCAGTGTGCCTGGACTTTGTCTACAGGCCACACTTTAGCAAATCAGATTTAGCTTGTCAAGGTGTAGCGGGAAGGCTTTCGTGCCTCTCACCCGGTAGACCTGCAGGGTATAACGGGAAGGCTCTTTTAGCTCTTTTACCCGTTAGACCAGCTGACTAAAGTAGGAAGGCCCAGGTGTGATAGGCCTCTCACCTATTAGACCAGCTCCATGGACAGTAGGAAGGTTCTTGTGCCTCTCAACCACAAAAAAAACTCGCTGACTAAAGTAGGAAGGCCTAGGCCTCTTACCTACTAGATCAGCCGTGTAGTTGGTTACCCCCTTCTGCTGATCCTTAATCAGCTGTACATCTATCACACAACTAGTAGCAGCTGACAACACACAATAATGACCAATCACTCATAAGTTTTCTCTTAAAATAGGCACAGTTCTTTTTCCAGTTCAGTACAGGTCTGGCACAAACACTTAGCGCATACCACACCCAGCACAGAACTACAGAGAATTTGCATGCAGCTCCATCCCCCCTCCCATCATGTACCAGAAGAGATAAGAACTTACAGGATTTTCACACAGAAAGGAAAAACTCACATGCAGCTATGCAGCTTTATCCCCCCTCCCATCATGTACGAGTGGTGATAAGAGAAAACATTTGCAGTATCTTTTACACAGAAAACAGAATGCAGCAGTTCTCAGACCTAATTTATTTCTGCAAAACCTTCATCCTCCTCTGGGAACCACAGAATTTCACTATAAGGGCAGATAACTGCACGCTCTGAATAATCTGACCGCATCTGGCCAAACACATACAGGAACCTGTCCAATGTCAAACCATATATAAAATGGGCCTCATTGTTACTCAATCTCAGATGTACAGTAGGTACGGAAAGTATTCAGACCCCTTTAAAATTTTTTTTTCACTGTTTGTTTCATTGCAGCCATTTGATAAATTCAAAAAAGTTCATTTTTCTCCCATTAATGTACACTCTGCACCCCATCTTGACTGAAAAAAAAAACAGAAATGTAGAAATTTTTGCAAATTTATTAAAAAAGAATTACTGAAATATCACATGGTCGTAAGTATTCAGACCCTTTGCTCAGTATTGAGTAGAAGCACCTTTTGAGCTAGTACAGCCATGAGTCTTCTTGGGAATGATGCAACAAGTTTTTCACACCTGGATTTGGGGATCCTCTACAATTCTTCCTTGCAGATCCTCTCCATTTCTGTCAAGTTGGGTGGTGAACGTTGGTGGACAGCCATTTTCAGGTTTCTCCACAGATACTCAATTGGGTTTAGGTCAGGGCTCTGGCTGGGCCAGTCAAGAATGGTCTCAGAGTTGTTCTGAAGCCACTCCTTTATTATTTTAGCTGTGTGCTTAGGGTCATTGTCTTGTTGGAAGGTGAGCCTTCGGCCAAGTGTGAGGTCCAGAGCACTATGGAAGAGGTTTTCATCCAGTATATCTCTGTACTTGGCCGCTTTCATGTTTCCTTCAATTGCAACCAGTCATCCTGTCCCTGCAGCTGAAAAACACGCTCATAGCATGATGCTGCCACCACCATGTTTCACTTTTGGGATTGTATTGGGCAGGTGATGAGCAGTACCTGGTTTTCTTCACACATACCGCTTAGAATTATCACCAAAAAAGTTCTATCTTCATCTCATCAGACCAGAGAATCTTATTTCTCATAGTCTGGGAGTCCTTCATGTGGTTTTTAGCAAACTCTATGCGGGCTTTCATATGTCTGGCACTGAGGAGAGGCTTACGTCGGGCCACTCTGCCATAATGACCCGACTGGTGGAGGGCTGCAGTGATAGTTAACTTTGTGGAACTTTCTCCCATCTCCCTACTGCATCTGTGGAGCTCAGCCATAGTGATCTTGGGGTTCTTCTTTACCTCTCTCACCAAGGCTCTTCTCCCACGATTTCTCAGTTTGGCTGTATGGCCTGGTCTAGGAAGACTTCTGGTGGTCCCAAACTTCTTCCATTTAAGGATTATGGATGCCACTGTGCTCTTAAGAACCTTGAATATTGCAGAAATTATTTTGTAACCTTGGCCAGATATGTGCCTTGCCACAATTCTGTCTCTGAGCTCTTTGGCCAGTTCCTTTGACCTCATAATTCTCATTTGGTCTGACATGCACTGTGAGCTGTGAGGCCTTATATAGACAGGTGTCTGCCTTTACAAGTCAAGTCCTATCAGTTTAATTAAACACAGCTGGACTCCAATGAAGGAGTATAACCATCTCAAGGAGGATCACAAGGAAATTGACAGCATTTGACTTAAATATGAGTGTCTTAGCAAAGGGTTTGAATACTTATGACCATGTGATTTTTGTTTTTCTTTTTTAATAAATTTACAAAAATTTCTACTTTTCTGTTTTTTTCAGTAAAGATGGGGTGCATTTTTTGCATTTACCAAATGGCTGCAATGAAACAAAGAGTGAGAGTGAAAAATTTAAAGGGGTCCTGGACCCTCCGCAATAATTGGATAGGTAATGGCATTAGGAATCCATGAAAAAATCCTGTAGTGCTCTGCCCCTCGACACACTTACATCTAGGATACCTCTGCACTCTTCATTCATTCATAAGTGCTCATTCAGGGATTTTTTTTTTTACTTTTCTCCAGTGATCTGAACTCAGCTGATTTTACAAAAAGAAGAGATGAACAAAATCCCTTATCTCAATCACTCCGCCTGATTCAGCTCAAAGTGAGTTGAATAATGTCCTCTGTCACATACAGAGGACCACACCTAATGGAACCCCTCATCAGTCAGGGACTTATTTATGTCTCTTATACTCAGTTACTCATCACTCATATCATTCAGAGGTTCTCATATACTTACATACAAGATTCACACAGCCTGCCTACTGTACCTAGGAATTTGCACAACTTATGAAAACTGCAGCAGTGTCCACTGACACTCCGAAAACGCTGAAGCCAATTTCATAAACATACACCACAGCCCTATACAAAACACAACCCCATAGAATGTACTACCAATCCAAAATGACCAAAAGACCAAAGCAACCAAACTGCACAGTCTGTCCCAGCTCTGCACTATACAACCAGTTAGTTTATTGACAGATACAGATAACAATTATTATCTTATTTCACTATTTTTCAATTCTCATACGGACATAAACAGACAAAAATCACAAAACTCACTGGTGATGTCGGTTCTTGAACCGTTTTTGCAGCCTTTACTCAGAGATATGTAGAGATCCAGAGAGATTGCAAGTGCAAAACAAAGTGTAAGAATAAAACTTCTTACCTTGCTGCAGCTAGAATTTGCATGTCCAATCTCCCAGGTAACTCCCACATACGGATTCTGAATAGGCTGGTTACCACGGCTCCATGTTGGGAGCCAAAACTGTCGTAGCGGTTTTCATTCGGACCCAAAGTCTGATATGCCAAATCACCAGTGAGACCAAATTAAGAGTTTACGCCCTCAAATTGACAAGCGCGCTTGGAGAAAGGAATGCACAGGTTGTGAGCAAATCACTTTTCTAGTTCATTGAAACAAGAGGCAGTACTTTATACCATTTACAGCAATGTAACTCAATCTAGCTCATGTAGCCCCCTCGTTACCCAGGCTCACTGCTTTATTTACTATGTACCCAGAAAATGTTCTTGCTGACTATTGAAAACATTTCATATAAGATAAGAACTATAAAATCCTTGAATCTGAGGCTATAAGACTACTACATTATAAGAACAAATTCTAGCAATTAAAGGAAAAACATTAACCCTTCTTTATCAACTTGTATCTGATGCACCACGTCTGTTATGAATGTGCTAGAGATGGTTTCTGAACAGAGGCTCCCTCTGGTGGTTACAGACAGTACTGAACCTTTCAGCGAGGAATGGCAATCTGGGTTCACTAACTGGTCTGATATAAGGGAGGTTCCCTCCCATGATGGTTGCCGGTGATCAATTGTTCTTGTCTCAATTGTGGTTCCTGGTTCATTTGGAAGTTTGCTGAGTCTTGCCTGGCCTGCATCTTCTGCTATCAGATAAGATATTTTCTGCTTTTATTTTTGTGCTTGCTTTTTGCATTGTTCCCTGCACTTCTGTGGAGGTCAGCCAGGTCCCCTCCGGGGGCTTGTGCTCCTCTCAGTTTATCTGAAGCCACTGTTATTTGTTCATTTTCTTTTTCCTGTTTTTTCAGTGGCTGCGGCTTGGTTTTGTTCACACTGAGATCTGATTTAGTGGGTGGCGAGATCGTGTGATCTCAGTATTTTTGTAATCAGAATTGTTGGATTTTTGTAGGGTTTTCTGGGTTGCAGAAAGTAATCTCTCCTGTCCTATCCTATTTAGTCAGCTTGTGGCCCCAGCGTTTGCTCATTCTATTTTCTGTCTGTGTTCGTGCTTTCTTCTTGTCTAACCGCCATTACATGTTTGGGGGCTTCCTATTTTCTTTGGGGATCAGCTCCGGGGCAGATAGCTTTCATCTTTCTGCCTTTAGGTGTAGTTATCTCTCAGGCTGTGACGAGGCGTCTAGGATCAACGTAGGAACGCTCCACGGCTACCTCTAGTTGTGTGGTTAGTTTAGGAATCTGCAACCCATTAGTTACCAACATCTCAGGTGTTCGGCTGCCCGGCTGTTGTTCCTGTCCTCCTCAGCTACCTAACATAACACACGTCGGTGATTTCATAGAATAGCTAGGTTCAGCTAGATACATTACCACTCTGGAGCTAATGAGAAGTTACTGGCAAATCCTTCTCTCTCAGAGTGCAGGAGAAGATGACCTTTTCAGTACCTGATGCTTGCTTCCAGTATACTAGAATTCCATTTGGGCTGCAAGGAGTCCCAGCTACCTTTTGGAGGGCCATGTTACAAATCTTAGGCACTCACAAAATGTACGCTGCAGCTAACCTTGACGATACTATGATATTCAGCATGGATTGTGAAAGTCTTCTGCAGAAGGTCCAGCCCGTGCTCGATGCGCTGAGGATGGGGGGGGTTCCATAAACCCAAAGAAGTCTGCCATGGGTAAAGAGTAGGAAAAATACTTGGGATACATCGTTGGAAAAGGCAAAATAAAGCTGCAAGTGGATAAGGGAGAGTCAATGCAAAATTTTGCCGCAACCGGTCTACAACATGTTCGGGCATTTCTGGGAATGGTGACATACTATCTTCGATTTGTCCCAAATTTCTCCATTATAGCCACACTCCTGACTGAACTTCTTAGGCCTCTTTCACACTTCAGTCGTTTGGCGTCAGCTAAAATCCGCCAAAGTGTGAAAATAGCGGATCCGCCAGAGAAGGTGAAAAACGGATGCAAACGGATCCGTTTTTTGATGGATCCGCTATGAACCTTTCAACCCGGAAAATGCAGGTACGCATGTCTGGCACGGAGGAGAGAGAGAGAGAGACCCCGGACAGTGTTCTGGGCATTTTGCATGTTTTTCTATGGGAGCAACGGATCCGCTGGCAGACTCCGTCAAAAACGGATGCCCGCGGATCCACCACCCATAGGTGACCATTATACAAAATGGCGGACGCGGCGGACACCAAATTTATGGCGGATCCGTCAGAAAACGGATCCAACGGACGACCATCCGTCAAAATCCACCACTAATGTAAGTCAATGGGAAAAAGCGGATCCGCCAAAAAAAAATGGCGGATCCTCTTTTTTCACACTTTGGCGGATTTTGACTGACGTCGCACGACTGAAGTGTGAAAGATAGCAAATAAACTCAGAACTCAACTTCAGTAGAGTGATGATTTTTAATCGTGTCCACAGTAATAACAGAAACGTTTCGGTCCTGAACTTGGACCTTCATCAGTCACATGGACTACTGTGAGTAGGTGGACCCAGCAAAAAGAGGGGCTATGCCCGGAATATCAGGTTTAAATTATGTTCGATATAGGTGATCAAATATGGCAGCCGTTACCTGGGGGGTCCCGGTGGAGCAAAAATGTGCCTGCGGTTTCACTTTGAAGTGTGAAAGAGGCCTTAAGGGCACAAACACGTTGACGGCCAAATGGTCTTTTGAAGCAGAGATGGCATTCCAATAGTTGAAGCTCAGGGCTACAGGACTTCAACTTTCATGTGGAACACAGGTCTGGGAAGCTGGATGGTATGCAGATGCCCTGTCCAAACTTTCCTATTTGGTGACTGAAGGTGCCAAAACCCCTGGCTTTAAGAGGGATATGTGACAAAGTTACTGGCAAAGTACTGGAGGGGAGGTATGTTTCAGTAAGGGTGTTAGCTTCAGTGATAGCACCCTAGGAAAAGCTCCAGTACACTAAGTGCTGAAAGGGGTTAATCGGCCATGTTTAATGCTAGGATGATTGAACAGCTGTAAAGTGGGAGGAGTCCAGAGGATATAAACCCAGCCTTCTAGAGCATTCAGGCTTGGGTGGGCCTAGAGGTGCAAAGCTCTGGAACTGTGTTTCATGTTAAGGGAAGATGAGCCTTTTGTTGTTTGTTCCTGGAGTGGGCGGATTCCCGTAGCAATAAGGAATGTGCCATATGTTATGTTTTTGTTTTCCTGTTAGGCCAGGAAGGCCGGGTTTGTTTTTGGTAACATTCTACTGGTTTATGCAAAACTTTTAATAAACCAATGCAAGATTTAAAGAGACATCGTTCCTGTGTCTATTTCTTTGTGCAGCCAAGTGAGCCTATCTATAAGGAAGCTGTGTGTGGACATATGCTGTATATAGGAGCTGTGTGTTTTACTGTATATAGGAAGCTGTGTATGGGATCATACTGTAAATAGGGGATCTGAGTGGTATACTGTTTATAGGGACTTTGTGGGATCATACTGTATATAGGGGGTCTGAGTGCGTTTTGATCATACTGAAAATAGAAGGCTGTGAGTGCCATCGTAGTATGTGTGAGGCAGTGGTGTCCATAATACTGTGTGGTGGCTGTATGTGAGGAGATTATACTTCCTATATGGGTCTGTGAGGACCATCATACCACATTGGGGCTGTGAGAATCATCATATCATGTGTGAAAGGCTGTGACAACCATAATACCATGTGTGGGGGTCCGTGAGAACTGTCATACCGTGTGTGGGTGCTGTGAGCACAATCATACCGTGTGAAGTGATATGAAGACCATCATACCATATGTGGGGTACTGTGAAGACCATTATACCAGGTGTGGCAGGCTGGAAGGGACCGTCCTAATGAATGGGGGGAGGGGTGTGAACACATCATACTGTTAAGAGGCTATGTATAAAATATTCAATAAAACCCTTAATAAACAGGTATAATTTTATTAATGCATATGGAGTAAAATTATTAAAATAAGTGGGGAGCAATGTACAAAAGAAAGTTCACTGAGAGAACGGATTGGGAATGGATATAATAATAATAATAGTGCTGTTTTCTCTTAGATTGCATATGTAGCACATAGCAAAAAATAACCTTTTAGTATATACTGTAAGTACAAATAATAAATAAGTTATGGAACACATACTAAATATAATAAAGGAAACTTCTTAATGGGCCCCTAACCAGGTAATTCTGATTACAACTATCGTGGCACACCCTAATTCCTTGCTCACATGAGCGTAAAACCTGGCCGAGTGCTATCCGATGTTACTATGGGGCTCACGGGCTCCATAGTGATCACGTGGCAGTGCAGGGAGATCGTGTCTACGCACACTGATACAGTTAAAAGTAGTGTAGCTCCAGGTGGGATCCTCAGGGTGCGGAACAACCACATCTTCTGCCCCCCAGTAGCTACGTTACTGACTGACAGTAAATGGCCAATGTAAAGGTCTTTTATCTGCTCATCCCCGTTACCCTTGTCAGACCCCACTTGTGTAAACACAGGCACATTTATATTATTTATTTTATTATTTCTTATGCCTTCTTATATAGCGCTGTCATATTATTATTTTACAGATATTATCACTGTCCCAATTGGGGCTCACAATTTATTAGTATGTCTTTGGAGCATGGGAGGAAACCGGAGAACCCAGTGGAAAACTCAAACATGAAACTTTTTTTTTTTGTTAGGAAGTTTTATAAGGGTTAAAAGTTGACTAGCGATTTCTCATTTTTCCAACTAAATTTGCAAAAGCATTTTTTTTAGCGACCACCTCACATTTTAAGTCACTTTGAGGGGTTTATATGACAGAAAATACCCACAAGTGGCACCATTCTAAAAACTAAAAACTACACCCTTCAAAGTGCTTAAAAACACATTCAAGAAGTTTATTTAACCCTTCAGGTGCTTCACAGGAATTAATGGAACGTGAAAGGAAAAAATGAACATTTAACTTTTTCACTTAAATTTAACTTTAGACTAATTTTTTTTTATTTTCACAAGGGAAACAGGAAAAAATGAACCCCAATATTTGCAGTGCAATTTCTCCTGAACATGCCGATACCCTACTTATGGGAAAAAAAAACACTGTTTGTGTGCACTGCATAACTTGGAAGAGAAGGAGCACCATTTGACTTTTTTAACGCAAAATTGACTGAAATTGAGATCGGACGCCATGTCGCATTTGGAGAGCTCCTGATGAGCCTAAACAGTGGAAACCCCCCACAGTTGACCACATTTTGGAAACTGGACCCCAAGGAACTTATCTATATGTATGGTGAGCACTTTCAACCCCAAGTCCTTTACAGAAGTTTATAATGTAGAGCTGTAAAAAATCATATTTTTTTTCACAAAAATAACATAGTAACATAGTTAGCAAGGCCAAAAAAAGACATTTGTCCATCCACTTCAGCCTATATTCCGTCAGAATAAATCCCCAGATCTACGTCCTTTTAAAGAACCTAATAACTGTAAGATATAATATTGTTATGCTCCAGGAAGATATCCAGGCCGTTCTTGATCCCCTCTACTGAGTTCGCCATCACCACCTCCTCAGGCAAGGAATTCCAGATTCTCACTGCCCTAACTGTTATGTTTCGGTAGCTGAGGAGAAATTGCAAAAAATAGCCAAAGTAGTAATACACCAGAGAGGCTGGAAACTATTGGATTGCAGTACCCTAAACTAACCACCACACTGGAAGTAGCCATGGAGCGTACCTACGGTGATCCTAAACGCCTCATCACAGCCGGAGAGATCACTACACCTAAAGGCAGAAAGATGAAAGCTATCTGCCCCGGAGCAGAATGCCCAAAGAAATAGGAAGCCCCCAAACATGTAATGGCGGTTAGACAAGAAGAAAACACGGACACAGATAGAAAATAGAATGAGTGAGCAAATGCTGGGACCCAATCTGTCTAGATAGAAAAGTATAGGAAAGAATTCTGACTGCAACCCAAAAAAACCCTGACAAAAATACCAACACTTCTGATTAACAAAAAACCTGAGATCACACTATCTCCACCACCCAAATCAGATCTCTGGTGTAACTCACAGCAACCCAGCAAATAAAAAGTGACAAAGGAACAAAGCAAAAGTGCAAACACAAAATGAGCACAACTGCAGCGCCAGACCCCAAAAGGGGACCAGGCTGTAGTCCACTGCAAGCAGCAAACCAGCAGAGAAAATCCAACAGAGGAAAAAAAAACAACAAAACACTTATCTGAATGAGAGCAGGAAAGCAAGCTGTGCTCTAAGCAAGACCAGGAGGAACAATTGATTACCGGCAAGGCTGATGGGAACGCAGGTCACTTATATCATACCATTGAGAGCCAGCTGAAGGCCATTCAGTAATTAGTTCATTACCCTCAGCAACCACAGGAGGGAGCCCCAGCTCAGAAGTCACCTCCAGATTATTCACAACACCTAACAGTAAAGAATCCTCTTCTATGTTGGTGGAAAAACCTTCTCTCCTCCACATGCAGAGAATGCCCCTTTGTGACCTTGGTATAAACAGATCCTCGGCGGAATATTTGTATTGTCCCCTTATATACTTATACATGGTTATTAGATCGCCCCTCAGTCATCTTTTTTCTAGACTGAATAATCTTAATTTTACTAATCTCTTTGGGTATTGTAGTTCTCCCATCCCCTTTATTAATTTTGTTGCCCTCCTTTGTACTCGCTCTAGTTCCATTATATCTTTCCTGAGCTCCAGTGCCCAAAACTGTACACAATACTCCATGTGCGGTCTAACCAGGGATTTGTACAGAGGCAGTATAATTTTCTCATCATATGTATCCAGACCTCTTTTAATGCACCCATGATCCTATTTGTCTTGGCAGTCAGCACTGGCTGCTCCAGATAAGTTTATCATTACCTAGGATCCCCAAGTCCTTCTCCATGTCAGATTTACCCAGTGGTTTCCCGTTCAGAGTGTATAATGGTGATATTGATTCCTTCTTCCTAATGTGTATTACCTTACATTTATCATTGTTAAACCGCATCTGCCACCTTTCGGTCCAAGTTTCCAACTTATCCAGATCTATCTGTAGCAGAATACTATATACTCTTCTATTGACTGCTTTACATAGTTTATATCGATATTTTACTGTGTATGTGTAAGCCTTCTACAAGATCATTAATAAATAAAGTATTTTTCTCCCTATAGTTTTTTAGAGCTTCAACGGTGCCATCCTGCTTTAGTAGTTAAAATGCTTTCTTTTTACTGTTAACTGCCCCTCTTACTTCTTTGTTTAGCCACATTGGGTTTTTCCTATTTCCTATTTCTTGTCCTTTTATTCCACCAAAGTATAAACCGCTTACAGTTCCTATTTTGGATGATCTTAAACATTTCCCATTTCTGTATTCTTTGTTTCTGAGGACATTGTTCCAGTCAACCAGATTAAGGGCATCTCAAGGCTGGTCAAATTTTTCCTTCGTAAAGTTCAGTGTTTTTGTGAGCAAGTTGCGGGATGCAGCGGCGGACAGGAGACAGAGCAAAGGTTAATGCTTTTAATTAACAAAGCTATGCTCCACACAGGGAGGTAACTGGTTAAATGGGGGAAAATGGGCAGTGCAGATGAAAAGGTATATACTGATTTAAAGAGACAACGAAAGTGGTTACAGTACAGTTCTATAAAGTGTAATGTATCCAAACAGGCGGTCTTCAGGCAGTAGGGACCACGAAGCAAACGGTGGCGCCAGCAATGGCCGACACGGGGTTGGTCCAGTGAAGTCCTGTAGATGACGATGATCCGGGTCCCGGCAGCGGCGGTTAGTCTCTGGTACCTTCTGCAGGGTCCTCAGTCCATATGTTGATGTGGCAGAAGGCGTACAGGCCACAGCATACTCTGAGCCCAACGTGGCTCGGTAAACATACACCGGGGAGTCAGAAATCAGTTCACGGTCACTCACCCGGTCTCTTTTAGGTGGCACGCGCGCAACACTAACGGGCCCGGAGTGTTTGGCAGCGGGACCAATTGGCACAGGTCCGGTCTATGCTCACAGTCTCTGCGGATGTCAGCGGAGACGCTCGGGCATGGGCCTGCACTGCTATGGTACCCAAGGGATGGAGCGCTCACTTCGACTTTCTGCGCGCTGTCTGTTCCCACCAAGTCTGACTGCTTCCGTGCGTGCTGTGGCTGCTGTAGCTTAGCCACGCCCCCTGCTTCCTGGTGCAAGGGTTTGTCCGGTCCCCTAATCTTTCCCCCGGGCAACAGAGGAGATAGCCCTGTCAGTTCCGAACTCGGCACAGAGCAAGTACCCATGGCCTGGTCCTTCTTCCTACAACTCCCTAACAAGTCGCCCTAGCGAAAGACATGTGAAACTGTACAATATTGTGGTCGCTATTTCCTAGATGCCTGACAACCTGGAGATTTGTTATTCTGTCGGGTCTATTGAGTAGCATTAGGTCTAAAAGTACTGCTCCTCTGGTTGGATTCTGCACCAATTGTAAAATATACTTTTTCTTGGCTATTAGCAGAAAGTAAACCTATTGCCTTTTTTGGTTTTTCAGGTCTCTGTTTCCCAGTTAATATCTGGGTAGTTAAAGTACCCCATAACAAGGACCTCATTATGGGTTGCAGCTTCAACTATCTGCCTTAGTAGTAGACTTTGGTTTCTGTTATATTTGGGGGTTTGTAACAGACCCCAATGAGAATTTTGTTACTATTTTTCCCTCCATGTACTTCGACCCATATGGACTCGACATCCTCATTCCCTTCATTAATAGCCTCCCTTAAATTGGACTTTAGACAAGACTTTACATAAAGACAAACCCCTCCTCTTCTCCAATTTTTAAGATCCTTTCTAAACAGACTGTAACCTTGTAAGTTACCGCATATATTCGTGTATAAGCCGAGATTTTCAGCACCTTTTTTTGTGCTGAAAATGCCCCCTCGGCTTATACACGAGTCATTGGGCAGAAACCAGCGGGGGAGGGGAAGCTGCGGCAGGAGCCGGTGGCTGGGACATCATACTCACCCTCCCTGTGCCATCGCTGAACGTCCCCTGCAATCCTCCGTTGTCCCGGCTTCCTGCAGCTCTCCTGTGCTGAGCGGTTACATGGTACCGCTCATTAAGGTCATGAAATATGGGCGCAACTCCACTCCCATAGGCGTGGCGTCCATATTCATGGCCTTAATGAGGTGTACCTCGTGACCATTCAGCACAGGAGAGCTGCAGGAATCCGGGACAACGGAGGATTGCAGGGGACGTTCAGCAATGGCACGGGGAGGGTTTGTATGACGGGGCGAGGACGGGGGAAGCATGGAGCAGGATGGGGGGAGGACAGGGGAAGCACCGAGCAGGACGGGGGGAGTACAGAGGAGGACGGGGAGCACAGAGGAGCGTGTAATCCAATAAAATCAATTATTTTATTCAAGACATACCATGACTAAGACCGCAAGAGGTTGAAACGCGTTGGTTGTTATGGGGACCCCATCCTTCTTTTCCTTTGTTCATTTGTATTTTTGATACATACATTTTAATATGTCTTGAATAAAATAATTGATTTTATTGGATTACACGCTGGAGATATTTTTCCTCTTCCATTTTTCAAACAGTAGTTTAGCCCCACATTTGGGGTATCAGCGTATTCAGGACAAATTACACAATAACTCTTGGGGACCAATTTCTTCTGTTACCCTTGGGAAAATAAAAAATTGGCGGCGAAAATATCATTTTTGTGGAAAAAAATATGATTTTTTATTTTTATGGCTCTACGTTATAAACTTCTGTGAAGCACTTGGGGGTTCAAAGTTCTCAACACATCTAGATAAGTTTCTTGGGGGGGTTCCAGTTTCCAAACTGGGGTCACATGTGAGGGTTTCCACTGTTTAGGCACATCAGGGGCTCTCCAAACGCGACATGACGCCCGCAGACTATTCCATCAAAGTCTGCAATGCAAAACGTCACTACTTCCCTTCCGAGCCCCGACGTGTGCCCATACAGTAGTTATCTCACACATATAGGGTATCATCATATTTAGGACAAATTGATCAACAACTTTTGGTGTCTAATTTCTCCTGTTACCCTTGGGAAAATAAAAAACTGGGGACTAAAAGATCATGTTTGTGGAAAAAATAAGATTTTTTTATTTTCACACCTGGGCGTTATAAACTTCCGTAAAGCACTTGGGGTTCAAAGTGCTCACCACACATCTAGATAAGTTCCAGGGGGTCTAGTTTCCAAAATGGGGTCAATTGTTGGGGGTTTCCACTGTTTAGGCACAACAGGGGCTCTGCAAACTGAACATGACATCCATCAAAGTCTGCATTCCAAAATGTCATTACTTCATTTCCGAGCCCTGCCGTGCGCCCAAACAGTGTTTCCTCCCCACATATGGGGTAGCAGCGTACTCAGGACAAACTGGACAACAACTTATAGGGTCCAGTTTCCTTGAGAAAAATCAAAAATTGGGGACTAGGAGAAACAAGATGGCCGCCGCAGGGATCAAACACACATGAGGGAGCTCCACATCCAAAGGAGTCAATCTGTGCCATCCATCCTTAATAGTGCTTCACTAACCATCCTACTCTGCTCTTGTGGGTGCCCAGTGCCTGGGGGACCAGAAAACAGCAGTTTTAAACCAACTTCTTCAGCCTGAGATTGGCTGCACAGCCTCTTCAATCTGCGGCCTATTACAGAGCCTAAATCATTGTCCCCTTGCCGGAAAAAGTTTCTCCTGGGGATGGTCCTGCACTCCTTCCCCTCCATCCACCTGTAACAGATCTACATCGGAGGTCCGGGTGAGGGGTGAGTGAACTTCTCGGAGCCTACAGCACATAGCATTTAGGGAGGCCTGTGATGAATGTGCTAGAGATGGTTTCTGAGCAGAGGCTCCCTCTAGTGGTTACAGACAGTACTGAACCTTTCAGCGAAGAGTGGCAATCTGGAATCACGGACTGGTCTGATATAAGGGAGGTTCCCTCCCATGATGGTTGCCGGTGATCAATTGTTCTTGTCTCAATTGAGGTTCCTGGTTCATTTGGAAGTTTGCTGGAGTCCTGCCTGCATCTCCTGCTTTCAGATAAGATATTTTTTGCTTTTCTTTTTGTGCTTGCTTTTTGCATTGTTTTCTGCACTTTTTTGGAGGTCAGCCAGGTCCCCTCCTGGGGCCTGAGCTCCTCACAGTTTTTCTGCAGCCACTGTTATTTGCTCATTTGCTTTTTCCTGTTTTTTCAGCGGCTGCGGCTTGGTTTTTGTTCACACTGAGATCTGATTTAGTGGGAGGCGAGATCGTGTGATCTCAGTATTTTTGTAATCAGAATTGTTGGATTTTTGTAGGGTTTTCTGGGTTGCAGAAAATAATCTCTCCTGTCCTATCCTATTTAGTCAGCTTGTGGCCCCAGCGTTTGCTCAGTCTATTTTCTGCCTATGTTTGTATTTTCATCTTGTCTACTCGCCATTATATGTTTGGGGGCTTCCTATTTTCTTTGGGGATCAGCTCCGGGGCAGATAGCTTTCATCTTTCTGCCTTTAGGTGTAGTTATCTCTCAGGCTGTGACGAGGCGTCTAGGATCAACGTAGGAACGCTCCACGGCTACCTCTACAGTCATGGACAAAAGTTTTGAGAATGACACAAATATTAATTTTTACAAAGTCTACTGCTTCACTTTTTCTAATGGCAATTTGCATATACTCCAGAATGTTATAAAGAGTGATCAGCTTAACAGCAATTACTTGCAAAGTCAATATTTGGCTAGAAAATGAACTTTATCCCCCAAAACACATTTCAACATCATTGCAGCCCTGCCTTAAAAGGACCAGCTAACCTCTTTTCAGTGATTGCTCCATTAACACAGGTGTGGGTGTTGATGAGGACATGGCTGGAGATTAATCTGTCATGATTAAGTAAGAATGACACCACTGAACACTTTAAAAGGAGGCTGGTGCTTGGCATCATTGTTTCTCTTCTGTTAACCATGGTTATCTCTAAAGAAACACGTGCAGTCATCATTGCAATGCACAAAAATGGCCTAACAGGGAAAAGTATCGCAGCTAGAAAGATTGCACCTCAGTCAACAATCTATCGCATCATCAAGAACTTCAAGGAGAGAGGTTCCATTGTTGCCAAAAAGGCTCCAGGGCACCCAAGAAAGACCAGCAAGCGCCAGGACCGTCTCTTAAAAGTGTTTCAGCTGCGGGATCAGGCTACCAGCAGTGCAGAGCTTGCTCAGGAATGGCAGCAGGCAGGTGTGAGTGCATTTGCACGCACTGTGAGGCGGAGACTCTTGGAGCAAGGCCTGGTCTTAAGGAGGGCAGCAAAGAAGCCACTTCTCTCCAGAAAAAACATCATGGACAGACTGATATTGTGCAAAAGGTGCAGGCAGTGGACTGCTGAGGACTGGGGTAAAGTTATTTTCTCTGATGAATCCCCTTTTTGATTGTTTGGGACATCAGGAAAACGCCTCATTCGGAGAAGACAAGGTGAGCGCTACCACCAGTCTTGTCTCATGCCAACTGTTAAGCATCCTGAAACCATTCATGTGTGGGGTTGCTTCTCAGCCAAGGGAATCGTCTCTCTCACAGTCTTGCCTAAAAACACAGCCATGAATAAAGAATGGTACCAGAATGTCCTCCAAGAGCAACTTCTCCCAACCCTCCAAGAGCAGTTTGGCGATCAACAATGCCTTTTCCAGCATGATGGAGCACCTTGCCATAAAGCAAAGGTGATAACTAAATGGCTCAGGGAACAAAACATAGAGATTTTGGGTCCATGGCCTGGAAACTCCTCAGATCTTAATCCCATTGAGAACTTGTGGTCAATCATCAAGAGACGGGTGGACAAACAAAAACCTAAAAATTCTGACAAAATGAAAGCATTGTTTGTGCAAGAATGGACTGCTATCAGTCAGGATTTGGTCCAGAAGTTGATTGAGAGCATGCCAGGGAGAATTGCAGAGGTCCTGAAGAAGAAGGGTCAACACTGCAAATATTGACTTGCTGCATTAACTCATTCTAACTGTCAATATAAGCTTTTGTTACTCATATGTTTGCAATTATATTTCTGTCTGTGATAAAAAAAAACATCTGTCAAACACACATAAAAACCAGAGGGCAGCAGATCATGTGAAAATATAATATTTGTGTCATTCTCAAAACTTTTGGCCATGACTGTAGAAATCTGCAACCCATCAGTTACCAACATCTCAGGTGTTCGGCTGCCCTGCTGTTGTTCCTGTCCTCCTCAGCTACTGAAACATAACAGTATCACCGGCCTTAACTGAAAATTATATGGTACTCACAGAAGGGAAAAAAAAGTGTGGAAAGAAAAAAGTTGTCAGAGTTGTCAGATATTTTTTTTTTTTCTGTCTGTTGCATTTTTTCTCTCTTTTTCTCTGGGTTCTGATGAGGATTTTTTTTCTCTCAATGGAGTTTGTACAGTTGTCTGGCCGTGTGGATCAGCTTGCCACTGAGGTTCGGAGTATTGCTACCTATCTTGCTGGGTTGCCGGTTGTGGAACCTAGGATTCCCATGCCAGATTTGTTTTTGGGGGATCGGGCTAAATTTCTGAATTTCAAAAATAACTGTAAGTTGTTTTTTGCCTTAAAGCCTAAGTCTTCAGGTAACGCAGCACAGCAGGTTCAAATTGTCATATCTCTCCTGCGCGGCGATCCTCAGGATTGGGCTTTTTCCGTGACACCTGGGGATCCTGTTTTGAATGATATTGATGCATTTTTTCTGGTTCTGGGGTTATTGTACGATGAACCTAATGTCACTGATCAAGCTGAAAAAACCTTGTTGGCATTAAATCAGGGTCTTGAAGACGCTGAGTTGTACTGTCAGAAATTCCGAAAGTGGGCAGTCCTGACCAAATGGAATGATGATGCTTTGGCAGCCCTTTTTCGGAAGGGGCTGTCAGAGAATGTAAAGGATGTTATGGTGGGATTCCCTGCTCCCTCTGGTCTCAATGATTCTATGTCACTGGCTATTCAAATTGACAGACGTTTGCGTGAGTGCAGAGGTATGCGTGAGATAGTGTTGCCTTGTGAGCCAGCTTCTGAGCCCATGCAGTGTGATATAGTGACTTCTGGGGCTCAGCGTCATGAGTTTCGAAAGTGCAGTGGGTTATGTTTTTATTGTGGTGATGCCTCTCATGCTATTTCAGTCTGCCCTAAGCGGGGAAGACGTTTTGCACGCTCAGTTGTCTTGGGTAGTGTTCAGACTAAATTTCTGTTGACTGTTACCCTGATTTGCTCCCTGTCCACATTTTCTGCTCAGGATTTTGTTGATTCAGGAGCAGCTATTAACCTGATGGATTTTGACTTTGCCAAACGTTGTGGGTTTCCCATGATACCCCTGCGGAAGTCTATTCCCCTACTGGGCATTGATTCTACCCCTTTGGCGGAGAATAAACCCCAGTTTTCTACTCAGGTGATAATGAGGGTTGAACCAGATCATCAGGAGAGTTGCAAATTTCTGGTGCTGTATAATCTGCATGACATTATTGTACTAGGTTTCCCTTGGTTACAGTCTCATAATCCTGTTTTGGATTGGAAATCTGTGTCTGTGATCAGTTGGGGCTGCTAATGTGTTAATGCCGACACTCCTGACTTTTTGACTGATTTTTCGGATGTATTTAGTGAAAGTAAATCTACATCTTTGCCCCCTCACAGGAGCTACGATTGCGCTATTGAAATAGTGCCTGGTGGTAAATTTCCTAAAGGTCGCCTTTTTAACTTGTCTGTACCTGAACACGATGCTATGCGATCTTATATCAAGGAGTCATTGGAGAAGGGTCATATCAGACCATCCTCTTCACCCTTGGGTGCCGGTTTTTTCTTTGTCGCCAAAAAGGATGGTTCATTGAGGCCGTGTATTTATTATCGTCTCTTGAATAAGATCACTGTGAAGTATCAATATCCGTTACCCTTGATTTCTGACCTGTTTTCCAGGGTGAAAAGTGCTAGTTGGTTTACCAAGCTTGACCTCAGGGGGTGTATAACCTTATTCGCATTAAGCACGGGGATGAATGGAAGACGGCGTTTAATACCCCAGAGGGGCATTTTGAGTACCTAGTGATGCCCTTTGGGCTCACTAATGCTCCTTCCGTCTTACAATCCTTCATGAATGATATTTTCAGGGATTTTGTGGATAAATTTCTGATTGTTTATTTGGATGATATCTTGATTTTTTCCAATGACTGGGACTCTCATGTGAAACATGTTCGGACTGTGTTCCAGATTTTAGAGAGAATGCACTGTATGTGAAGGGATCAAAGTGTCTTTTTGGCGTACAGAAGGTCTCATTTCTGGGATTCATTTTGTCTCCGTCTGTTATTGAAATGGACCCGGTCAAGGTTCAAGCCATCTGTGATTGGGTCCAACCTACTTCATTAAAGGCTCTTCAGAGATTTTTGGGTTTTGCCAATTTTTATCGTAAATTTATTGGTAATTTCTCCGGTATTGTTAAACCATTGACTGATTTGACCAAAAACGGTTCTGATGTGGTGAATTGGCCTCCTGAGGCAGTCTCTGCGTTTCAGGAACTTAAGCAGAGATTCACTTCTGCTCCTGTTCTACGGCAGCCTGATGTTTCTCTACCGTTTCAGGTGGAGGTTGATGCCTCTGAAATTGGGGCAGGTGCCGTTTTGTCCCAAAGAGATCCAGAGAACTCTAAGAGTAACCCTTGTGCCTTTTTCTCTCGAAAATTTTCTCCAACTGAACGTAATTATGACGTGGGTAATCAGGAGTTATTGGCCATGAAGTGGGCCTTTGAAGAGTGGAGACATTGGCTGGAAGGAGCCAAACATCAGGTGGTGGTCCTCACGGACCATAAGAATCTGGTTTATCTCGAATCAGCCAAGCGACTTAATCCTAGACAGGCCAGGTGGGCCTTGTTTTTCACACGTTTTAATTTTGTGGTTTCTTTTCTTCCTGGCACTAAGAATGTTAAGGCGGATGCCCTCTCGAGGAGTTTCTTTGCGGACTCTCCTGAGTTATCTGATCCTACTGTTATTTTGAAGAGGGTGTAGTTCTTTCCGCCATCTCGCCCAAGTTGAGACTGGCCTTGGAAGGGTGTCAGAAGGATAAACCTGAGCGCTGCCCTATTGGGAAATTGTTTGTCCCAGACCAGTGGAAGAAAAGTGTGATGTCTGAGATTCATTGTTCCGCGTTGGCTGGTCATCCCGGGATTTTTGGTACCAGAGACTTGGTGAGTCGGTCCTTTTGGTGGCCTACTTTGTCTCGTGACGTCAGGGAATTTGTGCAGTCCTGTGGGACTTGCTCTCGCTCCAAGCCTTGCTCTCGCTCTAGTGGTTTGTTAATGCCATTACCTGTGCCCAAGAGGCCATGGACCCATATCTCTATGGATTTTATTTCCGACCTCCCTGTTTCTCAGAGAATGACCGTTATCTGGGTAATCTGTGATATGTTTTCAAGATGATACATCTTGTGCCATTACCTAAGTTACCTTCCTCCTCCAAATTGGTGCCTTTGTTCCTTCAGCACGTGGTTCGGTTACATGGCATTCCGGAGAACATTGTGTCTGACAGAGGAGTCCAGTTTGTTTCCAGATTTTGGAGGACATTTTGTTCTAAACTTGGTGTTCAATTATCTTTCTCCTCTGCTTTTCATCCTCAGACCAATGGACAAACCGAGAGAACAAACCAGACCTTGGAGACTTATTTGAGATGTTTTGTGTCTGCTGATCAAGATGACTGAGTCTCTTTTTTGCCTTTGGCTGAGTTTGCTCTTAATAATAGGGCTAACTCTGCCACCTTGATGTTTCCATTTTTCTGCAATTTTGGGTTTCACCCTCGATTTTCTTCGGGACAGGCGGAGGCTTCTGTCTGTCCGGGTGTTGACTCTGTTGTGGAGTGAATGCAGCAGATTTGGGACCAGGTAGTGGAGAGGTTGTCTCTCTCTCAGGAGAAAGCCCAACGGTTTGCCAACCGGCATAGGACTGATGGTCCTCGGTTTAAAGTGGGGGACTTGGTTTGGTTGTCCTCAAGAAATATCCCTATGAGGGTTGCATCTCCAAAGTTTAAGCCCAGGTTCATTGGACCTTATAAGATCATGGAGATTCTTAATCCTGTTTCCTTCCGTTTGCTTCTTCCAGGGACATTTAAGATCCATAACGTGTTCCACAAGTCCTTATTGAAGAGGTTTGTCGAGCCAGTGGTTCCTATGGCTGCGCCTCCTGACCTTGTTTTGGTTGAGGGCAATCTGGAGTATGTGGTTGAGAAAATATTGGATTCTCGTTTTTCTAGACAGAAACTCCAGTATTTGGTTAAGTGGAGAGGTTATGGTCAGGAGGACAATTCTTGGGTGTTTGCTTCGAACATCCATGCTAGGAGACTGATCCGTGCCTATCACCGAGCTCATCCTGATCGGCCTGGTTGCACAAGTGAGGGTTCGGTGACCCCTCCTCAAGGGGGGGGTACTGTTATGAATGTGCTAGAGATGGTTTCTGAGCAGAGGCTCCCTCTGGTGGTTACATACAGTACTGAACTTTCCAGCGAGGAGTGGCAATCTGGAATCACGGACTGGTCTGATATAAGGGAGGTTCCCTCCCATGATGGTTGCCGGTGATCAATTGTTCTTGTCTCAATTGAGGTTCCTGGTTCATTTGGAAGTTTGCTGGAGTCCTGCCTGCATCTCCTGCTTTCAGATAAGATGTTTTTTGCTTTTCTTTTTGTGCTTGCTTTTTGCATTGTTTTCTGCAATTTTTTGGAGGTCAGCCAGGTCCCCTCCTGGGGCCTGAGCTCCTCACAGTTTTTCTGCAGCCACTGTTATTTGCTCATTTGCTTTTTCCTGTTTTTTTAGCGGCTGCGGCTTGGTTTTTATTCACACTGAGATCTGATTTAGTGGGAGGCGAGATCGTGTGATCTCAGTATTTTTGTAATCAGAATTGTTGGATTTTTGTAGGGTTTTCTGGGTTGCAGAAAGTAATCTCTCCTGTCCTATCCTATTTAGTCAGCTTGTGGCCCCAGCGTTTGCTCAGTCTATTTTCTGCCTATGTTTGTATTTTCATCTTGTCTAACCGCCATTATATGTTTGGGGGCTTCCTATTTTCTTTGGGGATCTGCTCCGGGGCAGATAGCTTTCATCTTTCTGCCTTTAGGTGTAGTTATCTCTCAGGCTGTGACGAGGTGTCTAGGATCAACGTAGGAACGCTCCACGGCTACCTCTAGTTGTGTCGTTAGTTTAGGAATCTGCAACCCATCAGTTACCAACATCTCAGGTGTTCGGCTGCCCTGCTGTTGTTCCTGTCCTCCTCAGCTACCGAAGCATAACAGAGGCCTGCCATCATCATCCAACAATGGGGGGCCGCCCTGCTGCATCTGTGGTGAAGACCCTGCAGGCAGTAAGATTCCCTCAGGACCAGTCCTCTCCCTACCCATCTGCTGTCTTACCTGCTGATGCTGCTGCTTGTTCACCCGGAGGGGAGAGAAGGAGGATTGCTGATCGGGTTCCGTGTGGTTGCAGAGAGCTGTGTTTCCTCTCCTCCTGTGCAGTTATACAACAGGGGAATTCCCCATCTGCTACAGAATCACTGAGCAGCCTGGAGCCTTAGGGTGTGTTTCCACGGTCAGGAAACACTCAGTAATTGCTGCGTGTTTGACGCTGTGCGCTGGCGCAGCGTCAAACACGCAGCGTCCAGATGTTACAGCAAGAAATCCCGTCTCCACTATGCATAAAAACACGCAGGCGACAGACCTGCATTAACGGACATGCCGCTACGTCGCCGCAAGGGAAATAACACAGGCCTGTGTAGCGCTGCGGTCATTCCGGATGTGTTCAATGAAACACATCCAGATTGACCGAACGTTCACTTAGGGGGCGGGGCTTTGGGCGGAGCGGACTTTCCGCTCCGTCCAAAGCATTGTGTTTCCTGATCATGGAAACACAGCCTTAGAGGGACACTCCAGGAGATTTCCTCTACTATAGCCTGAGCAGTGCTGTGGCTTTTCCCCAATAGTGCCAGAGGAGCTTGTTGAGAAACACCAATAATTGTGACTGAGAGAGGGGTTTTGAGAGGATCCAGGCACTGGCCTAATATCTGTGGCACTGGTTACCTTTGGTGGGGGCGGCTACTGGGACAGATCTTTCTTGACCCCCCCACACCCCCTCCCCGCCAAGAGCACACATATAAAGCAGGAGACTACTGCAAAAGCCACCTGATCCCTGATTTACTATTTCATACAACATATCAGTTAAGTTTTAGCTCTGCTGCCATCTACTACTCAGACCTAAAATAGAGCACTGTTACAGGCTGTAATATACTAACACTCCGGAAACCACTGCTGAGTGGCACTCAGTGCTCTCTTTTATGCACAGAAGCCTTTCTTAAGGGCTCGTCTTCTAAACTGCTGTGGATACCGGCCCAACTGAAGACTATTTTCAGCCTGTTTACCTTTATGATCTTTTGAGGGGTCCGTATTCCTTAAACCATCTTGGGTCTCTTCAGGACCAATTCTCCGTGATGTCCTACCTAAACTACTTAGTTATGTAGGTTTTTGCACTTAAATCTCGACTGAGACGTCTCCCCTTTCCTTACAAGTGCATTTCTATTCATTTTCAATTTCTATACATCTACATGGAAAAATTTGTAAATCCCAGTAGCTCCAAGGCTACTAAAGCCAGGACACAGGCCACCAAATCTCCTGAATCACCAGATTCTAACTCTGTGATGTCTAAAGAATCCCTACAAACCATTGCTGACTATCACAAAGCAACTTATCCCAAAAATAGATGCAAGACTTCTTTCCTTTCAATCTTCATTTGACTCGATCACATCCCAGTTGTCCGACCATTCCATCAAAATTTTGGCAGCAGAACAGCGGATCAGTGATTTGTAGGACACTGTACAGTCCTATGCTGCTCAGATTAAAGATAAGGACAATGTGATAGGGCAGCTCCAAGACAAATTCGATGATCTGGAAAACCGGAGCCGCCGAAACAATCTCCGCGTCATCGGCATTCCCGAGTCAGTAAAGGATCTCCACCACTTTACTTCCTCCTGGCTCCCACGAACACTTAATTTGCCTGACCGACCTGGCTCCATGATAGTCGAACGAGCCCACAGACTTGGACCTCCAACTCCAGAATCCAATGCCCGCCCTCGCCCTGTTATTTTTAAGTTACTTAATTTTCAGGACAGAATGCTAATGTTTCGGGCATTTCGGGCTATGTCTGCTGTGAAATATGAGGGACACTCTCTTCTTATGTTTCAAAATTATTCTGCTGTGGTGGCAGCCAAGCGCTTCGCATTTGCCTCCGTTTGTAAACTTCTGCATGACAGAGGCACCCATTTTGCTTTTCTCTACCCGTCACATCTGAGGGTGGAACTCCGAGGAAATACAATGTTTTTTGTTGACCCTAATGGAGGAGGTGAAGCGCTCCTCCCGAGCCTCTTCTCCGGCCACTTGATTTCAAATTTCATGGTAATTGTAATTTTTTTTTCTAGCTGATAGCCATGTTACATCTCTGTTTATACTGTATATACCTGCATGACTAATCTTTTGGTTTCTACTTAATGCACGTTGTTTGCTATTTTCTACTGCATTATAATTATGGGAGGTCTTAGTCGAGATACTATTATATAATGTTTATTGTAGTTTCTCTATTGCTTGTGAGTTTGTTGGGGGGTTGGGGGTGGGCTCTTCTTACCTAGGCACGATTTTTTTCTGTTTTTCTGGGTGTTAGGGTTTGCTTGCTGGGACAGACCTTTGCCCAGTTGTTTATTCTCTGATATTACTCTTTCATGGCCTCAATGTTGCATAGGCTAATATGGCTGACTCTAATACTGTAGCTTTTCACATTAATGTAGACTCTCTCAAATTGTTATCTTGGAACGTGGCTGGGCTTAATACTCAGGTGAAACGCAGGAAACTTTTAGATCATGTTACCCGTATACGCCCACACATTGTGTTTTTGCAGGAAACTCACTGGATTCGTGGAAAACATCCTCCGCTAAATTAGCATTACCCGGACTGCATAGAGGCTTTTTCAAGGAAGAAATGTGGGGTTGCCGTCCTGTTCCATGGAGACCTTGAATACTCCATTCAAGATGTGGTGAGAGACAAGGCGGGACGATATTTGCTGATTAGGATCCTTGCTGAGCAGAGGGAATACTGCCTTATTAATGTTTACGCACCAAATGCGGCTAGCCCTTACTTTTTTTCTAAGCTTGTAGAAGTCATCCATATCTGGCATCCTACTAATATTTTATTAGGTGGGGATTTAAATGCTCTTCACGATATCTTTTTAGATAGGTCTACCCCACCGCCTGCATCCCTCTCCCCAATTGGAAGGATTCCCATTTTATTAGACAGACTTGACTTATTGGATTCCTGGAGATGCTGCCATTCTACGGAAAAAGAATATACGTTTCACTCTAGGGTTCACGATGTACACACTCGCATTGATTACTGGCTAACATCTACCCATCTCTTCTCATCTTTAAAATCGGTTGAGATTCTTCCAATGGTTATTTCAGATCACTCTCCTGTCTAACTTACGCTAGACCTTCCCACAAGGAAAACTCTCTCCTTTCGTTGGTGTTTTCCCTCGTATCTTTATACGTCGGATGATTTCAAAAAATGTTTGACTGGCTGGTGGGAGACATTCATGGAGGATAACTTAGAACACTTAGAGGACATCAGTTTATTCCGGGTTACTGCTAAAACCGTGCTCAGAGGACATATTATCTCTTATGTGTTTTAGAAAAAAGAAGAAATTGTTGTCCTCCTTGCGGCCTCTTCTTGACCAGCTCACTCAAACCAATAGAGATTTCCGGCTACACAATACCTCCTCATCCAAGGAGGCTTACCTCACTGCTAAACGTAATCTAGACACCTTACTGCATGAACAAGCACATAACCAGCTTGCCTACCAACGTAACGGCTTCTTTCGTTGGGGCAATAAACCTGGGCGCCTTTTGGCATCACTAACGAAACCATTCAAAATGGCTACTAAAATCACCAACATCAAACATCTTAATGGTTCCATTATCCGTGACCCAGTTCAAATATGCGCTGTTTTAAGAGATTTTTACGCAGATCTCTATGGCCCACCCAACGATTCTCAGGAGGAAGGCTATAATTTCCTTCACAAGGTTGATCCACCAAAACTTTCCGTCTCTCAAAGAGAAATTTTAAATGAGCCTATCTCTTCTGGGGAAGTTGGATTGGTCATCCAGTCTCTTAAATTGCTTAAAGCCACTGGCCCGGAAGGTTACTCAGCAGAATTCTATAAAATATTGCGACCATTACTTGTACCCCACCTTACCTCTCTTTTTAACCATATTATAGATTTAAGTTCTCTTCCTGACAGCTTCAATGAAGCAAGCCTTTCATTACTACCAAAGCCGGGTATCTTGGTCCCACCTCATCCGAACTCTCAAATACAGAATGTTTGGATTTTCCTTTTTCAATTTTATCCTGACGATTTACACCACTCCTCAGTCCTTAATTTGGCTCCATGGTATTCAGTCATACCCTTTCTCAATTTTCAGAGGTACGAGGCAGGGATGTCCAGTATCCCCCTTATTATTTAATATTGCCCTAGACCTTCTACTTAGATATCTGGTGATGATTCTTTCCTTTGAGGGAATTGGGATAGGCCACCTTACACACTAGTCCTTGGCATTTGCCAACGACATACTACTCGTGATAGCCAATCCTACGGAGTCCATTCCTTTCATAATGGAGGCTTTCCATGAGTTTGGAGAAATCTCGGGATTCCACATTAATTTTAACAAATCTAAGGCTCTAGCGATCTTCAGGGATGATCGACAAAAGTGGCCCTTCCCTTTTCCATTTCAGTGGGGGCATGGTTCTTTACGATATCTTGGTATTCTTCTACCCTCCAACCCACATACTATTTACCAACTTAATAACTCAGGAAATACAATCTTGGACGTCTTTTAAATTATTTTTCGCGGGTAAAGCTCACCTTATTAAAATGGTTTACTTTCCTAAAATACTCTTCCCTTTACAAACGCTATCTATTCTATTATCTAAAGCTGACGATCAACTCCTAACTAAGATTTTTCGACAATTTATATGGGCTCAAGGGGAAGATCTAGGATCAGTATTTTTAAATTGCAAAAGGCTAAATCTTTGGGGGGCCTCAATTTTCCAAATTTAAGATTGTATAGCGTTGCAGCCATTTTCAGACATTCTCTTGATTAGATTTGGGCCCATATTAAATTTACTAACACCCCATTAGATGAAGCAATTTCTGGACCGATCAGTTTTCCTGCCTTACTACATTTACAACAAAATAGAGTTCCCACTGCAATCAGGGATAATCCTCTGCTATGGTCCGTGGTATTGGCATGGCGTCATGCTAGAAGGATCAGTGGACTGGACCCTTATACATCAGTTTTTCTTCCCTTTCAAGGTAACCCTTTTTTTTGGAAGGCAGACCACCCCCAATTTACTGAGTGCTGAGGGAGAGAGGGTGCAGACTGGTCTGCGATCTTCTGACAACTGCTCAATGTCCTCTTTCTCTGGAGGGTATTTTCTCCAAATATTCAATCTTAGTGGGTAATATTTTTTATTACTACTCAGTTTAAGCATTACATTGACTCGGTCTTTCGAGGCATACCAGACCAGTGTCAGAACCTGTCCTCTCCATCTGATCTCCCTTGGCGCTCGTGCAGGAGTTTATTCACTAAGTCTTATCTATAAATCAATCAAACCTTCTATTTCATGGTCAGATTCTTCACCAGACCCAGGCAGATGGGTATCACAACTATCTAATTATAGACTGACTGATCTTTTCAAAGCCACTCTACGTTTAAACTCTTTATTGCCATATGACAGCTACTCAACTATGGCCCTCATGGCTTACATCTCCCCGGAGGTTAAAGCTAGGATGTCTCTATCGGCTAATCCCTCTTGTCCCAAATGTTTACACTCTCCAGCTGACATCTTTCATTGTCTCTGGGATTGTCCGAGGATACAGGAGGTTTGGGATATGCTTCTTCGCCATCTCACCAACACCTTCAACATTTGTTTTACATTATCTCCTGAATTGGCATTGTTTAATATTCTCCCACGGGATCATCTGCTCGGACTCTCTGCTCAGCAACGACGTGTTTTAACTATTTGCGTGGCTGCTACCCGCAAGAGTATTCTGCATTTGTGGGCACAGGACTCAACCCCTTCACTAAATCTAATTTCTTCGAAGGTAACATATTTGTTTAAAATGGATTGGACTGAGTTCATCCTTCATAAAGAAAGTCATACGGAACGTTTTTTCCTCACATGGTCCTCCTTTGTTGATCTGCAGCCACTATCGGTGCGTCAAGCATTACAAGGTTGCTTTCAATTCACCGATTGGTATATGAGAGAGCTTATATCTGGTAACACATCTATTAGGCTTACCTGATTAAACCTACAGGGTTTAACGATGTGCCTGGGAGGGAGGGGGAGTGGAAGGGGGAGTTGGGGTTGGGACTGACTATTATACTGAATAACCCCGTCTTCTTTTGAATCTTTCAAGCTACACTTTTGGATATTGTTATGTCCTTCTTTGTCTTTTATGCTATGTATGTTACTGATTCTCATTTTGTTTGCAGACGGTTATAAATAAATATTTAAAAAAAAAAATTGGGGACTAAAAAATCATTTTTGTGGAAATTTTTTTTCACACCCAGGCATTATAAACTTTAGTGAAACACTTGGAGGTTCAAAGTGCTCACAACAGGTCTAGATAAGTTCCTTAGGGGGTCTAGTTTCCAAAATGGTGTCATTTGTGGGGGGGGTTTCCACTGTTTAGGCACATCAGGGGCTCTCCAAACTCGACATGGCGCCCAGACAATTCTGTGTTGAGAAAGTCAAACGGCGCTCCTTCCCTTCCGAGTTCTGCCATGCACCCAAGCAGTGGTTTACCCTAACATATGGGGTATCAGCGTGCTCAGGACAAATTGCACAATAACTTTTGAGGTTTTGTTACCCTTGGGAAAATAAAAATTGGGATCTAAAGATCATTTTTGTGGAAAAAATATAATTTTTTAATTTTACGACTCTATGTTATAAACTTGTGTGAAGCACTTGGGGGTTCAAAATGCTCACCACAGATCTAGATAAGTTCCTTAGAGGGTCTAGCTTTCTAAAATGGGGTCACTTGTGGGGAGTTTCCACTGTTTAGGCACATCAGGGGCTATCCAAACGCAACATGGCGTCCAATCTCGATTCCAGCCAAATTTGGTTTGAAAAAGTCAAATGGTGCTCCTTCCCTTCCGAGCTCTGCCGTGCGCCCAAACAGTGGTTCCCCCCACATATGGGATATCAACGTACTCAGGACAAATTGGACAACAACTTTTGTGGTCCAATTTCTCCTGTTACCCTTGGGAAAATAAAAAAATAATATATTGGTGACTAAAATATCATTTTTGTGGGAAAGAATAGGATTTTTTATTTTCATGCCCGGGCATTATAAACTTGTGTGAAGCACTTGGGGGTTCAAAGTGCTCACCACAGATCTAGATAAGTTCCTTAGGGGGTCTAGTTTCCAAAATGGTGTCACTTGGGGGTGGGTTCCACTGTTTAGGCACATCAGAGTCTCTCCAAACGCAGCCAATCTCAATTCCAGCCAATTTTGGTTTGAAAAAGTTAAACGGCGCTCCTTCCCTTCCGAGCCCTGCCGTGCACCCAGACAGTGGTTTTCTCCCACATATGGGGTATCAGCGTACTCAGGAGAAATTGCACAACAACTTTATCTGTCCATTTTCTCCTTTTACCCTCGTGAAAATAAAAAAAATTGTTTGTAAAAGATCATTTTTCTGACTAAAAAGTTAAATGTTCATGTTCATTTTTTCCTTCCACGTTGCTTCACGTTGAATGTAGTTTTGAGTAACTTGAGGGGTGCAGTTTTAGAATGGTGTCACTTTTGGGTATTTTCTGCCATATAGACCCCTCAAAGTGACTTCAAATGTGAGGTGGTCCCTAAAGAAAATGGTTTTGTACATTTTGTTGTAAAAATGAGAAATCGCTGGTCAACTTTTAACCCTTAGAACTTACTAACAAAAAAAAATTTTGTTTCCAAAATTGTACGGATGTAAAGTAGGCATGTGGGAAATGTTTTTTAGTAACTATTTTGTGTGACATTTTTCACTGTTTTACGGGAATAAAAATTCAAAGTTTGAAAATTGCAAAATTTTCAAAATTTTCGCCATATTTAACCTCATATGCATAAAGGTAAAAATACATCAAGCAGAAGGGGACTCTTACAATCGAGGCTTAGATGAAGAATTTAAATTGGGCTATACCATCCCTATGCAAAGTAAAGGGAACCTGTCACCATAAAAATGCAGCCCAATCTGCAGGCACCATGTTAGAGAGCAGGGGGACCTGAGTACATGGATATTTAGTATTGTGATAAAAGATTCAGGAGAATATGTGTATTGTTTAATCCTTTGTTTTGTCTCTGTATGCACACTAATGAGTAGAAAGCTGTCAGTCACTAATAGGACCACCTTCTGCACTGAAAATTCCACAAAGAACAGAGGATTAAATGATTACATCACAGGATATACTGAATCTTATATCACAAAACTATAAAACAATCTAATCAGCTCCTCCTGCTCTATAACATGGTGCCTGTCAGCTGGATTTCATTTTCCTGGTGACAGGTTCCCTCCAACTAGATTTGAAAGAACCTTAATAATAATAAATAATAATAATAATAATCTTTATTTTTAATAATAATAATCTTTATTTTTATATAGCGCTAACAGATTCCGCAGCGCTTTACAGTTTTGCACACATTATCGTCACTGTCCCCGATGGGGCTCACAATCTAGATTCCCTATCAGTATGTTTTTGGAGTGTGGGAGGAAACCGGAGTACCCGGAGGAAACCCACGCAAACACGGGGAGAACATACAAACTCCTTGCAGATAGACCTTCAACCTTAAGTTGAAGAAGAAAAAACTACACAGGCAGAAAATGCAACGATCACAGCAGCAGCAGAAAATCTGCTGTGTGATTGGTCTGTGCTCTCCCACAGGCAGGTTTTTGTGTAACTGAATCGGTATCAATGCAATATGTCCACCACAGAGCAAAGTTGTTCATAGCTTTCAAGGTCATCAGGCCTAGCTACTGATGTGAGCAGATGTCTGTATAACCGCTCTCGTTACTTGAATCCTAATTACAGCCATGGCCGAAAGAGTTGGCATCTTTTAATTAGTTGTAAGCATAATACCCAAGTCCATTTTCCTCAAACAGGGAGTGGGCAACACTCCATACACTGATATATCATATAGATCATTTCGCTACCACTGCACAGTTTTATAAAAATCAGATTCTCTACATGTCTGACAGCCATTCCATTCCAGTGTCAGTTGAATTCCAACCAGAGTACACCTCATTCTACTTAATGTGCTTCTGATTAGGTGATCACCTGAACCAAATCTCATTTAACAAAGGAAAGTATAAAAAACACTGCAGTGGTGTTCACAATCCTCTTGCAATATGACAAGTTGGATGGCAAAACAAATGCTAGTAATATCTCAAAAGTAATAGGAATGAAAAAATAACTTTTAAACATGCCAAAGGAGTTGAAAAGTCTAGCAGAGGGATACAGTGAGTGTCATGTTGCCTCCATCCTTAAAATTTCTAAGACGACAGTCCATTACAACAAGGTCAAGCAGCAGACATTGGAGACAACAAAGCTACAGACCGGCAGAGGGCGAAAGCTACTCTCCACTGACCAGGATGACCGTCATCTTATTCGAATGTCACTCAGCAACCGCAGGATGACATCACCTGACCTAGAAAAGGAATGGCAAATGGCAGCTGGGGTGAAGTGCACGGCAAGAACAGTTCGTAGCAGGTTCCTAGAGGCAGAACTCAAGTTATGTAAAGCTAGAAAAAAGCCTTTCATCAATGAGAAGCAAAGGAGAGCCATTCTGAAGTTTGCCAAAGACCATAAGGATTGGACCATAGAGGACTGCAGTAAAGTAATCTTCTCTGATGAGTCTAACTTTCAGCTTTGTCCAACACCTGGTCATCTAATGGTTAGTCGGAGACATGGAGAGGCGTACAAGCCACAGTGTCTTGCACTAACTGTGAAATTTGGTGGAGGATCGGTGATGATCTGCGGATGCTTCAGCAAGGCTGGAATTGGGCAGGTTATTCTTTGCGAAGGATGTATAAATCAAGCCGTATATAAGGTGATCCTGGAAAAACAGTTGATTCCTTCTGCTCAGGCAATATCCCCCAACTCTGAGGACTGGTTTTTCCAGCACGACAATGTGCCATGCCACACAGCTATGTCAATCAATGTTTGGATGAAGGACCACCACATCAAATCCCTGTCATGGCCAGCCCAATCTCCAGACCTGAACCCCATTGAAAACCTTTGGAATGTAATCAAGAGGAAGATGGATAGTCACAAGCCATCAAAGAAGAACGGCTTAAATTTTTGTACCAGGAGTGGCATAATGTCACCTAAAAACAGTGTAAAAGACTGGTGGAAAGCATGCCAAGGAAAGCTGTGATTAAAAATCATGGTTATTCCACAAAATATTGATTTCTGAACTCTTCCCGAGATAAATATTAGTATTGTTGTTTCTAAATGATTATGAACTTGTTTTCTTAGCATTATTTGACCATTTCTCATTTTCTGAAAATAAATACAAAATGTATTGCTTGGAATTCTGAGACATGTTGTCAGTAGTTTATAGAATAAAAGAGCAATTTACATTTTACTCAAAAATATACCTATAAAGAGAAAAATCAAACAAACTGAAAATGTTGCAGTGGTCTCTTAATTTTTGCCAGAGCTGTATGTGCAAGATAAATATCTATGTATGCCAAATATTGCTAATTTTATATACAACTAATATCCCACTGCTGTAGCCGTTCTCTCCGTCTATGTGTTTCTTTGTTTGAGTCAACCCTTTTTATATTTGTCATGTCTGTTATGTTTTATATTTTGAAATAAAATATTGTGGATTTTACTTCTTGTTTATGTAGCACTCTTGATCTATATGTTGCCCAATAGTAACATGATCTATATGATATACCTTTTAATTTGTTTCAGAAAATGAAGTATTTATCACAGAAAATTATTGCAGTTACGCATGTTTATTCTCTTTGTGTATTGGAACAACACAAAAAAATAAGGAAAAAAAGACAAATTCACTCTACACAAAACCCCAAAAATGGTCTGGACAAAATTGTTGGCACCTTTACAAAATTGTGGATAAAAGCATTTGATGCTCGTTCAAACTCACCTGTGGCAAATAACAACTGTTGGCAATATGAAAATCACACCTAAAACCAGATAAAAAGGGAGAAGTTGACTCAATCTTTGCATCATGTGTCTGTGTGCCACATTAAGCAAGGAGAATAGAAAGAGGAGAATAGAACTGTCTGAGGACTTGAGAAACAAAATTATTGAACAATCTCAAGGTTACAAGTCCATCTCCAGAGATATTGATATGCCTTTGTCCACAGTGCACAGCATAATCAAGAAGTTTATAACCCATGGCACTGTAGCTAATATCCCTGGACATGAACAGCAGAGAAAAATGTATGATTGGTTGCAACACAGGATAGTCCAAATGCAGCCCCAACCAAGTTCCAAAAATATTCAAGATGTCCTGCAGGCTCAGGCTACATCAGTGTCAGCTCGATTTATCCATCAACATTTGAATTAAAAGAAACGCTATGGCAGATGACCCATTTTTTATTTTTTGTGGGGTTTTTTTGCATTATTTCTGTTGGTTAATTAAGAATCACATTTTTACAATATTCTTAAGAAGCTTTTTCATTCTAAAACTTATTTTCTCAGTGGTCATTATGTTTCTACAGATTTTATAATAGTCACATTCTATTTTTTTTTCATTTAGATATAGAAATTGGCCTGGATGATAATGATTTTGTTTTGCCACATTGTATTTTAAAGAAAACTTCTAAAAGGTAAGCATACTGTTAAGATTTTATTACAAAATGCAAAAGCAGTACTTCACTGTTCAATCTGTGACGTCATGACACATTCCCATACGACCGATAATGCAGGAAATTTGACATAGATTAATTAAAGGGACAATGTGCTTTAGGAAAACAATATAAAGGCTTACTGTTCTGCACTGAGAGGGAATCTGTCAGAAGGTTTTTGCTACCTCAGTTTGAGAGCAGCATAATGTAGGATAACAGACCCTGATTCCACTCACTTAGTTTACTGGGTGCAACAGTTGTGACACAATCAGAATTTTTAGATGTAGCAGAGCTCAGAAACCTAATCCGGCCCACATCACAGCTTTCTGTGTACATTATTTATGGACAGTGATCTACTTATCTGAGGGCGCATGGAGCTGCAGTCCATGCAGTGATAATCTCTTGGTGCCAAACCACTCCCTGATATCTGTGTATCACACCCTACCTCATTCTGTCCTCACACCACATAGCACTATCCTGCTGACAGATTCTCTTAGGGTGAGTTTCCACGGTCAGGAAACGCTGCGTGTTTGGCGCTGTGCGCTGGCGCAGCGCCAAACATGCAGCGTCCAGATGTTACAGCATAGTGGAGGGGATTTCAAGAAATCCCGTCTCCACTATGCGTAACAATACGCAGGTGGCAAACCTGCGTAAACGGACATGCGGCGCGTCTTTTTAGACCGCAGCATGTCCTCGCGTATTGCGGCGACGGTGCGTCGCCGCAACAGAATTTAACACAGGGCTATGTAGCCCTGCGTTCTTTCCGGAGGTGTCCTGAACACCTCCGGAAAGATTGCGCGTCATAAAGGGGGCGGGGCTTAGACGGAGCGGAATTTCCGCTCCGTCCAAAGCGCTGTGGTTCCGGACCGTGGAACCACAGCCTAAAACTATTTTCAGCAGTGTCACATACTAAACGGTAAGGCACAGCATAGCAGCAGTGTGCTGCACCAGTAGAGGTACCAGCAGTAGTGGACCCACACTGTTCGCCAGTTATCTTTGCAATAAGTAGATGGTAACTTGAAATACCTTTTTAGTGTATTAACAAATATCTCCTCCCAATTCATCTTTCCTAGAGTTTTCTATTTTTATGCTAAAGGCTTTTTAGAGCTTGTGTGCAAGTATTGTATATGCATTGTGCCAGGGTGAAATTCTGTTGCTGCACACATTTACAGTAATTTGGCGCAACAACAAGTGGAAAGTTAGCAACAATTAGTAATAGAAAATATAAAATATTGCAATTGTATTGCTCATTATACGTTTCCCTGTTTCAGCGTTGAACAGCTATTTGCATAGTCCTACTTGGATGCTACAAACAACAATATTAACAGTAAAATATATTTTCTACTAGATTACATACCGTATATACTCATGTATAAGCCGACCCGTGTATAAGCCGACCCCCCTAATTTTGCCACAAAAAACTGGGAAAACTTATTGACTCGCGTATAAGCCTAGGGTGAAAAATGATTATGCCCCCATATGATGCTCCACAGATTATGCCCCCATATGCTGCACAGATTATGCCCAATATGCTCCAGATTATGCCCCATATGTTCCACAGATTATGCCCCCATATGCTCCAGATTATGCCCCATATGTTCCACAGATTATGCCCCCATATGCTCCAGATTATGCCCCATATGTTCCACAGATTATGCCCTCATATGCTCCATATTATGCCCCCATATGTTCCACAGTTTATGCCCCCATATGCTCCAGATTATGCCCCCATATGCTCCAGATTATGCCCCCATATGTTCCACAGCTTATGCCCCCATATGCTCCAGATTATGCCCCCATATGTTCCAGATTATGCCCCATATGCTCCATATTATGCCCCCATATGTTCCACAGTTTATGCCCCCATATGCTCCAGATTATGCCCCCATATGTTCCACAGTTTATGCCCCCATATGCTCCAGATTATGCCCCCATATGTTCCACAGCTTATGCCCCCATATGCTCCAGATTATGCCCCCATATGCTCCAGATTATGCCCCCATATGTTCCACAGTTTATGCCCCATATGCTCCATATTATGCCCCATATGCTCCAGATTATGCCCCCATATGTTCCACAGTTTATGCCCCCATATGCTCCATATTATGCCCCCATATGCTCCAGATTATGCCCCCATATGTTCCACAGCTTATGCCCCCATATGCTCCATATTATGCCCCCATATGCTCCAGATTATGCCCCCATATGCTGCACAATTATGCCCCCATATGCTGCACAATTATGCCCCATAGTATAGGCCTCATATGCTGCTGCTGCTGCAAAAAAAAAAAAAAATGACATACTCACCTCTCGTCGCTGGGGGCCAGGTGCCGGTGTCCTGAGCAGGCTGTGACAGCGGCGCGCTATGGGGGACAGGTGCCGGTGTCGCCGCTCGCTCAGGACCCCAGCACCTGAGATATTTACCTGTCCTCTGCATCGCTGCGCTGCTCCCTCGGTCTGACTCCTCTGGCTGTGAATGATCTGGCAGGGGGCGGGGCGCGCACTAACGACATCATCGCGCCCTCTGCCTGAACATTCACAGCCAGGACCGAGGGAGCAGCGCGCAACGGTGGCACGGGGACAGGTAAATATAGCATATACTCACCCCTCCGCCGCGCGTCCCTGCAGCCTCTCCTCTTCTCCCGGCGCTCTCTGCAGCGCTTCAGTCCTGCAGCGGTCACGTGCTACCGCTCATTAAAGTCATGAATATGTGCATATTCATGACTTTAATGAGTGGTGCCATGTGACCGCTGCAGGAAGGAGCCGGAGATCGTGGGAGAAGCAGGGGGGCTGCAGAGACCGCGCCGGCGGAGGGGTGAGTATGATCCGACACCCCCGCTCACCCTCCCCCGCCGACCCCCGTATATGACCCGCGTATAAGCCGAGAGGGGGACTTTCAGCCCTAAAAAATGGGCTGAAAATCTCAAGTTATACATGGGTATATACGGTATATATATTTTTTTGATTAGTAGCAGATTAATGCAGATTCAGAATTTGCAGGTTTTTTAATTGACGGTAAACCTGAAACTTCCTTGTCCAACAGCACATAGAGTTCAGCCAGAAGCAAGTAATCCAATCCCTCCCTTTTCTTAGCCACAGTTCTTATAATCCACTTTCCCACACAGGTAAAATATAATTGGGAAGCTGACACTTTTAGGGTATGTTTCCACTGTCCGGATTACATAAGAATTTGCTGCAGATTGGACGCTGAGTACAGTCACATCGTCCAATCCGCAGCGTGCAGAAGTTACAGCATAGTGGAGGGGATTTTATGAAATCCCATCTCCACTATGCGTGCAAGGCCGCATCCGGCGACCCTGCGTATCCGGACATGCAGCGTGTCTTTTCAGACCGCAGCATGTCTGTTTATCTTGCGGAGACGCTCCGTCTCCGCAAGATAAATAAACCAGTCTATTGATGGGATGCGGTGATTCCGCATGTGTTCAGTGAACACATGCGGTATCATCACGCGTACAAAAGGGGGCAGCGCTTTGGACAGAGCAGGGTTTCCGCTTCGTCCAAAGCGCTGCCAGTATGCAGTGTGGAGACATACCCTAAGGGCAGGTATAGACAGTTATAGATTCGCTCTCCTGAGGGAATCAGGCCCATTATGCAAATGACACCACATCAGAGTTTGAGCCGAGTGTGATCCGATTCTCTCAGATGAGGACAACATTGAGAAAAAAATGTCTCCATCTTCTCCATTCTGTCAGTCCATGGAAGTTGATCTGCGCTCAGATGTCATCCGAGTGCGAATGGATGTTTTCCATGCATTCAATGCATATGTGATATGACTGTCACATCAAACTCTGGCATGAGGCAATTTTTTTTCCTCAGGCGTGCACATGTGAGCAGGTTGCAGGATACAGCAACACACAGGAGACAGAGCAAGGGTTAATGCTTTTAATTAACAAGGGTATACTCCACACAGGGAGGTAACTGGTTAAATGGGGGAAATGAGCAGTGCAGTTAAAATGTATATAATGGGTTAAAGAGGGAACAAAACCTGGTTACAGTACAGTTCTGTAAAGAGTAACTTATCCAAGTAGGTGATCTTCAGGCAATAGGGTCTACGAAGCAATCGATGGTGCCAGCAATGGCCAGTGTGGGGTTGGTCCGGTGAGGTCCTGTAGACGACAATGATCCAGGTCTCGACGGCAGCGATTAGTCTCTGGTACCTCCTGCAGGGTCCTCAGTCCATATGTTGATGTGGCGGAAGGCGTACAGGTCACAGCATACTCTGAGCCCAATGTGGCTCAGTAAACATACACCAGGGAGTCAGGAAACAGTTCACGGACACTCACCCGGCCTCTTTTAGGCGGCACACGCGCAACACTAATGGGCCCGGAGCACTTAGCAGCTTGCCCTGCTGGGACTAACTAGCACAGGTCCATGCTCACAGTGTCTGCGGATGTCAGCGGGGACGCTCGGGCGTGGGCCTCCGCTGCTGCGGTACCCGAGGGACGGAGCACTCACTTCTCCCTTCTGCGCACTGTGTGTTCCCGCCAAGTCTGACTTCTTCCGCACGCCCTGTGGCTGCTGCGGCTTAGCCACACCCTCTGCTTCCTGGTGCAAGGGTTTGTCCAGTCCCCTCATCTTTCACCCGGGCAACAGAGGAAACAGCCCCGACATTTCCGGACCCGACGCAGAACAAGTACCAACTCCTTCAAGAGGGGTACAGGCTCGGATAGGCAGAGTGATCACAGTTTGACCTGGTGGTAGTACAACATTGGCGGTGGCCGAGACGTTCACCTTACCTAATGTTTTCCCTTCAACCAAGGTTTCTTGGGCCTGGGCCACCAGGATTAGTTGTTGGAACACTTTCCTTTGAGGGGTGCAAGGGCTCCACTAATTCAAAAACTCATCAGATGGCTTGTGAACCAGGATATTCCCAAATTTTTTTCAGAACGTTCATCCCCAAACTCACTGCGGACCATTGCTAGCATCCCCAGCGGTCAGCACGACTCCTTTCCGGCCCACATTTTTGCCACATACTGTGATTTGCATCCAAACCACCCCTGCGATCCGGGTGGGCAATTGATTAGCAGCTGTCAGCTTGATCACTGGGCCCCATTCAGGTCGCATTGTCTGGGGGAAAATGACTTCTGAAGTAGGTCTCAGGCATAGTGGTTATTGGGAACCGGTATCAACTATACAGCGGACGGCCCGACCATCCATTGTGGACCATACCAGAGGACTCAGGGAAACTAAACTTGTGGGTCTTCTTGTTCTCCTTCTTGACTGCTCAGGCTTAAGGCGGCATCCCCCAGCCATGGAGCCTACTAGTTTAACGGACGGCGTTGGAGAGACCGTCCACATCGTGCACCACCGAGAGCAAAATGTCCAATGCCCCCACAATTGTAACAGGTTGGCTGCTCTTCTGTGCAAGGCATTCTCATTTCTCCATAAGGCGCAGGGTCAGTTTTGCCTCCGGAGGGTTTTGGGGTACTGAAGGTCTCAAAGCTCACGGACAAGGATAAAAATGACTTAAAAATCCTGATATAGGAAAGATGTGTATCTTCGTACCGTGTTAGCCAGTAGATAGAAAAATAACCTGAGTAGTCTCTAAAGCTTGCAATTTGTTACCATCTTTTCAGTTAGCCTTTAAAAGGTATCAACCACTGAGGACTCTCAAGTCTAAATATTTTTTTAAAAATCCTGAAAATTTTTAGCAAAAACACAACATGAAAAATAGCCTCACCAAATCTTGTTAAATGAACAAAGCACTAGCAGGATGCAGCAAGCTCCCATAGATAACGGCTGGAGCAACACAGGTGCCTTCCACTAATGAGAACAGCCACCCTATCACAAAAATAGTGATGATGAAAGTGTTAACTGTCTAGTGGACAAAAGCACACAGGCTTGCTTAGGACATAAGTCACACAGGTAAGTGCAATGCATTGTTCATCTAACAAGATTTGGTGAGGCTATCTTTCATGTTGTGTTGTTGGTACTGAAGTTATCCTCTTCAAATCAGACCATTCCTCTCACAGGTCCTGGATCTCCTTCCGAAGTTCTCTCACCCAACTTGGTTCAGTGGCCGGTGAAACGGATACCTCCCCACTCCGGACATTCCCCTTCAGGACTGTCACCCCCTGCTCCTGCTCAGGTGCGTGCGCTACGGCCCCCACTTCCAGAAAGGACATATGCGGATTCACTCGCAAGCGCTCCCACAGGGCCTGTTTAAGCAGCTCATCTCTAAAGCGGGCCACTAGCTGATCTCGCAGGACTATATCAGAGGGTCCTACACCTACGCCATCGCGTTTAGCTATTGCAGCGTGGATCTTCTGCAGTGCATTCATGTATTGGGTCACAGACTCCCCCTCCCTTTGGACACAGCTAAACAGGCGCATGCGCAATTCTCCGACATCTGTGGGTTCTCCGTGCATCTCCTCTAAGATCCATAACACCTTGTTGAAAGTATCATGAGGAGGCCGTAACATGACGGACCTCCTCACCTCTCCGTCCATAGTCATCATGGCAATCTCTGCCTCCATTTTGGGGGTCATGGGGTGCATCCTCAACATGCCCCTGACCCGTTCAGTCCAGTCCCACAACAGAGTAGTGCTCCCTGTAAATTTTGGGAGGTTACTCAACATTGACCCCAGTGATATGCTAGCTCTTGGGGCACCCCCAACTGATTGGTCTTTCTCCACGGTACCGGAGGACTGCATCCTGCCGACTACGCCAAGTGTGAGCAAGTTGCGGGTTGCAGCGATGGACAGGAGACAGAGCAAGAGTTAATGATTTTTACTGGTTAAATGGGGGAAATGAGCAGTGCAGTCGAAAAGTATATAATGGGTTAAAGAGGGTAAAAAACGTGGTTACAGTCCACTTCAGTAAAGTGTAACTTATCCAAGTAGGTGGTCTTCAGGCAATAGGGTCCACGAAGCAAACGATGGTGCCAGCAACGGCCGGCGTTGGGTTGGTCTGGTGAAGTCCTGTAGACGACAATGATCCGGGTCCCGGTGGCAGCGGTTAGTCTCTGGTATCTACTGCAGGGTCCTCAGTCCATATGTTGATGTGGTAGAAGGTGTACAGGCCACAGCATACTCTGAACCCAACATGGCTCACTAAACATACACCGGGGAGTCAGGAACCAGCTCACGGACACTCACCCGGTCTCGTGCGCAACACTAATAGGCCTGGAGCGCTTAGCAGCTTGCCCTGCTGGGACCAACTGGCACAGGTCCGGTCTATTCTCACAGTCTCTGTGGATGTCAGCGGGGATGCTCGGGCGCGGGCCTGCGTTGCTACGGTACCCGAGGGACGGAGCGCTCACTTCTCCCTGGTGCACACTGTGTGTTCCTGCCAAGTCTGACTTCTTCCGCACTTGCTGTGGCTGCTTCGGCTTAGTGATGCCCCCTTCTTCCTGGTGCAAGGGTTTGTCCGGTCCCCTCAGCTTTCCCCTGAGCAACAGAGGAGACAGCCCCGACAGTTCTGGACCCGGCGCAGAACAAGTACCGACAGCCCGGTCCTTGTTCCTACACACAGGCCCATACACTAACATTGGTCCTGTGACGCTAGTCACTACTCACGGACAGGCCGTGAGGCAGAAGAGTCAGACATAGATAACTAAGGGAAAATACGAAAACGTAAATCATGTCGCAGTCCAGGGTCAATATCAAGAGAGAGCGGATCAAAAGCCGAAGGACAAGACAAACGGATAGTCAGAACACGGTCCAACGGGTCAGGCAGCTGAAGATCAGAACTCAGAGCAACAGAATCTGGCTAATACTCACTGAGAAGCACAAACTACGTTTGGCAGGAATCAGAGGCAGACAGCTCAGTTAAGTGTCACGCTGTCTAATGATATGTATACAATGTCAGTAAACTATTAATACAGGAACCACACTCTATACAACAACTAGTATAGCAACATCAGCATGTAAGTATAGAATAGATTTACCTGACACGATATCTGCTGAACTCAGGGTTAATCTTGAGGACTTGATGAGCTGAAACAGGAAAGAGGTGGACCGGGATCTAACCTGACCCTAAACTGGGGTCCTAACTAATCCCTCACCTTGGAGGTACTGATAATGGTTCAGAGGTCCAAGTCTCCAACCTAACCCTGTCTCCTATCAGACCCTGAACCCTGTAATCAGTCCTAAGAAGGATCCTGACTACCACCAAAGGGATATGGGCTGATCTTAGCTAAATACACAGATTAGACATATAAGACAGACAGGATAACACTCGCTTGCATACACACTCAAACACCAAAGGAACATAAATGGTCTGGGAAATAAACTCTAACCAAGTTGAGCTTAGAACAACTAAGAAGCTCACAACTAAAGTCTATACAGATTCATTCCTATCTGTGGTCTGCATGAAGGTTTCACTGGCAACTCCCCAAGCAGACAACCAGGAATTTAAAGGAAACCAATCAACAAATAATCAATTGCAGCCGGGAGAAACTGCACCCAGTCCCAGCACCGAGCACAGACAGAATTAACTCCCTAGCTGCCAAACACAAAGAAACAGCAGCTCAGCTGTGAGAAGTCAAAATGTGCAACCGCGACGATCTTCGTGGCAATGCACACATGACAGTACCCCCCCTTCTACGAGGGGCCTCCGGACCCTCAGGGCCAGGCCTGCCCGGGTGAGTTCTGTGGAAGGTCCGAACCAAACGATCTGCGTTAACATCAGACGCAGGGACCCACGTCCTCTCCTCTGGACCATACCCCTTCCAATGCACCAAGTACTGAAGGGACCGGCGATTCAGACGTGAGTCAATGATCTTTGATACTTGAAATTCCAAGTTACCATTGACCAACACAGGAGGAGGAGGTAGAGGTGACGGTATGACTGGTGCCACATACCTTTTAAGTAATGACTTGTGGAACACATTATGAATTTTAAACGTAGGAGGGAGTTCCAGACGAAATGCCACAGGATTAATTATGGAACTGATCCTGTACGGCCCGATGAATCTGGGACCCAGTTTCCAGGAGGGCACTTTAAGTTTTATATTCCTGGTAGACAACCATACCAGATCGTTCACATTCAGATCTGGACCAGAAACTCTCCTCCTATCAGCCATACGTTTGTAACGGTTCCCCATCGCACTCAGATTATTCAATACACCTCTCCACACAGAAGCAAGTGACGACGAGAAACGCTCCTCCTCAGGAACCCCAGAAGGGCCCCCCCCATTGAAAGTACAAAACTGGGGATGAAAACCATATGCCCCAAAAAACGGGGACTTACCAGTGGACTCGCTCCGCCTGTTGTTAAGAGCGAACTCTGCCAGAGGCAAGAAAGAAGACCAGTTCTCTTGGTTCTCTGAGACAAAACACCGGAGATATGTCTCTAAGCTCTGATTCAGACGCTCTGTCTGACCATTGGTCTGCGGATGAAAAGCCGAGGAAAATGACAATTGCATCCCCCGACGTAACAAAATGCCCTCCAAAATTTGGGACACAAACTGAGACCCCCTATCTGACACCACATCAGAAGGCAACCCATGAAGTCTAACGATCTCCCTAATGAACACCTGCGCCAGAGTTTTAGCATTAGGGAGTGCAGGAAGAGCAACGAAATGTGCCATATTACTGAACCTGTCAACAACCACCAGTATGACAGTATTCCCTGACGACGGAGGAAGGTCCGTAATGAAGTCCATAGATAAATGAGTCCATGGACGCTCCGGAAGTTTCAAGGGTAAAAGGGTCCCAGACGGACGGGTATGAGGGGTTTTAGAGCGAGCACACACCCCACATGACGCGACAAAAGTTATAACATCTTTATTAGCATTAGGCCACCAAAACCGGCGAGAAAGGAGATCTAAAGTAGCCTTACTCCCTGGATGTCCTGCTAGAGCAGAATTATGATGTGCCTCAATAACCTTTTGTCTCAACAGATTTGGGACAAACAGTCTCCCTGGAGGTCCTGCAGGGGCGTCCCCCTGAGCCTCTAACACCTCCTCCTCAAGCTCAGAAAATACAGCCGACACTACCACCCCCTCCTGAAGGATAGGACTCGGGTCATCCGTTTTCCCGGCCCCTGGGAAACTGCAAGACAAGGCATCAGCCTTTACATTCTTAGACCCCGGGCGATAAGTGACGACAAAATTAAACCTGGTAAAAAACAACGACCATCGAGCTTGTCTGGAATTCAGACGCTTAGCGGATTCCAAATACAACAGGTTCTTGTGATCAGTAATAACGGTAACCGGGTGGACTGCCCCCTCCAAAAAGTGACGCCATTCTTCAAAAGCTAACTTAATGGCCAAAAGTTCCCTATTGCCGATATCATAATTCCTTTCGGCGGACGACAATTTCTTAGAAAAGAAAGCGCACGGATGCCATTTACCAGAGGACGGACCCTGGGACAATATAGCACCCACCCCTACGTCAGACGCATCCACCTCCACAATGAACGGCTGAGATGCATCTGGTTGGATGAGAACGGGTGCCGAAGCAAAACATTTTTTCAAAGAGGAAAAGGCTTGGCAAGCTTTGTCCGACCATTTAGAAAAATCCGTCCCTTTTCTTGTCATGTCAGTGAGAGGTTTGACGACAGATGAGAAATTACAAATAAATTTCCGGTAGTAGTTAGCAAACCCCAAAAAACGCTGCAGAGCCTTAAGATCCCCTGGCTGATCCCATTCAAGCACTGCTCTCACCTTTTCAGGGTCCATACGGAAACCGGAGGCTGACACCAAAAAACCCAAAAACTGAAGTTCCTGTACGGCAAATACACACTTCTCCAGTTTGGCGTATAATTTATTGTCTCGCAAGATCTGCAACACCTGTCTCACATGCTCCTGATGAGACACAAGATCTGGCGAGTAAATTAAAATGTCGTCCAAATATACAACCACAAACAGCCCCACAAGGTGACGAAAAATGTCATTAACAAAATGTTGGAATACTGCTGGTGCAGTAGTCAGACCAAAAGGCATGACTAGGTTCTCATAATGTCCCTCCGGCGTGTTAAACGCCGTTTTCCACTCATCACCCTCTTTTATCCTAATCAGATTATACGCCCCCCTGAGATCCAATTAGAAAACCATTTGGCGCCAACAATTTGATTGAAGAGATCAGGAATAAGAGGGAGTGGATACGGATCTCGAACAGTAATCCGATTAAGTTCGCGGAAATCCAAGCAAGGGCGTAGGCCTCCATCTTTCTTCTTCACAAAGAAGAACCCCGCGGCTACTGGGGAAGATGAAGGTCTAATATGCCCTTTGGCCAGACTTTCAGAAATATAATCTTTCATAGCCTGCCTCTCAGGACCAGAAAGATTATACAACCTAGCTTTAGGCAACTTAGCATCAGGAAGGAGATTAATAGAGCAGTCATACACGCGATGAGGAGGCAACTCCTGACACCCCTCCTCAGAGAAAACATCCCCAAAATCCTCCAAAAAAGGAGGCAATGTACTAGGCACGACCGCACTGATGACTGTGTTCATGCAGTTGCTTTTGCAAAACTCACCCCATTGGCTTATTTCTCTGGACTGCCAATTAATCACAGGGTTATGTTTAACCAACCAAGGAAGTCCCAACACAATGGGAGTAGGTAGACCCTCCAACACATAACAAGATAATTGTTCCCTATGTATTGCCCCTACCCGAAGGTCAATGTTAGGAACCTCATGAACAAAGCTACCTTGGCCGAGAGTCCTGGCGTCAATGGAGAATATAGGGATCGGTTTGACCAATACACTCAGATGCATACCTTGAGCCTGAGCAAACTGAGCGTCAACCAGATTAGCCCCGGAACCACTATCAAGAAGAACAGACAATCTCTCCACTCTCGTACCAACTACCACCTCCACTGGTACAAGGAACTGAGAAGAACTGGCGGATGAAATACATACTCCCAGGTTGTCGTCCACCACACAACCTGGGATTAACAGTTTTCCGGCGACTTTTGGCTCAACAAGGCACGGGATGGACATTCTCCAACAAAATGTCCCTCTTTCCCGCAGAAAAAACATCTTCTAGTCCTGCGGCGTACCGCCAATCCCCTCCTACGAAATGATGTCCCTCCCAACTGCATAGGCTCATCCGAACAGACAAGGGGAACCTCAACATAAGGGACTTTAGTGGTAGGTGGAGAAACAACAGGGAGTGGGGTTACCTCACCCCTCTCCCGAAGCCGTCTATCAGTACGGATAGCTAAGGCCATAGCAGCCTCCAGAGAAGGAGGAGACTCATACTGAGCCAAAACGTCTTTTAATTTATCAGAAAGCCCATGACAAAACTGGCTCCTAAGAGCTGGGTCATTCCACTGAGTATCTGTGGCCCATCTACGAAACTCAGAAGCAAATTCCTCTGCCGGACGATCTCCCTGCTGTATCTTACGTAATTTTGTCTCAGCAAGAGAGACCCGATCTGGGTCATCATATACCAATCCCAGGGCAGAAAAAAATTGATCTACAGACAGTAGAGCCGGGGATCCCGGAGGAAGGGAAAATGCCCAGGATTGAGGGTCCCCTTGCAGAAGTGAGATAACAATTCCCACTCTCTGCTCCTCACTCCCTGATGATCGAGGCCGAAGCCGAAAATACAATTTACATGCCTCCCGGAAGGTGAAAAATTTGTCTCGCCCACCAGTGAACCTGTCCGGGAGAGCAACCTTAGGTTCAACTCTGGTTTGCTCCAGGGGAGACAAAACTTTGGACTTAATGTCCGTCAGCTCTATGGATAATCCCTGCAACTGCAGAGCCAGCTGGGCTACTGGATCCATGGTAACTGGAGATAATTTTTGGGGCCAGTGAAAATGTCACGCTGTCTAATGATATGTATACAATGTCAGTAAACTATTAATACAGGAACCACACTCTATACAACAACTAGTATAGCAACATCAGCATGTAAGTATAGAATAGATTTACCTGACACGATATCTGCTGAACTCAGGGTTAATCTTGAGGACTTGATGAGCTGAAACAGGAAAGAGGTGGACCGGGATCTAACCTGACCCTAAACTGGGGTCCTAACTAATCCCTCACCTTGGAGGTACTGATAATGGTTCAGAGGTCCAAGTCTCCAACCTAACCCTGTCTCCTATCAGACCCTGAACCCTGTAATCAGTCCTAAGAAGGATCCTGACTACCACCAAAGGGATATGGGCTGATCTTAGCTAAATACACAGATTAGACATATAAGACAGACAGGATAACACTCGCTTGCATACACACTCAAACACCAAAGGAACATAAATGGTCTGGGAAATAAACTCTAACCAAGTTGAGCTTAGAACAACTAAGGAGCTCACAACTAAAGTCTATACAGATTCATTCCTATCTGTGGTCTGCATGAAGGTTTCACTGGCAACTCCCCAAGCAGACAACCAGGAATTTAAAGGAAACCAATCAAACAAATAATCAATTGCAGCCGGGAGAAACTGCACCCAGTCCCAGCACCGAGCACAGACAGAATTAACTCCCTAGCTGCCAAACACAAAGAAACAGCAGCTCAGCTGTGAGAAGTCAAAATGTGCAACCGCGACGATCTTCGTGGCAATGCACACATGACATTAAGTAGCTATGCGATTACCAGAACACTTGCAGAAAGTCCCTGCACACCCCAGACACAGATTGGACAGCTAAGCTGTCAATCAAGGCACCATCAGCCCAGCAAGCGCATCACAGTATTGGATAATCAAGTTGTCAATCAAGACACAGACCGCTCTGCAAGACAGTTTCCATAGAACAGCATAGCAATCATTCACTGAGCGGAGGAATCGTGACAGTTCCCCCTCTTCCAGCGGGGCCTCCAGACCCCCCAGGTTTCCCAGGAAACCTGCGATGGACGGCCCTTACCAGACGATCAGCATTGACAGCTCGAGTGGGGACCCAAGATCTCTCTTCCGGCCCATAACCTTTCCAATGAATAAGGTACTGGAAGGAACTATGGACTTTTCGGGAATCAACAATCCTTTGAACCTCAAATTCAAAACTATCATTGACAGAAAGTGGTGGAGGTGTAGATGAAGGAGACAAAACGGAAGGGACAAACTCTTTCAGCAGTGATTTATGAAATACATTTGGAATGCAAAAAGATGGAGGGAGTTTTAATCTGAAAGCTACTGGGTTAACTACCTCCAAAATCTCATGGACCAATAAACTTTGGACCCAACTTGGCTGATGGCACTTTCAATTTAATATTTTTGGAAGAAAGCCAGACCTTATTACCAACCCTGAATATAGGTCCCCCTGAATGTTTCCTACCGGCCTTCCGCTTCTGGTGACTCTGGGCTACCTCAATATTCCTCTGAACCTTTCTCCAGACATCCCGTAGTTTTTATATAGCAAACTCTACTCCTGGACAATCAGAACTCATCCTCAAGAATTCACCATAATGAGGATGAAAACCATAATTACAAAAAGACGGCAAGGTTCCAGTAGACTGGTTAACCCAACTGTTAAAGGTGAATTCAGCAAGAGGTAAGAATGAGGACCAGTCCTCCTGCTGAGCCTTAACAAATCACCATAGAATTTGCTCCAATGACTGATTTGTCCTCTCCGTCTAGTCGTTGGTTTCAGGATGGTAAACTGAGGAAAACAACAGGTCAATCCCCAATCTCTTACAAAACGCTCTAAAGAATTTAGAGACAAACTGCACCCCCTATCAGATACAATGTTCAAAGGAATGCCATGCAATTTCACCATATGATTGATGAATAACCTGGAAAGCGTCTTCACATTAGGTAACCCGGATAACGGAACAAAGTGAGTTTGTTTACTGAATCGGTCAACCACCACCCAAATAATGGTTTTCCCACTAGACAAAGGCAAATTAGTGATGAAATCCATGGACAAATGAGTCCACGGTTTTTCTGGAATAGGCAATGGAGCCAATTCCCTGGCCGGCCGGTTATGACAAAGTTTAGTGAGTGCGCAAACCTCACAAGCGAATACAAAACTTTTAATGTCATTAAGCACGTATGGCCACTGTAACGGGTCTGGTAGGTGAAACCACTGAGCTTTATTATACAAGACAGTATACTTGTAAGAGCAGGTGGCGCCCGGGAATACGGACAGGAATTCACGGGAAGTGACCAGGGCAGTCTCTGGGTAGGCAGGTTGTCACGGCAAGTGACCAGGGCAGTCTCTGGGTAGGCAGGTTGTCACGGCAAGTGACCAGGGCAGTCTCTGGGTAGGCAGGTTGTCACAGCAAGTGACCAGGGCAGTCTCTGGGCAGGCAGGTTGTCACAGCAAGTGACCGGGGCAGTCTCTGGGCAGGCAGGTTGTCACAGCAAGTGACCAGGGCAGTCTCTGGGCAGGCAGGTTGTCACAGCAAGTGACCAGGGCAGTCTCTGGACAGGCAGGTTGTCACAGTAAGTAACCAGGACAGTTTCTGAATAGACAGGCTTATACGACCTGAGATGTTGGAGCCTCCTGGTAGGCTGCAGTCTGATGGCAGATGATCGCTCCCAAGCGAGCAGGCAGGAGTCTCTGGAGTAGCCGGTGATCACTGCTGGAGATGTCCGAACCTTCGCTAAAGCTGCAGTCGGATGGCAGATGATCGCTCCCAAGTGAGCAGGCAAGAGTCTCTGAAGTAGCCGGTGATCACTGCTGATGAAGTCCGAACCTTCGGATAGAGCTGCAGTCGGATGGCAGATGATCGCTCCCAAGTGAGCAGGCAAGAGTCTCTGTAATCGCCGGGGATCACTGCAGGTGATGTCCGAACCTCCGGGGAGGGCTGCAGTCAGATGGCAGACAGCAAACAGACGGGTAACAGGCAGGCAACTGGAAACAGGAGCTGAGGGCTGAAGCAGAGTTATACAGTGCAACAACAACATTGCTCGGGCACCTCCATTAAGGAGGAAGCCCTTAATATAGGGTGGAGTCCTCCGGCATTGGCCGGAGACTAATTTGGAAAATGCGCGCGGCTCCTTTAAGAGCGGGGGAGGGCGCGGGCGCGCGCCCTAAGTCCAGCAGCAGGGAAGGAGCGCGCGGGCCCAGCAGGGCGGAATGAGGACGCCGAGGATGCTGGGGGTGCTGAGGACGCTGGGGGCGCTGAGGACGCAGAGCGCTGGTAAGGGGAACGGCGTCCCTGCCTGGCAGAGGGCCGGGACGCCGATGCTACAGTACCCCTCCCTCTAGGCCCCCCCCTCTTTAGGCCAGAAAGAAATTTAGCTAGGATGAGAGGGGCATGGATGTTCTCCCAAGGCTCCCACGTTCTCTCCTCAGGACCAAACCCCTTCCAATCCACCAAAAAATAAGTCTTTCTTCCTACCCTTTTTGTGGCCAGAATGTTCTCTACCTCAAATTCATCATCAGCAGACACTGGAGCAGGAGGTGTACCTGTAGACTTGAAAAAAGAGTTAAGTACCACAGGTTTGAGGAGAGACACATGAAAAGAGTTAGGAATTCGCAAATTGGCTGGGAGTTTCAGTTTATAGGACACTGGGTTGATCTGCCTGATGACCTCAAAAGGACCGATAAACCGAGGACCTAACTTGTAGGAAGGAATTTTGAGCCGAACATATTTGGACGAAAGCCAGACTTTGTCCCCAGGACGGAATTGAGGAGGATCCAGACATTTTGTCAGCATGTCTTTTCATGCGCTCGGATGACTGAATGAGTGCGGACCGGGTACTCTCCCAGATGGAGGAGAATTCTCTAACCAGAGATTCCGCAGCTGGATTGTCCACAGAGATGGAAACGGGGACAGGAATCCGAGGGTGCTGACCGAAGACTATAAAAAACGGAGACTTGGTGGACGATTCGCTCTCGTGATTATTGTAAGAGAATTCGGCCCAAGGCAGGAGCTCCACCCAATCAGAATGATGAGCATTAACGAAGTGTCGGAGATAGCTGGTCAGATTCTGATTTATTCGCTCAACTTGTCCATTGGACTGTGGGTGGTAAGCGGAGGAGAAATCCAAGGTGACGTCTAGTAACTTACAAGTAGCTCTCCAGAAACGTGAAGTGAACTGTACCCCACGATCCGACACAATGTGACGAGGCAAACCATGGAGACGGAAGATGTGGCGGATAAAGTCTTTAGCCAACTCGGGTGCAGACGGAAGACCTGGCAGAGGAATGAAGTGAGCCATCTTGGAAAAGCGGTCAGCGACCACCCAAATGACCGTACAACCGGCAGAGACGGGCAGATCCGTAATGAAGTCCATGGCTATATGTTGCCAGGGAGCAGCGGGTACAGGAAGCGGAAGAAGACGGCCGGCAGGCAGGTGTCTCGGAACTTTGTTGCGGGCACAGGAGACACAGGGAGAAACAAAGTCTATTACGTCTTTGTGCAGGGTAGGCCACCAATAATGCCGGGTAATGAGTTGGAGGGTCTTTTTCTGACCAGCATGGCCAGCGAGTTTAGACGAATGACCCCAATGTAGAATTCTCTTCCGATCAGTCTCTGATACGAACGTCTTACCAGGAGGGAGACGGTTTAGACTCACGGGAGCCACCTGCATCACTCTGGCGGGATCGATGATATGTGTAGGCTCATCTTCGAGATCCGACACCAGGAAGGACCGGGACAAGGCATCCGCCTTGATGTTTTTGTCAGCCGGGCGAAAATGCAAGAGAAAATCAAAACGGGCAAAAAACAAGGACCACCGGCTTGGCGAGGGTTAAGTCTCTGAGCATGCTGAAGGTAAGACAGATTTTTGTGGTCCGTGTAGATGATTACCGGATGAAGAGCCCCCTCGAGTAGGTAACGCCACTCCTCCAATGCCAATTTAATGGCCAATAACTCTCGATCTCCTATGGAGTAGTTGCGCTCGGAGGAGGAGAAGAGTTTGGAGAAGAAACCACAGGAAACCATCTACCCGGATGAAGATTTTTGAGTAAGTACCGCTCCGGCTCCAGCAGAGGAAGCGTCCACCTCCAGGAAGAACTGCTTGTTGCCGTCCGGGCGATGCACCACTGGAGCGGAAGAGAAGGCTTGTTTCAAGGAAAGAAAGGCCTCCTCTGCTTCGGGCGTCCACTGTTTGGGGTTAGCATCCTTGCGGGTGAGCGCTGAGATTGGAGCAGTCCTGGAAGAGAAGTGCGGTATGAAGAGACGGTAATAGTTAGCGAATCCCAGGAACCGCTGAATGGCCTTCAACCCCTCTGGTCGGGGCCACTTCTCGATGGCAGACAGTTTCTCCGGATCCATTCGTAGGCCTGTCTGAGAGATAATGTAGCCCAGAAACGGAAGCGAGGTCTGCTCAAAGAGGCACTTCTCATATTTGGCGAAGAGGTGATTCTGCCTGAGCCTGAGCAGAACCTGACGAACATCCCTCCGGTGAGACTGGAGATCCGGAGAGAAGACCAAGATGTCGTCAAGGTACACCACAACGCAGGAGTAGAGGAGGTCCCGGAAGATGTCATTGACCAACTCCTGAAAGACTGCTGGAGCATTACAGAGACCAAAGGGCATAACCAGATACTCGTAGTGGCCATCCCGGGTGTTGAATGCCGTCTTCCATTCATCTCCTCGACGGATACGAACCAGGTTGTATGCTCCACGAAGATCCAGTTTAGTGAAGACTCTAGCCCCTCTAAGACGATCAAACAACTCCGGAATGAGCGGAAGAGGGTACTTATTCTTCACTGTGATCAAATTTAGGCCTCTGTAGTCAATACAGGGACGGAGAGATCCGTCTTTCTTTTTTACAAAAAAGAAACCTGCTCCCGCGGGGGAGGTAGATTTACGGATGAATCCTTTCGCTAAATTCTCCTCGATATATTCTGACATCGACCTGGTCTCTGCAGCGGACAATGGGTAAATACGCCCACGGGGAGGCGTAGTACCGGGTAGCAGGTCGATCGGGCAATCATATGGTCTATGCGGGGGTAATGTCTCTGCTTCCTTTTTATTAAAGACATCCGCGAATGACCAATATGGAATCGGGAGTCCAGGTAGATTAGCAGGTGTAGGAGAAGAACGGACGGGATGGACAGGCACCAGACACGTTTTATGACAGTCCTGTCCCCAGCGAAGAATCTCTCCATTCTGCCAGTCGAGCACGGGTGCATGTTTTTGGAGCCAAGGCAGACCTAGTAAGAAAGCATGAGAGAGTCCAGGTAAAACATGAAACGAGATGCTCTCAGAATGCAACATTCCCACCTGCAGGGTTATGGCTTCGGTGATAAGTTGGATGGGACGAGGTAGGAGACCCCCATCCACAGCAGCAACAGATACTGGTTCAACCAGAGGTTTGGTGGGAATGCGATACTTCTCTACTAGAGCCTGTGAAACTAGATTCCCAGCTGCTCCAGAATCAAGTTGGGCCAGTTCGAAGTAACGGTTCTTACCGATGAGAATAGAGACAGACAGCAGCAGAGATGAAGAGGATTTATTCTGGTCTAGGTGGACCTCTCCGAGCGAACCTAGACACAGGCGTTTCCCGACCTCTCCGGACAGGTACGGATCCAGTGCTCCTTACTGCCACAGTAGAAGCAACTCCTCTCGGCACGGCGTGAGTCCTGACGGGCTTTGACCATCTTGGTCTGGTCGACCTGCATAGGCTCAGCAGTGTGCATCTGGGGAGAAACGGAAGGGGTTATAGGTCTCTGAAACGAGGGTGCAAGACGAGGAAACCCTCTCTCACGGGTGACCTCTTTGGCACGTTCCTGGAACCGTAGATCAATTCGATTGGCAAGATTTATTAAATCATCAAGGGAGGTTGAAATGTCCCGACCGGCAAGTTCATCTTTAATACGGCCGGACAGACCCTCCCAGAAGACCGAAATCAGGGCGTTATTGTCCCAAGCCAACTCTGAGGCTAGAGTACGGAACCGTATGGCATATTGATCAACGGTGAGACTCTCCTGACGGAGACGCAACAGAGATGATGCAGAGGAGGTCTTCCATCCAGGTTCGTCGAATACCTTCCGGAAGGCCGAGAGAAAAGCAGGCAGGTCAGATACCAGAGGATCTTCTCTCTCCCAGAGAGGATTAAGCCAGGCCAGAGCCTCTCCGGTGAGATGGGACATGATGAAGGCAATTTTGGCCCGGTCAGAGTTAAACTGGTGTGCCAGGAGTTCGAAATGCAGGGTGCACTGGTTAATAAAACCACGAGCCAGAGCAGGGTCGCCTCCAAACCTAGGAGGAGCTGAAAGTCGGGGTCCGGGAATGGAAACCACGGAATTGGGAAGCAGCGAGGCTGCCGGATTATGAGTCATGGCTCCAGCGGTGGTTGCTGGTGATGAATTCAGAGTGTCCAGGCGGGAATTGACGTTCCGCAGGTGACCCAGGATGGCCTCCTGTTGCGACCTCTGGCGAGATAGTTTCATGACACAATTCCGGGAGTGAAGGGGTTTGGGTGCTACCGGGTTCCATGGCCCGAGCAAACTGTAACGGGTCTGGTAGGTGAAACCACTGAGCTTTAATATACAAGACAGTATACTTGTAAGAGAGCAGGTGGCGCCGGGGAATACGGACAGGAATTCACGGGAAGTGACCAGGGCAGTCTCTGGGTAGGCAGGTTGTCACGGCAAGTGACCAGGGCAGTCTCTGGGTAGGCAGGTTGTCACAGCAAGTGACCAGGGCAGTCTCTGGGTAGGCAGGTTGTCACAGCAAGTGACCAGGGCAGTCTCTGGGCAGGCAGGTTGTCACAGCAAGTGACCAGGGCAGTCTCTGGGCAGGCAGGTTGTCACAGCAAGTGACCAGGGCAGTCTCTGGACAGGCAGGTTGTCACAGCAAGTGACCAGGGCAGTCTCTGGACAGGCAGGTTGTCACAGTAAGTAACCAGGACAGTTTCTGAATAGACAGGCTTATACGACCTGAGATGTTGGAGCCTCCTGGTAGGCTGCAGTCTGATGGCAGATGATCGCTCCCAAGCGAGCAGGCAGGAGTCTCTGGAGTAGCCGGTGATCACTGCTGGAGATGTCCGAACCTTCGGCTAAAGCTGCAGTCGGATGGCAGATGATCGCTCCCAAGTGAGCAGGCAAGAGTCTCTGAAGTAGCCGGTGATCACTGCTGATGAAGTCCGAACCTTCGGATAGAGCTGCAGTCGGATGGCAGATGATCGCTCCCAAGTGAGCAGGCAAGAGTCTCTGTAATCGCCGGGGATCACTGCAGGTGATGTCCGAACCTCCGGGGAGGGCTGCAGTCAGATGGCAGACAGCAAACAGACGGGTAACAGGCAGGCAACTGGAAACAGGAGCTGAGGGCTGAAGCAGAGTTATACAGTGCAACAACAACATTGCTCGGGCACCTCCATTAAGGAGGAAGCCCTTAATATAGGGTGGAGTCCTCCTGCATTGGCCGGAGACTAATTTGGAAAATGCGCGCGGCTCCTTTAAGAGCGGGGGAGGGCGCGGGCGCGCGCCCTAAGTCCAGCAGCAGGGAAGGAGCGCGCGGGCCCAGCAGGGCGGAATGAGGACGCCGAGGATGCTGGGGGTGCTGAGGACGCTGGGGGCGCTGAGGACGCTGGGGGCGCTGAGGACGCAGAGCGCTGGTAAGGGGAACGGCGTCCCTGCCTGGCAGAGGGCCGGGACGCCGATGCTACAGCCACCAAAAAATTCTACATATAGCCATTTAGCTTTCGGTCTTGCAGTGACCCCAGTGTGACCACTCAAGATAGAGTCATGAAACTCTTGCAACAGACGTAATCTGAGGTACACGGGCATAAATAATTTAGATCCAGGGGTGGCAGAAGGAACCAAAGACTGGATTTGGTGAATCTCAGCTTCCAATTCTGAGGATACCATGGAAATTACTTTACCCTGAGGAAGAGTGAAGGAGGGCTTTTCTGGAGGAGAAACTGAATCAAGGCTGTGTGACAAATCGTCAGCCCTAACATTCTTAGACCCCGGCTTGAACGTGATGGAAAAATTAAATCTAAAAGAAAATACGGACCCCCTGGCCTGCCTATGGGTTAAAAGTTTAGCAGATTCAATATAAGCTAAATTTTTATGATCAGTCACAACCGTGACCTGATGAGTTGCTCTCTCCAAAAAAATGCCTCCATTCCTCAAACACTAACTTGACAGCAAGCAGTTCACAATTTCCAACATCATAATTTCTCTCAGCAGATGAAATTTTCCTAGTAAAAATTCACATGGCCTTAAGTTCGTCAGGGTTTTAGAACCTTGAGACAAAACAGCCCCCACCCCAACCTCTGAGGCATCCACCTCTGCGATAAATGGTTTCTGAAGATCAGGTTGAATTAAAACTGGAGCAGACATGAAGCACTCTGTTAGTCTATTAAAGGCCTCAGTGGCATCTGACAACCAAACCTTTAGATCCGCCCCTTACATGTGAGATTAGTATGAGGTTTAACGATCTGTGAAAAACCCCTCATAAATATTCTATAATAATTGGCATATCCTAAAAAATGCTGTAGTGCTTTAAGGTCGGGAGGTTGAACCCAATCAATTATATTATGCACCTTCCCAGGATACATCTTAAACCCTTCAGCAGATATGATGAACCCCAAGAAATGATATTTCCTGAACAGAGAAAGTACATTTTTCTAATTTGGCAAACAAAGAATTTTCCCTGAGTCTCTGTCAAACATAACAAATGTGCTCATAGTGAAGATCCAGATCAGATAAAAAAAATTAGAATGTCATCAAGGTATACCACAATAAACCTTCCAATGATATCAGAAAAAATGTAATTCATAAAGTTCTAAAAGACCGCAGGTGCATTGGTTAAACCAAAAGGCATAACCAGGTTCTCAAATAAACAGTCAGATGTTAAAAATGCTGTTTTCCACTCATCACCTTCCCTTATCCGTATCAGATTATATGCCCCTGTAAGGTCAAGTTTAGAAAACCATTTGGCCCCAGTAATCTGATTATATAGGTCAGGGATGAGTGGAAGTGGGTAAGTATTTCTAACAGTACCGTAATTTTGTTTAGTTCACAGAAATCGAGGCAAGGACGGAGCCCCCATCCTTCTTTTCACAAAGAAGAATCCAGCTGTTACAGGTGAGGAGGAAGGATGGATATGTCCCTTCAGTAAACTTTCATTGACATATTCCTTCATAGCAGTCCGTTCCGGTCCTGACAAGTTGTACAGGCGAGCTTTAGGCAATTTGGCATTAGGAACAAGATCAATAATACAATCATAAGGACGATGGGGAGGTAGTATCTCTGCCTCTTTTTCCAAGAACACATCTCCAAAGTCCTTCAGGTATGCCGGCAGAGCCTCCAGACTAGTGGAGCAAATTTGCACAGAATGAAAACACTTTTTATGACAGTTGTGGCCCCACTTAACAATATCCTTTTGCCACCAATCAATTACAGGATTATGAACATGCAGCCAAGGAAACCCCTACACCAACCCAGCAGGTGAATTATCCGAGACATAACAGGAGATGGACTCAGAGTGGAGTGTTCCCACTTTCAGTGTAATTCCACCGTTACCAGCTGGACAAAGTTCTGGAGTAACTGTGTTTTGTCAATAGCAACAATCTGAATAGGTCTTTCCAATCTAACTGTCCCTAATCCTAATTTAAGAACCAGTCCAGAATCAATAAAGTTTGCTGCAGTCCCACAGTCAATGAAAGCAATTGCAGATAACCACAGTTTCTGAAAACATAGTTCCACGTTCAACAACACTTTATCTGAGGAGTAAAAAGGTACCTGGAAGTCTGGGTAACCTCCTCGAATATCACCCAGACTTAGGCGTTTCCCGACGGCTTGTTTGATTGAGAGCGAATTGAGCAGTCCTTGAAATAATGTCCAGCGTGACTCACAGTAGAAGCAGAGTCCCGGATCATGCCGACGTCTCCTCTCCGCGGTCCAAGAGCTGGCGGTTCCAACCTCCATTGGTACCGTCTCAGGTAAGGAAACCGACTCGGGAAGAATGACCAAAACCCCTTGTCGCTCATCACTTCTCTCCCGAATTCTGCGATCCATACGAATGGCCTGAGTCATAGCCTTCCCCAAAGAACAGGGTGGGGAATGCAAATAACGGTGTCCTCCAAATGCAAAAAGCGGAGAGTATGCACTAACAGCTGTACCAGCAACGCGTTTCGACCTTAGATGGTCTTTGTCAAAGCTGAAAATGAATTACCCGCCTGCATTTTTAAAGCTATCTGAGACTCATGGGTGAGCTGCTGAAACGTCAACACTCATGACATCTAGTATACAATAATTATACATTTGAGTGCTTAAAAGTTTAACTGTGCACATAAAACAGTAACATATATTAAAAACATAAAACATTATAATTTCAAGTAATTTTCTTTCTGCATCAGTTCTTTTATCTTTACTTTGTGGTGACTTTCTGGAGACTTTTAATGTCCTACTGATGTCATTTCTTCACATTTACTCAGCGATAATATATCCAGAAAAAAAGAGAGGTTTTTCTTAATTCGATCATATTCTGTATATATGACAATAAATCTCATTCATAAGATACCGGAATAATGGAAACAGGATATCATAGCTGTTCATTCTATTCAGAAAAAAATAAATATATGTTTAGTAATATAGCAATAAAATTCCAACACCGATATGCCGATATATCTGAATAAATCAATTTTACGAAATCCAATAAAAATAGTGTATGAATATATTTATACACATAGATTTTTATCAATCAGATTCATTCAAAGCGCTATATATATGTATCACCAATCGGAGATAGGATATTTATCGTTCTCTCTAAAGAAAAATGAACACAGAAATTTTTTTTCCCCCATAAGAAAGATCCAATTGGTTACATATGAATTTATAGTCTCATAAATCTATGATTAAATTGCATTTGTTTTGGGAGAAAGCATATATAATCCCCCAATCAAAAATAAGGTATCTCTCAGAAAATGCTACACATACATGCCCTACATATCTCTCAAATATCGATATTATATTTAAGTTGCATTTATTTTGGGAAAAAAAAAATCCAGAAATACTACATATAAATATCCTACATATTTCTCAGATATCGGTATTATCATTTAATGCTTATCCTGGTTCCATCAGAAAATGGTGTATATCACCACCATTTGTGTGACCTCTAATCCACCATCTGTGTTCCATAAAACGCATCATCTGCACAATGTGTATTGGGACAAAGGAGCCTGTCATAAACACTGCAAATAAATGAGCATTCAGAGTATACGAATGCTAAATAAGTTCACTACAGGCTTATGACAATACCAAACAAGAATTTTGATGCCCGTTCTGATTTTATTATTCTTAGTAGTGATGCATGATTTCATTTCTTTTATTTAACCCTTCAGGGTATCTGGTATTTAAGCTGAAAATCCAGAATGCTTCTCTAGTGAGAAGGCGTCTTTTGGAATCCCCTCCTCTGGCTGATTTGCGAACATGTTCTATACCTATTTCCTGCATAAATTTAGTATTTCCCTGATGGCAGTCTATAAAATGTTTAGATCCTATGGAGATACTTCTGAAATCGTTTTTTTTATTTTCTATATCTCGAAGATGCTCAGTAATGCGAACTTTCAATTTTCTAGTTGTACATCCCACATAAATTAAATTGCATACATTGCATATAATTAAATAGACAACATTTTCCGTATTGCAATTAACCCCTCTCTGACATTAGACGTACTATCCCGTCCATAAAACCCGTGCCATTCTGACCATGGACGGGATAGTACGTCATAGGCGATTAGCTGCGCTCCCGGAGGGAGCGCAGCTAATCGCCGCCGGGTGTCAGCTGATTATCACAGCTGACACCCGTGACTGTGTGTCAGGAGCGGTCACGGACCGCTCCCGGCACATTAACCCCTTGCACACCGCGATCAAACATGATCGCGGTGTACTGGGGGCACAGGGGAGGATCGCGCAGGGTGGGGGCTCCCTGCGCGCCCCCCTGAGACCCTCAGACCAGCGCGATGTGATCGCGCTGCTCTGAGGGCTTCCTCCCTCCCAGGACCCGGATCCAAGATGGCGCTGGGGTCCTGGAGGGAGGCGGCTTCCTCAGTGCCTGCCGAGAGCAGGCATGAGGAAGCGTCCTGCACTGCCTGTCACATCGCTGGTGTGACAGAGTGCTGTGCACACTGTCACACCAGCGATCTGATGAAATACAGTGATGTCCCACCCTGGGACAAAGTAAAAAAGTAAAAAAAAGTAACAATAAACATGTGTAAAAAAAAATCCAAAATAAAAAAAAAAAAAAAAAAAATATTCCCCAATAAATTCATTACTTATTGTAAATAAAAAAATAAAACAATAAAAGTACACATATATGGTATCGCCGCGTCCGTAACGACCCCCCTATAAAACTGTCCCACTAGTTAACCCCTTTTGTGAACCCCTTAAAAAATAAAAAATAAAAACGAAGCAAAAAATCAGTGCTTTATCATCATACCGCTGAACAAAAAGTGGAATAACACGCGATCAAAAAGACCGATATAATAAACATGGTACCGCTGAAAACGTCATCTTGTCCCGCAAAAAACGAGCCGTCACACAGCATCATCAGCAAAAAAATAAAAAAGTTATAGCTCGCAGAATAAAGCGATGCAAAAATAATTATTTTTTATATAAAATTGTTTTTATTCTATAAAAGCGCCAAAACATAAAAAAATTATATAAATGAGGTATCGCCATAATCGTACTGACCCGAAGAATAAAACTGCTTTATCGATTTTACCACACGCGGAACAATAAAAACGCCTCACCCAAAAGAAATTCATGAATTGCTGATTTTTGTTCATTCTAACCTCCCAAAAATCGAAATAAAAAGCGATCAAAAAATGTCACGTGCTCAAAAATGGTACCAATAAAAGCGTCACCTCGTCCCGCAAAAATTAAGACCTCACATGACATTGTGGGCCAAAATATGCAAAAATTATAGCTCTCAAAATGTGGCGATGCAAAAAACTACTTTTTGCAATAAAAAGCGTCTTTTAGCGTGACAGCTGCCAATCATAAAAACCGCTATAAATAATAAATCAAACCCCCCTTTATCACCCCCTTAGTTAGGGAAAAATAATAAAATAAAAAAAATGTATTTATTTCCATTTTCCCATTAGGGTTAGGGTTAGGGTTTCGGCTAAAGTTAGGGTTAGGGTTGGCGCTAAAGTTAGGATTAGGGTTAGAGTTTGGATTAGGGTTAGGGTTGGGATTAGGGTTGGGACTAGGGATAGGGTGTGTTGGGGTTAGGGTTGGAGTTAGAATTGGGGGGTTTCCGCTGTTTAGGCACATCAGGGGCTCTCCAAATGTGACATGGCGTCTGATCTCCATTCCAGCCAATTCTGCTTTGAAAAAGTCAAACGGTGCTCCTTCACTTCTGAGCTCTGCCATGCGTCCAAACAGTAGTTTATCCCCACATATGGGGTATCAGCGTACTCTGGACCCCAAGAGTTATTGTGAAATTTGTCCTATTTCTTCTGTTACCCTTGGGAAAATAAAAAACTGGGGGCGAAAATATTATTTTTGTAAAAAAAATAAGATTTTTTTGTTTTTACGGCTGTACATTATAAACTTCTGTGAAGCACTTGGGGCTTCATAGCGCTCACCACACATCTAAATAAGTTCCTTGTGGGGTCTATTTTCCAAAATGGGGTCACTTGTTGGGGATTTCCACTGTTTAGGCGCATCAGGGGCTCTCCAAATGCGACATGACGCCCCCAGACCATTCCATCAAAGTCTGCAATCCAAAACGTCACTACTTCCCTTTCTGAGCCCTGACATGCGCCCATACAGTAGTTTTCTCCCACATATTGGGTATCAGCGTACTCAGGACAAATTGGACAACAACTTTTGGGGTCCAATTTCTCCTGTTACCCTTGTGAAAATAAAATATTGGGGGCGAAAAAATCATTTTTGTAAAAAAAAAAAGGATTTTTTTTATTTTTACGGCTGTGCGTTATAAACTTCTGTGAAGCACTTTGGGGTTCAAAGTGCTCACCACACATCTAGGTAAGTTCCTTGTGGGGTCTATTTTCCAAAATGGGGTCACTTGTGGGGGGTTTCCACTGTTTAGGCGCATCAGGGGCTCTCCAAATGCGACATGACGCCCCCAGACCATTCTATCAAAGTCTGCAATCCAAAACGTCACTACTTCCCTTTCCGAGCCCTGACATGCGCCCATACAGTAGTTTTCTCCCACATATTGGGTATCCGCGTACTCAGGACAAATTGGACAACAACTTTTGGGGTCCAATTTCTCCTGTTACCCTTGTGAAAATAAAATATTGGGGGCGAAAAAATCATTTTTGTAAAAAAAAAAAGGATTTTTTATTTTTACGGCTGTGCGTTATAAACTTCTGTGAAGCACTTCGGGGTTCAAAGTGCTCACCACACATCTAGATAAGTTCCTTGTGGGGTCTATTTTCCAAAATGGGGTCACTTGTGGGGGGTTTCCACTGTTTAGGCGTATCAGGGGCTCTCCAAATGCGACATGACGCCCCCAGACCATTCCATCAAAGTCTGCAATCCAAAACGTCACTACTTCCCTTCCGAGCCCTGACGTGCACCCATACAGTAGTTTTCTCCTACATATTGGGTATCAGCGTACTCAGGACAAATTGGACAACAACTTTTGGGTTCCAGTTTCTTCTGTTACCCTTGTGAAAATAAAATATTGGGGGCGAAAAAATCATTTTTGTAAAAAAAAAAAAGGATTTTTTATTTTAAGGCTGTACGTTATAAACTTTAGTGAAACACCTGGGGGTTCAAAGTTCTCACCACACATCTAGATAAGTTCCTTGAGGGGTCTAGTTTCCAAAATGGTGTCATTTGTGGGGGTTTCCACTGTTTAGGCAGATCAGGAGCTCTCCAAACACGACATGGCGTCCAGCCAATTCTGCGTTGAAAAAGTGAGACGGCGTTCCTTCCCTTCCAAACTCTGCCATGCACCCAAACAGTGGTATACCCCTACATATGGGGTATCAGTGTACTCAGGACAAATTGCACAATAACTTTTGGAGTCTTGTTACCCTTGGAAAAATAAAAATTCGGGTGAAAAGATCATTTTTGTGGAAAAAATATGATTTTTAAATTTTACGGCTCTACGTTATAAACTTGTGTGAAGCACTTGAGGGTTCAAATTGCTCACCAAAGATCTAGATAAGTTCCTTAGGGGGTCTAGTTTCCCAAATGGGGTCATTTGTGGGGGGTTTCCACTGTTTAGGCACATCAGGGGCTCTCCAAATGCAACATGGCATCCAATCTCAATTCCAGCCAATTTTGGTTGGAAAAAGTCAAATGGTGCTCCTTCCCTTCCGAGCTCTGCCGTGCGCCCAAACAGTGGTTCCCCCCCACATATGGGGCATCAGCGTACTCAGGACAAATTGGACAACAACTTATGTGG